>CM029635.1:3951274-5151274 GCA_017311315.1 Dendrocalamus latiflorus
CGCTTCCTTTGCCATGAAGCTTCGCCCATGCTTCGCCATCTTTCATGTGGCCCAAATGACTTGTCGTCAAACCTCTCACGCGTCCGGATCCCACCGAACCATCCTTGCTTGCAAACAACCTAAGTCACTTGACGCACCACATGCTTCTTCTCACGCATGACGGCACCTAGCATCCTCGACCGCACAGGACCTCGGCTCCTCCCTGAGTCTAGTCCTGGTCCACCTTACCGCTGCTCGTCATGTCCACCGCCGGTAGCTCCCGCTCCGGTTTCTCGTCGTCTCGGTTTGCAACCACCCTGCAAGCCTCAGTCATCTTCGGTGTCTCCCTGACCATTCTGGATCTCAACACCACCATGTGCCTATAATCTCAGTCCTTCTACACCTCACCATGACCTAACTCCAAAGTCCTGCAACCAACACCAATAAACAAACCATCACGTAGCACCGCACGATACATAAAGATCATCAATTTGCACAATTTATCCATACAATGCATAATGCAAAAAGTATGCACGCAAATTACTGATTCTAATCCTAGAACCAAGCAATAACCACACATGGACACTCGCAAGAACATCCCGGTCAAACCCTAACCAAATCCCTACTAATACCAGCGAACAACCTTAGACCACTGCCAGTCTGTTCACTTGCTGGACTGATATGACTTACGAGTACTCGGATGCTCAGGGGATGAGGCACTCGAAACCTACGAGTTCCTACCAGAAGCCTACGACCACCACACAGATCACTACGACTAGATCACACAGGCAATGACTACCACAACTGATTTCTACGACCATCGTTCACATCGGCTACGACTATCGATCACATAGGTCACAACCGATCGCTACGACCACCGATCATACATGCTACAACTTACCACAACAGATCGCTATGGCTTACGACTACCGAACACGACTAGGCAGTACACTACAACCATTGATCACAAGGCTACGACTATCGATCACACATGGTCATTCAAGCACTGAAGCTTTCGACCACCCCATGGTCATTCTGCCGATCAGACTTGCCGACCACCAAGTCGTAAACAGTGAACACAACCGATTGAACCGACCGACCATAATGTTGACAGATCAAGAAGCGATCTTTTGCAAACTCTTCAAAAACCAAACTCAACCTTCACATATACTCTAATCCAAGAGTCAATTACTCATTACAACTATAGGGTGATCTCCGCATAGTCTTACAAAAAAACCGTTGAAAAAGTCGGATTAAACTGTTTCTTTTGGGTGTACTGTACAGTGCTGCAGCAGCAACGAGCCCATGACCATGAGAGCATCTTTGTCTTGACCAGGTCAACGGCGGCAGATGAGCCAAAAAGGATGTCACAATTTCTCACACTTTCTACGGACAGCACTTTTCTTCAAGCTTGTGGACGCATCAGCCACAGATGACTGGAGCATGACATGTGGTGACACTATTTCCAGTCGACGGAACTTGTGTTGCCTTCGTTCTTCCGATGCCAGGAATTTCAAACCTTCTCTTTGAAAAACATGGCGCTGAAAGAGATGTCGCGATGATAATGTTGTTGTCAGGATTGCTGAATGTTTTTCGTCTTATGTTTCACTCCATATCTTGTGGCATAGGATCAATGAAAGGTAATATTAGCTCTGCATGGAACGCAGAAATTTCACTAGAATTTGATAGGAATTACATTAGAAATAGCTCAATTCTCACATAAATTGGGAAAAGAACGGACCTAAGATATAAAAGGAGGCATCGTTAAGTTATGAAAGATATAGGATCATCTTTACTTTGTTAAAAAAAAAAATCAAAATTGTATCCCCCCGGCCCGATATGGGGTTGCCAGAGCCGGACCGTTTGTGTTTAATTAGTCTTTTTCCTGAAGGGTGCAATTGACTAATTAATACAATTATCATTGAAGTAGCCATCAAAAAAAGTTATTATTCAAATGGTGTCTATAATATCATCTATAGACATTACTAAAGACAACTCATAAAATAGATTATCTTTTTTGTATATCTCTATACAGCTTTTTCATGACACAATGCATCTTATTTATTGTGTTACAGTCAACAACTGTATAATAAATGGCCTAATTCTCTATGCTCAATCTTTCTCCTCTACATCATCTCGTGTTCTACGTAGCAAAATTTATAGACAGCTAATATCACATAATTATACATGGGCTAAGAATATATGCATGGGTCAAATTCCTAAAAATCCACAAATAAACGACCCACCAACTTGTATTTAGTGGTACTAGAACTTTGGACGTTAGTAAGAAGCAACGATGCCTCACATGTTGGACTACCCATGGTGCTACTTGGTTGGACTGAAATAAGCTGATTTATAGTTGAAATTGTACTATAGTTGACTGAAATTACACTGTAACTGATGGTGACTTATTTGGCGTAACTAAATTTAAAAAAATTAAAAATGAAAAAAATATGTTAGCCCCTCATGGACAACGTAAATGAATGTTTTTTTTCAAAAAGAACCAGCAAAAAAGCTCAAAAAAAAGCTAAAATGTCATAAAAAGATGAAATTTAGGAATAGTAAAAAATAAGTCAGAAGCTCAAATTCAAATGAACAAGGCCATATATGATGTTTTGGAAAGCATGTTTGTGCACATTTTATTAAAAGGTTAGACTAGTACATTTTGCTCCACTAAATTTTCTATGTTGCATTTAAAAATAACCTAAGCGCTGTACAGTCGGAAAGTTATACCAACGATTATTTTTTTCCATTTCAGAGGATATTTTATTATTTTTCTAAAGCTCTACGGCATAATTTATAGCTCTTTTGCAAAGTGAAAGAAACAACATAGCTAGCTACCAAATTAAATATATTTTTGAAAAATAAAAAAAGGAAAAAAGAACAAAATGGATGCGGAAAGAAAGAGACACACAGGTATGTTGAAAGTTATACTTCTATCATTTCTATCGAGATTAGATGAACACATATATAAATCGGGTTCGTTTGGGTTTAAAGTTGGCTTATACTTGTATTATTTATAGGAACTAGCTTTCAAGCGGTGTGTTTTTTCAAGGTGGGGTCAATAGAAAAATTGTAATAAAAAATGTATTGAGTTCAGCTGTACCAGCCAAAATCGTATAAGATTATTTTTCTCTACATACTACCTCACACAAACAGTTAAAATTCAAATATTTAAATCATAAACCATTAATCTTAAAGAACCTACCCATAGACTACGGCAATTCCTTTGCCCCTCCTGAGTATCACTGTACAGTTGCAGTCTTTTGACTAGTCTCGCATGCAGAGAAGACTAGCTAGCACCAGCTGACTGCTAACACCGCTGCATTAAGGAAAGAAAAACGAAGCTCCCAATTAAGTCCTGATCAATCCACAGCGTCTCTTAATTTCTTCATGCATGCAGAGAACGTTTCTTTTAGGTCAATGCGTACGTCTATATATGTCTGTTGAATTTCTTACCGTTCTGTCGCTGACAAGGCTCCACGGAAGAATCTAGGCACGCACGAGTCGTCGCCAATTGTTCTTGGTACGGCCTCTTCAAACTTCCAAGCTTCGGTGTGACAAACTCAAAGCCTTCCAATCGAACGGAAATTGTATATACAGATTGGCTCAGCTCGTTTCGGCTTCAGCTTTTGATTTTCGGCTTATTTTTCAGTATTCATAAATTTCGTATTTTATGAATTTTTGGCTTTTTGTTGAGCTTTTTTGCCGGTTCTTTTTTCCCGTATTTGTTTGTATTATACGTAATGGGCTAACATATTTTTTATATTTAATTATGCTAAATAAGTTTCTGTCAGCTACAATATTTTTTCAGCCAGCTACAGTACTTTTCGGCCATAAACCACAAAAAAACCCAAATGATCACCACCAAAGGTAACAAGGATATATAATGGTTTGAAAAACTGAAGATGCTGCATGGGAAAATTTCCGTTCTGATCTGATAGCTGGCTCGAATGGTATGAGCAACGCTGTTGAAAAGTTGGCACCAAACAAACGTCGACCGACTAGTGACGGATTCTTGGGGGCGCCTCTTTTTTAGTGTTTGTGTTGCATGCATTGACCGACTTGATTGCAATCGATATATCTGAATATCTCCACGTCTGAAAAGCATCGATCATGCGTCATCTCTGGGCTATAGATCCATTTGATTTGCTACTATATATGCCATCTCTCTGTTGTTGTAGTAACACTGTTGAAAAGTTGGCACCAAAATATGCATTGGCCGATCGACTTGCAACCTCTTCTCGTCTGAAAAGCATCAATTTACGTAGTACGTACTATGCCATCTCAATATGTACGATCCATTTGATTTGTTTCAGCTACCGGCTAGTTTACTACAGCTGCAGTTACTAGCAAGATCGAAGAGAAGTGCAGAAAGGTCGCTGTACCGGATGCAGGTTTGGCGAGAGTACCATCCGTTCCAATTGGTTTGGATTTCCGAATTCTAAAATTCAGAAGCTAAAATTAACATATCAGTTTCTTAATATGGCCTTTTTTTCATTTTAGGTCATTTTAATCTTTTTTTCTTTTGTTTTTTCTTTTTTTATTTCGCATTGTTCACAATGGTGTTTTTTTTATTTTTCAACTAAATAACCTAAAAGTGATAATAACTACTATAACATAATTTTATTTAAAAAAAATCAACAGACATAAATTAAAAGTCTCCAGCAGAAACCGGTAGGACGAGCAATGCAGTATACTTGTACTAAGTACATGCATACTACCTACCCGCGCGTTTCTTGGATTTATCCGGCGCGCAAGTAGTAGGTGGCGATCTCATCAAGGCCACCTTACCTACTACTGCCACTACTCCTGCCTGCTCCCTGTACCACAGACTATTCGGGCTTTTAAACTTCTCTAAAAATTTAAAATAAAAGAGCCAGTTTTCTAAAACAAAACTTTGAAGCGATTTCTCGAGTCAAAGAAAAAGTACAAGTTAATTATCAAAGACTACTTGATCCATATATACTTATGTCTCAGATCGATCATCTTTTCTGAATAGTTATAACGACCGGCGAAATTACCCAGTAAATTTTGTCATATTCGTTAATTAATCCATTGAAAGACCCAGCAAGTTCAGTCTATTGCTGCCTGAACCTTGGTGAAGTCAGTTGGATTCTTTTTTAACTGTGATTTATAATTTTTGTACTAAAATGAACGTTTGTGTAGATAAAACAAATACCGATAAACTGATAAGACATTTAAAAACATTATCTTCATAAATCTTTTTAAAATAATAATAATAAAATCGTTTTATTTATTTATTTATTTGAGAAAAACTGTAAATCAACTTATTACTGGTGGTCTCAGGTTCAGTTTTCTGTAGCTGTACAGTAGCTGTACTATTGTACTACTGCACTGTTGCAGTTCAGACATGACGCATGCAGTAACATATGTACAATTTACTATTCCTACCTAGGGTTTTGGTTATCAATGGGAATAAAAAAAATACGAGAGGTCACCCACATTTCCGGCTTCCGGCGATAATCAGAAATCTCCAATAACCTCGACTGAGATTTTCAAACAAAATTTTAAATTCTAATTTGGTTACCGACCGAGCTCTCGGTTGAATCTTGCAAATCTCATCCAAAATTTTTTGAACTTAAAAAATATCTAGTTTCTTTTAGCCGGTTCAAAAATATACCGACACCCACCGAAACCAAAACCCTGTTCCTGCCGAGGGTAACCTAGCTGGCCAGTACTGCTGCTGATGCAAGAACGACCTTGGCTGCAGCATGGGATGCAGAACGGCTCCATTGAATTGAAGACAGGTGCAGCAATAACTGAAGTTTGGTTCGCAGGCTTTGGCACTTGGCTGGTCACTCATATGCGTGTGGCACAACGAACGTACTGCTAAGCTGGTAGAGGTTGATAGGTGCCTTCAATTACGAGACCCATGAGCCTGGCAAACACAAAACACTGCCATGGCAGCAGTACTACTAGCTGCCATACTTCCTTCTCACCCCAAAAAGAAATAACAGATAGATGTCATATATATAGTTATTTCTCACCAATCAATGCCTACCTACCACGGCCAACTTTCATGTATGATTCATAAATGACCAAGATATTATTCTTCCCTAGGTTCCTCTCAACAAACATCGATCTTCTTCTTGCTCCATCGGAAGCATGCATGCATGCCAGCTTGAAGAAGAAGCACGCATGACCACTTGCACTAACTGCAGTCCCATCTTCTCGTGTTAGAAACCTGGATTACCAATATTTAATTATGGCACTAGTGCCCCAGGAAATTAAGCGATCATTTCTTCATGGAACGTTGGACATATCTCAGGGTTTCAATGGTCTATGTACAGCGACGTCATTCCAACTCCGGCAGCGCACATTGTTTCTCGCATTGTTTCGCGGCTTTTCGTCCCCATAATGCTGCTCCAATTCGGCATGTTTCGGCATGTTTGCTCTCTGTTCTGTTGCACACGATAGCTCTATGCTCCAAGTGACTTTTGCTTCTAGCTTTTATAACACGTTGGTTTTCTAGTTTCGTCTTTTTGTTTTTTTAGCTTTTTAGGCTTTTGTGCCTTTTCTTTTTTAAATTATTCCTTTGTATTATCCATGATGATATACCTTTTATTTCTTATTTCTTTTTTAATTTAATTACTCAGAAAAAACTAATAATCATTATAGTATACTTTTAGTTGCTATAGTAGTTTTCAGTCCCAAGCCTGAAGGGAAGCTACGAGCCTGTTTGGTTCAGCTGCGGTTTATGGATTTTAGCTGAAATTTTTGAATTTTAGCTATTTACGACAGAAATTACGGAGAGATAAATACTCACGTGCGATTTTGGTTAATACAGATGTTAGGCTTTTAACATATACTACAATTAATTTGTAGACTCCGTCTTGAGAAAATAGCCCGTTTAAAAGTTAGATACTATAGTAAAAATCAAAAGCCGCTAGTTTCGGTCGAAAAGAATATGCCCTACATCGACTACCTAAATATAGTGAAAAAAGAAGGGCAGGTAAGGGCTACCAAACACCTTGCAGGTAAATTAGCATGCTAATTCTTGGGGCTGCGAATTCCGATGCATGATATTCTCCACGCGTGCCAAGGAATCTTCCCCTCTGCAATGCAATAGGTACATCAAGCATGAAAAAGGGTGTCGATTAAAACAAGAAGCCTTCCACGATCACACAACAGAGGCTGGGCAGTTAACCCTATGGTTCTTTTTTGCAAAGCATCCAATGAATTTTGATTCTTCGTTATTCTATTTTTATTACTTTTATATCTTTTTATCCTCTATCAGTCATACATAAAAAAAGACATGCTAACTAGAGTTTCTAGAATCTTAAAAATTAGGAGTTAGCTAGCTAGTACTAATAGAAAAATGCTGGTTAAGTGAGGGAAAAAGACAAGCACAAGTTAGACAACAACACTTTAGAGAGACAATGCATACCAAACACTTTCTAAGCATGGCCAAATGTTGGTACCACATACACATGCTCTCGGATATTAAAAGTTATAGTGGAATCTCAATGCATGGTTTTCGTATTTTTTTCTCATCTTTTGGTTCTTTTATTTGGTAATTATGTTTCAAGGAGAGGGCTGATTTCACATGTTTCTAGCTCAAGTTCTAACAAAAAAAAAGGAATAACAAACAATTAATAATGAACTTTATCTATATGTAAATACAAATAGCCGGTAAGATTCAAGACACCTTCAACTTTGTTTTAAGGGAAAGAAAATCCTATGAATCCTAAAAACTAAAAAATATATAGATTCTCTCATTAATTGAAACAAAAAGATAATGATCTACATCGCCTATTTTGGTGGAGCCATATTATAATAGAGCATATTAACAATATATAGATATTAGAGTTTATAATAAATACAATTGTAATTATTTCAACTTACAGTATTGGAGTTATATAACAAAGACTATTGTATCCAAATAACTATAGTTACGTAGTTACACGGGTAGATCCACTTGCCAAAGAACAAACAACTTTTTTTGGAGGGGGCTGTAACTTCAGTTGACACCTGAAGTTGCAAGTGTTTTTGGAGGAGGCTGCAACTTCAGTTGATTGACAGTGCAATTTCAGGTGACTGAAAGGTAAAAAAAATTTAGTTACCTGTGCAATAGCAAAACTGAACAACTAAACAAGGGCTATGCATGCTGTACCGTAGTTTGGGTACACCCCGATGTTGACGCAGCAGACACCACCCAAAAACAAGGCTGGCCATGAACAGGGAAAAGAGGCAGGAAATTGAGTAGGAGTGGGATTATTAGCACAGGGCAAGAGAGGCACCGGAGAACAGAAGCATTCCTACCTACCCAATCCATCCCTAGGGTTTCGCAACCACTCTCCCGTTCTCCCACTCTCACCTCACACCAACTCAGTCAAATGTCTCACAGCGATCCCGGTCAATGGGACCCTCCCTCCATCCACCTAGTGCGAGCTCTCTCTCTCTCTCTCTACCCTCTCTCCTCCCGTCCTCGATCCTCTCCCATATAAACCCCAGTGGTCTCTCCTCCCTCTCCTCTCCTCTCCATATTCTCTCGGCTCACGAAAGCTCAAGAGAGATTTAATCAAAGCTGAAGCACACAAGCACTGCAGTGACCTTAGTCCTCCTGTAGCTGTTTCTCTGTCTAGCTTGCTCGGCCTATCAGGAATTCAGCAAAGATGGGGAGGTCCCCGTGCTGCGAGAAGGCGCACACCAACAAGGGCGCCTGGACCAAGGAGGAGGACCTGCGCCTCATCGCCTACATCAAGGCCCATGGCGAAGGATGCTGGAGGTCGCTCCCCAAAGCCGCAGGTAATTAATTAGGGAGTTCTGCTACTTAACGCTCGCGCGCGGCTATGGCGGCGGCGGCGGCGACGATGGGTGATTAATATATGATGTGGTGTGCATGAACTTACGTGATTACGTAGGGTTGCTGCGGTGCGGGAAGAGCTGCCGGCTGCGGTGGATCAACTACCTGAGGCCGGACCTCAAGCGCGGCAACTTCTCCGAGGAGGAGGACGAGCTCATCATCAAGCTCCACGAGCTGCTCGGAAACAAGTAGTTAACTAGTTGATCAGCTTTGGATTAATAAGAGATTTTGTTGTTTCGTTCTTGATTCTCATGGTGATGTGGTATGTTTTGCAGGTGGTCGCTGATCGCCGGGAGGCTGCCGGGGCGGACGGACAACGAGATCAAGAACTACTGGAACACGCACATCAAGCGCAAGCTCCAGGCCCGCGGCGTCGACCCGCAGACGCACCGCCCTCTCAATGCCTCCGCCGCCGTGCACCAGCATCAGCCGTTCCCCGCCGCACCAAGTGGCGGCGGTCAACTCGCGGGCTCCAGCTGCTCACCGGAGGCCAGCGGCCACAGCAGCGACGACGACAGCGCGTCCGCGCCGCTGCCGGCAAGCCACCATGGCGACATCGACCTCAACCTGTACATAAGCCCGCCGTGCCACCCGTCTTCGACGCCGCCGCCGCCGCCGAGGCAATAAACAGAAGCGAGAAGCTTTGCTACGGCAGCGCATGCGTCTAGTCCAACAACCAGCACAGCACTAGTACGAGCTACTCGGAGAGGGAGAGGATATGCTTGTGCAGTTGTGCTTAACCCGCCTGGGGTTGCAGGGCGGTGAGGAGTGCAGCTGCGGCGGCTCATCATCATCTTCTTCTTCCTTGCAGCTGGCGAGCTCAGCAGTGTTTAGATTCGCTAATGCTTCTTCGCTTCAGGGATCGTCGTCAATGGTATAGAGGTCACAGAGATAATCAGACTTCAGAGTTCAAAGTTCAAACTACAGAGAGAGAGAGAGAGAGAGTACACTGAAATTAATCCCTGTTTGTTCAGAGCTTCGTGGTTAATTTGATGATAATGAGGGAGTCTGCTCCCTGTTCTCTTAATTTTTTGCTAATTTTTAACTAAGCATCTACTATGTTATTTGCTCATCTTTTTGTTGCGTATATAGTTCACTTATTGAAATCTGTGCAGCTTTAATTCTTTCCTTTTGATGCATGCTATGTCTACAGTGGTGTAGTACTCTCTGCGTTGGTGGTAGATGGCCTTCTTTTCGGTTCATGTCACCTTCTTTTTGTCCATTACTTCATTTCAGGACGCTTCTGCAACATCTTCGATCTCGGTGTTGGGGAAAAGGCCAAAGAAGCCCTTGTCATGTCTCATGTCATGTAACCACAAAATGCATAAGTGCATATTTTTTTTGGGTTTTGTTAAATATTATTTGGATATTTTCTTCCTAACTATCATTTAAATTTAGAACCGTTAGATTAGATATCTAATGGCGATGAATTCTTCCCCCTCCCCCTTGAATTCTACCTCTCTCTTAAAAAAATCTCCCCATTGAAAAACAAGGGACTCTTTGATCTCTAATTCAAAGATCACAAATTTAGATGATAGTTAGGAATAAAACATCCGGATGATGTCTAGACTTTCCTTATTTTTTTACAGTGTCTAAAGAACACTCCAGTGCTTTTTTGTGTTACGAGTATTCATATTTTTTAGGTATTAGATTTTCATCCAATATTCTAGATTCAGAGCACTCATTTTTGAAAGGAGGTGGGGTATGAAGATCCGTTATATGAAGATCTAACGTCTTATATTCATTTTTTAGAGGGCGAGAGATATGAGGGATCTGTTGGATGGAGATCCAACATCTCAAAATCTAAGTACTTTCAATCCCAAAAAACACTCAAAAACTCTTTAGCATTTCTCTTCTTTCTTATGGCCTTTGAAATGGTTTTCTTTTTTCCCCTCTTTTCTTCCCTACCTTAGAGCAAGTACAACAATGGTCTTATAGCCAAGCTAGTCAGCATTTTTGCTGATGTGGAGGAGAGAAGAGAGGAGAGAGAGGAGAGCTTGGCTCTCATGCAAGCAACAAGCTGCACACGGGAGCCTATGCAGTGGTGGGTCCAAATAATAAATGTATGTGAGGAGGAGTAGGAAAGAGAATGTGAGACATGGTACCACATAATAATAAAAAAATCTTTTGTAGACAAATAGGAGACAGATTATTGTATAACTTGGCTTATAGCCAAACACTTGGCTCTATTATTGGACTTGCTCTTACTGCCTCCATGTTCTTGCATGGTGCTTTATAGCCTTTTTATGAGAGTGCTTGTTTTTTAGAAGTTTTTTTTATGAGTGGCTGTTAGTCTTCTAAGTGAGAGAGGCTAGCCAGCTAGTTAAGGGGAGCTAATTAAGATGCTAATCTACATTGTACTAGTACTATCACTAGCTAGGCAGAGGAGTACTAACTATTCGCAATCTTTTTTTCCTTGACTTTCTAAACCTCAAGCCGTCAAACTTTTTATACGAAAATTATATCATTAAATTTATCATTAAAATTATTTTTATAATATTATAATATTATTAGTATATCTTTATGTAAAATTATAAAAGTAGCAGTTAAAATCGCATATCAAAGACCATAAAAAATAAAAAACATTGAGTACAAAAGAATGAAGGGAATAATTAGTAGGAGAGTTAGGTGTTATGTTGGAACTAATATTGTTGTTGATAGTGGTCGGTGTCGAGTACTCGTGTGTTCGAATACTGTATAGTCGTGTGTCCAGGTACCGTATAGTCGTGTGTCGAGTACTCGTGTGTCCAAGTACTGTATAGTTGTGTATCGAGTACTTATGTGTCAGAGTACGTGTAGTAGTCGGAGACCCCGTAGTCGGAGAGTAGTCGGAGACACCAGAGTCGTAAACTACAGTGAACCGGTCGTAGCTACAATGAAACGAGCATGAGTTATAGTAACTGGTCGGTAGTTGTAAGTTACAGTAACCAGTCAATACTCGTAAGCTACAGTACTGCGGTCGATGCTCGGAAGAGCTGCATGGTTGAAGACTGGTAATACCGGTTTTGTGTGAGCGGTATGACCGGAGTTATGGTAAGATCGACATGGTTGAAGTGCCATGGTCGAGAGGCCATGGTCAAACTGCCGTGGTTGAGTAGCCGTGGTCGAAGTGGCATGGTCGAAGTACCATGGTCAAGACGTCGTGGTTGAAGACTCAAAGTTGTAAGGAGTCAACTTAGTCAAGCCTATGTGTGATCGAAGACTTAGTCAAATGTGTGTGGTCGTAAGTCGAGTAGCAATATATTTGCACCAGTTGTATCCACTGGCTGTGTTAGTTAGTTAGTTGAGCGAGCTTTTCGGATAGTGCATAGTGTGCGAGTCATAGGGATCGTAGCCGACAAAACTGGATCACAGGGAGTTGTGTGGGTGAGTGGACTACATGTACGGTCCGTTTGTGTCTATTTAAACCATGTAATCTATTGAGCAATTTGAGATGTGGGTGAATAACATAGAGAGGAGAAAAGGCGTGTGTTGCCATAAAATAAGTTTCTCCTATGTTTATTTTTGCTCTCCCTACTCGTGTGCGGGTGTCGTTTCAAGGAAAAAACATGTGTACATCTTCTCCAGTAACAATGAGTTGATGAATTTAGTTCCAACATGTTATACCTGGTGGCCGCCGGTGGTTATATGGATGAAGCAAATAACATAAAAAAACTGTGTATCAGAAGCACAATGCGAAGATAAACTGTTCAGAGATACTCTTTCTCTATATATACTCCTATATGGTAGCAGTGCTTCATCAGAACAGCTAATTATTTTCCAAAAATAGGGGGGAAAGAACTTGTGAGCATGGACAAGAATCAACAGGTAGCTACTCCTGCGAGGCTGCAAGATCAGAAGAGGAGAGCTTCTGCTTCTGTTTGAGAGAACTTGTTTGGTTCATCATTGAATAGCTAGGAGCTCGCCGCCGTCCAGCGTGCAGCTTATCTCACCTCATCCGAATAAATCCGAAAAAATTAGAAATAGAGCATACACGTGTGTATATGTTCAGTAGAAAAATATATGTTCGTACTCCCTAAAACTTTATACCTTTATAAAAATTTTTATCTTACGTAGAGGATGCATACGGTAGTATACATGTGCGTGGTGTGAATTAGGTGTGAGTTTAGTGTGCCACCGTGTCGTACCCTCTAAAAAATTACGAGAGAGAAAGGGATGCCTTTTTGAGGCTTTTGCCGGGGAGTATGGACAGTATGAGATGTTCTATAGGTAGGTTAGGCAGGTAGAAGGAGGGGGAGTTGCTTTTGGTTAGTTAAATGGCCATGGCTAGGTTGTGATCATTTGGATTTATTTTTGATGGTTTATGGCTGAAAAATATTGTAGTTAGCTGAAAAAATACTGTAGCTGACAGCGGCTTATTTACCATAATTAAATTTTAAAAAATTTAAAAATTTAAAAATATGTTAGCCCATTACGTATAATACAAACAAATACGGGAAAAAAGAACCGGCAAAAAAGCTCAACAAAAAGCCAAAAGTTCAGAAAAAAATGAAATTTATGAATAGTGAAAAATAAGTCGGAAGTTAAAAGTTGAAGCCAAAACGATCACCATAATTGGCCTTTCTGTGTGTAGGGGTGGATGGAAGAGGTGGTTGGTGTGCTAATTTTGTTAGTTAAATCATGGATGAGTACTGCACTTACCTAAGCTATGCTTCTTGCATAGATGGAGGAGAAAGGGTAGGTGAGATGAAGCACCTAGGTTTGGGGGCAAAGCTGGAGAGGTCCTGCAGTGTGGACCGTATCTCAGTTGAAGAGGACTGTCCATCACAAGACCAGTGGTGATCCTGTCTTGTTTAAAATCATTTTATTTTCATGAGTGAATTTTACAAAATCCTAGGTTTTATGATCTAAGTCTCACAAAATCATAGGATTTTTAGCATGTGATACGTAAGCTCAGTATTACGATTTTGCAGTTTCACAAAATCTCACCTCTGCTAAATCTGATCTACTCTTACATCTAGACCTCATTTTGTACGTTGTCAATTTTTAAGAAATGGCCATTTTACTTCTGACCTGTCACTTATGCAGGCCCGCATGTTATCCAATCGTAGCCATTTATTTCCAGTGAATGGTGTGGATGTGGATCCATTGAAGAATGCTTCCTCTGTCCCTTGTCTATCGGACATTGTAGGGAACTGGCCAGCTAGTCTTCGGACCGACGACCTGTGCGCCCATGACGGCATGGGCAACCGCTTCCGCCCCGCAACAAGATCGGCAGCCGAATCCCTTATTTGCACTTCTAGCTTCCACGCTTACAGGTCTGATTTTTTTGCTAAGATTTATAACTTTTAGTTGCGGGTTGTGGCTTTTGGACTGTTCATATGAGAGATTATAGAGTAACAGAAACTCACATACGATTTTTGTCGATATAAATAAAGTCGGTATAGTATGTACCACAATTAACTAATAGACCCCATTTAAAAAAAAACACTCCGTTTAAAAGCTAGTTACTATAGAAAAATTAAAAGTAGAAGCCAAAAACTGAAAAAGAACCGGACCACACTCTCACCAACGTTGAGCCACCGGCTGCTCCTTACCACCGCACACGCCACTTCTCACGACACCGGGTCACCACACATTACCATGACTTAAGCTGACGATACCAACCGACTCCTTACGTCTTCCTAAAGCTCATGCTCTCATCGGTCTCGCTAGAAAATCTTTGGAGCCACTACCAGCGAGCTCCCCCGTTCTTGAACCGCCGCTGCTACCCACTTCTCAAGCTGCCAGCTCACTCCAAGCTACCTCCGCAGAGTTAATGTGCGCATAATGATCTCCTTGGCCTCCTTATACTATCACACCACTCAATTGAGCAGCACCGTCACTGAAAGGCCACCAATAGCGAGAAGAAGAAGAAAACCTAGAATTAATGGGGTTATATGTAAAAACTACGGGGTTCTAGATATAAGAATAGATCAGATTTGTTACGGGTGGAATTTTGTGAAATTGTATGACTATAATATCTAAGATTATATAAATTTTGTGAAATCGTATGACTATAATATCTAAGATTATATATCACATATCAAAAACCCTATGGTTTTATACAATTTGGATCATAAAACCTAGAATTTTATGAAATTTACTCCATTTTCATTGCAGTACTTTTTACGCTCTGTTTCTAATAAATAGCTGCCACTTCAGGGCTCAGACATCGACGCCATTAATCACCCAAACATACCGTTTACACGTTGAGTAATTGATAACAAGTCCAAAAAGTATTACTCGCTCGTTCTCGTAATATAAGCCCAAACCCATCGAATGCAAAGATAAATGAGACACATATAAAAAATGTTAACGTCAATACAGATGCATACAAAAAATTCTAATATTAACACTTGTTACGAGAATTAGGTCTTTATATCAGAATTTTAATTGAATGAACTCCTAGAGCGCGAGCTAGCTAGTATGGTGTCTTGATGGCTGTCGGATTGAACGGGTAGGTGTGTTGAATCAATTCGAATTAGCTCCATCCGCGTTTCAAATGATGGTCCATGCTTGGATCGATCAAAATCATCTAAGCATAGAAGCGTTATCTTAAAAAAAAAAGGTATTTCCAATTAAATTTCATCTAAGCACACTGTTCTGCTGCTCACACTCTGGATCATTTGGAAACGGCGCAGGGCCGGTCCTAGGATTTTAGGGGCCCGGAGCGAAACTAGAAATAGAGGTCTTAGTATAAATATCTAAATATAAATCTACACACACACATATATATATATAATTTTACCAACAAACACTTAATTAAAGAAAAATTCACATCAAAGAGTTCATAGATATTACCTTAAAATTTCTTCTAACATTTCTAGATGCGAAGTCATTGATGATGGTATTGATATCAATCTCATCCAATAATTTCTTCTCAATACATAAAGTTGCCAAACCGTTTAACCTCTCTTGAGACATTGTTGACCTTAAATGATTCTTCAACAATTTCAACTTTGAAAAACTTCTTTCAGCTGATGCCACGGTCACAGGCATAGTAAATAAAATCCGATAAGTAATAGAAATATTAGGATAACAATCCGCTTCTCTGACAAACTCAAAGATCTCCATAGCAGACATTGGTTTATCTGATAAAGTCAATTGCATAACACTTAACTCAGAAATTAGATCATTTAACTCAACATCAGAGGAACCATCTAGAGAGAAAGTTTCTGCAAATTTTGTACAACATTCTTTTAATTTAGTTCGATCCAATGACTTCAATGTTGTTGAACTCATTAAAAATCCAAATATACTTCCGAATGTTTGGAGTTCTTGAAATCTACTTTTCAATGAATTGATTACCATATCAACCATAACAAAAAAATAATTAACTTCAAATTCCTTCTCAGCTTGCAAAACTGCTTCATCACAATCAATTTCATCAAACTGTTTCTTCCTAAGAACACGCCGCTTAACTGGAAATGATGGCTCTACATTCATTTGAGTTGCAATATCTTTGGCAATGATCATACTCAAAGCAAACCCTTCATTTCTATAAGTATTAAAGTATTTAACCATGCCTTCTATTTGTTGCATGTATATACTCTACATAGTATATGGGGGGCTCCTGGATTTTGAGGGCCCGGGGCGACCGCCCCTCTCGCCCCCCCCCCGGGCCGGCCCTGAAACGGCGCAACAGGAAAGCCTAGGACAACGTTGATTTGAACACGGAAGCCCACTGCCCGTCTCTTCTGTTAACATTTCAAACTATGGATGTCGCGACCCTGATCAGGTGTAGTAATCTAGTGCGAGTAGTAGCCTAAATGTATTCTGCATTTCTGCTTCCCCCTCCCCTCTTTCTTCTCCACTTTCCTTAGGTCTTTGTAACGCCTACGTCATGTACGGGCCTGTTCTTAACGGCTTCTAAAAGCGGTTTTTGGCTTTTGCTACAGTACCTAACTTTTAAACAGAGAATTTTCTCAAGACGAGTACACGTTAAAAGCTTAACATTTGTATCAACCAAAATCGCAAGCGAGTATATCTCTTTCCATAATCTCTATCGCAAACAACAAAAATTCAAAAATTTCAGACAAAAACCATAAGCTGAGCGTATCAAACAGGCTCGTAAGTTTTTTGAGATTTTGATTCAATAAAGTTGTTCAGGTCGGCTAACCCTCCGTTGCCTCTTAAAAAAAATCATCTCAAGATCATACAAAGTTGATAGGCCACATGTGTACTTAGGGACTTAAATTCATCCAAGATGGTGATAAATGTTGAAGTATAAGTGAATTCTTCATCTTTCCTCGTCAGATTAAGCTTTTGAGTGAACTAACTGGTGTATGAAACTTAATATGGTATTATAGCAAAAATCAATTTTCCCATTATTTGACTAACCATAATAGTGCGGAAAGAAAGCCTAGAGGAAGAGTGGCCTTGAGTTTCTTGCCCCTTTCCCTTAGGATTCGTTGATTCTCTTTCTCGATGGAACAGAGAAGGGGTATAATTTAGCGGCAGAGTGTCATTTTTACATGGTAGAGGTCATCAGATCGAGCCTGATTATCCCTAAATCCAATGTGAGTTTTTCCTATTTTGATTTACTCCCCCGCCGCCATGATCAAATGTGAATGGATAAGAGGCTTGTGGGATTGATGTGATAGGGTAGGGTTGGCTATACTGCTGGTGGCGAACTCCAAGCTAATAATGTGAAGTGCATGGATACAAGTTATCCTTGGAAGGAAAGGCAATTTTGAATTTTCTTTGCATATGAATAAGGAAGCCATAAGTAATGCAACTATGAATCTCATGGAGAGTTCGCTCCTGGCTCAGGACGAACACTGACAACATGCTTAACACATGCAAGTTGAACGGGAAGTGGTGTTTCCAGTGGCGAATGGGTGAGTAACGCGTAAGAACCTGCCCTTGGGAGGGGAACAACAACTAGAAATGGTTGCTAATACCCTGTCGCAAAAGGAGAAATCCTCCCAAGGAGGGGCTCATGGCTGATTAACTAGTTGGTGAGGCAATAGCTTACCAAGGCGATGATTAGTAGTTGGTCCGAGAGGATGATCAGCTACACTGGGACAGAGACATGACCTAGCTCCTACAGGAGGCAGCAGTGGAGAAATTTTTACAATGGGCAAAAGCCCGAGGAGCAATGGCGTGTGGAGGTGAAAGGCCTATAGGTCATCAATTTCTTTTCTCAGAGAAGAAACAATGATGGTATTTGAGGAATAAGCATTGGCTAACTCTGTGCCAGCAGCCGTGGTAAGATAGAGGATGCAAGCATTATCTAGAATGATTGGGCGTAAAACATCTGTAGGTGGCTTTTCAAGTCTGTCGTCAAATCCCAGGGCTCAAAATTGAAATGAGTCAATTTCGAATAAAAAAGTTAATAAGGCTCAACTGATAGTGGTTCATTAGCTCAACTACATGAGGACCGCCCCTGGTCAGTTCGCTTCAGTTGTTGCAATATGTCAAGTGCATGTCAACACTGGTCCAGCATTTTTTAGGCAGCTGGTCTAGCTGATGATATATATGATCCACCTACTGCAATCCTAGGGAGGGTGACATCTTAAGACTATCAACTAAGTTTTTCCTGATATGATATTGTGTTGGCCTATCATCAATTAGGAAGGTGTGCATGTATTTAAGTCGTGACAACATCAGTGTGTTTGCTGATGATGTTGTATGAATATTTTGACAAAGGATATTAATTCGCTATACACGATCCCGTTCAGATCAGTGTAGATCTAACAAGTCAATAATGCCTTGCAAGTATTGTGGAATATTTGTCAGATGAATAGCTGATTTTTCTCTCCCATGTAAGCCTCTGAGAATATATGGCTGCCTTCTTTTTGACTTGAGCTTATTAGCTTTTGCAGTGTTTTAGTAACTTGTTTTTAAACGACACGTCTTTTTAAAATAGGGTATATAGATGGATTGTAATAGAAACTGTACCAAGTTCAGCTATATCAGCAAAAATCATATGCGACTATTTCTCTCAGTATGTGTCTCTTGCAAACAATCATAATTAAAAAATTTAAGCCAAAATCATAGCTCAAAAGACTTCATGTAATAAGACTTCATGCAAAACTAGGAAAGATTATAAGTCTATATCAAATAGTCCTCACACCTAATCGGATCTTTGTCCGGCATGCATATACATATGCATGTGACCTTTTGTGACACCAAATCGCGAATAGGGACTAATCGCTCTCATTTGTCACTCGCTTAGGAAAACAATCCTATATATAGGCTATAGCTACTTGAGACGGTGACATCTCAAGTACTTTTCTATATGTTCTATCATAAGAGAAAGCAAATATTTGCATATCTCCGTACTGAAATTCTCAGCGAAAATTTAATATAAAATCCGGACAGTTGTTGAGTTGCAACTTGCTATGAAAGAATCAAAGTCTATTGGTGATGTGAAAAAGCCGAGTTAAAGATCTATTTACCCGCCGAAGCACGTTTGTAGAAAGCAATGTTTTGTCATCTACCGACAGATGCATGCACTAACTTTGTTTAGATGCATGCACAAATCTGATATACCGATCGAGATCAAATCCAAGAATAGCTTAGCTAGAGAGCTGTCAAAATCTCGAAATCTTCGCTTTATGTCCATGGAAACTATTCAAATATATATTGTAGTATCGATGTCGACAATCGAAGGGAATAAATAATTCTTAAAACTTTTTCTTAAAGTATTTAAAATCTTTACTCGAATGACTACGATAGTCACTAAGTTCAGGCCATACCAACGCGGCTATGCAAACCACACTTAGAAACATGAGCAAATAAAAACAACCTTCTTTAACAAGCCTAGTCAGACCGCTGTTGATGGGCTGGTCTGACGGTCCGAATACTGGCCTGTGACAGGTTACAACAGTTAGCCAGTTGGATCGTAGATCTAGAACCATCCAACCGGTTCCATATTTTCAGACCTGAAACCTCTTTGGACAAAAGCTTAAATTTCAAGTACTCACACAAATCTTATTCGAACACCCACAAGTTTTGCATGATACTTATTCAAGACAATAAGAACCTAAACTAATCAAGAAACACAAGGATCTTAGGCTCGAGTTCATGAATTGAAGATAATAGGATCTAGCTCATAAGAACATAAAAAACCCTAATTCTCAAATTACTTCTTGCTCGTGAGGATCTAATATATGAGGTCTTTCAGATATGTTCTCACATGTCCTAGCAATATAATCTAAGCAAAAGATTGGGCTAGAACTCCCATGAACCGAAAATCACAAATCTAGCTTAAAAACAAGAAAAGCCAAGTAAGAGCACAAACAATAATATGACTGAGATAAAACTTTGATCTATTTTCAGAGGAGATTGAAGTTTACATGCTTATGGATGATTATAAGGTGCAACCAAAGCACAACACTTTACTCTCAAGATTTCTCACCCACAACCATGGAAGGAGACAAGGTAGTAGAGGAAAAGTAAACCTTAGAATCCTTAGCTCTCACTACCTTCTCTCCTCGCCTCTAAATAACCAGCACAACTCTAATAGGTCCAACATATTAAGCTTATCGGGAAAATCCGTCAATCCCACTAAGACGCATTTTACTCCCTCAACCTGCTAACTCTTTAGCAATTGATCTACTTATCGAATCCAGCTCTTCTTGATCTGAACCACTTCTTCTTTGCACCTTCGTGCTATGGTTTTGATAAAGGCACCAATCCGGTATTTGGCAACTACCAAAATACACTTGACAAAGTTTGCGGACACCTTCCCTTGGCTCCACCTACTTCATATCAAAGCATCTCCCTATACTTTGACATGTAGTTCGTAGTACCTAATGACTAGCCATCATATCTTCATGCATTCGGACTCCCCCGAACCATCTCTACGTGCATCGATCTCATCACTTAACGCACCACATACACCAACTTGCCTCTCTATGATACTTGTCTTCTTTGTGATTCTTCTTAAGCCACGTAGCTTCATCCAGACTTACATGACCTCTCGGACCTCAGCTCCTGGCCTAGTCTTGGTCCATTGTCACCGACTGCTACGTCGTCCAAGCTATCTACATATCCAAAGACTAAGCGATCATATTAAGCACAAGTTCTATGTACTTTACTCACGTTAGTCAAAACCATATATGATGTAATGCAACGCAAACCCTCATGTCTCTCAAGCTATGGACCGACCTCAAACCAAATTAGCTCAACTCATCCTGATCTCTAGTTGCAGCCACCGGTCTAACCACTATCTTCACGCCAGTTAGACCGCCCTGGTCCGACCACTGACCACTAGCCGGTCTGATTGGGCACTCGGTGTAGAGATGGCAATGGGTACCCGAAACCCGATACCTGGTGGGTTTTTACTCTATTAGGGTATGGGTCTGAGTCAATTTTCTAACCCATGGGTCTCTTAATGGGCAAAAAGCCCAACCCATCGGGTCTGCCGGGTTCGGGTATGTTCCTATAGTATCCAAACCCGTAAACCCATGGGTAATATAAACCCGATCTATAGGGGTTATAAACCCAGGCTCCTAGCCTCCCAAGCAAACCAGCCCAGCCCATAGCCCATTAGCCATTTAGCCTCAAGCCCCCAAATCCAATGCGGCAATGCCCCATTACCCATACGGCTAACCCTAGCTAGCACTCGGTCATGGTCACTACTCACTCCTCCCTAGTCCCCACCTCGATACAACAGCCGCCGCAGCGGTGGCGCATCTGGCGCTCCGCGCTCGGTCTCCGGCAGTCTCCACGCTCGCCCTCCCGTCCCGCAGCTCCCGCTCCTGCTCTCACCACTCTCGCCGCACGCTCGTCCTCCCGCACGCCCTCGCCGTCGCCTCGCCTTCCAGTTCAGCCCGCCGCCCTCACGGCAACAGCCCGCCGCCCCCACGCCGCAGCCAACGTGCATCGCAACAGTAGGCCCTTGGCCATGGCGCTGCCCTCCGGCTCCAACGAAGATGGCCGGCGAACTTCTTCCTCCTCTCCATAACCATTGTTGCAGCTCGCATTACTGACCCCACGGGCGACCCGTGGGTACCCGTTAACCCAGTGGGCATAGGTCTGGGCAAAAATATGCACCCGTCACGGGCATGGGTTTTTTAGCGGACACGTCCAACTTTCATGGGCACGAGTTTGGGATAGCAAAACCCAGCGGGTTTGTGCCCGTTGCCATCTCTAACTCGGTGTGACCGTATATTCAATGCTGGTCACACCGGCCAGCTCCCCTGGTCCGATTGCTACCTATGGCTGATTTGACCGCACAAACCGAACTCTAAAACATGCTCTCTAGAATAAAATAATCGCCAACTAGAAATCGGTCATACCGCCCCTACGGTTAGACCACCCCAAATTTCAGTCACACCGGGCCACCTATCACTGTCAAACCGCTGTTCTAGGCCGGTCCGACTGCTTCCTCCTAGCGGTCCGACTGCCAACTATTGGCAACAAATCTGATTTTTCTAAAACTATTACAAAATTCAAATTCAACTCAACTAAAATGACAATTGTTTATCACAAACTTATCTTAGGCCTAGGATGTGGTCACTCGTATATGATAGAGTAAATTGCCAAATTGTTCACGAATAACTCAAGCTTTTCGCATGGTAAATCTGTGCATGAACTCGGTATATATACGCTGTTAATTAGAATGAGATAGACCAAGGTTAGTCACGCACTAGGGTTACACATCACTACTACGTGCGTGGGACATTTTTCTGTGCTGTAAATGGACAGCGCAGCTGCAAATTGTCCACAATGTATGGCAGTTTGCTCTTCTTGGGTCTACCAAATCATTGCTCGAGCATGAAAGCTAGAAACATGCCGTAAGACCAAATAGTACTCTGATCAGAAATCAAACGGGTTGATAAGAATCAACGAAAGGTTTCTTGCAGGAAATAGCAAACGTGTAAACGACACGAACCTTCCACCCAAAGCTGCCGTCCATTCCGAAGAGTGATCAATTCATCACAATTATTGTACAATGACTTGTGAACAACTAACAATAAGGTGAATTATTGTACAAGGCTTGGTTTTAAGAGGTGTGAAAAATGGAATGTTCTTATCTAGCTTCCTTTTCGAAATTGTGGCCTCAAATTTTATAACTTACGGATTTGTCAGGATCATCTGACTTTCACAGGAATTAATATTATAGAAATTTCACAAGAAACAGTTGGGAAAATTTGGTCTATGCCATTGGTTGTTTTAAAGACTTTTCACGAAATTGGTACTGTGCTGTTGGATTCAAAAATTTATTTGAAAATGCCATTATGATAAGGTTACCATCGTTGACTAAGTGAAAAAGACTGTTTTGTCATTCCAAATATTTTGATTTTCAATTAGATGCCATAAAAATAAAAAAATCTTTGAAATGCCATTATGAAAAGTCAATGCCCATTGACCAAACAAAAAAGATTCTTTTGCCCTTCCAAATATATTGATTTTAAATCAAATGCCATAAAAATACTTCTCTTTTTGTTTTAGTTTGATCACAATACTACTTAGTGTGATTAACTCTTTTGTGATGATTTCTGTTTGAAAATTCAACATATTTGAAGGGCAAAAAAGTCCTTTCCACTCATCAACATGCATCAACCTTGTAAGAATGGCATTTTTCAAATAAATTTTCGAATCCAGTGACATAGCACCAATTAGGCAAAAAAACCACAAAATAACCAGTAGCATAGACCAAAATTTTCCAAAACAGTTCAATTCCCACAGAAATCGAGAAAATTTCCCGTGCTCCAAACTGCAAAAATTTCTTGTCCATAACATGTTTTTATCAGCCACGTGCTCTTCATGAAATTCACTTCATTTTAATTATCTTAATTAGAATGGTATATACCGGCAAACTGAAAAATTCCCAAAAAAAACTTGAAATTAAGTTCTAATTAACTGACCATTTGAAATCGTGAGATCCAGAAGCTATACATGGTGTCCCATTTGGCGTCCTATAACATGTACTATGCGTACTTTTTTTCATTTGGAAATGTTAAATATTCCCACAAAGTGCTTCAGTAAATTAACAGCATTTGGATGGTGACGGTAATGGTTGGCTTACATTGGGCGGTCGTAGTTGGTGGTTGGTAGCACAATGACACCACTCGGGTTTGTTCTTTCTGAAGACTGACCACTCAAGTTATGAATATATAGGGCCTGCTATTTTCCTTTCAAGTTAGCGGCTTTTGATTTTTTCTACAGTATCTAACTTTTAAACGGAGTATTTTCTCAAGACAGGGTCTACAAATTAAACGATGTACACGTTAAAAGCCCAACATCTGTACCAGCCAAAATCACAAGTGAGTATCTCTCTCTTCGTAATATGTACCGTAAACAACCAAAATTTAAAAATTTCAGCCAAAAGCTATAAGCCGCAGCCGCAGCCAGGCCCATATTCACTGTGGCTCCTCTGCATGAGTTCCCTCCCTGCACTACTTTTCTCTATGCCCAATTGCCCTACATTCCTCTTTCTAAAAATCTCAAGTGTCCTTTTCAGTAGGTTTGGGCAAAACTTGGTGGCTGTTGCAAAGTGCTCTTTGTGGAGCCCCTCACCTTCTAGAAGCCCAGGTGGGCCCCACCCCAAGTGGCTTCCCTACCAATGATAGAATTGATGCGTACAGTGCTTAGTTAAGAACTGTCCCTATCTTGCTTATGTTGAGATGCTAATGCATACAGTCATACAGAAAGTGTGGTCTACTGCTGAATTGCCTAATTTCTTTTAAAGACCTCCTGTGCTAAGGATAAAAAGGTGAAAGTGATATGATGAATCGGCCATTGCAAAGCTTGGAAAGATGTACAGGTTTAAGTGTGCAACAGCCTCTAGTGAAAAATCCATGCCATCCAACTAAAAAAATCATTCATTAATGATTAATCCCAACATAGGAGTAGCTTCCAATATGCAAGTGAAGTTACATATGCATATGTGAAGGTGAGAATGGAAGTGGTCACGTATATCCTCCTGACCAACATCTGAACGGCCTTATCAAATAGGAGTGCCATCATATACTATCACATGCATGGGGTATGCCACTACAATTTCTGTATATATTAGTTACATACTCGTGCGTTGCAACAGAACTCATTTAATGTATAGAGAATCGTGCTATAGAAGAGAGTTGCTCTGATCGGTTGGAAAGTGGAGAATGGTGAGAAGTTGAGAGAATAGAGCGGTTAGAGGAGAATGGAAGTACAACCACCAACTCGTTCTTTTATAATAGTAAAGATATAGATGTGCCTGTGTGTACACAGAGGAGCTAGCAGGCACATCATGCGTTCATGGTTAGATAATCTTCATACATCCACATAGACACGCATGCAGTGTGCATAGGTAGTACTCCCGTGCACCCTCTTCAAAGCACAATACAAATGGAAAATTCTGAATTTTTTGGTTACATAGGTCATAATGTAATCAAACACCAAAGCTAGTACTACCAGGAGTGAACACCCTTGGAAATCTTTGCTATGTTCATTCAAGGAAGACTCCGTACTTCAGTGGCAATATGCATACGCATGGGGTAGCCTTTTCTCCACCGAGGAGATAATACAGTTGACATATGAAGTCAATCCCTATGTATGCTATGAATAATATAGAATCTAGGAGAAAAATAACCACAGTGCCACACACTCAGACGAATGATGGAGTATTTTGTTCTCATGGCAGTACTGTCATTGTCGTTACAACCCAAATCATCGACCACTGGAATTCTGTGCTCTATGCTAGTTTTTGGCTTTTGCGCAAATAAAGCATATGACCGTGAATTTGTTCGATCAGAGATTTGACGGTTTAAACAAAATATGGATAAAAAAACTTTTAAACACCACCTCATCCGAAATTCTTAGCATCTTAAAATATTGCTTTTCCTTTTGGTGTTCCCGTGTCAAAATTTCCTTTTCTTGATTATACGATTGACTTGCTTGATCCGAACAACAACTTTTGGTACCGTTTGAACTAAGGTGACATTATGCATACATGATGCTGTCAACGGGGTGGTACAACAATTGAGGAGATCATCTAGGCATCTTTGATTTGTAGGAATTTCAAAGGATTTTTGGAGGATTGTAATTCTTAGGAATTTCTCCTATGTGGCTTGTTTGATTTGCAAGATTGGAGTAGTTCAATTCCAGAGGAATACTGTAGCATCTCCACGAAATCACATGAATTTCAAAGAAATTGAAACATCCAATCCAAAATTCCTATGCACAAAGAACGGAGAGCACACACGTGAGGGACTCACCAGCCACAGTGTTGCCTGCCTCGATTCGCCATCTTCGAGCGTCGCCTACCTCGAGCCGCCGCCATCCATCGTCACAAGCCTCAATCCGCCATCGTCCAGCATTGCTTGCCTTGATCCACAACAACGGTGATCGACATATTCTTTGAAACACCCCAAAAATTTCAAACCATTTTTGAATTTTTATTGAATTTCGGCCAAACCTGAAAACTTACCCAATTTGGAATTTCCCTAATTGGCTTCCCACCTTCCTTCTACCTTAGCGCCACTTGAGAGGCTGCCTTCACCTCTGTTCATCCCTGCCACCCAGCCAACTCCTGCTCGCCACTGCCATAGAGACGTGCTCAACACTGCCACCCTCATCAACACGGTACCCTACCCTGCCATAGTTCTGACACTGCCATTAAGACCTATCTTCTTGCCGGCCATGTGCCACTGACGTCGAAGCCAAGTTTGTCGCCGCCGCCAAATCTTGCGCATTCATCCCAATGCGCGCCCACACATTTGAGGAGCACCAAGACCAATGAGACATTACAACCACCAACCGTGCCACCGAAGCCGTCGAAACCTCCAATGCGCCACCTTCACCGACCATGCATCACCACCCCAACTGGCAACCCACTGCTTCCACTGCCTCCTGAGCACTATAAAGCTACACTGACCTCCTCTGAGCTAGCTTCCTTTAGCACCCAATTGCCCATCCATGCCATTCCCTCCCCAACTCTGGCCTCACATCACTACTGCCACTCGCCCCTATGCCGATGAGCCCCGAAGGCAAATCCTCCACTGCAACCCACCATTTTTCAATTTGTGGTAGCCATAGCACCCTTAGGACCTTCTAAACCCGAAGCCACTATTGCCTTGCTCTCCCATGGCTCCTCGGCCGCCGACACCTGTGCTACCACCATTCGAGAAAGTCCTTCATGGACAGCACGCTCAAGCCTCTAGAGCCAAAGCCACGACTGCCAAAAGCTTCCTAGCAATTCCTAGATGCTCACACACCTCACGGTCATGCATAAAGGTCATCGAAGCTCCGCCGTGCTATGGAGAAGCTCCGATGAGCCTTCCTTGCTGCCAGTCACCTCTAGTGAACTCCGGTTTTTGCAAATCACAAAAATGGAACCATGTCAATCCCCTGAATCCATCCATATGCTCGCTTGCCTTCGACGAGCTTCGTCAGAGCTCGCTGGCTCACCGCCGCCACTCCTTTGTTTGGACGCGCCATGGCACCGGAGCTAGATGAAGCAAGCCAGGCCTAGCAAGTTGTTCCATTGGGCCTAGCCGAGTCGGCCCAGAAGCCAAACACAATCCAGCCAAGCCTTGGGCCGAGCCCAATTATTGTTTGGCCCATACTGTGTAAGCCAATCTAGTATTGTTTAAGCCGGTTCGGTATTATTCAAATCCAAACTCGCCACTGTTCCAAACCCAATTACTGTTCCTAAGTCCAACCTAATATGAATTGTGTCAATCTGTTACTATTCATCCAGCCTATTACCGTTCATCCAAAACTTGTTAAGTGAGTTTATATCGATTTCGACTATCTGAAGCCCATTTAACCCATTTTCATCTCCGTTTAGCCAAACCAAGCACTGCTTAAATCCTATTCACATAAACCCATATTCTTTTTTGTCCTTTCTGGTTATTTTATTGTATTTTATTCCCAGGTTGCATTATGCAAAGCAAGAACTTATTTGTGTTCGTTCTTTTGCACTTGGGTAACGAAGAAGCTACTGGAGCAATTAAGATGAATGGTATGAACGTGAAGCCTATAGAGAAATATTCAAAGGTTCTAGATAAAGAGGCAAGTCACATGTCTTTATCATGTTGTTCCTATGATATTATTTAATTATCAGTACTTTCATCATTACTATTTGCACAAAGTTATTTATTTAAAATAACAATTTAGAATGACATGATAGCGAGCTAATTCCTACCACTGAAAAAGCTATGTCTCACTTATAGGCCATATTCACCTTGATATCCTAAATAATAAAAAACTATTGTATAATTATTCATCAGTGGATTAGGCATTAAAATTTTTACACTAATAAGTTAATTCGGTGTTTCGTCGATAAAATTTAAAATGGTACTAGGTTAAGGACTACTCGTAGAAAGTCACTAGATGGTTGGAATCCACGATCTTACCCTAAGGTTGAGACTTTGGTATGATTTGGTGATAGTGCCGTAACACACCGAATTTGTGGGTTTGTTGTCGGTTGCCTCACTTGTGAAAAGTAAGGACTAGAACCTTATGCTAAGTAAAGAACACAGAAATCGCTGAACTACAAGCGGTGACTTGTTAGACCTAGTTTTTAGCTGCTCAATTCGATTGAATATCTACAGGATGATTTGCTTTTCCAGAGGCTGGAATGGATAGCGTACAATGGGGTGGTATAGAAGCAGTATCTTACATACTTAACAACAGTAGGTACACTCATAGTCGGTTTGCGGTTTTCACTTTGTCTAATGCATTACTGATAATGGGTGTCCCCAAGCCTATCAGGTAGAAGGTGGAAAGAAGAGAGAAGTGAAAGACCTTATTATCTCAACTCAGTCGTATGCTAACAGATTGTATATCTATAACTTGATATCTTGTGGGTAAAGTTGTACAACTCTGTAGAATATAATAAATAGTATTCAAATACGCCGTGCTCCTAATTAATGGAGTTGTGTTTCATGGCCAATTTTTTTATTCTGAACTACAATATTATACCTACTTTTTATTTTTTATTTTGCAGTTTTGACCATATGTCGCTCCACGGGTGGGCGACTTGGGCTAGTTGCCCAACTGTTAGGTGACACGTGGCCATGTCTCCCAACCATTGGACGGCTAGAACCTGTCGCCCAACCGTTGGTTGACAATGCCCATAGTCGCCCAACGGTTGGGCGACAAGCTTCTAATCACCTAACTGTTTGGTGACTAGGGGTATTATCTAAAATGCCACGTAGCCAGCTCAGCCATGCTCTCATTTCATGCAAGAGAAAGAAAGGAAGGGGGAGAAAGGGAGAAGAGAAAGAGAGGAGAAGGAGAAAGAGAGGAGGAAAGAAAAGGAGGAGAAGAAGAGAGGAGAGGAGGAGGAGGAATGTAACATCCCAGATTTTTACTAAAAAAAATAATAAATAAATAAAAATAAATTTAATTTAAAATAAGTATTTTTGTGCCTAAAATTTTAAATTTGGATTTGCCTTGAATTTCTGTTTTTGAAAAAGTTGGTTTTGAAAAGCATTTTCAGAAAAATCTAAAATTATTACTAAATAAAATAATATTTTGATCTTCTATAAAAATCTTATGTCAAATTAATCATTTGGATTTATTTGGCTCTTGTTTGATTTTTCTGAGTTTTCAGGAGTTTAAAATGTATTTTTGAAATTAAAAGTATTTTAAAGTATGAAAATTAAATACCAACATTAGTTGGAAATATTGTTATTAAGTCCAAAAAGTTTCCAGGAGGTTCTCTGAATTTTGCTGGACTTTTTGGAAGTATTTTAGTATTTTTCTGAACTTTATTGAAATTTCCAAGCTTTTCTGAAAATCTGAAATCAGAAAAATAAATTTTGATTCCCTCCTCCTCCCTCTGGCCGCCACGTGGACGGCCGGATTCCACCCACGCCGGCCCGGCCAACCCCGCCTCCACCCCTTCCATGCCCGACACGCGTCCGGCCTGGATGCCTCGCCCCCGCGCGCCCCGGCCCATCTGGCCGTCCGCGCCCCCTCTCCCCGCTTGGCCGCCTGATCCGTGCCCCTCTGCGTGGCGCCAACGGAGCCGTTCGCTCCTTCCCCCTCTCGGCCCCGCTGACAGGCCGGGCCCGCCTGTCAGCTTCGTCCCCGTCTCCGCGCCCCTTCTTCCCCGCGAGAGCAACCGCCGCCGGCGCAACCACCGCCCGCCCGACCCGGTCTACCCCGCCTTCCCGCGTGCGCCACCCACCTCCCTCTCCTCCCCGCACGACGCGCGCCCGCTTCCCCCACTCCCCACGCCCCCACTCGGCCTCCCTCCGCAACCGCCGCCGCCCCGCCAACCACCGGCGAGAAATTCCCGCCGGCGCCTCCCTCCCCGACCCCTATTTAAACCCACCCAAGCTCCACCTCTCCTCACTCGTTCTCCCCCGCCACTCCTCCCTTTCTCCCGAGCTCCCCCTCGCCCCCGCGCCGTGCGCCACCGCCTCCGCCGCCTTCTCGGGCTCCGACGAGCAATTGCCGTCTGCTCGAGCCCCCTCTCGCCCGGCCGCCGCCGCCCCTAGCTTCACTGCGACGCCCCCGACCTCCTCCGCCCCTCAGCTGCGCCTCTCCCCCGCAGGAGCGCCGCCGCCGCGTGAGACCCGAGCCGCGCCACCGCCCTCCTCCTCGCCGACGCATCTCCGGCCGCCCTAGGTGACTGCCGCCCCTCCCCCGAGGTCCCCTCCATCTCCTCTCCCTCCTCCGCCTGTCGCCGCCGGCCGCCGCTCGCCGGAGCGTCACCGTCGCCCCCGGTCCCGAGCGCCTCCTCCGTCCGGCCGGTCACGTCGGCGCGCCTTGCCCGCGTGGCAAGTGAGGTGGCGCCACCTCATCGCCGCGTCGGCCCGACCCGCCCTCGTCAGCGCCAGCTCACACTCCCCGCCACCTCAGCACCTCCCCGGGTCCGTGGACATGGTCCACATGGACCAGGACCACTGTCAGCCGGCCCGTTTCAAGGCTGACGCCAGCATGGCGTCATTAACTCCTTTTTCCATTGAAAAATAATTCCGGCCGAAAAGAAATTCCTCGCTGACGCAATGCTGACGCCATAAATTCTTTTCCTTTAGAAAAATAATTCCAGAAAATCTTTTTTCCATTTTCTCTGAATTTAATCTTCCCGGAGCCCGTTCTCCTTCGTCTTAACTCCGATTTGGCCCATTCAAATTTCTAAATTCATCAAAAATTCTCCTCTGTCCATTTCTAGCCTCAATTCAAATATTTGAAGTCATTTTGAATTTAATTTGAATTTATTTGAATTTGGTGGGTTATTTTCACGTGTAGACTTCGACGATTCGGGAGATTTCTTCGACGAAGATTCAAACCAAGTTGAAGAGCAAGGCAAGTCACACTCCTTGATCATGTTGATCCCAGTTTTCAAAATAAAACTATGTTGTTTTAAATTATTTTGCATGCATATTTTTATTCAACGTATTTTAATTCAGTTTTAAATTTAGTTATTGCCTACTTGTTATTTCCTCCATTGAAATTGACTTCCTTATACTTTGTCACCCTAGATTCAAACTCTAGTTAGTACATTAGTGTTGGCTAGAGAGTTTAATCAAATGCTTAGCCTTGCATAGTCATATAATTTTGTTTTGGGATATCTTTCACATGAAATGACGAACCTTTTCACATAAAATGATATGTACTCTTGACTTTGGTGAGTCAAGGAGGTTTATAAAATTATTTTGAAAGCAAATATAAAACTGGTTTAGACTTAGGCAATTGGTTAGAGCGGTGGGTGCAGGCATGCCCTGTTGGTTGGAGCCGCAGTGGTTGATTGTCGTGCACAAGGGTATGTGGTTAGGCCTAAGTCAAATTAAGGACTGGTCTGTGAGCTACTGTTGCAAAGCCCTAATCGTACTACCACATGGCTGGTATGGGACAGCCCTGGCTGAATAATTTGCGAAGACCCAACCTGAGTCAAGTCGTAGGTTGAAAGTGAGCGTGGTTGGTGCCATGTGAAGTCTCACTTGGGCGAGCGTGGTTAAGCCATGAGAAGTCTCGTCTAGGCTCAAGAGGGGGTCCCAGTCTAGTGGATTCCTTACTGGGGTGAAACCTTAGAGTTGGCTCGACCAGGTTGAAGGCTTTGCATTGTAAAGGCCTTGTCATGACTCCTCGCCGCACACCTAAGGAAGTGTGTAACCCGGTGGCAATATGGGATGATCGTGTCTTGTGGGTAAAGCTATACAACCTCTGCAGAGTGTATAATCTATCCTGGATAGCCGTGCCCACGGTCATGGGCATGCTGAGTAAAAGTTTTTTTCATGGATTAGACTTTGCTTTTCAAAAATATTTTCGAAAACCTTGTGGATGGATGGAATCCATGAGAGATGAAAACCTTGCAGATGGATGGAATCCGTGAGAGATTGAAATCTGGTGAATGGATGGAATTCATCAGAGTTGCGCAGTGAAAGCGTGTGGATGGATGGAATCCATACGTGAGCTTTTGGAAAAGATGGCCCTGGTGGGATGCTCGTGGATAGGTTGGTGTTTGGTCGGAGCCGGCATTGACGGTATTATTTTCGATTACAAGTATTGTTTTACTTACTGTATTAAATTCAGCATTTTCAATCTACTTATTGTATTTCTTAAATGTTGTTTTATGCAAACTAACCATATAAGCCTTCCATTGAAGCCTTTATCATTATGGTGCATTTTCCGTGTGACTTGCGGAGTACAAGTTTGTACTCACCTTGCTTTTTCCACACAGAGGAAGATGTCGTCGACCACGGTGAAGATCTGGACGAATAGGCCGCGTCTTACTATCGTTTGCCTGTGGGCAGGCATGGGCTTCGCTATTTATCAGTTTGCTTCCGCAGTTCTTTTCTTTATTTATATTTGCCAATGGGCGTTGATGTAAAGACTTGGCCATAAGGCCGTACCTTTTATTTAATACAATCAGTCATTTGTGCTTGGTATTTATCTTTGTTGTACTGTGTGCACTAGCTGATCCTGGACTAGTGCGATTTACACAGAGGATCCAGGAGTCGTTACTCCGGGTTCCGACAAGGAAGAGGAGATGAGAGGAGACGAGGAGAGGAGAGAGAGGGGAAGAGAGATCTGTGCGTCGACGATGGTGAGTTCTCTATATTTCTTTGTACATTTCTTTTTAAAACATGGTAGGATAGCAACTAAAATTATTATATGTGTAGTTTAGAAACTAACGCCAATTTAGTTGGTAATAGTTGTATTGCCGTTTAGAATAATTAATAAGTATTCTTAATGTTAGAATAATGAATAGCTATCAAAAAATTTAAAATTGTTCATGACAATTAGAATAGCATGTGCTAATTTAAAATAATACACGACAATTTAAGATTACATGTAGCGATTAAAATTGTGCGCGATAATTTAAATAGCATTTGAGTCATAAAAATCCGTAAATGACTAAAATAAAATTCAGGGATCCCACAAGGACACCTTAGTATAAATCATTTAATTATTATTTAATATTTACTTTCTATTATATCTATAAGTAAATCGTCACGCGTGTACAAATTACAAGAAAAGAATTGATACCAAGAGGGAAGAATTTAGTCGAGTAACCTTGAGACAAAAAATTATTTAGGGAGATAGATAAATACGTATGCACCAATGAGAAATTAAATAGGCATACTAGCATATGTGAAATCGGCTTGGAATGATTTGAGAATTTTCGGAACTACATTATTAATAATTAAAGCAATAATTATGTCATAATTGCTAACTTCAAATTGATTTGCAGATATGGCTTGCGATCTTGGGGGTTCAGATTGGCCTTTCGGCTTGCTGGACTGGCATGTCGATGCACAACATCGTGTGAGCCATCGTGTCCTGCATCCTGAGGGTGAGGACGAGGTGACCCAGTTGAGGGTCATCCGTATGCGGACATCTCGATGGGTTGGAGACTGCACCCACGCTGGACCCACGTACTTACTTCTTCGTGCTTTGCAGGCCTAGTGATGTTGGCCTTCTACCTGCCGCATAGATGGTGGAGGCCACCGACGAGGATGGCACTCTAGCCGAGGAGGCCGAGAAGGTCAAGGCTGGCCTGGAGCAGTCACGATGGTTCCCGTTTGACTGGTCGTTGCTGCTAGCTCTACTGGACCGATGGCGGCCTGAGATGCACACCTTTCACCTTCCATTCGGGGAGATGGCCCCCACTCTATAGGACGTCGTGATGCTGCTCGGCTTGCCTATCGTGGGAGAGGCTGCCTCCCCTTAGGATGCGCCTGCGAACTGGCACGATGACCTGCTGGACAGGTTTGATGGGGTTCTTCTGGTCGAGGCCGCACCAGCATATCATGTCTTCCCGACGCGATAGAAGCATGGTCCACCGATGCGGTGGCTTTCACAGTTCTGGGTACATATGCCATCCATTTTCTCTATTTAGCGATGCACTATCCTTGCCATATATGGGCGTTAATTTTTCGTTTGTGCACAGGTCAAGCGGATGGACCCGGATGCCAATGAGTACTAGGTATCACGGCACCTCGAGGCATACTTGTTGTGGTTGTTTGATTGGGTACTATTTACTAGAGCCACGGTGACTTCGTCGACACCCGCCTTGTGCGGTATGCGAGGGCCATCGCCGACAGGGAGGAGGTGCATGTCAGCTGGGGATTAGCTGTACTTGCCGCAATGTACCGCAGCATGTGCGATGCTTGCCACAGGACGAGGACAACCTCTATCCTCACAGGTTGCCCCCTCTTGCTACAGCTATGGTCATTCGAGCGCTTCCCCCTCAGACGGTTGATGCTGCTCAACAGTGGTCCATACCGTGCGGACATGTATCACGGGGACGTCCTGGACCGGTCTACCGTAGGGTCCCTTTGGTGATGTAGATAGGTACATACTCTCCTAAATCTATACTATATATACATGTATTACAGGTCGTACTTTGTAACCACTGTTCTAGTTCACAGGCACAGTTTGCACACCTACAAGTCACATGTGTGTATGACAACTTCGTCGAACACCTCGACCGCCTCACCACTGACAACATGCACTAGGAGCTGTACTTTGGTCAGGAGATGGTAGACCACACCCCCTCTGGGCTCTCATCACTGTGCTTGCACTACCAAGCATACTGGCTTATGCAGAAGAAGCTCGTCTTCGGTGTGTTCGTTGAGGACTATGTGGTGTGCAAGGTGATGCACCAGTTCGGTCTCCGTCAGGTTGTTTCTTTCCCCATCGGGCATCGGGTGCCTGACTCGGTCCATGGTAAGTTACACACAACACATATCCATGTATTTTTTCCATAGTTCTATTACAATGCCTTCTAGTTGCAGTTGTACATTTCGCAGGCATAATAGGAGGGGTGGTAGCGGGATGAGCTAGGCCGCGAAGATGGTGCCGTGGGTGGAGGCACTCCAGGACTTTGTGTAGGAGGCCATCGCGTATGACCCCAACACATACGACAAGTACCTACACTGGTACGCTCTGCAGACATGCACTAGGCTGGTGCATGTCGTTGACCCTCCTGTACCAGCACCGACTGATATGTACCCTATGCACTCAGCACAGAACTTCGCCCTTGCAGTAGGTATTCTCGTGTTTCAAAGTTTTTTAGTACGGTTACCACAATTACTAGTATGATGATTTTATGTACTTCTTACAGACTAACATCACCACTGAGATTGTGAGGGACAGCAGGTCCATCTTGGGCAGGGTCACCCACGGTTTGAGGTGATGCATGACAAGCTCACACATTGTCGATCGGGTGTACAAGAGGGCGAGGCATGCCCTCACCCTCTCGTCATGCAGGATGTTCCCAGAGGTGCCACGTCAACACGTAAGCTGAGGCTGCTGCATCCTACAGCTCAGGTAGGATGCTCCGGAGGGCCATGTGCATGGGCCTCACTGGTACCTGACCAAGCCGGAGGGTCAGCGTGGCCATGTGGCTACCCTCGGGCACCGCCACCGCCACCGTCGGGCCAAGCCAGATGGTCAACGTGGGCACGTGCCTACACACTAGTGCCATCGTCGTCCGTGGACCCCTGCTTGGCATTGGCAAGGCAGAACACGTTGTTCGGCCAGGGCGAGTATGGTGAGTACGAGAGTTGGCTATAGGCCATGGCTCACGTGGAAGCTATGTTTCATCTCATAAGGTTTTCTCACGTTGATATATTGTAGAAATAAACAATACATATCCTGCATGTACGACACAATGGGCAGGAGTTCACCTATCCCCCACGAGGATCTCCTAGGGGACGTGAGTGCCTTCCTCATGGAGGACCCAGCAGAGGTCAGGGGAACATGTAAGCCCACACCCGTCAAGGTTCTTTCTGGGTTGCAGCTTAGTGGTGCCCCAGTACCCATGCAGGTGCAAGTGGAGGCGACCTCTGAGGCCTTGGGAGCACGGGTCAGTAAGGCTCCTAACTGTATCACACTGTCAGGGCACCAACACCCTGCGCTGAGGAAGGCCAAGCAGGGCCGTACGAGCAGGCACCGACTGGAGGCGGGACATGGTGATGACGAAAGAGGTGCTGTGGGTGGTGTAGCTGGTAGCGACTAGTAATTCTTCCTTCTCCTCCATGTATGAATTCCCTATTACATCGCAATATAACTTACCTTTCTACTCACGAATCGTTGCTGGCTCAATCGTCCTCGCAAAATTGTTCAAAAATTTATCGCACTACAACAATATACGACGATGACATAATGTTATTGCGAGTCTAACAAATTGCATACCCTTCAGAATCTATGAAAATCATAAACGAAACAACTGACATTATCTGTCCTTTTATTTCTAATAAAAAACAACATACAAATAAGATTTATTAAATAGAATATATGCAAAAATCACCATTTACTCCCCCATAATTATTTTTATTAGATTAATAAAATAATTAAACTATTATTTTAAATCGCCCAACCGTTGGGCGACTTGGGCTAGTATCTCAACCAGATTGGGTGACTAGGGTCTTGTCACCCAACGGCTAGGTGTCAGGGTCTAGTCGCCCGACAGTTGGGCAACTTGGCGACGCGTCATTCAATGGTTGGGTGACTTGCCGAAGTCGCCCAACTGTGCAGCGATACATGGTCAAAACTGTAAAAAATAAAAATAAGGTATAATATTGTAATTCAGAATAAAAAATTGATTATTAAAAAAACGTGATTCCAACGACAAGGCATAAGTATAATTTGAAGGATTTTGAAATAGAAATTATAGATAACAAACTCCCTTTGTTAATTAAGTATTGTTTTTCTGTTTAAAAATGCAAAGTCTTTTAATAGCAAACTTGCATATATTATTATCATATTGCAATCTATGACTATCCATTTGAACTCCTTGCATATCAGTTACATAGCTTCTCATGTGGCTTGCTGAGTACCTAGTGTAATCAATCTTACTTATTTTCATTAGAACAGATACAAGAAGAAGAAAGGATATATCAGCTATTGTATTAGGGTTATGACCACACTCAAGAGCTCTTGTGGGATTTCTTCGGATCTTTTGAATGTAAGTTGAATTTTGGGCTTGGACACCCGTAAAGCTATTGTAATTTGGTCGTTAGGTTACATTTTAGTCAAACTAATCATTTTTAAATGCTCATGAGCAGGCATGATACCCTTTTTTGTCTGCAACTTAACTCTTAGGCTGTTGCGAAAACTTATCAGCCTTGTTCGCAAAAATGGGGTCGTTACATTCTCACAGCAGCGGCGGCGATTGGATCCAATTGGATCTAGACCTCTGGCGTCTAGGCTCAGCTGGATCTGGACACCGGTGACTCTCCAAGTGGTGAGGAGCTTCATGGTGGCAGTTGTAGTGGCAGTGTTACGGGGAATAGACTAGGCGGTGGCGGAGAGGATAGGGTGACGCCAGTGAGGCAGTGAATTCGATGGTGGCTATTGACTGTGCAGGAGAGGAGGCGAGGAGGCTAGGGTTGGGCGACAGGTAGGTATGGGTGTGTATAGGGCCTGTTCTTTTTGGCTGCGGCTTGTGACTTTTGGGCTGTTTATACGAGAGATTACAGAGTAACAGAAACTCACGTACGGTTTTTGCCGATATAAATGAAGTCAGTAAAGTATGTACTATAATTAACTAGTAGACCCTATCTTGAAAAAATACTCCATTTAAAAGCTAGTTACTGTAGAAAAGCCGAAAAAAAAGTTTTAGAAGCTAAAAAGAATAGGGCCATAGTTGTGTGGGCTTGTATCCAGGATCACTGGATTTTGATCCCACAGTTGAGATGGGAAGATTAGTGCTTAGTTAGACTAAAAGCAAATGAGATTATTATTCACTCTAAAATTCTTATGTTCTTCCTCTTTCTGTGAATCAAACGTCCAATCCTATAAAATTCCTGCTTTTTCTAATTCTCTATTTTTTGCATGTGTAATCATGTCCTATTCATGCGTTTCTAGAATTCTACAAATAAAAAATGCCAAGTTGATTTGGACTTATGCACAAGAATTAAAGAGATGACTGAAATGACCTTGTTGCCCTTCAATTATTCTATGTTGGAAAAGATGCCTTATTTATTCATGAGAGTTATAGCATTCATGTAGCAACGGTATAAGAAGAAAAAAATTATAGACAATAGTCTACAAATTCTAGAACGACTTATATTCAGAGAACACCCGGAAAGTAAATGACATATATTTTGAAGAGTATTTGATTGTGTCCATCCATCTGTCTCGTCCGACATGTTGTGACTCATGACATGACAGTACAAGGTTAGTGCTGAGTGACGTTTCCTCCAGAAGAAGTGTTTGGATCGGTAAGCTAGCTAGCAAAACCATCATCCTTCGTAGGACCCGTTAAGTGGCGAAGGTTCTACTTATATATGATCAAGGTTGTTTGGATGGAGTAAACCACATACAACAGCTTGGACCATTAAGCATGCATGCTTCATAGGACCCGATAGGTATGAAGAAGGCTCTACCTACAATCGAGGCTGTTTGGATCGACCGTGCGTACTTTTATCCTTATTAATTGCTAATATGCATGTTTTGTTAGGTTCCGTTAATTTAATTAGAACTCCTATGGCCAAAAAGAAGTTCTTAAATAATGAGAGACACCTACCACATCATTTTGTATGTATCCACAAATTAATTTTGTGGAGCGGGGCCTCTTTCATCACATAAATTTTTAGTGAGCTACTCCTTAAGTATGTCGTGAAAGGGATTTGGACTTATCTATAAGTTCTCAACAACTTAGGCGTGCTTGGATAAGGGGTTTTTTTAAAAAAGATAGTCTTAGGAATTCAGGGGAAAGAATCCTACTTTCCAAACACTCTCTAAATTAAGAGCTTAATTATATGTGTGAAACTTTAGGAGATCCTAACAAGACATGAGTTTACTGAACCCATGAGTCAAGACATGAGTTTACTGAACCCGTGAGTCATAAGCGTATACACTCACTGTATAAAATAACCGATGGAAGAAATTGTGCACGCATGTAGCATATACCGCAAGGCAAGGGTTCTGGATACTGCTGCTAAACTGGAAGTGACCTGGTTACCTGAACCGAATTCATCCCTTTCCTCTTTTGATCCGTTCTTCTTGCACAACACATGTACTCCTATTTATTATGCTTGTAGATTACATTCTAAATATCAAAATATGAAAGCTAAATGCAAATTACGATCGAGCAAATGCAAATGCAGGCGACCTCAATAGAAGCGTGCGATATGATCACTATCTACTAGAATTCTAACATTTTCGGACGGTTATTAGTGTGTTACCTTGTATCTCTTTTGTAACATTTTTTTTTCAAGTATCTATCATTTTATCGGCTATCACTTTGTTAGCAACTTTATTGTTGGTGATGTATCATATCCTTACCATCGGGAACGATTTGGATTACAAATTTACAGTAGAAACACTATTGGCTATACGGGAAAATTGCTGATTAAGTGTACTAACCGTTGGCCATTCACAGGTAACTGTCAGAATAAAGTGTAAATCTCTCAAGTGGACGATGCAAAGTAGGCATGCAGTATGCACCTACCTTTTTCTTTTCTTGAGAGTTGTGATCATCAGCAGCACGTTTACCTAACGCTTCAGTTGAGCAAATAAAAAAACCAGACCCACTTCAAACACCTTTACCTCCTAATTTCCTTGATTTTTGGCTTATTCAAACTAGAAACCATTTTAAATATATCGATTTCCAATTTCGGTTTACTTTGGTTGTTTAGTTTTTTACCTTTTCTTTTATGCATTGACTGTGATAATATAACAGATCTTTTAATTTTTTTCTTGATTCTTTCTTTTTTCTTATTTTTTTAGCGAAAGCTAACTGCTGTTGTAGTACAATTTTAGCTAAAAGATATAGGTATAAAAATTTAAACCATAAATTAGTTGGAGTGGGGCGAAAGAACCGTGTTGCAACAACTTCAGAGCGCACATGCACTGACCCTTCTAGAAGGTGAGAATTGGTCCATCAGGTACGTAAATGAAAAGCTCAAGCAGATCTTTGTAGTTAATTCCATCACAACGGCGCCTAATTCGAAGGAGTGTAACTGTGTAAGATTGATATTTTAACCTGTCATTAACCATCAAGCAATTTCATTATATATGCTTAAGTAAACATGCTGATAGCACTATACACATATATGATAATACTAGGATCAACTAGTGGAAATGTTCTATTGGGCCTGTTCTTTTTGGCTGAAGCTTATAACTTTTGACTGCGGTTTGTGACTTTTAGACTGTTCATATGAGAGATTACAGGGTAACAGAAACTTGCGTGCGGTTTTTGCCGATATAACTGAAGTCGGTACAGTATGTACTATAATTAATTAGCAGACCTCATCTTGAAAAGACACTCCGTTTAAAAGTTAATTATTGTAGAAAAACTAAAAATTAAAGTCAAAAACTGAAAAAGAAATTGGTCTTTGTCACTGCATCACAATTCACAATCGATAGAATTTTCACAGGACCAGTACGTACCTTGGAAAAGGCATCACGACTGGACCATTTTGACTGGCGATAAAATCATATATGGCGAGTCACTGTCCCGTTCGGTTTCATTTAGGCAATTAGTCAAAGGGATAGGGAATCAAACATGCATGGCTGTTGCATTTCTGGTTGTTCTGCCTTGAAGCAATAGCAACGACTATGGTGGTTCGTGACATTAACATGATAGTGAAAGAACTAACAGGGTAATACGTGTTGAGGGACCGTTGCTGGCGACTAGTCCGATTGATTCCTCTGCTAATGTAAAATCAGATCAATCACAAAAGATAGAAAATAGTAGATTGAAAATACAGAGAGGTAGAGAGAACTCCTAGTCTTTCTTTATTACTTTCTTTCTGATTTCGTATACAAAATAGCTAATAGTACTCCCTATTTATAGCATAGTGGTGAGGTGCCAACCATAGGCCAAGCTCAGGTCCAGGTTTCCTAACACTCCCCCTTAGGTACTCAACCGACATGTTCATGCCTCATCAAAACTCCATAAAAACTCGGTGGGAAAAATGCGGAGAAAGAGTATATGATACATGTTATGCTGCGTTGCAGAATTGCCTCATTAAAAGCTTTGGCCAAGAAACTTCAGGAAAACTCGTTAAGGAAAAAAGAGTATAATCCACCCAATTTCATTTAATCTCTAGGATTTATTCTTTGGGTATTCGATCTTCATGATCAAGTTTTAATAACGAGCTTGAGAAAATTCTCCTCTTGAATTCTGCACTTCTCTAAGTCTCATCATTCCAATTCCTCGTACGCATTTTTCAAAACTAAATGCTTGAAGTGACTTAGTGAATAAACCTGCAAAATTCTCACATGACTTATTATGCAGTACCTTAATTCCATCCATCTTTCGCAATTCATAAGCATAGAAGAACTTGGGGTTGATATGCTTTGTGAGATGGGGTTGATATGCTTTGTGAGATGACTCTTAACGTAACCCGTCTGCACTTGTGCAACACAAGCTGCATTATCTTCATAGATAATTGTGGGAGTTTGCATAATATTCATCTCACATGACTGTTGAATGTGGTGGATCATTCATCGGAGCCAAGCACATTCTCGTGCGGCTTCGTACAGTTCTATGATTTTTGAGTGGTTCATCGAAATCATTACAAGACATTGCTTAGACGAATTCCATGAAATTGCAGTTCCACCACATAGGAATACATAGCCCGTTTGTGACCTTGTGCTTTCGGGTCTGACAGGTACCCAGCATCTGCATAGCCAGTCAAGTTCAAAATTTGATTCTTTCTATAGAATAATCCAAGATCCTTAATTCCTTGGAGGTATCGGGAGATATCCTTTATTTCCTACCAATGCCTTTTGGTAGGTTTTGCATTATACCTTGCTAATAGGCTTACCGCAAATGCAATATCTGGTCTAGTGCAGTTTGCTAAATACATAAGTGCTCTTACTGCACTTAAGTATGAGAATTCTGGTCCCAAAACTTCCTCCCCCTCTTTCCTAGGTCAGTATGTATCTTTTTCTTGCTGTAAAAGACCTCCCGATCATCAGTACTTTCGATGGGTATGCCTTCTCAAAGCTGAACCTTTCTAACACCTTCTGGGTGTAGGCCGACTGATATACTAATATTCCTTCAGGGACATGCTCGAGCTGCAGGCCTAAGCAGTATTTGGTTTTACCCAAATCTTTCATTTCAAATTCTGACTCCAGGTAAGAACTTGCTTCTTTTATGTCTTTCATTGTCCCGATGATGTTCAAATCATCTACGTATACTAAGATTATATAAAATCCATTATGAGATCGTCGTATAAATACACAGGGATGATTTTCATTGTTCGTGTAGCCTTTCTTGCATAGAAAATCGCTTAAGCGATAATACCACATCCTGCTTGATTGCTTGAGTCCGTACAATGCTTTTCTGAGCTTCACACTGTACATATTTCTATTTGCTCTGTCTTGGTTTGGAATAGGGATATCTTCAGGTACCTTCATATAAATTATTGAATCCAAGTTTCCATAAAAGTATGCAATTACCACATTCATCAATTTCATTTCTAGATTCAAGTTTACTGCCATTGAGATTAAGTTTCTAAAGGTAATTATATTCATGACTAGGGAGTAGGTTTCTTCATAATCAACTCCTGGACATTGAGTGAAACCTTGTGCTACCAGCCTTGCTTTATATCTTACAATTTCATTTCTTTCATTTCTCTTTCAAACAAATACCAACTTATGCCCTACAGGGTGCACATGGGGAGGTGTGCGGCTTACGGGCCCAAACACCTCTTTTTTGTTCAGAGATAATAATTCAATTTCTATTGCCTTTTTCCAATCTTCCCAATCTGATCTTTTCTTACATTCAGCGAACAATGCAGGCTCTGGATCAAGGTCGATGATTGTGGTAATTTTCTTTGCAAAGTAGATATCAACATTGGCTGTTGTTCCATTCATGGACTCTCCTGTGTGCACATAATTTACACATATTTCCTCATGAGTTGCTTCTTCTGGTGCTTCTCCTTGCTCATCGCATCTTCCAGTTGCAGTGGCAAGTCCCTTTAGTTTTCGGCTCCAATGTGTGCGCACACATCCATGTCGATTTCTTCTTTCATGGGGATGTTCAGATCCGGTATGCCCTTTTCTATAGGTGTCATACTGATGCCATATCTCAACTGGCTCCCTTTCTGGTTCTAGAGAACTTCAGTGATTGGCTGTGTCAAGTCCTTATCCTTCTTCACCAGGTGTCCCCGGTTACTTAGGATTCGAGGGACCGGAGTTCTTGTCCTTTTATTCTAAGGCCTCTGGACGGGATTAGGGATAGCTTCTATTTTCTTTGATATTTCAACCCTCTTCGATGCATTGTGTGCAGACACATGCGATTTGGTCATGCTCTTCAAATCACTAAAGTGGTCAAGCAGTTGATTTACTAATGCTTGCAAATCAATGATCTTCTGGACTTCTCTATTTGCTTCACTAGTGCGCAGGGCATGTGCATGGATTCTCGTGGCTTGCCACGTAATTTCCCTACATTTTTCATCAAGGGGTTGATTTCCTCCCCCTAATGCTGGAAAATTATCCTCATCAAATATGCAATCAACGAAACAGGTGGTATGCAAATCTCCTGTCATGGATTCTAAATACCTGATTATGGATGCTGTCTCATAACCAAGACGTATCCTAATCTTTTGGAGAGGACCCATTACAGTACGCTGTGGAGGGGGTATAGGCAGATAAACCTTGCATCCAAACCTCCGGAGATGAGAAATTTTCGGTGCTGACCCTTGCGCTAGTTGCATAGGTGAATGGACGTTGTAGGCTGATGGTCTAAAGTTGATGAGATTTGCTGCATGTAGGACTGCGTATCCGCAACATGTAGCTGGCAAATTACAATTCTGCAAAAGTGGTCGAGCAATAAATTTGATTCTCTTGATTAATGCCTCTGCTAAACCATTCTGGGTATGGACATGCGGTACAGTATGCTCAACTGTAATTCCCATCGCTATGCAATGATCATCAAATGCCTTTGAAGTAAATTCTTCGGCGTCGTCCATTCTGATGGACTTTATGTGATGATCAGGGAAAATATTTCTAATGCGAATTATCTACGAGATCAGCTTTGCGAGAGCATGGTTTCTCGTAGACAATAAACATTGTACGACCATTTCAAGGAAGCATGGATGAGCACCATGAAATATATAAATGGCCCTGAGAGTGGCTGAATGGGACTGCAAATGTCTCCTTGGATGCGTTCCAGAAATGAAGAGACTTCATCCTTCACTTTCAGAGTAGAAGGTTTAATAATTAATTTTTCAGTGGCACAAGCAGGGCACATAAAATCTTCATGATTCGGGAAATTCATTACATTAATATTATGCCCTTGTGAATTGTTAATTATATTTCTCATCATCCTAAGACCTGAGTGGCCTAATCTGTCATGCTAGAGACAGAAAAGTTTAGAGCTTCTAAATACTGTCTTCAGGACAGTGTAAGTTGCAGGTGCCTTGATGTTAGTGTAGTATAGCCCAGTTTCTAATGAAGTTTTTCTAATACCCTTTTTCCATTGCTTCGCACTTCGTAATGAGCAAGTATTACTTACCGTACTCTTCTTCACTCTCAACGTGGAAACCATTGGCGCGAATATTCATAAAACTTAGGAGAGTTCTAGTCGACTCTGGGTATAATAAGGCTTCTTGAATGACCAAAGTTGTGCCTATTGGGAGTATAATTGTGGTTCTTCCTGAACCTATTATATAAGCATTGCTACCGGTGATTGTTGTAAGGCTGCTAGCATTCTTACTAATCGACTGAAAATACTTTATCTCTCTTAAGATGGTATTTGTTGTGCCGCTGTCGGCTAAGCACACTTCCTCTATAGTGAGCCACACGTGTTCTAATATAAGGTATTTTATTAATATGCATTAGAAGACAATCAATGCATAAACAAAATAATTCAATATCAGAACATATCATGCCATTATAAACTGAATAAGTAAATGAATTATTCAAATATCATCCAATCATCATGAGAAAATAAAATTGCTTAAGTACCATCCATGCAAGTTCTAACTTGTTCTTTCACACAAACATAAATGGCAATTAAAGTTTAAATGCATTCTATGCATTAGACTAAATCTGCTAAGAAATCAGAGACTTCGTCTGCTATTTTCTCGGGGCTGATATGCTCTTCAAGAAAAATCATGGTGGAGGCAGCTGCAAGGTCAAAAGGGGATGCTACTGCCGGAATGGTTTCAACCTTCATCAGCTTAGGCAGTTTCTCAGAACTCTCCCCCTTAATAGTTGCAAAGTGGGTTTCATACTGCCCTTTGCTATCTTTCTTCTGGGCTTGAAAAGCATCGATGACATGCTGCAGCTCTTTACAGATCCATGACCAATGCCCCCACTTGCCACATTTGTAGCAGGATTGGTCCTGCTAACCCCCGCTTTGGCTTGCTTGCCTTATTCTCACGTGGAGCATCTGACTTGCCTTCGTAGGAAGCGGCTTTACCCTTCCTTCCCCTTTTCTTTATCATGGGCTTTCGCACCTTGTAGTTCCCGGCGTTGGCTTCACGGCCAGCGGAGCTCCTAGGTGGCTGTGTAACACATTTCTTGTCAAGAACTTCGTCCTAAGCCTCTGCAACCTGCGTCATATCAGTCAATTTGGCATACTCCTTGTAGCCGTCTTGACGATAATTGCGTACGGAACACTGTATGGGGTGAAAGGTGGATAGGGTCTTCTCAATCTTCTGCTCATCTGTGATCTGCTTGCTACAAAGTTGAAGATTGGTGCAAATTCTATGTAAGGTAGAATTGTACTCCCCGACCGTTTTGAAGTCGGCAAACCTCAGTGGGATCCACTCTTACTCTGTCTGAGGAAGAATGGTGTACTTTAGCCTCTCAAACCATTTCTTAAGTATAGTTCATAATGCTAGCGCGCTCTTCTTTACCATGTACTCTTTCTTGAGAGTGAGACAGAGATGGTGCCTGTCGGAACCCGGAGTAATGACTCCTGGATCCTCTGTGTAAATCGCACTAGTCCAGGATCAGCTAGTGCACACAGTACAACAAAGATATATATCAAGCACAAATGACCAACTATATTAAATAAAAGGGTACGGCCTTATGGCCAAGTCTTACACCAACGCTCATTGGCAAAATAAATAAAGGGAATAACTGCGGAAGCAAACTGATAAAAGCGAAGCCCAAGCCTGCCCACAGGCAAACGACAGTAAGACGCGGTCTACTCGTCCAGATCTTCACCGTAGTCGACGACATCTTACTCTGTGTAGGGGGGTGCAAGGTGAGTACAAACTTGTACTCCGCAAATCACACGGAGAAATGCAACATAATGATAAAGGCTTCAATGGAAGGCTTATAGGGTTAGTTTTCATAAAACAGCATTTAAGGAAATACAATAAGTAGATTGAAATTGCTGAATTTAATACAGTAAGTAAAAATAATACTTGTAGTTGAAAATAATACCGTCAGTGCCTGCTTCGACCAAACACCAACCTATCCACGGGCATTCCAACCGGACCATCGTTTCCAAAAGATCACATATGGATTCCATCCATCCACACGTTTCCAAACACTCATGGATTCCATCCATCCACAAGTTTCCAATCTCTCTCATGGGTTCCATCCACCCACAAGGTTTTTATTCTCTCATGGATTCCATCCATCCATAAGGTTTTCAAAAATCATTTTTAAAAAACAAAGTCTAATCCATGAAAAACTTTTACTCAACATGCCCATGTGTCGGGACCCCGGATTTCCGAACCCGGACCCTCTGTGTATTGCTGCACTAGTCCCAGATCAAAGCTAGTGCACACAGTTAAACAGAAATGAATACCTCACCAGCATCGTGTTATTACAATAATTGAGAGTACTGACCGAAAGGTCTCATTATTACAATTGAGGTTTCAAGACCTCGCACACATGAAATAAAGCGGAAGCAAAAGATAAACTCGATGAAGACCCATCAATACGCCACAGGCAATTGACTGGGGAAGCGCGACTTAGAACTCCTGGAATCCTTCGTCGAAGCCACCGGCGAAGTAGTCATAGTCACCTTCTTGAGCTTCGTATTCTTCTGAGATTTGTTTTTGAGTGCAGTATGTGAGTACATAAAGTACTCTGCAAGTCTCGGAAAAAATGCAATTGATGCAAGGCTTGACAAAGGAAGGCTATATGGTTCTTTTGCACAAAGCAATATTTTAATTTCAATTACTACTAATTATTTTCGAAGGCGTCAATTTGGCAAGGTAACTGTTTTAACAGAACTATCATTATTCCTATAGTGAAGGTTCCAACTACCAACACTAGTTTAATCAATTACAATTGATCAGGTTTAAAGCTGCGGGTTCCATCCACCCTCTCTGGCTCCAACTGCCAGAATACCCTTCCGAGAGTTCCCTCCACTCTCGGAATACAAAAACTTTGATTTTAAAACCAAAACCAAAAATCTACCATGTGAATACATACGCTTTACAAGATCTCGTGCTTCCTGCACCAACCCAAACCAACCATCCACCCTAATCTAAACCAATTTCCAAATTTTATTTTATTTTAAAGGATTAGTGGCAACTCCAATCACCACTAGACCTTAAACACACAAGTTATTACAACAATTCATAATTTCCCATTTTCAAGATTTCAAGAGTATTACATAGCATGACTGAGCATTAAACTACCATTCTAATATCCACAAATAATTATGATACTCTCATTATTGAGACAAAGGAAATTCTAGGTTTACAGAGATACATGGCATTCAAATTCAATTGAGGGCATAACAAGGTTGGATATAACTAATGCCTTAAGATTTGAACTAATATTTTAAATAAATAGCAATGCACATAATTTAAAATAATTGAAACATTTCAAAATCATAGGTTCAAGATGATCAAAGGAGACTTGCCTTCTTGCACGCTCTCGAGGTCTTCCTGCTGCGGAGTGGAGAGGTCTTCAACAATGTTGGAATCTACGCGAGAAAAGACGAAGCAACAAAACAAATAAATACAAATCAAATCACCAATATATATAATATATATATACTGGAAGGAAGTTTATGATTTCATATGAATTTAGGAGAAAGATTTAGCGGATTTGGGGTTCACACGAGGAAGAACGAATATTTGGAAGATCGGTTGGGAAAAGAAATTACTGAGACAATATTTGGACCAAGAAAGATAGAATGGATTTTATGGAGATTTGGCAAGATTTGAATTTAAATTTTGAAAGTGCACAGAAAATTTGGAATGGAACTGAGGCTTTGAAATTGAATTAGGTATTGAAATTTGAAATTTAAATTTTGAAATATCAAATAAATTTCAAATATTTGAAAGGATGGAATAAATGGATAGTTTGGAATTTTTGATGAATTTAGAAATTTGAATGGGCCCAAACGGAGTTAGGATGAAGGAGAACGAGCTCCGGGAAATTTAAATTCAGAGAAAATAGAAAAAGAGGAGTTTCTGGAATTATTTTCCTAAAGGAAAATCTGGATTTATGACGTCAACAAGAATTTGATTTTCGGCTGATTTATTTTTCAACGGGAAAAAGGGGTTTATTGCGCCAGTTGACGTCAGCCCTGAGGGGGTGTGACTGACAGGTAGGCCCTCGGTCCATGGACCAAGTCCATGGACTCGGGCGGGTCTGAGGTGGCGCAGGGGGTGGCGTGGCAGCCGGTGCCCGCGTGGCGCATGCGTGGCGCTGACGTAGCGGCCACCTCACCTGCCACGTCGGCACTGAGGCAGCACCGGCCGGAGGAGCTCGGGGGCGGCGTGCTCGCCGGCGAACGGCGGCGCAGCTGCCAGCGGTGAGGCGGGGAACGGGGAGAGGAGGCCGAGGGGAGTGCGGCGGTGGGGGCGGAGATTACCGGGGATCGCCGGAGTTGGACGGCGGCGTGCGCAGAGCGGCGGCGGCTCGAGTCTCACGCGGCGGCGGTGCTCCGGTGGCACTCGAGCCAAACGGAGGGGCGGAGGATGACCGGGGCGACGCGGCGGAGCTGGAGGTATCGTCGGCCAGGCGAGAGGAGGCGCAAGCGGCCGGCGATTGCTTGCCGTAGCTCGAGGCAGCAGCGGAGGCGATGGCGCACGGCGCGGCGGCGGGGAAGCGGCCGAGAAGGAGAGAGTAGGGGAGGGGGAGGTAGTGCGGAGAGACGGAAGGCCGGGGTGGCTTTTATAGGGGCGGAGAGGGAGCATGGGGGCGGGGCGGCGATTGCGGGAAATAGGGGGAAGGCGGTGCGAGGATAGAGGGATTTTGGGCGCGGGGATGGCGGGGTCGGGTTGGGGAGAAGAGAGAGGGGGAAGGAAGGGGGTTCGGGCGACCGAGGAGGCGGCGGGAATGGCGGCGGTGAAGGTGCGGCCGAGCGGGAGGAGAGAGAAGGGGCGCGGCCGGAGGTAGGGGAAGGGCTGACAGGTGGGGCCGGGCGGTCAGCGGGAGAGAGGGAGCGGGCGCGCCGACAGGTGGGCCCGGGAAGCAGAGGGAGAAAGGGAGGGGGAAGCGGGGGCGTTTGGATGGGAATCGGGCGGCCGAGGAGAAGGGCGGGGGTGGACGGTGGATCGAGCGGCCACGTGTCGCCCAAAGAAGAGGGGTAGGCGGGATGGGGCGAGCGGCAGGGATGGCCGGGCGCGTGGGACGTGGCTCCATCCGGGCCATCCACGCGTCGGCCAGAGGGGAGGAGAGGGATTTAATTTTTAATTTTATTTTCTTGATTTTCAGAAAACCTGAGAAATTGCAATAAAGCTCAGAAAAATTTGAAAATACTTCGAAAAATTCCAGGAAAATTCACAGAAGCTCCTGGTGACATTTTGGACCTACATAAAATATTTCCAATGTAATTTGGTATTTTAATTTTCATACTTGAAATACTTTTTATTTTCAAAAATAGGTTTTAAACTCCAGAAAATCCAGGAAACCAAATAAAGGCCAAATAACTCCAAATAATTAATTTGAATTAGGATTTTTATAGAAATTCAAAATATCTTTTTATTCAACAATATTTTTAGGTTTTACTTAAAATACTTTTCACATCCAATTTTTTTAAATAGAAATTCAGGGGAAATGCAAATAAAACTCAAATACTTTAAAATAATTAATTTGAATTTAAATTTTTCAGAAAGCAAATTTTTGGGATGTTACACCATGACCGTGGGCACGGCTATCCAGGATAGATTATACACTCTGCAGAGGTTGTACAGCTTTACCCACAAGACACGATCATCCCATATTGCCATCGGTTTACACACTTTCTTAGGTATGCGGCAAGGAGTCGTGACAAGGTGTTTACAATGTAAAGCCTTCAACCTGGTCGAGTCAACTCTAAAGATTCACCCTAGTAAGGAATCCACCAGACCGGGACCCCCTCTTGGGCCTGAGTGAGACTTCTCGTGGCTACAACCACGCTCACCCAAGTGGGACTTCACATGGCACCAACCACGCCCACCTTCAACCTACGACTTGACTCAGGTTGGGACTTCGCAAATTATTCAGCCAGGGCTGTCCCATACCAGCCATGTGGTTGTACGATAGGGTTTTGCAACAGTAGCTCACAGACCGGTCCTTAATCTGACTTAGGCCCAACCACGTACCCCCGTGCATGACAATCAACCACTGCGGCTCCAACCAACAGGGCATGCCTGCACCCACCAATCTAACCAATTGCTTAAGTCTAAACCAGGTTTTTATATTTTGTTTTCAAAATAGTTCATAAACCTCCTTGACTCACCAAAGTCAAGAGTACATATCAAAAGCATATCATTTTATGTAAACAGGGTTATCATTTTATGTGAAAGATATCCCAACCCAATATGTCTAAGCAAGGCTAAGCATTTGATTTAAACTCTCTAGGCAACACTAATGTATTAACTAGAGTTTTAATCTAGGGTTACAAGGTATCAAGATAACTCAAGGTCAATGGAGATAATAACAAGTAGGTACTAGCTAAATTCAAAATTGAATTGAAATAATTGAACAAACATATGCATGCAGAATAGTTTAAATCAACATAAATTTTATTTTGAAAACTGGGATCAACATGATCAAGGAGTGTGACTTGCCTTGCTCTTCAACTTGGTTTGAATCTTCGTCGAAGAATTTTCCCGAACCGTCGAAGTCTACACGTGAAAATAACCCACTAAATTCAAATAAATTTAAATTGACTTCAAAAATTTGAATTCACGCTAGAAATGGATGGAGGGGAGTTTTTGATGAATTTAGAAATTTGAATGGGCTAAATCGGAGTTAGGACGAAGAAGAACGGGCTCCGCGAAGTTTAAAAAGAGGGAAAATGGAAAATCTGAATTTTTGGAATTATTTTTCTAAAGGAAAATCTGAATTATTGCGTCAGCAGGGAATTTCTTTTCGGTCGGAATTATTTTTCAATGGAAAAAGGGCTTTATTGCACCAGCATGACTTCAGCCCGAGGTGGACCGACACTGACATGCAGGCCCGGTCCATGTGGACCATGTCCATGGACTCGGGCGGAGGTCGAGGTGGCAAGGAGTGGGATGTGGCGGCCGGGGCTTGCGTGGCGCCCACGCTGGTGCTGAGGTGGCGCCACTTGGCGTCCACGTGGGACGGGCGGGCCGAGGTTGCCGGCCGGCGGAGGGAAGTGCTCGGGAACGACACGCCCACCGGAACTCCGGTGGCCGGCGGCGAGCGGCGAAGGGCGGAACCAAGAGAGGAGGGGGAGGGGATTTTATTTCACCTTGGTGCGGACTTCGGCGGGCACGGGGGCGACCGGCGGCGAGGAAGAAGCGGCGGCGGCTCGGTGGCTACGGTGCGACGGCGGTGGGGCGCTCGGGAGGGGAAGGGGAGCGGAGGGGGAGATGGAGCGAGGTGAGGCGGGGCCGGTGGGGGCTTTTATAGAGGCCGGGGAGGGGAGGGTGGCCGGGAATTGCTCGCCAGAGTTGGGGAGTGGGCGGCGGCGGTTGCAGGCGGAGAGGCCAAGTGGGGGTGGGAATCGAGGGAGGTGGGTGCGGGGAGTGGGCGCGCCACTTGCGGGAGGAGGAAGGGGGTTGGCGCGGGTCGCTCGGGAGAAGGGAGGAAGAGGGGAAGGTGGCGGAAATGGCGGAACGGCCGAGCGGCGCAGGGAGGGAGAAGGGGGCGGCCGCGCGGGGAAGAAGGGAGCCCTGATAGGCGGGCCCGGCCTGTCAGCGGGAGGGAAGGAGAGGGGAGGCGCGGGTGGCGTGGATGGCGCCGCGTGGCGGGGAAGGAGGATCGGGCGGCAGCGGGAGTTAGGCGGGGCGGCCGGTGGGATGCTAACGAGGGGCGGGGTGTGGGCCATCTGGGCCGAACGCGTGGCGGCCGCTGGGAGGGAGTAGGTGGGATGGAGGCGGCGACGTGGGCGGCATCTGGCCGTCCAGGAGGGGAAATTTGTTTTTATTTCTGATTTCAGGATTTCAGAAAAAGGCTAGGAATTTCATTAAGCCTCAGAAAAATATGAAATAAACTCCAAAATTTCCAAAAAAATTCAGAGAACCTCCTGGAGACATTTTGGACTTATTAAAAATATCTCCAACTAATGTTGGTATTTAACTTTCATACTTAAAATACTTTTTATTTTCAAAAATAGATTTTAAACTCGAGAAACTATGAAAACACAAATAAGAGCCAAATAAATAATTCAAAGTAGGATTTTTTTATCGAAAATGAAAATATCATTTTATTTAATAATAATTTTTAGATTTTTCTTAAAATGTTTTTCAAATCCAGTTGTTTCAAAATCAGAAATTCAGGGCAAATCCAAATTTAAAATTTTGGCACAAAAATACTTATTTTAATTTAAAATTTTATTTTAGTCAATTTATATTTATTTATATATTTTAATTTAAAAAAACCTGGGCTGTTACAGTGCCTGAGGAAGTGAAGTGCTTGATCATCTTCCTCAAGGGTGGGTTGGGCGTCCTACGGTGAGCCAATCCCAATAGCAGCTTGGAGGTTCTTGGTTCCAAGTACTATCTCGACATTAGAAGCCCAAGTCAGATAGTTTTGGCCATGCTGGGCCAGCTGCTGGAACTCCTAGTTCGTGATGCCAGTCATCTAATGTGCATGAAAGGAATAAATAAATTTACTGATGGTAAACATGTGTGGAATTAATTTTGGTTTCTATGCATTTTCTATAAATAGTACAAAAGATTCTCGTAATGTTCCAGGATTTTCTATGCATTTTCTATAAATTTTACTATTAATTTCGGTGATTAAAAGCAATTTAAATAATTACAATTAATCAAAATAGTAATTAAATATAGAAAAATAGAAAATGATAATGACAGAAATAAACATGTTTTAAATGCTAAAAATAATTCAGAATTTGAATTCTTGAGGCCCTTTTATGCTGGAATATGAATTTTCAGCGGATTTTGTAATTCTCAAGGGCCTATACGCAAATTTCTAGTTCAGAGAAAATTTTCACATAATTTTCTGATTTTTGAGGGCCTTTTTGCAAAATTTGGGACCCATCTGAAAAATCAGAGGGCCATTTTGTAATTTTGAAAAATTGGTGGGCTTTTATTCAAAATTACCGATGTCTCCTTCCAGGTCGGGTCTTCGGCCCGTTTTCTTTCTTCGGCCGATCGGCCCACTTAGCCTGTTCAGCTGCCCTAAGAGGTCAGGTTAGGGTTTCCCCTTCCCGTGCTTTGCTCGTGGCGGCAGGCCGACCCGAGTGGCGGCTTGGGCAGGCACGAGGTGGCTAGCTTCGACGGCGGGGCCGGCGCGACGTGGAGAAAGGCGGTTGGCCGAGCGGAGCGGGCGGCGTGTGGGCCAGCGTGTGAGGAGAATCCATCGGTCGTCGTCGGGTACGGGCATCCGGCTTCAGGCGCGGCCGGCCAGCCGAGCAGAGCAGGCGGCGGCTCCTCGGGCATGACAGTGGGCGGCGTTTTAGGGCTGGAAGCCGAGGATGTGGTCGGTCATGCAGGGCTTGAGGCGGCGCAGTCGGCGGCCGTGCGTGATAGAGGCGATGTCGATAGTCGTGTGGGAGCCGAGGCGATGCGCGAAGACCGAGGCAGCGCGGTCGGCGGCTGTGCGGGACTGAGGCGACTAGGCGGCGGCCGCATGGGAGTTGAGGCGATACGCAAAGACCGAGGTGGCACAGTCGGCGGCCATACGGGACCAAGGTGACTAGGGGCGACTGTGTGCAGGAGCCGTTGCGATGCGCGAAGACCGAGGCGTCACGGTCGGTGGCCTACGGGGCGCGAGGCGACACGGTCGGTGGCCTTGTGGGAGTCGAGGCGATGCTTCAGGCGGCGCGCGAATAGCGACGCTTCAGGCGGCATGCGAACGGAGACACTTCGGCTGCGGAGCCGACGGCTGGTGCTTCGAGCGGCGGAGCTGGCGTTTAGCGACTTCGGGCCGCGCGTGCGGGGCGACACCAACGTTAGGCCAGCAGCCAGCGGGCGAGGGGTGACCGACGGCTGGATTTACACACGGCGGTCGTACGTGGCCGGCCGTGCGTAATTTCCCCCTTTTTCCCCTTTTTTAATGTACAGCGCAATCATCATCTACTCTTTTCCTGTAATCTACCGATCGACATTGTACCGGCGACTTCAAGTTTGCTCGTGGTAGATTAGAGCGGATTTGCACTATAGAAAAATAATCTAGAAAGCGAAATCTACGAATTTAGAGCGATCTAGATACAAACAATTCAATCTACTACTGCTTCGATGATTACCTTGGATTCACCGGAGCGATTTATGCTAATAACGTGTTGAGGAATCGTCACTGGCGACCAATCCGTTCGATTCCTCTGCTAATTCGAAACCAATCATAGAAGACAGAAAATAGTAGGTTGAAAACACAGAGAGGTAGAGAGAACTCCTGGTCTTTCTTTATTGCTTTCTTTCTGATTTTGTATACAAAATAGAAAATAGTACTCCCTATTTATAGCCTAGTGGTGAGGTGCCCACCATGGGCCAAGACTTCAAGCCCAGGCCCAAGTATCCTAACAATAGGTACCACTTTTACGTACCTACCTAACATGCATAAATTTGTGCTTATAAAGCACTAACGTAATTAACCGAGCTAAGCTTAAGTAATGCATGTGTGCATATTTGTGTGTGTGTGTAGTATACGAGTATTTAAGACCATGTAGGTGGTATGAACAATTTCTCAGATGTTGTATGCACATTTTTTTTCGACATACTCCTTTTTATGTGCGTATATAAAGGTATTTACAAAATACGCTAAAAACTATGGAGTATCTTATAATCAATATACGAGTATACCTATGTAAATCAGAGAGGTAAGGTTCTATTAGCAAGTAACACATCTTATCTTTGTAAGACAAGTTCTCTAAAGGAGGCACGTTGCCTTGTTAGTTGGTGATAATTACCAGCATGTGTTTGGATGCTTGATATTTTTAGGGTTTCGAGACAATATTATGTTTTCTTTCCAAGCTACCGTCAAGTTTTAACCCGTCTGACTATCCTGGCAACGACGATTAGACCGACTTTGGGCATTTCTTCATATCTTCATGAAGAGTGGTTGACCGGCGGCTATGGAGCAGTCAGACTTGTGGTCCGAGGGTAGTGTCTAGGGTGTCCAAAGAGGTTCTAGAAAAGCCAGATATATCTGGGGTACCCAAGACATGTCTGGAGTGTTGATGAAGTTGGAGTTGAGCATTTGTTAGGAGTGTATTGCCAAGAGGGTTGTGCCTACATGCGGTGAAGTACATATGGAGGCTTTGTGTGATATGGTTGGGTGAACCATGATCTTGGGCACTCTGATCAGCTTGTAGTCGGTGATCAGACTGGAGGCGGTCACATCGGCATTGGGCCAGTGGTCAAACTGGTCCCTTGTTACCGGGGTGAGTTTGAGGGGTGTTGGACGGTTAGACTGGCACTTTATGTTCAGAGCATGTTTTGAGTTGAGTTGAGTTGGATTGAGTGTGTGCACAGCATATGAGCCATTTGTTGTGTTGTATTATGTTGCATGGTGCATGATTTGGCTAACGTGAGCCAAGTTTATGAAACTTATGCTTGGAATCAGATTACTTTGTCTTTGGATGCTTATGGTTGCTTGGAGAGCAATGGCTATCAACGGCAATGGATCGGGACTAGGCGGGAAAGCTGAGGTTCTTACGATCGGGTAAGTCTGGGTGAGGCTATGTGGCTCAAGCAGGAAGCACAGAAGAGATGAGAATCACGATGAGGTGAGTTGGTGTATGTGGTGTGCCAAGTGATAAGGCAGATCCATATAGAGATGGTTCGAGGGAGACCAACTGCGTGAAGACGTGATGGCTAGTCATTGAGCACTACGGATTATGTGCTAAAGCATGCAGAGATGCTTTGATAGATTGGATTGGCATTTTGATGTATCGAAGCCGTTTGGATGAGCCGCTTTGAAAAGCATGCATGTGTATGTAAAACTCAGTATGGTGTTGGATTAATGGTGTTGGTGTATGTGGCGTGCCCATTTTGATAACTAAGTGGCAAGCTGGACTTTAAATTTTGATATTTACTTTTCTCACAATTAATACAACACTTTAGTTCTTGTAAATCTTGTTAATTGTAATTGATGTAAGAAAAGAGCTCAATTGTAATTTAAATTCTATAATTCCCGATTACTTGTAATTGTGTATGAAATGAACTTAGATGTAGATTTAATTGTTGTATTTACTGTATGAATGGAAATGGATGTAATAAATATTGAATTTCGATATACGTCATAAATTGTAACACTTTCCTCTGTCATCTTTTATTCAATTTAACTACAACAGTCAACACACGATTAGTGACTAGTATTAGTATAAAAATGCGGGGCGTTACATGAGTGAAGAAGCCAAATGGGATTGATTTTGTTGAAGTTGAAAAAGTGGCAAAGGTCATTCCACTGCTACAGACAGCCCTATCACAGACGGTTCGGAACCGTCATCACAGACGGTTCCTGAACCGTCAGTGTTTAGGTGTCAGTGATAGTTGGTGGTTATCACAGACGGTTCCCGAGCCGTTTGTGATAAAAACATTATAGACGGTCTTGATTACTAACCGTCTGTGATAGGCGAGTATCACAGACGGTTTTTTATAAACAACCGTCGGTGATACTCGCCTATCACAGACGGTTAGTAATCAAGACCGTCTGTGATATACACAATATCACAGACGGTTTGTATTTCTAACCGTCTGTGATATTGTGTATATCACAGACGGTCAGTAGTAAAGCCGTCTGTGATAGCAGTCACACCACATACGGCACTCTTTGAAACTGTCTGTGATATGGTATCACAGACGGTTTTTAACAATGAACCGTCTGTGATACCAAGTGCATCATCCATTTTATATGCTGTTTCTTGGCTAGCCTCAGGATATGCTAGCCATGCCCTCTGAAAGCAAGCAGATTACAGATAAATGACAGATATAAGTTAATTGCAACTCATAGTAAATTACAACAAAATTCGATACACAGATGAATGTAACAATATCACATATATAGAATGAAAATTGTTACACAAAATCTGACAAATGTATTCAATTGAAGGAATTGTTTGATTTGTACAGTTGAATCCAATGTTTCAACATCTAATTATCATCATCGCCGGCGTGGAACTCTCCCCTCTTATTTATAACCTCTGCTATCAAGAATTGAGAGATGATTGCACGAATATCGACGAGATTGTCAAGATCATATGCACTTCCGTCGAAGTTCACCCGCTGTCGCTAGGAGCAATGTTAAGTCATTAATTAGCATGTGTGTGTAATATAATCAGAAAATAATAATTATTGGAAGGACCTGACAAACCTCTGGATCATTGATCTTAGTACCCATGATTTCCATCATATGGCGGCAAACGTAGAATCCACATACGTTGCCCTGTAGCTGCTGGTGGCACTGCAAAAATAGAATTACATACATCGGTATTGTCAATTCTAGAGGCATTATTACAAAGTATGATATAGGATTATTGTGTTGTAGCGGGTACCGGAAATCGCGTGTTGTGTCGTAGCGTGTCACTGGATTTGTCGTGTGTTCCTCCTTGGGCAACATATTCGGCAAATGCCCTACGTGATTCAAAAAACTTAGCCTCGGCCGTGGCAAACAAAAGAAATATTACAATAGAGTTATGTATGGAGGAAATGAGTTTACCTGTTAAGTACTTCTTGCACACGACTGAAGTCGTGGTTGCTCCTAAGGAGGGAATCAAGGTATATTACCTTGCTCCACTTTGGTACAATCACAATCAAAATCCAGTGATTCCTAGTCATATGTGTCGCCACAGTGATTAATCCTAAGTTCATGCTGCATGTAAAGTACAAATGAAACATATGTGTGGCAACTAGTGAAGCACTTACCCTTGGTTGAAGGGTACCATGACGTACTCCTTGTCGGTGTGAGCAATCAATCCCCTCGTTATGTAACCTTCCACGAAGGATGCATCTGCGTTGATAGATTGCTCGGAGACCAAGTGAGGGTCGAGGAAACCCACCGGTCGTCGCGATTTCCGGGCTTGTTGGATCATGTATCTATACATAAAGAAAGAGTAATGACATTTATCTGTATAACGTGAATGTAGAACTTCATTGTAAAGTACACTTACAGTGTCCAGCATCGTAGAAGTGAGGCGTCGAGTTCGTCGAGATTGAATAGTAAGAATAAATCTTCGAATGTCACGACGATGTAGCCCAAGTCATGGAGGAAATGCGTCTCATTATATTTCACAGTGAATGCACTCTGCCGGTTTGGCTTCATGTTGGACTTCTCCATGTACCAGGCATGCAATGTATTGCAAATCATACCAATTTGGCGTAATTGTGAATCGGGCACCAACGACACTCCTAGAATAAACTTCCATGGCACGGGACCCGGCTTAATTTTCTTCGCATGAGCCTTGGAGGCCTTGGAGCCTCGCTTATGATATGTTCTCGGTGGCATCTCGGCGGGAGCCGATGCAACAGACTTTACTGGATTTGGAGGTGGAGGTGGAGCCACCGGAGCCGATGTGCCAGGTCCAGGGCGACGTCCCTCTTGGGCCACTGGATGTGAAGATTGTGGCACGGACATGTCGAGGACGATGTCCCTCTTGGGCCACTGAATGAATGTGTGGACGGCACCCCCTAATGTCTTAATCTCTTCGTTTGGGGGCTTCTCAAGAGGGACGGACTTAAAAATATCATTAATCATGTCCACCTGGACCTTTATGAAACCGGTGTCTACTTGTACACCGTGCACCAGCGTCCCTGGCAGCAATGGATACACCATGCCGCGCCCAGCGTCAACGGGAATAGAGCCAACAAGCCTGACTCTGAGGCTGCAAGGGATGGGCTCCTACATAACGATACAAGAGCTGAGTTAAGGCGTCCACCAGAGAGATCTATGTACCATTCTAAAGAGATACATTACCTGAATGTCATCAATACGTAAGTGGTCGTCGCTATGTTCAGAAATTGGTGTGGACGCGCAGCTACTGCGACGTTGAGGGGGACTGGGTACCGCAGTACTAGGAGTGGGTTGCGAATGGTTGCGGACTTGTCTCAGTTCTTCCCGCAACGAATCTATCTCTCCTCGAAGTGAGGCAGTCTGCTCTTGAAGTGAGGCAGATAGTTGTTCCTCAAGTTGAGCACGAAGCTCCTGTTTTATTTGTTCGCTGCGGTACGCCTTGGATCTCTTCCTACTCCTATATGTCTCGGAGTAATCTGGAAATCCTTGCCTCCAAGGTACATAAACCCCCATGCCTCGTGTGCGACCTGGGTGCTCCTTGTTTCCCAAGGCCTGTGATAGTAAATCTATCTCCCTATATTCTTCAAAGGAGCCACGAGAAGATTCGGTAGTCAATGATTGCTGCAAGAGGCAATTAATCATGTTATTTTTGAACCCATGAAGTTCAAGAGGTGTTAACAACTATGTTGTTTAACATATTTTACCATGCGTTGGGACACTTCCTCATCTGCGGGGTTTTTGAAAGAGACACCCGAAGATGTGGTTGATGACCTCGCTCTTAACCAGTTTCGAGCGCGCTCGTTTGCAATCCCGGCAAATGGCGGAGAGGCCTCCGATCGGATTGCGACCTCATCCTGCATCCTCCATTGCGGGATTTTACCCGCGTACCCAGCAGTTCCGAGTCTGTGAGGGTGCGTGTTTTGTGACTGGAGATCCTTGTGCGCCGCACTTTGTTGTACAAATTCAGGCGTCGTCTTCATCTGCACAAAGGCCTCCCATGTTTCCGGCGACACGAAAGGATACTTCGTGAAGGGCGTGACATCCTCGGCCACGTACTTCGTCACAAGAATGCTCTTAAAATTCTTCCATGCTTTTCCCATCGCGAGGAGCGCCTGCCGTTGCACGAGTCCCTGTGCTTCTGCTGGGAACTCGAAGGAATTTGTAAGTTCCTCCTATAGCTGATTTTTGTGATCCTTTGTCAAATCTTTCCAGCTTGCTATGGTGATGGGGACCCGTTGCCTTCCAATTATCCCGCAGGTAGTCCGAAATGATGACGCTGCTTTCGACGGTTCCAGAGGAGTCCCATTCGGAGAGACCACCGTGATGGTCATTCGGACCTCTGGCCATTTCGATACTCCTCGGCCACGTTTACTTTTCGCAATCTTGGGAGCGTGAGACCCAGATGACGACGACGAAGACTGTGTGGACGCCATCTCTCTTCTAAGAAAAAACTAACTGCAGTGAGCTATGGACCCAGCTTGTCAAAGTTCTATGAATCAAGTGACACAAACCAGTGCATCAAGTTCATTGAACAAGATACACTGGAGTGTGTCACTTGCTTTATGCTCTTTGACAAAGTTCTAATGATTAACTAATTGCAGTGAGCTATAGGCCTTCTAAATAGACCTTGCAGCTAACAAGTGCAGCATATATTATTGTTACAAGGTTCTATGAAGTGCCTACAGTGAGCTAAACACCTGCAGCATATATTATATGCTACATAAAATACATGTGAAGCATATATCATAAAGCTAACATGTTGAGCATATAACATGTGAAGCATATAACATAAAATTCATATGAAGCATATAACATAAAATTCATGTGAAGCATATAACACAAAATTCATGTGAAGCATATAACATAAAATTCATGTGGAGCATATAACATAAAATTCATGTGAAGCATATAACATGTGAAGCATATAACATAAAATTCATGTGAAGCATATAACATAAAATAAGCGGCGTCGGGAGTGACCGGCGGCGTCGGGAGGGAGCGGCGTTGGGAAGGAGCGGCGGCGTCGGGAGGGAGCGGCGTCGGGAGGGACCGGCGTCGGGAGGGATCGGCGGCGTCGGGAGGGAGCAGCGTCGGGAGGGACCGGCGGCGTCGGGAGGGACCGGCGTCGGGAGGGAGCGGCGTCGGGAGGGAGCGGCGGCATCGGGAGGGAGCGGCGTCGGGAGGGACTGGCGGCGTCGGGAGGGAGCGGCGGCGTCGGGAGGGACCGGCGGCGTCGGGAGGGAGCAAAACCTAGCTAGCAGGGGCGCTGCAGGGTGGAGACAAGAGACTGCGCCAGAGCGGACTCCGCAGACCTAGCTGCGGGTATTTAAAGATGAGCTATCACAGACGGTTCTATCAATATAACCGCCTGTGATATGCCTGACTGGCCTGCATTCTCCTGACGTAGCATGTCCTTGTGCTCTTCAATATATGGGGTCACTTCAGTCATGTGTTGTAAAACCATGAAATAGGCTTGAGTATACGTATTTTGATCCGGAGTTATTGCTTTCCTCCCGATAGTCCCGATACCCTCTAGCCTCCCCTCGTGACGAGATAGAGGTACACCTATCGGCTCTACCTGAGCCATGTAGCCGATGCAGAATTCAATGACCTCTTCTGTTGTATAACCTTCGATGATGCTACCCTCCGGTCGAGATCGATTGCGTACATAGGACTTCAGAATTCCCATGTACCTCTCGAAAGGGTACATATGACGTAGAAATACGGGGCCACATATTTTTATCTCTTTCACAAGGTGGACAATGAGATGGACCATGATATCAAAAAATGATGGAGGGAAATACATCTCTAGATGACATAGAGTTGTCACCACCTCGGTTTGCAGAGCATCTAGTCCATCCGGATCAATGACCTTCTGAGCAATTGCGTTGAAGAAATAACATAGCCTTATGATTGTCACTCGAACCTTGTTCGGCAAAATACTTCTAATTGCAACAGGTAGCATTTGAGTCATTAGCACATGACAGTCGTGAGACTTCATGCCAATTAATTTCAAATGTTCCATGGAAACAAGTTTCTTCATGCTTGTCGAGTGACCGGATGGAACTTTCACACCATTTAAGGACTGGCACAATTCAGTTCTCTCGGACTTAGACAGAGTGTAACATGCTGGGGGAAGGTACGTCCGGCCTTTATCGGTCTCTATCGGTGCTAACTCGGTCCTGATGTTCATAGCGACCAAGTCACGCCTTGCGTTAACACCATCCTTTGTTTTGTCAGGAATGTTCAGTAAGAGACCAATCAAACTGTCACATACATTCTTCTCTACGTGCATGACATCGATGCAATTGCGAACTTCTAAGTGCTCCCAATAAGGCAAGTCCCAAAATATTGACCTCTTTTTCCACATGTTCTTCCTCAATTTACGTCCCTTTCCAAACACAACATTTATATCCTTGACCATATCATACACCTCTTTCCCGCTAAAAGGTCTTGGTACCGAGTCATCCTCTTTTTTTCCGTCAAATTGTTTCTTCATCTTGCGGTATGGGTGATACTTTGGAAGGAACCTACGGTGACGCATGTACACAGTTTTTCGGGAGTTGTTCAACCACACACTCTCCGTATAATCTAAGCAGTGCGGACACGCTTTGGCTCCTTTTATACTAAACCCTGATAGGTTACCAAGGGCAGGAAAATCATTAATGGTGCAGAACAACATGGCCCGTAGAGTGAAGTTCTCTCGTTTGTCCGCATCCCATACATGTACCCCTTCATTCCACAGTGTTGCAAGATCTTCCACCAATGGGGCTAGGAACACATCAATATCGTTGCCAGGTTGCTTCGGCCCTTGGATAAGTAGTGACATCAAAATATATTTCCGCTTCATACACAGCCAAGGAGGAAGGTTGTACATGCACAGAGTCACGGGCCAGGTGCTATGTCGACTGCTCATGTTACCAAAAGGATTCATTCCATCTGTACTCAACCCAAACCTTATATTTCTCGGTTCCACACCGAAATCTACAAACATCCTATCGATGTTCCTCCACTGGGCAGAATCAGCAACATGTCTTATCATTCCGTCTTTCTTACGCTGCTCGCAGTGCCAACGCATCAATCTTGCATCCTTGCGGTTTGCAAATAAACGCTTCAAACGGGGGATTACAGGAAGATACCACATCACCTTAGCAGGAGGTCCTTGCTTCACCTCGATGCCCTTCCCATCATCAGAGTCATTTTTACGTTTGTATCGGGATGCTTTGCACACCGGACAAACATGTAAGCTAGCATACTCTTTACGGTACAGGATACAATCATTCCGACATGCATGTATTCTTTCTACTTCCATTCCTAATGGACAAAGAATCTTCTTGGCTTGGTAGGTGGTTCTCGGCAACACATTTCCCGTTGGAAGCATGTCCACTAGGAGACCTAATAATGCCGTGAAACTCTTGTCGGACCAACCATTGCTTGCCTTCAATTTTAGCAGTTCTAGAACTGATGACAACCTCGTGTATTGCGGCTTGCAGCCCGGGAACAAAGGTTTCTCCGAGTCCTCCATCAAGCCCTCGAATTTACCAAACTCTCTCTCACTATAGTTCCCTTCTGCATCACGTAACATCTGATCCAGATTATCATCCTGCGACCTATCCTCATGATCCAGATTGTCATCCTGCGACCTATCCTCATGATCCAGATTGTCATCCTGCGACCTTTCCTCATGATCGAAAGAACAGTCCACAACTGGCATATCGTTGCCTCCCTCGACTATGTCATAACTACCTTCTTGTGTACTCTTCTCTTCACCGTGACTGGTCCAACATTTGTACCCTTTTCTGAAACCCCTTCGAATCAAGTGAGCTTCAATCTGCGCTGAGTTGCTAAACATCTTGAGATTATCACAATCAATACATGGGCAATACATATATTTCATCCCCTTCTTCAACATATCCAGCTCGGCCGCCCTTCTAAAGGCAGACACGCCAGTAATGTACTCTTCACTCACACGGTTCTCAATATACATCCAGCTTCGGTCCATCTACGCTACACAAGTGAAAAATGGGTGTCAAAAATGATTATTACCTCTACTACTAACCTCTGATCAGATCACTAAGAATGTTAAGTAATTGAATACTAATCTCTGATCAGATCACTAAGAATGTTAAGTAATTGAGTATGCTAACCTCTGATCAGATCAATAAGAAGACGGTGATATTTTTTCACCCCCAACTCCCTAAAGCCGGCCGCCTTGCTCCACCGATGCAGCGCAATGAAGACAGATCGGTGTCGACATCCTTCAAGCAAGTACGCCAAGTAATTAATACTACGCAGAATATCACAGACGGTTCCAACTACAAACGGTCTGTGATTTCTGCCTATCATAGACGGTTCGCATCAATAACCGTCTGTGATAGTCTCATTATCACAGACGGTTCGTAACACGAACCGTCTGTGATGTACATAATATCACAGACGGTTCTAAATATCAACCGTCTGTGATTTATGCGTATCACAGACGGTTCGTGTATAGAACCGTCTGTGATAGTCCTTCACAGACGGTTTACATTACAAACCGTCTGTGATAGCTACACGGGGATGAACTGTTTCGTCAGGGCATGACTGCCAACTCGAAGCATATATAGCATAGCATTCGAGGCACATCCGAGGCCTGCTGCTGTGTCTTGAGGAATGCCAAGAGCTGGTCTTCAGATGTGGCTGCCACATCTGAAGACCAGTGTGGCTGCCACATCTGAAGACCAGCTCTTGGCATTCCTCAAGACACAGCTGCAGGCCTCGGATGTGCCTCGAATGCTATGCTATATATGCTTCGAGTTGGCAGTCATGCCCTGACGAAACAGTTCATCTTTCCCGACAAAATTCAAGGCAATTTTATTACAATAGTGCAAAGAAAAGACATTTCAAGATTCTTGGTTGAGCTGGTCGAGGAACATGCAAATACAGAGGCAAGCACAAAAACTCAACAACACATTCAGATCGATCTATTACAGGATAACAAGCTAACAAACCCTTCGTGGCACGACGGTTCACACTAAACAAGACACACTTACGGCAAGAGTGTGTTGTTTAGTATGAACCGGTCGTGCCGCGATGGAGGTGCTACCTCACAGCGGAGGGGAGATGCATGCAGGAAGCTAGCTAGTGGATGAACTCACGCGTGACTAGTACCGGTGGAAAGGTTGATGGGGAGTTATTAATAAGGGCCTGGCCGTGGGAGGAACTGGTGCCAGCCATTCGATGTGGAGAGAATAGACGGGTGAGATTGAAATCCTGTGTATACGCCAATTATTGGTGACATGTAATTATTACACACCAATTATCAGTGACATGGGATTATTACAGACGGTTCTTAACAGGAACCGTCTGTGTTATCTGGTTTTTCACAGACGGTTCTTAACAGGACCCGTCTGTGTTATCTCGATTGGTATAGACGGTTCGTATTAAGAACCGTCTGTGAAAGTTAATATCACAGACGGTTGCCAGTAAAACCGTCTGTCATAACGCTTCGCGCGTGTTTCTATTGCCAGAACGCTTCGTGTTTCGATTGCCAGAACGCTTCGGGTTTCGATCGTCTAATTAACGTCTCTCGATCGTTATACGAAGCATCTATATCATTAATGTTTGGGTATACGAACCGTCTGTGCTAAAGGTTAAATATGCGCGCCTAATCCAGGTCTCTTCTACGTACGTACAATATGGCGCCTTCTACTATTCTTGTGATCATCTCCTTCCTCTCATCTGTTCATCACGAATTGTTCGGCCGGAACCTTACACAGGCGGCCAGCAATTTGCATCTGGAGCAGCTTCTCCGCACCCGCCCTGCTCTCCTTCCCCGACTTTCTTGCATCCGTCAGCTTGACCTGATCCTCCGCCGTCGACGGAGGCGTCTCGCTGCCGCTCAAGAAAGGGAAACAGCTCTCACCCTGGTTCTTCTCCACAATGTGCGCAATGCGGAAGAAGCTCTACTCGCATTGCACAGACTGATGGATAGCCTTGCCGCTCATGCAGAAACGGCAGATTGTGAGGAATGTTTTAATGCTATCCTGTACGACATGATGGATGTTGCTGATCATTTGCCCAGGCTGCACGAGGAAGTGCAGAGGACAAGGGCAATCTTAACAGCGTTCGAGAATTCAGCGGCTGATCCTCCAAGTCCCAAAGTCGAAGAAGAAGCGTACGAAGCCCAAAAGATTACAATCTGGGAAACTCTTTACCTGTGCGACTTATGTAATGAATTTCCCTCTAATTGAAATTAATAAATTTGCCTTTAATTTGTGACCTCTTGTCTCAGTAGTTCTGTAGTTAAGTTATTAGAAGCAATGTGTACTTATATATTAACCTCTGATCTAGAATATGACAGACAAAGGGACATCACAGCCGGTTCTTGTAAAAAACAGTCTGTGAACATTCCCAGACGGTTCTTAACAACAACCGGCTGTGATAGTCTACACAACACAGACGGTTTTTAATAAAAAACCGTCTGTGATAATTTCAGATTATCACAGACGGTTTTTTATTTTAAACCGCCGGTGATACTAAAGTATCACAGACGGTTCATTGGTAAGGACCGTCTGTGATACTCGACCACTAACACAGACGGTGTCCAAATTAAAACCGTTTGTGTTAGTGTCAATCACAGACGGTTTTGTCAAACCGTCTGTGATGTAGCCGTCTAGTATAGCCTCTTTTGTAGCAGTGTTCACCCCCTCTAATTTCCATCGTCTGTCCTACATAATAATTATCGGGTTCTCAAAATGTGTCACCATTTGATAAAAAAGAAACTCATGAAATCGGCGATAAAGAAATGGACTTGCTTTCTTTCTGTGGTTAACATGAATCGGGACGTCGATAAACAAAGTTGACTTATAAATAAATGGTTGAAATTTTTGACAGTATATATAAGCACCACCCATAAGGTATTGTGGTATACAAAAGCCATATTGTTTGAAAGCTCAAAAGCGTTATTATTTGAAAACTATGGTACATAAAAACTGTTGTGTTGTTTCAAACTTTCAAACGTGGTACTTGAAAACTATGCATGGTCTTTGAATACTTGGTTATAAACACCATATGTGCTAGAGAACACCCAAACAGGCCAGCCCTTAATTAAGAGATCCTGATCAAGATTAGAGAGAAGTTTTGAGTTGAATCCTATGTAGCAACTACTAGCTGGCTAGCTTTGTCTAATAGAAATTATCTAACTGGCTAGTGCAGCCCATCCCTTCTAGATGGACATACGCAACCTAACGGAAAAGGTGTGTAAATGCTACATGCTGCCCTATGCCCATTCACGAGGAAAAAAATTCTATGGGGATGGGCCTTCAACCCTAGCAACTAGGGCCCCTTCCTGATTCATGCTATGTAGCACCATGGATCTCAGAGCACCATAAGAGAGTCACCTACTTAGAGGCTTATCACTGCATGCGCTGCCTCGTCTTGTCTTCCCGTTGTGCTGCCTCATCTCATCTTCCTGCCATGCTCCATCATCTTGTCTCCTTGCCGTGCCCCTAATCCAATAGGCGAGCAACCACACCGCATTCCAGAGCCTAATCTGAGCAATTAGCCCTTTATTTGAGTGGGGTGCTGGAGGAATTAGCGGGCTGTGAAGGTTGAAGGGGGCATGGATGGGAATTCTGCTCATATGATGGTGAGGTTCATGGGGAAGAGGAAGGAGCTGGAGTAAGTGGTTGATGGCCTCTCCGACTTCTCCCTCTCCAACCCCGCTGGCAAGGACCACAGATTGGTTTATGTTGCTACCTCCATTTTTCTTCCTTTACTATTTTGCTTGTTCTAGCTTCTGCGTTTAAGAGTTGTGTGCAATCAATCAGTGGTGACCATTTTAATAGCTCATCCTATTTCATTGGAATGTCAGACTTGAACTTGGCTCAGCACCGCCCCCTCCACCAAACCCCATAACTACCCTGGCCGATGCCCCTGGCTTGGAGTGTGGCAGAGCGGAGTGGAGCACAGGGCTACTAAATTTAGAAATATCAAAAGCGGTGGTAGCACAGGCTTCAACAATGCCTACATTGTTGGCTTCAATGACATCAGTACCCCCTGTTGAGGTAATGCAGAATATCAAATTGATGCTCGTACAATCTATGTGTAATAAAATTTCCTTTGTGTAGTTAGACCAATTCAATTTATGTCCTTTGTATTGCATGTGGATGATAAAAATGATAAGCTATACTTGTTCCTAAAGTTAGAATGACTTTCAAATCAGAGAAAAATGCGTATGATTTTTATAACTTCTATGCTAGATAGACTAGGTTTAGTATTCGAAAGAGCCACTCAAAGTTGAGACGAGATGACACTGTATACCAAAAACATATAGTTTGCAGTAATGGAGGAGAACGAGGTGCTCATTCATCACATGACACCATGAAAGAAAATGCTACCACAAGGTCATCTTGCAATGCCTGTGTTTAGTTTAGTATTTGTCGAAAGGGTATTTAGAGGGTGCAAAAGGTTAATTGAACACAATCATTATCTCACAAGTCTGGATAGTGCCATCTGGTAGAGGCTGAGAAACTTATGATTAGGTAGATGCATGAAGCCACAATAGATCCTGCTGAGATGTACAAATTTTCAAGTTGTGGTATGGAGGAGCTGAGAATATTCCTTTCTTGCAGGTGGATTGCAATAGTCATGTGAGTCGTGAGTGCTAGAAGTATTTGGAAGTTAATTATGTGCAAACTCTATTGGATTACTTAAAGAATAAGCAAAAAGAGGATCCTTCTTTTTTTTATGCCATACAATTAGATGAGGAGGATGGCCAGATAGTTAATTTTGTTTGGGCAGATGGTCAAGCTATCATGGATTATGGTTGCTTTGGTGATGCTGTGTCATTTGACACCATGTTTCAGACGAATAAGTTTGAAATGCATTTCGTTCCACTCCTTGGAACCAACCATTATAAGCAGACAATTCTTTTTGGAGCTGCATTGTTATATGATGAAACCATTGAATCATTTGTTTGGTTGGTTAACATGTTTCTAACATCCATGTTTGGTAAGCAACTTGCAACAATTTTTATAGATCAATGTGCCACTATCTCAAAAGCAATTACCATTGTATTCCCAAGTGCAAGACATCGTCTTAGCTTGTGGTACATTTATCAAAATGCTGCTAAACATCTTAGTCATGTAATTTCAAACCATCTTCAATTTCTTTCTGACTTTAGGAGATGTGTGTATGAAGAAAGGTCAGTAGCATACCATGACAGGAAATGGGATGAATTGTTGAGTACTTATCACCTTGAGAGGAACTCATAGCTAAAAATCCTACATGATTTGCATGAGAAGTGGGCCACTGTGTTACACCATGATTCATTTTCTACGGACAAGACCCTTACTCAAAGAAGTGAAGGTATGAACACTGTGTTCAAGAAAACGTTTCGTTGAAAACTCTCTCTTTCTGAACTCCAAGAAGAATATGACAAGTGTGCCATTTAAACCCCCCTGCGCATATATTGTTTTCTCTTTTTTTCCTTTTTTCTTTTCATTTTTTCGCGCATGGTCCAACGTTAGTGGGCCGGAGACTGGAGTACATGCATGCCATGCTTGGACATGGGACATGGACGAGCATGTGATGCATATTTTTTTTCCTTTTTCTCTTTCCTTTTCCTTTTTTATTCTTTTATAATTGAGGTCGCATTACTGACGATTGAAGCACTTAACATGTAAAAAAGAATTAAGAGTAAATTTCACTTTACACCGGCTAACTTGTTACTTGTTTCACTTTGTACTAGGGTTAACCCATACTCTCACTTTGTACCAGGGTGGACTAAATAAAAATTTACTTTGTACTAGCCCAACATTATTTGGCTTAAATTGGCTCTACATAATGACATGTCGGTATACACAATTTTGATTGCTCTATTCCTTCAATTTAATTGCCTTGTTTGGGTCTAGAACTGATTGGCTAGTGCAAAGTGAAATTTTGTTTGGTCCACTCTAGTGTAAAGTGAAAGTATGTGTTAACCCTAGTGCAAAGTGAAACAAATGACAAGTTAACCAGTACATAGTGCAATTAACTCAAGAGTTGAAGTAGACAAGCATACAAAGTTGTAGTCCCAACCTTCTCTTTGTATTGATCTTTTCTGCCTGTAGGCTTGTGCATACAATGAGGGCGCCCTGCCACATTTATACAGGTGGAGGAGGTCCTCCTTCATGATTTGATAAGTAATATGGGACTAAACTAGCTAATGCGCCTCATGGGCTAGTTGACCTCTAATGGGCTTCATTTAGGTAAACTGTCCACGCATAATTGGGCCTCAAACGACCAATATAACACTCCCCTTGGACACTTTGTCAATGCAATGTTTATGCCTCATTGAAAACTCCTTTTGAAAACTTACTGAAAAAATGTTAAGAAGAAAATAGTACGTAGCTTGTGTTCTTACCATTGCTACTTCTTGATCTAGTCAATGCAAGTGCTATCCTTCTAGAGGACTATAGGGGATTATAGTTGCAATACCTCATTATTTGTTGGATAATCTATCCAGTCCTTTAATCATATGAGGCTTTACCTTTTGCAACTATCTATGAGTGGTTCTTCTATGGATACATCAATATTTATCCAATAGACCTATAATGGATATACCACCTTAGGGTACAGCTAGTCCATAATTTGGCATAGTGAGAATTATACTATTTTGCCAAAATCTCACATGACCACCAATGTAATCAATTCCTTTGAAGAACTCTAGAAGATACACATTCTTCCTATACTCCTAGGTATGATGATGCACTATATAGTACTGGTAAAACAATCATGAATACATATATCAGATATGAACATTATTCATGAAACATACTAGTGCTCTTGTGTGCCATCCATATACACTTATGTGCCATCTATGTACATATGGTCTTATCCCTTTCTTTGAAGACATGTTTTATACCATCTAACAATTTAGCATCATATCTTGCCAATATATACTTAGACTGGCACAACTTGCAAGATATAAGTATGGAACCACATATTCCAATACTTTTTCTTTTAGGTCTAGATAGGTCTTAATCCATTTAAAGGAATGCACAACCATTGGTGTCTTCAGCACATGAGGTTGTAAGTTCAAGTTCCATTCATTTGGTTTTGGTGATTAATGATAAATCTAAATGTGAAACTAACACACTTGTTGAGTATGATATTGATTAGTCTCATTTGGATGAAAAGATGAAAATCTCGAAGGTATGCATCCGACGTCATGTTATTATATCTTGTTGCATTCTTTGGATCCAAAATACATGGTGTACTCCATAAAAGATTCAACTTGGATATATGCATATTGTTTCCAATTCACACACACACATACACATGCACACACATACACAAATATGTGTGTGTGTGCGTGCACATTTAGGGGTTGTTCATTCTATATCTTGAGGTTTCACTAGCATTGATCTCTTTTTTTCCCCATATATCGAAGATCTTTACATTGAAACACATTCTTTGAGTGCATGAAGCTTTTGTAATTGTAATATACTCATGTTGATTTAAATTCAATTATTTGCAGTTGACTTGTTGTCAATCACCAAAGAGGGAGATTGAAGGATCTAGGCCCTCCATTATGTGTTAATGGTGTGCTTTGGTGAATAGTGGCAACCGGATGTGTTGGACTAACTTTTTGTATGAGTTGTTGAAATAGGTTAGGTCCTATGATAACGGAGACTTTGGATGGTGTCATATGTTGATGGCCACCAAGTTAAGGTTCGAGATGATGGATGGCATCATGTGTTGATGGTTACCAAGCCAAAATCCTGATATGAAGGGAGTTCATGCATCATGTATTGATGAACAAGACAAGGACTTGGACTTAAATAGAAGATTATCGTTATTAAGTGAAAGCTTCAAGTGGGTACATAAGGTAAAGGTATAATTAGCATAGGCTAAGTATGTATTCCTACTCTTTTACCGGTCTTGGTGTTTGGTTGAGAGGCCGGATTGCTAGTACATACTGTAATATCATTAAGAGGGGTATTGTCTAGTAGCTTGAGTCTCATCATGTTTTGAAAGCTTAATCCCTCTTGCTCTAGTTATCCGTGGCATGAAGCTATTATTTGCGAATGTGTTTTTAAAATAGTTAAACCTCATACATTTACTCTTTATAGAATGAGACTATAATTTGCAAATATGTTTTGTAAATGATTGATGTCCATGCATCTACTCTTCTAAGCAAGATGCCATCATGTGCAAATATATTTTGCAAATAGTTGAATCTCACATATTTACTCTTTGCAGCATGAGACTATACTTTGCAAATATGTTTTTCAAATGGTTGAGCACTACTATAGAAACGGTCATCACAGATGGTTCAAAACCTAAATCACAAATGGTTTCCAAACCGTGTGAATTTATATGTCTGTGATAACAGATGGTTATCACAGATGGTTTTCAAACCATCTGTGATAAGTTACAACACAGACGATTTTTTCAATAAAATCGTCTGTGATATAACAGATGTCAGAAACTGTTCTAAAACATAGCCGTCTGTGATATGTCAGATGTCCCATATGGCTAATACAATAGAGTTATGTATGTAGGAAATGATTCCAAAAAGTTAGCCTTGGCCATTGCAAACAAACAGAAGACTACAATAGAGTTATGTATGTAGGAAATGAGTTTACCTATGAATTGTTTGTTGCACACGGGTGAAGTTGTGATTGCTCCTAAGTAAGGAATCAAGATATATTATCTTGCTCCACTTTGGTACAATCACAATCAGAATTCAATGAGACCTAATCATGTGTGTTGCCATAGTGATTAATCCTAAGTTTATGTTGCGTATAAAGTACAAATAAAACTTGTATGGCAACTAATGAAGCACTTACCCCTAATTGAAGGGTACCAAGATGTACTCCTTGTCAGTGTGAGCAAGCAATCCCATCATTACGTATTCTTCGATGAAGGATGCGTTGTATTGATGGATTGCTCAGAAACCAAGTGTGGGTCAAGAAAACCCATCGGTTGTCACCGTTGTTGGACTTGTTGTATCATGGATCTATAGATAAGCAATGGGTTATGACATTTATTGGTATTACGTGAATGTAGAACTTCATTATACAATACACTTACAGTGTCCATCATCATAGAAGTGAGGCGTCAAGTTCATCGAGGTTGAATAGTAAAAATAAATCTTTGAAGGTCACAATGATGTAGCCTGAGTCGTGGTGAAAATGCATCTCCGTATATCTTACGATGAATCCACTTTGCCGGTTTGGCTTCCTGTTGGACATCTACATGTACCAAGTATGCAAAGATCTGCAAGCCAGTCCAAGGCTGGGTAATTATGACTTAGGGACCAACGACAGTTTGAGCTGGTACTTTCAGGATTTGAGAAATGGCTTAGTCTTCTTTGGTTGGGCCTTAGCGCCTTGCTTGTGATACATCTTTAGCATCATCTCCACAGGAGCCGATGCAATGGACTTGTGAAGCGGAGCCTGAGATGGAGTAATAGAGGGTTCTATTTGACAAGCATGGTCGTGTAGAGATTGCGACATGAAAGAGTCCAGGGTGATGTCACTCTTTGGTCATTAGACGAATGTGTGGACGATATCTCCTAGTGTTATGATTTCTCCGTTTGGGGGCCTCTCCATCGGGATGCCCTTGACAACATCATTAATCCTATCCACCTAGACCTTTGTCCCTGGCAGGCATAGATTCACCAACCCCCGCCTAGCATCAATGGGAATGGAACCAACAACCCTGATCCTAAGGATGCACAGCATGGCCTCCTACATAATGATACATGATGAGTTAAGGCGTGCACTAGGTCTATCTATGTAGCATTCTAGAAATGTAGATTAACTAGATATCATTGATAGGTAAGTGTGTATCGCTATGTTCAAAAAGTGGCACAGATGCGCAACTACTCCAATGTTGAGGGGGACTGGGTATCCAATAACGGGGGTGGCTTATGACTAGTTGCAGGCTTCTCTCATCTCTCCTCGAAGTGAGCCAGTTATGTTTTGAATTTTTGCATCAAAGTCCCATTTCATACATTCCTTGCGCTCGGCCTTGGATCTCTTCTTGCTTCTATATGCCTCAAAGTCGTTTGGGAATCCATGCCTCCAAGATACGTAAACCCCTAGGCCTCTTGTGTGACCTGGGTGCTCCTTGTTTCTCAGGGCCATGGACAGTATATCGCTCTCCCTGACTACTTGGAAGGAGCCTTCGAAAGATTCAGTAGTCAATGTTTACTGCAAGAGGCCATCATGTTATTTTAGACCCCATGAAGTTATGGACCTATTAACAACTAGGTAGTTTAACATATCCTACTAGGCGTTGGGACACTTCCTCATCTACGGGGTTTTTGAAAGAGGCAATATCCGAAGACATGGTTGATGATGTTGCTCTTAACCAGTTTCGGGCATGCTTGTTTGTGATCCCGGCAAATGGTGGAGAGGCCTCCAATCGGATTGTGACCTCATCCTCCATCCTCCATTGTGGAATTTTACCCACGTACCCAGTGGTGCTGAGTCTATGGGGGTGAGTGTTTTGTGCCTAGAGAGCCTTGTGCACCGTACTTTCCTACTGAAATTCGGTTGTCGTCTTCATCCGTACAAAAGCCTCCCATGTTTTCGATAATACGAAAGGATATCTCATGAAGGGCGTGTGATCCTTGGTCACATACTTCATGACAAGCATGCTCTTGAAGGTCTTCCACGCTTTTCCCATCGTGAGGAATGCCTGCCATCGCACGAGCCCCTGGACTTCTATTGGGATCTCCAGCATGTTTGAAATTTCCATCCACAGCACACTTTTCTCGTCTCTTATCAAACCTTTCTAGTTTGCTACAGTGATGAGGACCCATCCTTTCTAATTATCCCATAGGTAGTCCAAAATGCTGCCACTGCTTCCTTCAGTTGTAGAGGGACCCCATCTAGAAGACCTCCGTGATGGTCATTCGGGTTGCTGGCATTTGGAGCATCAGACACATTTGGCGACGTCGATGGCGACGATGACATCATCTCTCTTACAAGAAAAAACTAATTACAGTGAGCTATGAGCATAAACATTGGCACATGGTTGATCTTACAAGCAATAAGAATATTTGACGATGTATATTATTGCTACAAGTATATAGTGTTGCAATGTTCCTCTCATACAACTAATACTCTGACTCACAGTGTTTCATGCCATTTTTTACTTGAACCAGCATCCCACCCATAGAAGTAAGATGAACATTAAAGCATCATATACTTATGCTTGAAAAGGCGTGAAGCAAATTAATTTGCTTCATGCTGTTTGAAGCACAGGTGTATAGTGCTGTAATGTTCCTCTTGTACAACTACCACTTCAACTCACAGTGTTTCATGCCTTTTCTTACTTGAACCAGCCGCACACCCATAGAGGTGAGGAGAGGAGAGTCGGAGGAGGGGACATGTATTTCTTAACAGCTACAAGATGAACATTAAAACATCGTACACTTGTGCTTGAAAAGGCATGAAGCAAATTAATTTACTTCATGCTGTTTGAAGCACAAGTGTATGATGTTTTAATGTTCATCTTGTAGTTATTGAGAAATACATATCCAGGCATAAAGCAAATTAATTTGCTCCATACCGTTTGAAACACAAGTGTATAGTACTGTACTGTTCCTCTTGTACAACTACTACTCTGACTCACAGTGTTTCATGCCTTTTGTTACTTGAACCAACAGCTCACCCATAGAAGTAAGGAGAGGAGAGTCAGAGGAGGGGACATGTATTTCTCAACAACTACAAGACGAATATTAAAGCACCGTATACTTGTGCTTGGAAAGGCATGAAGCAAATTAATTTGCATTATGCCATTTGAAACACAGGTGTATAGTAATGTAATATTCTTTTTGTATAACTACTATCATGCCTTTTTTTCTTTAACCAGCAGCTCACTCATAGAAGTAAGGAGAGGAGGGTCGGGGGAGGGGACATGCATTTCTCAACAACATGAAGGCAACATTTTTTGGCAACAACAAGGACCACCATCCATGTCTTCATCCGCGTGAGGACCACACCGAGATCACCCCTAACAACCTTCCCACTTCCAGCCCAGCACAAGTAGACCATACCGACATTTCTTTTTGTACACAACACATCAGGTTTTTCGAGTAGCCTCAAGAAATACTAGCCATGCCCTCTGAAAACAAGCAAGCAGATATAAGCGCATATGTAATTATTTCTAAATTACCGAATCAATTACAATGGAATAATTCTTTAATTATATGCCAAGTTTATTAATTACATTGGAATAATTTCCAAATAGGTGTTCACCGTGTGGGATCATTCCACTTGGCTATTTTTCTTTTAAATAAAACCCTTCATAATAATCGACACACATATAGCTTGCTTCATCTCTTGGTTCTTCCTCGAGCCTGATGCCATCTCTGAATGGAGGTAACTTATTAGATTGATTGTACTCTTGCTCATCCATGACATTATCAACTCCAATAATCTTTCTTTTTCCATGAATAAATACGCGGTGCTTCTTATTTGCCGAGTCGGTTACATAAAAAAGTTGAATAACTTGCCTCGCTAGTACGAATGGTTCATCTTTGTATCGTACATGTTCAAGGTCCATAGTAGTGACATCGTACTTATCGACCTTTACACCCTGTGGGAGTTGGATCCAACGGCATCGAAAGAGAGGGATTTAAAAATTATGTAGTTAAGCTCCCAAATATCCCGTACAAGCCCGTAGTAGGAGCTTGGGGCAGCGGTATTGAACTGCTCATGAAATGCATCTATGAGGACACCTGAGTTCTGGACTATGTTGTTTCTATCCTGATCTGTTGTATAATATGTGTACCTATTAATGTTGTATCCTTGCCATATCACAATTGTAAATTTTCGCCCTCTTGCCAACCATTGCAGCGTTTTACTTGACAACCTCCTAGTGAATCACACCCTTAACCATTCATTGAACTGACGGTTGTGCTATCTCATAGCACATAACAGTTATGAGACTTCATGCCAATTAATTTCAAATCTTCCATGAAAATAGGTTTCTTCATGCTGGCGGAGTGACTGGACAACACTTTCACACCATGCAAGTATTGATATAGTTTAGTTCTCTCGGACTCAGATAGAGTGTAGCAAGCTGAGGGAAGGTACGTGTGGCCTTTATCGGTCTCTATTGGTGCTAACTTATAGTGACCAAGTTACACCGTGTGTTGACACCATCCTTTATTTTGTCATGGATGTTTAGTAAGAGACCAATCAAGCTATCACATACATTCTTTTCTACGTGCATAACATCGATACAATTGCGAACTTCTAAGTGCTTCCAATAAGGTAAGTCCCAAAATACTGACCTCTTCTTCCACATATTCTTCTGACGGGTCCTCAACTTACGTCTCTTTTCAAGCACAACATTGATATTCTTGACCATATCGTGGACCTCTTTCCCGCTAAAAGGTCTTGGTGCTGAGTAATCCTCTTTATTTCTATGAAATTATTTCTTCATCTTGTGGTATGGGTGGTACCATAGAAGGAATCTACGGTGACACATGTACAAGTTCTGTATGAGTTGTTCAACCACACACTCTCGGTATAATCTAAGCAGTGTGCACATGATTTGGCTCCTTTCATACTCAACCCTGACAGATTACCAAAGGTAGGAAAATCATTGATGGTACAGAATAATATGGTGTATAGAGTGAAGTTCTTCCACCAATGGTGCTACGTACACATCAATATCATTCCTATGTTGCTTCGGCCCTTGGATAAGTAGTGACATCAAAATGTACTTCTGCTTCATATTCATTCCATCTATACTCAACCCAAACTTTATATTCCTCAGTTCCACTCTGAAGTCTGCAAACATCATATCGATATTCCATCACTGGACAGAATCAGTAATGTGTCTTATCATTCCATTTTTCTTATTGTCCTCCGAGTGCCAACACAGCAATCTTGCATCTTTTCAGTTCGCAAATAAATGCTTCAAACAGGGAAGTATAGGCAAATACCACAACATCTTAGCCAGAGGTCCTTGCTTCATCTCGATGACCTCGCTGTTCTTAGAGTCATTCTTATGCTTGTATCGGGATGCTTTGCATACCAGACAAATATATAATTTTGCATACTCTTTACGATAGTGGATACAATTATTTGGACATGTATGTATTCTTTCTACTTCCATTCCCAATGAACAAAGAATTTTCTTGACTTGATAGGTGGTTCTCGGCTAGGCCCAACGGCTATTTGCCACATGTACCTGAACTAGCTATTATGGGGTATATGTGACTTTGCTGAAATTTGTGAGTAATCGCTAGTTTCTTGCATAGGGGCTATTTAAGCTTGCCTTGGACCTCCACATCCTTGTTCTTGGCCCTCCATTTCACTCTCTTGAGCTAATATGATCTTCTCCTCTCAATTATTCATGTGTTGCATATTATGAGCAAGGAGAGAGGTTTCTAGTTGTATATATTACTTCTAAAGGTAGATTGAGTATCCACTTGTGCTTGTGTAGCACTTGGTGAGAGTCAAGCAAGAGGCTTGAGTTCTTACTCTTGGTGTTTTCCAATACCTAGATGATGTGGAGGTGTCGTAGTTCCGATAGTCTTCTCAAAATGCTTGTGAGAAGGCCTGGTATGTTGTGAAGGTTGGAGCTCATCTACCTAAAGAGGGAAAGAGCTACTACTAGTGGCTTTGAGATGTTTGGCTTAATTCGTAGAGCCAATCTAATTCATTTGAGCTAACCTCGATGTGGATTAGGAGAGACCGGCAAGTCTCCGAACACCATGATAAAAAGATCGTTTGTCATCTTTTGGTTTTCTTCCTTTAGCTTATTTACATTCTTGTAATCTACATTCCTAGAATTAAATTGCTTACTTGTTATCCTAGGATTGCAAACCTTGACTAGACTTATATTGTTGGTGCACTTAATGAGACTAGTTGATTTAGGCCCTAATTATGCGAACCATTTTGATTTACACTTTCGTATATAAACCTTGGTTTTGGGCAAAGAGATTTTAAAAATGCATATTCAGCCCCCCTCTAGTCAACCTCCTTGATCTTATAGAGGCTAATCTCTATGAAGCCTCCTCTTCAATCATTTGCAGGTGCAATGACTAGTAATATAGTGATCCACTCAACATTTACCAACTTTCAGCTATGGTTCTATTGACATCAATGCCAGACTCATATAGACGTCATCCAATGACTCCTCCAATGAACTCACAAGGACCTGGATCATCCAATGACTTGCCCATGTTGCCTTTCCCTATCCTTATCTCAATAAGGAACTCGAGCTATGTTGATGCTCTTGTTGACTACATTTTTTTACTTGCTAGAGGTATTATCTAGTGGAACTGAGAGACCATGTGGAGGTATCCCTATATTTGTGATGAGTAATTGACGGTTGTGTTAGAGAGTTTGAGTTTGTTTTGGGTATTCTAGGTTTGAGTACCTTTCATTAATGCTATTATTGATTATGTTGTTTCGTGCGGTGCTATATGACGGTTTGCTTGTCTGTGTGACTTCAGGACTTCGGAGCTAGGTCATGGTGAGGCGAGGAGGACCGGGACTAGGCACAGGAGGTGTTGAGGTCCAGACGGTCGGTGATGTCGAAGATGATCGAGGCTGCTGAGGTGGTTGCGAGTCAGGAGACGAGGAACCGGAGCGGGAGCTACCGGTGGAGGACACGATGGGCAACGACGAGCGAACCGGGACTAGGCTCAGGGAGGAGTCGAAGGTCTAGACGGTTGAATGTCGATTGCGGATGTGTGCGATGGAACAGACCAGGACTAGACTCAGGTGGAGTCGGAGGTCTCGGTCGGAGTCAGGTGGACACGACGGGCAGCGGCGAGAGGACCGGGACTAGGCTCAGGGAGGAGCTGAGGTCCAGACGGTCAGGATGCCGGGTGCGATCGTGTGCAGCGGCGTGTACCGGGACTAGACTCAGGGAGGAGTCAAGGTCCAGACGGTCAAGGTACCGGTTGCGAGAAGCTTCCGGGAAGGTGCTTGAGGGCAATTTGGATAATTGACTCAAGTTTGGAGTGGAGAGGTTGATTTTCCCTCCAAATTCTGGTTGTGTTGACTTTTGCCTCATGGGGTTGTGAGGTGAGGGAGTGGAGGTAGTATGCCACTTCTTGATTTGCTATTAGAGGGAGAGCCCCTGCCTTCATATGTGTGTGGAGGAGGCTCAGGACAGCACGCAGTGGTGCTTGAGCTGAGTAGAAGCAAGTAGGAGGGAGTGTGGTCCAGTGCATGTGTTCTCCTTTCTGGTGTTTGCCCTCATATGTGAGTTCTTAGGTTGTGAGCCCAGGTTGTGAACCATGTAGTGAAATGGCTGTAAGATGAACTCTGTGTAATCATTCATGTCTTCTCATCAAGACTTGAGTTGTTCTTCTGTGATATATTGTATGATTTGCTTTTGTTTTGCTTCATGTCTCTGTTCTGTCTTTCTCTGTCACTTCTCAATTTGATTGGATTCTTGTGGAGGAGCTGCAAAATGGGTTTGCTCTAGGCTGGGAACTCTCTCAAAACTCCTTGGCTAAGCTTATTCCCAAGAGAAATGATTTAAATCAGCAGTAAACCTTTCAAGAAATTCCTCACTGCCCTTCCTCTGTTTGCAAATTATCTAGGGTTTTGAGTCAGGGCACCCCTGCTCTCTTGATTCTCTAAATGGGAAGTTAAATTGATGTGTGGTGCTTTCTTGTGAGTTCATTTCTCTGCTAGATTCCAAGTCCCATGGGCAAAAGATTGAGAATGACAAGCAATTTGAAAAACAATCTCCCTTTTCAGCTCAAGGTTTCAGATTTCTGCCAAAATGTTGGTTTCTTGCCTTTTTGATGAGTTCTTCTGATTCCTAAAGTCTTGCTGCTATTTAAAATAAGTTCTCTCTCTTTTAGCCTGAAAAGAACAAGCTTTTATTTGTCAATTTCCTGTCTTACTGCTGTTTTTCAGCATTTACTGTGTGCTGTTTTTCAGTCTGAACTGCTCTCTGTTTTCAGCACAAAACCAGCAGCAAACTGCATTTCAGAGAGCAGCGACAAGCTATGAAAATAGTCGGCAGTCTGCAGCATTTCAACCTCTCAGTTTTCGGCAAAAATTCTTGTACTCAGTTTATCAGTGTTTCTTTAGCTTGCAGTGAGTAGTTTTCAGCCAGGTTGTTGTTCGGCTGTGAGTAACCGAAGTAAAAAACTGCTCTGCCGTGAGCTGCAGCTCCTACTTTGATTGATTTTCTTGTGTGTTGTGTTCGGTCAAGCCTGTGTTCGGTTTGCTGCTGCTTTTTTGTCTTTGCTGCCCCTGAACTTCTTTTCTTTGCTTTTTCTTGTGCTGTTTTGTTTTTTCAGTTATTTACTTTGCAGTCAATCCTTTCCCTGTTTTCATATTCGGCTGAAGCAATCTGTAGCTATAACTTTTGTTCTTTCTATCCATTGGCCAAATCAGTTGAAGTTTCTAGTGTTTTCAGTTAGTCTTTGTGTTTGTCAGCTCTGGAGTTCTTTCGTCCGAGTTTGCTTCACTTCTTTTGTCAACCTGGCTCTTGGCTCTTTAAAATTGTCAGTCTGAGTTTGTTTTTTTGTGAGCCTGTGATTTCTTTTTCATAGCTTCTCTAGCTATCGGAGAAGAGATGTTGTGTGGATACTTTGGGGGCAATTTTTAAAAGGCACCATTCACCCCCTCCCTCCGTTGCTATTTCCGATCCACAATTGGTATCAGAGCTAGTTAGCTCTTTTCAATAGATCTTAACCGGTCTGTGAGCCATGGCAACGGACAAGTATTCCACCAAGCTCCCGATCTTTGATGGGATCGACTATCCCTTTTGGAAAAGTCGGATGGAGTCTTACATACAGGCTTAGGGCTATGCGATATGACGCAAAGTCAAAACTTGCTTTCTTGTTCCTGCCGATGAGAACATCAATGTGGCGAACATGCCTGATGTTGAGGCGAATGCAAAGGCAAGGAACATCATTATCCAAGGGTTGATTCGAAATGAGTTTGATCGCATTTCTCATCTTACGTCGGCCTATGATATTTGGGTGACCCTCGATGCTTACCACGAGGGCACCACCCAAATTAAGACGGTACGATAGGACCAGTACAAGCGAGATTACAACAAGTTTGAAATGCTCACTAGAGAGTCCCTTGATGACTGCTTTGCGAGGTTCCACAAGATCTTGAGCAACCTCCGAGCGGTCAGTCTCACATACCCCGACTCGGACAACGCTCGATAGATACTTGCGGCCTTGGATTTGCGAGTTTGGGAGATGAAGGTGACCACCATCAAGGACACCGCTGATCTTTCGACATTGACTCTTGATGCGTTGTACTCACGCCTCAAGACTCACGAGATTGACATTGTCTCTCACAAGTCGAAGTCTCAGTCGATGGCTTTAGTCACTGATCCCAGTTCGACTTCTGAGTTTCCTTCTGATGGTATTTCTGGTTTTCTCTTGCTGCTGTTTGTGAGATGAGTGATGACCTACTTGAACTGCTTCCAGAAAACCAGCTAGCCCTCTTAGCCAGAAAATTCTCCTATGCATACAAGAGGGTTAGGGAGAGAAAAAGAGGAGGACATGTGATTTGCTTTGAGTGTGGTGGCCCCAACCACATTCGAGCAAACTGCCCCAAGCTGGAGGGCAAGAACGACTACGGCGATTCGAGCAAGAACGTCTACACCGACAAGAACCGCAACAAGAAGCCTCCAAGCAAAGAGAAGATGTTCCGCAACCTTGGCAAAGCCAAGAAGCTCTTCCATCGCGTCCTCACTGCCTTTGACGACCTCGACCTCAGCGAGGTAGAGGGGTGGAGTGACGAAGATGGGAAGGACAATCAAGATTCCAAGGACGGTGAGGACTTCAGCGGCATGTGCTTCATGGCCCTTGAGGGCGACATTAGTGACAGCGAGCTCTACTCTGACTCCGATGAGGTATACCTCTTCTATGACCAGCTTAATTATGCTTTGCTTAAGCTAGGAAAATTTCATGCTAGATCTAGAGCTAGGTGTAGCGAGTCGGAGAAGGAAGTAGATAGATTGTCACAGGAGCTTACTTCACTTATATCTGCTCCCTTCCATGACGACTGTGATACATGCTCTTCTTTGCTTGGTGATATGGAGAAATTAAGGACCTCTCATGATAGTGTGTCTTCTGAGCTAGATTTGCTTAAGGTGGAGAATGTTAGTCTGCTTGCTGAGCTAGAGATGAGTAGGGTAGCTGCTCTTTCATCTAATACTGTTGAGACTATTTCTTGCACCTCATGTGAGGATAAGGACAATGCTTTTAGAGGTCTTTATACCATGCTTCTCGATCTGCCTGAATCATGTGAAAGTTGCATTAATTTGAAGATGACCTTAAAAAAGGCAGATCATAAAATTGCTGAGTTACAAGATTTTCTATTAGAGCCCATTGCTTCATGTATGAACTGTCCCAAGTTTACTGCTGAGCTTGAATATGTTTCCAAACAGTTTCAAGAGATGATTGATAACAGTAACAAATTGGCTCAATATGCTTATAAGGACCCTGTTAGCTCACCATGCAATAACTGTGAAAAACTAAAATCTAACTTGATTGTATTAGATGAAAAATGTGTGAAGCTAACTAAGGACCTTTTAGAGAAGTCATCATCTGCTTGTGATGTGTGTGCTGTTGGGACGAAGCATGAGGGTTTGTTAGAGACGCTTAGCGACGTGAACCAAATTGCTAGCAGTAGGACTGTCCCTTCTGAGGCGGCTGTGCGTGCACATGCCTTCCGTTCTTCTGCTGTTGGTTCTTCTTCTACTCTCTTACCTTCTGCTGTCTCTTCTTCCCCTGCTCTTCTTGCACCTCTCTCTTTCGGGAGTGTCAGTATCTTATGAACACTCTTGAGAGATTTGTAGGAGGTAAGAAGAAGCTAAATCTTATTCTAGACCAATCCAAGATTTACAAATTTAATCAAGGTCTAGGATATGATATTTCTGAGGATGTTAGGAAGCATCCACCTGCTGTTCTTGAACCCATAGCAGCAGGTGTGATCGAAATTGAGCCCAGAACTAAGAATGTTCAATTCAAGTCAGCGGACTTTGTCAAAGGGATTTCTGACAGTAAGGTGGTTCCACCTGTTGCTTCGACCTCTCAGAAGGCGAAGCCCCATCATGCTACTTCTACCTCTCAGATGGTGAAGTATCATTGTACCTTCTGTCAGAAGGATGGACATTTGATCGAGAGATGCTTCAGGCGCGCTAAGATCGTGCGGAGAGACCGTGTTGAGCCTCTTAAGCGTATTCAGGGTCAGCATCAGACCTTGAGTGCACCTAAGACCAACACGAGGTCTAGAGTTGCTTCTGTTGATGGGTTTGGGCAGCACCGAGGACTTGGTTTTTCTGAGTTTTCTGGTTTTCATCCTCGATATGCCTCTGGTCGTTACTTCCGCCGTTCTGAGGGTAGATCTCGTTTCCCGCGTCGAGATGGCTACCCACGGTGAGATCAGCATGTTGCCGGTGCTCCGACTCGCTTTCCCATAGCAGTCGGACCCAGCAACAGCTTTAGGTCTGCACATAGACCTTCTGCCTCTTTGAGCAACAGAGAGCGTAGGGTAGTTAGAGGTCAGTCGTGTGTGACTACTTCTTGTAGTCATCGTGTGACTCAATATTGGGTGCCAAAATCTCTTTTAATTTATCCCAGTACTGAGCCATCTCTCTCTGTTTGACTCAGGTTCGCCGGGGAGGGAAGGGAGAGGTTTGGCTTGTTGACTCCGGCTGTTCTCGACACATGACCGAAGACTCCCGTTGGTTCTCTTCCCTAGCCCGTGCTCCAGGTGATGAAACTATCACCTTTGGAGACACTTCGTCTGGGTGCGTCATCGCTAAAGGTACTGTGCGCGTTAATGATTCATTTATTTTAAAAGATGTTGCCTTAGTGAGTAAGCTGCAGTACAATTTGCTTTCTGTTTCTCAGCTTACCGATGACGGTTTCGAGGTGAGCTTTAAGAAAAAAACGCTTGTAAAATTCTTGATTCTTCGGGGAGTCTGGTTTGCGGGATTTCTAGATATGGGAGGATCTTTCGTGCTGATTTTGTTGAGTCTTCTGGTGATCACCTCAGGTGTTTAGTTGCTTCTGAATTCCGTGACCTTACTTTCTAGCATAGGAGACTTGGTCATATTGGATTTGACCATTTAACCCGAGTTAGCGGCCACGATCTCATTCGTGGGCTGCCGAAACTCAAGATGATCAAAAATCTAGTTTGTGCTCCTTGCCGGCATGGCAAGATGGTTGCCGCTTCTCATCCTCCGGTCACAGTGACTATGACCGATGCACTAGGACAGCTGCTCCACATGGACACAGTTGGACCAGCTCGAGTGCAGTCAGCAGGAGGGAAGTGGTATGTCCTTGTTGTGGTCGATGACTTCTCAAGGTACTCTTGGGTGTTTTTCTTAGCCTCGAAGGATGAGACATTTACCCATTTTCGGAGTTTGTTTAGTAGGCTTTCTGTTGAGCTCCCGGGTGCCTTACGAGCGATCCGTAGTGACAATGGCACGGAGTTCAAGAATTCCTACTTTGAGAGGTTTTGTGGTGAGACAGGTGTAGAGCACCAGTTCTCTTCTCCATACGTCCCCCAGCAAAATGGCATGGTGGAGAGGAAGAACCGTACCTTGGTCGAGATGGCCAAGATGATGCTTGATGAGTACTCTACACCTAGGAAGTTTTGGGCTGAGGAGATAGCCACCGCGTGCCATGTCTCAAACAGAGTTTTTCTCAGGGCACACTTGCATCGCACTTCTTTTGAGTTGAGATATGGGCGAAAGCCTAGTGTCTCTCATTTTTGCGTGTTTGGTTGCAAGTGCTTTATTATGAAGTCTGGGAACCTGGATAAATTTGACTCACGATCTTGTGATGGTATCTTTCTAGGTTACTCGACTTCATCGCGGGCTTATAGGGTTTGGAGCTGCGAGTCTAGTAAGATGGTAGAGACCTGTGAGGTGACCTTCGACGAGGCCAGTCCGGGGACTAGGCCCGATATCTCAGGTTCTTTAGAGCAGTCTGAGCCTATCTTTGTGGATGATGAGGAGGATGGAGATGAGGGTTGTCTACCCGATCCAGTTCCTCCTCTCCTTGAGGTGCCTGCTTCTTCCACTGCACCTCGAGGCGATCAGCCCATGCCTTCTGCTTCTTCTAGAGCTAGTTGCTCTGTTCCTATCTCATCAGCTCATGAGGTAGAGGCCACTTCTTCATCTCATCCAGGACCTCCCCGTCATATCTAGAAAGACCATCCTTCAGAGCAGATGATTGGAGACCTCTTTGAGCGCGTCACACGCTCAAAGTCTAGCATGTCTCACTTCTGTCTCCACTCTGCCTTTGTTGCCTCTTTCGAGCCCAAGGATGTTGATCATGCTCTTTCTGACGATTCTTGGGTCAATGCCATGCATGAGGAGTTGGAAAACTTTGAGAGAAACAAGGTCTGGTCGCTTGTTGAGCCCCCTAGAGGTCATAATGTCATTGGTACCAAGTGGGTGTTCAAAAACATGCAGAGTGAGGATGGGGTAGTCATTCAAAACAAGGTTAGATTGGTAGCTCAGGGTTTCTCCCAGGTTGAGGGTCTAGATTTTGAGGAGACCTTTGCCCCTGTAGCTAGGCTAGAGGCCATTAGGATCTTGCTTGCATTCGCAGCGTCTAAGGGCTTCAAGCTTTACCAGATGGATGTCAAGAGTGCTTTCCTCAATGGGTTTATTGAGGAAGAGGTCTATGTTAGACAACCTCCAGGTTTTGAGAACCCCAATACCCAAACCATATCAACAAGCTTTCCAAAGCCTTGTATGGACTTAAGAAAACCCTTAGAGTTTGGTAGGAGAGGTTTAAGTCCTATTTGTTAGTCATGGGTTTGAGATGGGTAGGGTAGACAAGACCTTGTTCATTCGCAGGTATGGCAATGACCTTCTACTCGTCCAGGTTTATGCGGATGATATCATCTTTGGCGGCTCTTCTCATGCTCTTGTTTCACAGTTCTCGGATGTCATGAGCACCGAGTTTGAGATGAGCATGATGGTCGAGTTGACCTTCTTCCTTGGCTTCCAGATCAAGCAGACTCGGGAGAGTACTTTCTTGCATCAAGGCAAGTAGACTCATGACCTCCTGAGGCACTTTGACATGAGTGATGGCAAGCCAGTGTCAACTCCCATGGCATCAACTGCTTCACTTGACCCAGATGAGGATAGCGAGCCAGTTGATCAAAAAGAGTACAAAGCATGATCGGCTCCCTCTTGTACCTCACGGCCTCGAGACCGGACATATACTTCTCTGTGTGTCTATGTGCTCGGTTTCAGGCTTCTCCTCGCGTATCTCACCACCATGCGATGAAGCGCATTCTTCGGTACCTTCGAGCTACCATTGACTATGGTATCTGGTACTCTTCCTCTTCCTGTCTCTCCCTTAGAGCCTACTCGATGCAGACTTTGCTGGCTGTAGGATAGATAGAAAGAGCACTTCTGGCACCTGCCAATTCATTGACACTTCCTTTGTCTCTTGGTCTTCTAGGAAGTAGTCGGGTGTTGCTCAGTCCACCGCAGAGGCCGAGTACATTGCTGCTGCCAGTTGCTGCAGCCAAGTGCTTTGGATGGCTTCGACCCTGCAGGACTTTGGGTTAGTTATAGACTGTGTTCCACTCTTTTGTGATAACACTTCTAGTATTAACATTGCCAAGAACCCAGTGCAGCATTCCTGGACCAAGCATATTGATATTAGATATCACTTTCTTAGAGACCATGTGGAGAAGGGTGACATAGTGCTCCAGTTTGTGGAGAGTGACCACCAGTTGGCTGATATCTTTACCAAGCCTTTGGATAGCTCTAGGTTTTCAGCTCTGTGGGGAGAGGTTGGGGTTGTCTGTCCTTATGGACTGTAGTGAGGGGGAGCTTTGTGCTTTACTGTTTTATTCTATTTATTATGCTCCTATTCTCTATTTTTGTTGCATTATTTCCTATTTTTCTGCTAACCTCAGGAAATGCTAGCCATTCCCTCTGAAAATAAGTAAGCAAATCACATATATAGCACAAGACAATCATTATATAAATCTCACAAATGAATTAAACAATGTAAGCAGATCACATATATAGCTCATGACAATCATTACACAGATCTCACAAATGAATTAAACAACCGAATGATGTACAATTGAATTAATTATTTGATTAAGCACAACTGAGTGAATTACAATTGAATCAAATGTTTGAACAACTAATCATCTTCGTTGGGGTTAAACTCTCCATTTCGTTGAATGACTTCCGCAATCAAGAATTCGGAGAACTTTCATCGAACTTTGGCAAGGTTCTCAAGATCGTATGAACTTGAGTCAAATTCTACGCCCTGTCGCTAGGAGTGTTAAAGTCATTAGAACATATATATATATATATATATATATATATATACATAAATAGAAATTGATTATCACAAAATAAATATTGGCAGGTTGACAAACCTCTTGATCTTTCGGCTTAGTGTCCATGATTTCCTACATATGTTTACAATCGTAGAATCCACATACGTTGCCTTATAACTGCTAGTGGCACTGCAAAAATAGAATTACATACATATGTATTGTTAGTTCTAGAGGTATTATTACGTACTGTGATATATAATTGTTGTGTTGTAGCGGGTACTAGAAATCATGTCCTGTGTCATAGTGTTGCGCTGGATTCCTTCCGTCTCCCTCCTTGGGCAACGTAAGCGCTAAATGACCTACGTAATTCCAAAAACTTAACCTCGGACATTACAAGTGAAGGGAAGACTACAATAGAGTTAGTTATGGAGGAAATGAGTTTACCTGTCAATAGTTTGTTGCACAAGGGTGAAGTTGTGATTGCCCTTAAGGAATCAAGGTATGTTACCTTGCTCCACTTTGGTACAATCATGATCAGAATTCAGCTAGTCCTAGTCATGTATGTCACCATAGTGATTAATCATAAGTTTATGTTGCATATAAAGTGCAATGAAACTTGTATGGAAACTAATGAAGTACTTACCACTAGTTGAAGGGTACCATAATGTAGTCCTTGTCACTCTAAGTAAGTAATTTTGTTGTTATGTAAACTTGGATGAATGATGCGTTGTCCTTGATGCATTGCTCAGAGACCAAGTGTGGATCGAGGAAACCCATGAATTGTCACCGTTGCTGGACTTGAGGGATCATGGACCTCCATTGCGGGATTTTACCCACATACCTAGTGGTGTCGAGTTTGTAGGGGTGGGTGTTTTGTGCCTACAGAGCCTTGTGTGCCACCACTTTGCTGTTTAAATTCGATCATCGTCTTCATCTGCACAAAGGCTTCCCATGTTTCCGGTGATAAGAAAGGATACCCTGTAAAGGACGTGGGATCCTTGGTCACATACTGCATGACAAGCATGCTCTTGAAGGTCTTCCACGTTTTTCCCATCACAGGACCTTAAAGATAGTAGAATCTTTTACAAATATGCTGAGAACAAGCTAGATAGTACTAAATATATTATAAACCATAGGACTGAAAAGAACCAGTATAGTTGATAGCACTACTAGAAAATGACAGCAAGAAGCACCACTTGAAAGAGCCCAAATCTAAACTAGTTTATTATCTCAATTTTAGTAATAGACAACTACCATCATTGAGCATTAAACTGTGCCCACAAACATTTATAGCAAAGTCTAATGCATATCATTTGATGTAGTAGCTATAGGAAGAGAAGAGAGAATATCCAAACTCACCATGATCTACCTCCTAAAATAAGTGGGATTTGGGATCCATACCATCGGGAGGAGAGGCGGCGTCAAGAGAGAGAGGTAGTGTCGGGAAGGAGAGGCGACGTTTGGAGGAGAGATGGTGGGGAAGGAGAGGTAGAGAGGAGAGGGGGCGGGGAAGGAGAGCAGCATCAGAGGAGAAGCGGCGTCGAGTAGAGATGCGGCGAATGAGGAGTGAGAGCTCAAAACCTAGCAGGGGAAGAGACAGAGCAGTGCACGAGTGAGGAGTGAGAGCGCAAACCCTAGCAGGGGCCCTATTTTTAGAAGAACTATCACAGACAGTTCTATTAAAGAACCATTTATGATAAAATATCACAGGCGGTTACCTAATCGAACCGTCTTTGATATGGGAATATCACAAATAGTTTTATTATGGAACCATCTTTGATATGCTATGTATCACAGATGGTTCTATTACAGAACCGTCTATGATATGCTACATATCGCAGATGGTTCTATTATGGAATCGTCTGTGATACGTATGTCACAGATGGTTTGTTCCACTAAACCGCCTGTGATAGTTCCTTCGCTATCTACAACAAATCCTGTTTTTCAGTTAGCCTCAGGAAATGCTAGCATATACAATCACAGATGTAATTATTTCTAATTACTAAATCAATTACAATGGAATAGTTCCATAATTACATGCTGAGCTTCTTATAATTACATTGCAAGGTGTTCATTGTGTACGATCATTACACTTGGTTATTTCCTTTTAAATAAAGCCCTTCACGAAGATCGACATACATATAGCTTGCTTCATCAGCTTGTTTTTCCTCGAGCTTGATGTCATCTCCAAATGGATGCAACTCTATACTCAACCCAAACCTTATATTCCTCGGTTCCATACCGAAGTCTACAAACATCCTATCGATTTTCCTCCATTGGGTAGAATCAGCAGCATGTCTTATCATTCCATCTTTATTACGCTGCATTGAGTACCAATGTAGTAATCTTGCATCCTTTTGGTTTGCAAATAAACGCTTCAAATGAAGAATTACAAGCAGATACCACAACATCTTAATAGGAGGTCCTTGCTGCGCCTCGATGTTGTCACCGTCATCAGAGTCATTTTTACGCTTGTATCAGGATGCTTTGCACACCGGACAAATATGTAAGTTTGCATACTCTTTACGGTAGAGGATACAATCATTCAAACATGCATGTATTCTTTCTACTTTCATTCTCAATGGACAACAAACCTTCTTGGCTTGGTAAGTGGTTCTCGGCAATACATTTCCCTCTGGAAGGATATTCGCTAGAAGACCTAACAACGCCGTGAAACTCTTGTCGGACCAACATTGCTTGTCTTCAATTTTAGCAATTCAAGAATGGATGACAAGCTTGTGTATTGTGGCTTGCGGCCCAGAAATAAAGGTTTCTTCGAGTACTCCATCAAGCCCTCTAATTTACCAAACTCTCTCTCACTTAGTTCCCTTCTACATCGTGTAGCATTTGATCCAAATTATCATCATGCGACCTATCCTCGTCGAAAGCACAGTCCACAATCGGCATATCATTGTTTCCCTCGATGATGTTATAACTATCTTCTTGTATAATTTTTTTCTTCACCGTGACTGGTCCAACATGTATACCCTTTTTGGAACCCCTTCAAATCAAGTGAGTTTTGATCTGCGCTGAGTTGGTAAACATCTTTAGATTATCGCAATCAATACATGGACAATACATATATTCCATCCTATTCTTCAATATATCCTGCTCGGCCACTCTTCTAAAAGCAGAGATATCATTAATGCACTCTTCACTCACACAGTTCTTAATGTACATCCAGCTTTCGTCCATCTAAGATATGCATGTAACAAATTAGTGTCAAATTGGAGCAATATATATATCAAGCAAGAATATATTGAAGTAAATTGTCCATATCTATATTATAAGTAGCTAGCCACATACTATTCATGAAGCTATATATATATATATATATATATATATATATATATATATATATATATATATATATATATATATATATATATATAAAGCAAGAATATAATGATGTAAACTAGGAGTAGTGGCTCATTCTTAAATTGGAGCAAACTACAAAACAGCTAGCTAGATCTAAACCTAACTATCATCTCTCTCTATTACAAGGCATATAATTAGAAGCAAATACTAACCTCTAATCTCCAATAACAAATCGATCTACAAGCTAGATCTACAAGCGGTATACTTTCGCCAAACTCCCCAAAACCGGCCGCCTTCTTCAATGCAGCGCAATAAAGATAGATCTATTAAGACCGTGCTGGCTATGCATTTAATAACACGGTATATCCCAGATATGTCCAACCATGAACCATCTATGATAGATATATATCATAGATGGTTCATGTTAATAACTGTCTGTGAACTATCACAAACGGTTATTTGTAAGAACCGTCTGTGATGACTACCATTATCACAGACGATTCGTATAAATAATCATCTGTGATAGTTCACAGATAGTTATCAATATGAACCATCTGTGATAGTTGTGTATCATAGACGGTACGCGGTCATGCTTGTAAAACTGTCTGTGATAATTATAGCATAGACGGTTCCCTATGAACCGTCTATGATGAGGCGTCCAGTATAACCTTTGCTCATGGTAGCCAAGTTTGAAGATATTTTCATTCCATAAAACATCACGACATTCCAAACATGGGCTTAATCCTCCCCTAATGTCGGCATGATGTCTTCAAAGCGTATAAAAAATCCCCTACCTTGGCCTTTGGGATATCTCATATCTGAACACATATGTCAAACATGTAGTTGAAATCCATGATATTATGCTTATGGTGGTGATTTATGTGGGAAATGTTCCACACACACACTATCAATCGGGAGTATATGTAGTGTACTAAACTCATGCAATATCATGCATAAAGGTTCCAACTATGAGTTCGTTATCCTCAATCTCTATTGAGCGACGCCAACTCAAGGCCTCTTATAGAAATATAATTTCTGCCAACTCAAGGCCTCTTATAGAACTAGATAGATGCTCTACTCTCATACCCAAAATCATACATTCAACATTGAGCAATTTTATTGTAAATTCCCAAATTTATCCATTAAGATGGATTGGATCCATGATCCCAAAACTGGGTTCTTAAGTCCCCAGGAGTATAATTGCTAATGGACAACATTCCCTTAATGACAGCATCTCAACATATGTGTCCACCTAATTGGAACATCAATTTGTACCACAAAGTACATGTATGACCCCTTACAATGGCTCAATTGGTTCTATTATGTCACCCTATGTTGTCGAGACCCGAATTTGCTAATTCGGACTCTCTTGTGTATTCAGCACCAGTCCAGAATCATGCTAGTGCACATAGTATAAACAAAGATGAAATATCAACCACATCACAATTCACTAAGAGAAGACTTAAATATTATTAATAATTATCAGAGTTGCAACTTTATAGCCAAGCTTACAAATAATAGCTGGAAGGGCTTAAGAAACTTGCAGCAGAAAATAGAAATAAGCGTAGTAGCCACTCAACATGCCCACAGGCAATCGACTAGGGAGCGAAGTCCTAATCGGCGAAGTCGCCAAAGTATCATCCTTCAAGTACCTCCTGCTGATCTGGTCCTTCCTCAACTGAGCAAATGTGGATATAGCCGTGAGTACATAGAGTACTCAGCAAGTCATTTGTAACAAAGAATGCAATATAAAATGCAAGGCTTACCAATGGATGGCTGAAAGGTTAATGTTGCAGAAACCAACAATTTAAAGTAATACAATAAATAGATTGAAAGCAGACTTTGAAAATGATTAATAAATAAATAATCAACGGAATTGACACAAACCACAAGTGAACTGACCATTCACTCTAATGAATCACCCGCAAACTAAGATTCACGAAATGAACCACAATTTAACTAACCATTCGCTCCCCCAATTTAACCCAACCAGGTTTTAAGAAAACTCTACCCCTCGTGTGAAATCACCGAGCGTTGTCCACAACCAGGGACATGGCTATTCGAATAGTTTTACACTCTACAGAGGTTGCACAACTTTACCCACAAGAGATAAGTCATCTTAATAACCAACATGCTTCCTTAGGCATGAGACCCAGATAAATTATCACAAAGCCTTTACCTCACTCCAATCTAGTTAAACATCACCCGCTAAGGTTTCACCAATGAAGGTTAACCACCACTGTCAGAAGTCCCCTCTTGCATCGTATAAGTACAGTAACCCTGTTCCTCACTATGAGTAAACCAATATCCCTAGCTAGTACTCACTTAGCATTGGTAATATCTAAACTAAACTTTTGCAAGTTAATCAACTAGGTTTATCTTATACTAGACATGTGGTTGTGCAGTAAGACTCAGATCAATGGTGCACAAAGTTAAGTCCTTAGACATTACCCAGACGAAACTTGTGCTAACCACACTTCTCCCCTTTACTGCACGATCATTCGCCCAAGTGAAAACCATTTTGTATAACCAACACCAATGGCACTACCCATGTCATGGTACTCAAATTTTATAACCATGGCTGACCACCACATTCTAATATATCACTAAGTCAAAATTAATTAATTGATCACATGTGATGATGAACCCAACACGACTATAAGCATGGCTAAGCATAATAATAGTACAACGCATGTGACGACTAATATCATATCACTAGATAATTACCCCTCCTAATGTGACAATGGAATCATGACATTCAAATTATCAAGGAGAGATTAATCAATTTGGACAGTAGCTACCAGGTACAAAGGTTTTATAATAAAGTAGTGATGCATGATAATTTAAAATAAAATAATAAATAATAGATTTTAAAACTAGATTCAGCATTATTAAAGGACACGACTTGCCTTGGCCTTGCTCATTTAATGGCTCTTGATCTTCAAATCTTGCTTCAGCTCCTTCGGGGGAGTGAGGCAAAGGTCGGCGGCGACTGACCAAAGACAAAAATGTAGATGATGGCGGCGACTTATGAACACTGGCGAACTCAATGGCGAAGGCAGCAAGAGCGAGCGGCTCAGCAAGATAAGGAAAACGAGGGGTGTGGCTCAGCTATTTATACCCGGACCTCGAGGAGGCAGGGGTGAGCACGACACAGAGGCCAAGTCAGAGACGGCCGAGAGGCTTGGTTAGGCACGATTTTTGAGACGACGGTGGAGACGGAGACCGGCTCGGAGACGGCGGTGAGAAACCGAGAGAAAGATGATGAACAATACCAGCATCGATGGATGCATGACACGAGGCAATCAGATAGCTACGGGAGAAAGCACAGTTCAATAGTGCTACAACCTCCAGATGCTGGACGCGTGCCCTGGCAAGAATTGGATGACAGAGAAGGAAGGCGAAGCTGGCGGTTGGATGCGGGAAAGGAGAGATGGATGGTTGATGCGTGGCTTGGCGGGCAAGTGGGCTGGGCCGAGCGGCTGGGTTGGAGAGAGAATGAGCTTCAGCCCAACACTAATTAAGGATTTTTTTAGGGCTTTCTATTTCCAGAAATTCCAATAAATTCATTTGAGCTCTAGAAAATAGCAAATAAATCCAATAAATCACAACAAATTCAATAAAATTCGTTGAGACACAAAAAATCTAAATAAAATACTTCCATCAAATGTTAAAGTTTAATTTAGTCATATTAAATCCTTTTGGTTAATAAAATTCAATTTAAGCTTTTATTAATTCGAGAAAATCCAACTGGTGAATTTTATTTTAAAAGCTTCAAAAAGGCTTTGAAATTCAGTATGTTACATATGTCCACTTCAAAAAATCAGTTAACCCATAACCCTCCCGTAAACAAAGTGATACAACATCATTTGACACACACACACACACACACACACACACACATATATATAGACATGGACAGTGGAGATCCCAAGTTTTTTAGTATACTATATTTTTACCATGCTGAAAGTGCCTAGTGTCTCTGTTGTGGTTACAGACCAAACAGAGAGAGAGTATGGTAGTGGAGAGTTAGGTGAGTAATGGCTTGGGGTTTCTCCCCATGGCCTGTGTTTTATATATATATATATATATATATATATATATATATATATATATATATATATATATATATATATATATATATATATATATATATATATATATATATATATATCCAAATGAGGAGCGCTTTTACAATTGTACCCTTACACGTGAGTATTCCCCTCAGGGGTACTCATGTCATTACACATGTTCTATTTTGGGCCTTACATCCTTCTAACAGGCCTACTGGGCTTAGGTGGGGGCCACCCCTACAACAGGAGCCTCTCATGGTGAAGGGCTTCATGGGCCGAAGCCATGCCGCTGAGCCCTTTGGCCCCCTCCGTCCCATCGGCCTGTGACCCTCGATGACCTAGATACACTTTCATTCGTGCTTATGGTGTGAGAGCCGTGTCTTCTGCTCCCGGAGCTACGCGGCTTCGAGGTTGAAGACCCCGGGTAGGTCGAAGGCCTCGACGGGGCCGAGGTCCGGCCGTGCCATGCTTCGCGCTCCGGATGTTTGTGGATGCGAAGTAAAACTTGGGCGGCTGCCCCGGGCAGCCGAGTACCAGGCGGACAGGTGGCTGCGTGGCCTGGGAGAGTACCAGGCGGACAGGACTTCCGCATGATGTAGCGCCAGCGCGGAGAGGTGGCTGCGTGGCCTGGGAGTGCGCTTTAATGATGCCTGGAATCGTGTCGGCCTTTGTTAGGGGCAGGCTGTCATGGCTGCTCTATTTGCTCGGTGCTGGGGCGGGGGCTCTAGGGCTTGGCGTCTCCGACTTCGTCTCTCGGTGGGAGACGCTTCGCGCCTTGAGCGAGGTGGCGGAGTACGCTGGTGGCCACCTAGATCGGCAGACGCTGCATTCCTGCGGTGCGACCTTTTGGCGCTCGCGCTGGGTGCCTCGGAGATGAGGGTAATGGTCTCTGCTCTCGTTGCATGTCCTTTGCTTATCTGATGGGTAACCTTTGTTCTTGCGCCCGTGTAGACGCTTGCGATCAGCAAAGCCCTCGAGGAGACTCGCGCGCGTGAACGGAGGGCGCTGGAGGACCAGCTGCGTGTCGCTGACGACGCCCACGCCGCCAAGGACGAGCGCATTTGGGTGCTGATGGCGGAACGGGACGAGGCTATCTCCGACGCGCAGTTGGTAGGCGCGAACGCGAAGAGCGCGGCACTATCCGCACAACGCGCGATGGAGGAGGGTCAGCGCGTCGCGACGGAGGAGCAGACCGCCCTTCTTCAGCGAATCTCCATGCGAGAGGCGGAGAAGGAGCAGCTTACTGCCTCACTTGCAGAGAAGGCCTTATCCTGGGACAACGCGTCTGCCTCCGCGTGGGGGGCGATGGAGTCTTTGGAGCAGGCCCTCCGGGGGCTTTCTGTGCACGTGGAGGACGCCACTCATAGCCGTCAAGACCTGATGGAGACGCTTGGGCGAATCGAGGAGGGCTACATGAGCGTTGGCCTTGCCCTTTCCTTGCTGCACGCTGGTGGGTGTGAGCATGTCAATGAGCTGGTGAACCCCCAGCTTGACTTGCCCGTCCAGCCCGGGATGATATCTGATGCGGTTCGCGCCGCCCAGCCCGCCATCCGGAACTTCCACAATCGGATTTGGAATTACATCGGGGATGGTGCCGCCATGGTTGCTTTGCGGTGGATGCTGCACAACGAGGGGGATGTGCTCCGCTGGCTCGAAGAGATTCCTCGGCGCAGCGAAGGCGGTGCGGGCACTTGTCGCGGTGAAGATGGCGCAGACTCGTAGGAATAATTCCGGGTGTTGGTGCGCACCGCGCCGTGTGTATGTCTGCTACTGTAATGCAACTTCTGTCTTACACGGGCTAAGCGTTAACTCTCCTGTGCTCTTTTTGTTATGTAATATGCTGTGAGTTGGGGTATCATGTAAGGTGCGGGTCCTCGGGCTTGACGTAGCCCCTCGTTCTGATAGTAGCGAGCAGACCTGCAAACGCCTTGCGCCGCAGACCCCGGGCTCCGAAGTGGTGGCAGCAGAGCCAGCACCTAGTCGAAGCAGACGCGCGAGCGCTCCATCCCCTACCCTTCGAAGTGGTGGCAGCGGAGCTGGTGCCTAGTCGAGGTAGACGCGCAAGCGCTCTGTCTCCTACCCTTCGAAGTGGTGGCAGCGGAGCTGGCGCCTAGTCGAGGTAGACGCGCGAGCGCTCCGTCCCCTACCCTTCGAAGTGGTGGCAGCGGAGCTGGCGCCTAGTGGTTACATGCGTGGGAACTTCGACCACCTCTTATGTATACTCCGGGGAGTGCGCACAAGGACAGTGCCTGTACGTGCGTGGGGGTATCCACGTCTTGTTTATACTCTGTAGAGTGCGCAGGGACAACATCTGCGTCTTATTTATACTCCGTAGAGTGCGCGCGGAGGCGTCCCTCCGCTGCGCCTTGTTTATACTCCGTAGAGTGCGTGCGGAGGCGAACCCCAACGCTACGTCTTATTTAGAGTCCGTAGACTGCGCGCGAAGGCGAGCCTCCGCGCGTTGCGGGCGGTGAAATTGTGTGCGGAGGTGAACCTCGACGCTACGTCTTATTTATACTCTGTAGAGTGCATGAGGAGGCGGACCTCAACGCTACATCTTATTTAGAGTCCGTAGACTGCGCGCGGAGGCAAGCCTCCGCACGTTGCGGGCGGTGAAATTGCGTGCGGAGGCGAACCTCGACGCTACATCTTATTTATACTCTGTAGAGTGCGTGCGGAGGCGGACCTCAATGCTACGTCTTATTTAGAGTCCGTAGACTGCGCGCGGAGGCGTCCCCCCACGCGTCTTTATTCATGCTCATGCATAGTGCACACGAAGGTAACCCTTTGCGCGCTTTTGGTATGAAACGAGAAAATTTGCATGAACGGTGCACTTTATTAAATTCCCGTTTGCGCGGGTGAGCGGTTACAAGAGGTAAGGCACTAACCGCTGGCCGCTTGCGCCTGCCGAAGCCGTGGAAGGTCCTTGCACTCGCATACTCGACTTAGGTGTAGTACCGCCGCAGTCTGTCTGCATTCCACGTGTGGCGGAGCATCTGCCCCTCCAAGGTGGCTAAGCGGTATGCTCCCTTCTATAGGGCTTCCGCGACGATGTACGGGCCTTCCCACCTGGATTCGAGCTTGCCTACCGTCTCCGCGTGGAGTGCCATCTTAAGGACGAGGTCTCCTAGTCTGAATTCGCGTGGGTACAGCGAACGATCGTGACCGCGCACCATCTGTCACGCATACTTTATGACGTGCTGTGTTGCGCTTGCCCGGTCCCCGTCAAGGAGGTCCATGGACAATTGGCGCTCCTCGTTTGGTGCTTGGACGAGGACCCTTCGCGAGCCAGACTTTATTTCTTCAGGTGTGACCACCTCGTCACCAAAGAGGAGCTTGAATGGCGTGAACCCCGTTGGGCGTGTGACCGTTGTACGAAGGGACCAGAGGACGCTGTGGAGCTCGCCCGGCCACTTCCCCTTTGGTAGCCCGACAAGGCGCTTCTTGATCGCGGCGGAGATAGCGCCATTCGCCCGCTCCACCGCCCCGTTAGACTGTGGGTGTCCAACCGAGGCGAACCGGAGGGTGATGCCCACGTTGTTGCAGAATTCTTTGAATGGGGCTGCATCGAATTGCAGACCATTGTCGACGGTGATCTCCCTGGGCACGCCGAATCGGCATATGATGTTCTGCCAGAGGAAGCATTGCATAGCTGCCGAGGTAATCTTGGCCAGGGCTACCGCCTCCGGCCACTGGGAGAAGTATTCCAAAGCGACCGCTACGAACCGCAGGTCACCTGGGGCCCTGGGAAGCGGTCCCACGACGTCGATGCCCCACCGCGCCAGCGGCCATACCGGGGGTATGGGAGGGAGGCTTGTCGGGGGCCTGTGGATGGCCCTTCCCATCCGCTGGAAACCTTGACAACAGCGCACGAGATCCTGGGCGTCCGCGACAGCTGTTGGCCAATAAAAACCCTGCCTGAATGCCTTGCCCACCAGAGACCTTGGTTGAAGGTGCGAGCCGTAGAGCCCCGCATGAATTTCTGCGAGGAGGCGCTTTCCTTCTTCTCGCGGGAGGCATCGCAGGAGCAGTGCGCAGACCCCCTTTTTGTAGAGCACCCCGTCGAGCACCTGGAAGGACCTAGCGCGGTGTTGTAAACATCGGAGCTCGAAGAAGTCATCCGGTTCCGCGACGCCCTGGAGAAAAGCGAAAAGGGGTTCCCGCCAGTCACCCTGCTGGGTGATCTGGTGGACGAGGGCCGCATCACGGTTATCCTACGCGATGGCCACCGTTGGCAGGACTTCATAAAATGCCCCTTCGGGAGTTGGGAGTTGCTGACTGGCAGCCTTGGCGAGGACATCGGCTTGCTCGTTGTCTACTCGAGGGATGGCCTTCACCGTGACACCCAAAAAGTGCCGTTCATTCGCTCGTACGGCTGCTAGGTACTTAGCTAGCTCCGGGTCCTTGGCCTGGTATGACTTGTCCACATGGCCCGCCACTAACCGTGAATCAGTGCGGATGAGGACTCGCCTCGCTCCCATCGCTTTGAGCTTCCCGAGGCCGAAGAGTAACGCCTCGTACTCGGCCATGTTGTTCATAGCCGGAAACGCTAGGCGGCCGAGTACAACAGGCGCTACCCCTCAGGTGTGGTAATAACTGCGCCCACTCCTGCGCCCGCAACGCCATAAGCTCCGTCAGTGTTAAGCATCCACACCGAGTCTGCGACCTGGAGGACAGGCTGAGCTGGAGGGGTCCCTTCCGCGAGGAAGTCTGCCAGAACTTGAGACTTGATCGTCGTTCGGGAGGCGTATGTTAGGGAGAATGGGGCAAGCTCGGCCGCCCATTTGCCAATTCACCCCGTGGACTCCTTGTTGTGCAGCATCTCCACCAGAGGGAACGAGGACGGCACCGTTATCGGGTGCGCCAGGAAGTAATGCCGGAGCTTTCTTGAGGTCATGACCAGCGCATAAGCAAGCTTCTCGAGCTCGGTATACCGCGTCTTGGCACCCTGGAGGGCTTCGGAGACAAAGTTCACTGGTCGCTGGAGAGCGCTCTCTTCGAGGACGAGAACGGCGCTGACCGCCGTTGCCGAGGCGGCGAGGTAGAGTAGAAGGGGAACCTCTGGTGTTGGGGCCACTAGAGTGGGAAGGGTTGCGAGGTGTTTCTTGAGGTCGTCGAAGGCCTTTGTGCAGTCCTCGTTCCAATGAAACCCATCGCAACCGCGGAGAGTCTTGAAAAATGGCAAGCCCCGCTCCGCTGCCCTGGAGAAGAAACGACTCAAGGCCGCCATGTGGCCTGTCAGCCTCTAGACCTCCCGCGTCGTCTTGGGCGGTTCCATGCCCAGGATAGCGTCGACCTTGTCGGGGTTCGCTTGAATGCCTCGCCCAGATACGAGGAAGCCCAAGAGCTTGCCCGCCTGCATGCCGAAAACACATTTGTCCAGATTGAGCTTAATGCCCGCCTTCCTGAGGTTGTCGAAGGTCTCCTGAAGATCTCGAGCGTGGGAGGCGAGCTGCCTGGTTTTTACTACCATGTCATCCACGTAGGCCTCCACGTTCCTCCCTAGCTAGACGGCTAGGGCCAGCGCGACGAGGCGGGTGAAGGTTGCGCCCGCGTTCTTCAAGCCGAAGGGCATCCTGACAAAGCAAAAGGTCCCCACCGGCGTAATGAAGCTGGTTTTGTCCTCGTCGTCTTTGGCCATGTAGACCAGATGGTAGCTGGAGTAGGCGTCCAAGAAGCTCATGAGCTCGCATCCAGCGGTGGCGTCGACCAGTTGATCTATGCGCGGCAGAGGGTAATCGTCCTTCGGGCATGCCTTGTTGAGAGCGGTAAAGTCGATGCACATGCGCCAGGCGCCGCTGGCCTTTTTGACCAACACCAGATTGGCGAGCCAGTCCGGATGTTGGACCTCGCGGATAACCCCCGCCCGAAGGAGCTTCGCCACCTCCACCTTGGCCGCTTGCTGCCGGTCCATGGACATACGGCGAACTTTCTGCTTGACTGGCTTGGCGTCAGGGCGGATCGCGAGGTTATGTTCGATGAGGGCGCGGTCCACACCTTTGATATCCTCTGGGGACCATGCGAAGACATCTATGTTGGCCCGAAGAACTCGGAGCAAGTCTTGATCTACGTCCGGAGGGAGGCCCTCGCCTATGGATACGAGCTGCCCCTCCGCCTGGAGTGGCACCCTCTTCACTCTGCCCTCCGGGTGGGGCTTAGGTGTCCATCCTGGAGCGGATGGTGTGTCCGCCTGGTACTTGTCGACGAGGACGTGCACCTTACGGTGCAGGCTTCCAGCTCCGGTTTCGATGCTCCTAGCCATATCCTGATCGCCGAAGACAGTGATGACGCCTCGCCGGCCTGTGAGCTTCATGCATAGAAAGGCGTAGTGTGGGACCGCTTCGAAGGAGTTGATGGCAGGCCAGCCCAGTATGGCATTGTACGGATATGAGACGTCCACGACGTCGAAGATGACATCTTCAGTCCTGGCGTTGTCGGCCTGGCACAAGGAGACTTGGAGGTACACCTGACCCAAAGCCTTCAGAGGCTGCCCTCCGAGGCCCTAGAGGGGGGCTTCTGAAGCTTTTAGTAGGCTCCGAGGTACTCCCATACGATCAAGAGCCTCCGCGAACAAGGTGTTTGCGGAGCTCCCTCCGTCAATGAGGATACACCTAACGTCGCAGCCTGCGATGTCGGCCTGGATGACCAAGGGATCTTGGTGGGGGGAATTCCACGCCCTGGGCATCGGCTAACGTGAAGGCGATGCTGCGATGGGACGCCCGCAGAGGTAGTTGTGCTGGGGAAGTGCTCGACAAAGAGCCTCCAGTGATGACGTCAACACCACGGCACTGGGTCTCTCCAGGGGGGCCTATCACGCGAGGGAGTGCCTTGCATATGCTGTACGTGGGCTATTGCGGGGGTCAGTGTCTCCGAGGCCCGTACGTGGACCATCGCTAGCCGCAATGCCGCAATTTTGGTGCATGTCCGCGTGAAATGGCCCCCGTAGCCGTGCACTTCGCACCATCTGCCGTATTCTAGGATTTCCTGCTCCGCACGCGGCTTCTCATCGCGCCTTCCTGCGCGTCCCCCTCCGGTGTGCGAGGTTAAAGCGGCTTCCCGGGGAACGCCTTGCGCAGCGAGGACGTGGCAGGCCTTTTGGGGTCTTCGCCGGTTACGCCGGGGCTTGCGCCTGTCGTATGGCGAGTTTTGGTGCACCCCGCCATCGACGCGCTCACGAGTGTCACCCACGGACGCTTGCTTGTGTTTCGTCCTCGGGTTGTCTCTTGTGCTTCTGCTTTGCGACAACTCCTCCGCTTGCTCGGCATCGGAGCTGTCGTCGCTGCGCCTCCGCGTGTCCTTTTTGGCTCGGGCGTACGCTTCCATTTTGTCGAAGAGCTCTGCCTCCGACTTGAGTGGCTTCCGCGCGTTATATTCAGCGAGCGGTCCCGGGCGGAGACCTTGTATCACTGAGTTGATGATGGTTGCCTCGTTAACGTCCCTGACTTGGCAGCGTACCTTGGCGAAGCGTTTGAAGTAAGTCCGGAGCCCCTCCTCGGGTTTCTGCTTGACTGCGAAGAGCTGGTCCGCATCGACACGCTCAACGTAGTTTCCCTTGAAGTTGTTGTAGAGCCGATCGCGGATCTGTTCCCACGCGTAGATGGACTGTGGTTCGATGATGAAGAACCAGGACAGCGCCACCCCTTGTAACGCGAGGGGGAGTTCTTTTGCCTTCGTGGTGTCATCTCCACCAGCGGCCTCGATAGCGGTCTCATACACGCGCACGAACTCTCGCGGGTCGGAGTCACCCTTGTACGCCTCGATGACGCTCGGGAACTTGAAGTCCTCGGGCCATGCCGCTTGCTGCAGGCCCGCGGAGAGTGGGGACTCCGGGTCTACGCGCCGTAGTGGGATGCGACTGGACGCAAGAGCGTCGCGGCCATTCGCCCTTTCCGAGGTGGGCTCAGACGCAACCACTGACGTGGCGCGTTGGCTCCGAGCCTCTTGTATGTCTCGCACGGCCCCGCGGAGATCTGACAGCTCCCGCTGGAACGCGTTGAGGGCCGCCAGCAGGGCGGTCTCCACCGTGGGCGTGGTTGGGGCCGTCGGTATGCTCGGTGGCGCGATTGGGACAGCGGCGACCACGGCCTGCGCACCCAATTTGCCCGCAGCGCTAGCGCGGAGGACCCTGGAGCCAGTGACGAAGCCCGCGTCGTCGCCGGGACCGCTCACTGCTCCCGCGTCGAGTGGGGAAGTGGGCGCGCCTGCATTGTCACCGCCGGGGTTGGTGGTCGGGGTGGTGGTGGCGGGGTCGGCCGTCGCGACGGTGATGGGGTCGGGCGTCGCGTTGTGAACGTTGGTGCCCACGGTCGTCACACCCGCGCCGCCACCCGCACCTGCAGCTGCTAAAGCTGAAGCCCTGGTATTGACGTGAGATTTCGCCGCCTCTGCCTTCTTCTTCTCCGCCACCAATGGTGAAGCTTTCTTTGGTGCCATCCTCCTTCAGATCTGGAGGCTTGCTCTTGTCCTCCCCACGGATGGCGCCAACTATTGTGGTTACAGACCAAACAGAGAGAGTATGGTAGTGGAGAGTTAGGTGAGTAATGGCTTGGGGTTTCTCCCCATGGCCTGTGTTATATATATATATATATATATATATATATATATATATATATATATATATATATATATATATATATATATATATATATATATATATATATATATATATATATATATATATATATATATATATATATATATATATATATATATATATATATATCCAAATGAGGAGCGCTTTTACAATTATACCCTTACACGTGAGTATTCCCCTCAGGGGTACTCATGTCATTACACATGTCCCATTTTGGGCCTTACATCCTTCTAACAGGCCTACTGGGCTTAGGTGGGGGCCACCCCTACAACAGTCTCATACCAAGCTTGTATGATTTGGGGTCTTTTAATCACAACATGTTTATATTTAGTCAATAGCAATATGTTCTAACACAATATCATGTAGTGTATTATAACATCCCAAAATTCCTAAAAGCCATTTAACTAATTTCAAAATCATCATTTCCGTATTTCCTTGCTTTTTAAAAAATCTGAATTAAGAAAAGGGTTTTCTTAATTTCTAGCTATAGAAAAAGAATTTTTATAATTAATTAAAATGTATCCAATACCTAATAACAATTTATTTGAGTTCTAAATAATCTCAAGTACCTCTCCAAAAAATTTCATAATTTTTGAACTTGGTTTGCTAATTTAAAATTTCAAAATTTATTTCAAGATTTATTAAATTACAAAACAATTTAGAAATTCAAAAACATTTTTCAATCGAAACAATAGCCTTGGCCCAGTCTAGCACCGCATCCAGCCCATGCAACTTCTCCACGTGAACAATCATTCTTGCTGAGTGTGTCTCCTCTCTTGTCGTCTGTTTTTTCTTTCTTCGTGCAAAAGTGTAATCTTGTCGAGTGTGTCACCTCTCTTGCGGTCCCCCTCTCTCTTGCATACCGATGGGCTGGGACCCACCTGTCGAAGGTTATCTTCCACCTTGGGCCCCCTCCTTTGCCACCATGGTCGCACGTGCTCGCCCATGCGGAGACACGCCGGGCCCGCCTCCTCTCATGAGGCCACTGTTTAGTGGACCCTTAGGGCCCATGTCACAGCCACCGTCACCCACATCACTGCTCTCAGTTCTTTCTCCCTAGCTTACTTGCTACACACTGCATGTAGCTAACACTGTACACCACGCCTGCCTAACAATTTCAACTGGGTCGCCCATGGTTTTGAATGCCTAGCGCAGCCATCACCTCAGCCTTGCCCCATCCCACTGCCTCAACGCCATCAAGCCATTTTGTCACCTCTTGTCTACTCGGGTAGAGAAAGAGTGTGCACCATGGTTGCCCTTTTCTCACCATTCTTCTCGTGATCTTCTCTTCCATTTTTAAGTCACACCGCTCACGTCATCTCTCTTAGGTCGCCATTTCTAGCTTACCTGCTAAGAACCAGAGCGCTTGGTCTTGTGGTTTGTTGGGAATGGTGCTGTCTTCCTCGATGCCAACAAGTACACCACCATGCCATTAACACCCTGGTAAGCTCTCCTTGCTCGACACATAAGTCATTCTTCTCCTTGAGCTTCGCCCATACCTCTACCATGCTTACCTTCACAGAAGAAGATATGAAGAGCACCATTGCCATCGTCGTCTTCCTCTCTGGCTGACTCACCCTTCTGCACCGTCGTGATTCTGCTGCTCCAGTGAGTTTGGCTTCGCACCACTCACGTCACATCATGGTCCATAGCCTACTTATGCTTTCCCTCACACAATTTCATCAATTTCACAGTGAAACCACAAGGCCATGCATTTCCACTATTTTTGGCCACCGTCGCCATTTTCGTTGACTCCCTCCTCTCCAGTGAGTCCTTGTCTGATTCCTTCCATTTCCACCAACACCCACATGCATGCAAGCTGATGCATACCTTCTTGTAGCCTTTCCTCTTACTGAGTTTGCTACCACTGAGTGCCACCCTTCACCATAGCTGCTCACCACCCTGGTGCCATTCCAACACTGCCAAAATCATCTTCATACTCATGGTGAGTTGCTGATGCCCGTGCACCCTTTATTTTGCCTCGAGCGAGCCTTCTCCATTAACGTCACCATTGCTGCTCATGGCTACACCACATAAATCAGTATCGACACTGTTCCAATGACCCTATGCCCCCATGCCAGCTGCCATAGCACCACCCAGACTCCCTCTAGCTCGTGTTATGACTCGATTAGCTTGCTATGCTCTCCCACGCCAATGTCATTACTTGATTGAGCTTCCCCGCTGCTTCGTACTACCATGCCATTGCCTCTGTTCACCTTTCTATCCACTATTACCACTGATAGGTTTGTCTAGATCTTGCTATTCCATTTTGCTAGTTCCCAAGGCTGCTTCATCGTTGTTGGCAAGCTCGGCATCGAGCCTGGCTGGAGCTCCTCTACTCTGCCTTCCCTCCTTTCTCCCTCTGACATGTGGGCCGGCACAATTAGAGTTAAGGTTAGTGTTAATGGTAGTAATTGAGGTTAGTAAGTTGCTAACATGTGGGCATGTAGGTTAATTAATTAAAAATCTAATGTAAACCTTTTTCAAGAACTGTGTCACTGACATCTAGACCCCGCCTATCGATTTATATTGCAAATAATGAAATTATGACAGGTGGGCCCCACCTGTTAGCCTAATGACACAATAAATCCAAATTTTCCTTTAGAAAGAAAAATAAAAACTCGTGCATGGTTTTTTCTCTTTTTTTCACATTTTCTAAACCGAATCAAATTCAAACGCTTATAACTTTTGCATCCAAACTCCAAATTGAGTGAAAATTATTTCTAAATTTCTATAAAATCATGTTGTTTCATAATCTAGAAAAATATTTGGATTTTATCTCTGTTTGTTTTCCTTTTGCTCTTATTTGTGCCGTTTGGTGTTATGCGTTTAGATATCGACATTACAGAAATCTTCGACGCCGCTCCAGGGCAAGACCAAGAGTTCAACAAATGAGGAAAGTACCCTCTTTGACCAAATTAATCCTATAATTCACTGTTATGTATGTTATGTTTTAAAACTATTATGCATGCACATAATTTTGATAAAATTGCTATGTTGGTAAGGTTGGTGGTTGTATCCTGATTGTTGCATTGATCCGCCTTGATAAGTTTATACTCCTACCATTGCCACCTTAGCATTATTATCCACTGTTGATAAAATGTGGAACATGTAGGTTAAACGAAGTAGTTGATACTTAGCCATGCTCGTCAATACAAGTTGTGGAAGGTTGGTAAAATTGTCAAAAATTGCCAAATTATGGGAAATACTTAAAAATGGTCCAGAGGTGGTATATATGTTATTTTGGTTAGGAAATAAAAATAGAAAACTTATTTTAGACTTAGGCAAGTGTATGTAAGGACCGGTGAAGTTGCACGAGATGTCGGTCATGAGTAATCTCACTTGGGTCATCAAGAACTGAGTCTATGGTGTAGTTAGATCCAAAAAACAATGTACAAACCACATATGCCTTTTATGAGATGGCCCTAGCATAATAAGTTGCTAGGATCTAGCAATAAACCGCAGGTGGTAGATGATAAGTGAAAATTAGGCTAGTGCGGGAATGGATGGCTTACTCCATGTTCGTAGTGACCCTGCTAGGTAAGCAAGGTCTACTAACACAACGTATGAGCCTTAGGGTATTGGAGAAGTACTCCATGTCTTAAGGAAGTATCATAGCGTAGTTGTTATTAGAACCGGTAATGTAAAGGCTTCATGAACTCTCAAATTAGGTACCTTTGGTATCATGTGGTATCACGTGGCATGATTGACATGGTGAGATGCTTATGTCATGTGGGTAAAGTTGTAAAACCACTGTAGAGTGTAAATATATTCGAATAGCCATGTGCTCAGTCATGGACGACTTGGTGAATCCTCCACCTTAGTATATTTATGTTTTGCAAAATGATTTAGAGTATGTATAGAAGGGAAAATCCATGCATAACCTGATCGGCAAAAGCGTTTTGCTATTATTTTATTATTTTGGTAGCAGTAAGACTCTCATTTAATTGTTGTTAATCATACCTTACTATTATTTGTTTATCAATGTCAAATTCTCTTCCAAATTCCGGTTGCAATCTATTATTCATTATTGCAAATGAAAGCTCACCTTGTGCAAAAATGGAAAACTTGGTAGGATAGCCATCTTCCTTGACATAGTCTTGCATACTGTATATCCTTTGCTTAAAATTCTTGTAGAGTACGATTTCGTACTCACAAGTGCTTGTCGAACATATTTAGATGATGTGGAAGAAGATCAGCCATACGGTTACTTTTACACCATGGTTTTTTGGCAATGATGATGATGATCTTTAAGGTTAAATCCCAGCCAGCTGCCTATGGTTGAGTTAAGGCATACTAGCTTGCTTTTGTTGCCTCTTTATCTTTGTTTCCACTACAAATTTATGCATGTGAACTATTTGGCCGGTCAGCCCTTTTGTTGTAAAACTAGTCGCTTATGACTTAATTTTGGTCATTAAGTATATCATGCTACTCTAATTATTTGATCATTTATTGATGTGATATGAATGTTGTTGTATGTGTGTGCTAACCACTAACCATGGGACTAACAAGATACATGATAATAGAACATCAAAGATTAACTACTTAATACCCAAACACATGTAAATAACAAATGTTCACCTAGAACATTATCTCAAATCACCCTATTCGCCCATTGAAATTGGCAGTTGGTCCCAATAGGACGAGGTGTCATAGTGGATCCGCCTATCCCCTTTCTTCGGGTGGCTCCACAAGCCTCGGCAATGGCGTGGGCAGAGAGGCGATGTCGAGTCCCTCCCTTCTTCCAGTAATTTTTCCATAATTTTCTATCAATTTCTTAGGTATATAAAACATCCTCTATACTCAACAATCAATATAAAATAATTTTTGGTATTTAAATAAAGCACAAAACACTAAATTAAATGAACCAGGAAATATTCAAGGTTTATATTACAAAATTCCACCCAGTGAAGCCCTCCTTGTTTATTTTTGAAAAGTTAGGGTTTCCTTTGCAAGATTTCGGTCTGGAAGGACTGCTTTTTAATCAACCATGAACATGCACGTAATTTTCCAAAACCCTGGTGCTTTTCTATAAAATTGCCATGGCTAGATCGAATTCCACCCAATCCACATGGCCCATGCCGACCTAGATAGCCTACCGTGCTATGATATTAACCCTACCAAGTGTGGTGATAGCAACCATGCTTGAGCCTAGCTTGATATGGTTTGGGTCCCGGCCAGAGGCGACACGCATAGTAGCGGCCATCTCTGTGGTGGATACGGCAACGATGCGCGGCAGTAGCAACAACGCGAGTGGCCTCCTCCTTCCCACCCCTCTTTCTCCTCTCTCAACGGCAAGAGGCAGTGACGATGGTGGAGGCATAGTGGACCTCCCCTCACCCATGCCAAGGTATAAGTGGAGGTGCCGACGCACCCTTGCTTAACGCTCGGCCAGTGCTGCAATGCACCTCGGTGACCCTGTCCCTCCTCTCGCACAAAGGCATAGGGAGGCGGTGGCAGATTTTGCCCATGACCTCATTCCCCTCCCCTCACTATTTATCCTAGGTAGGCAGCGGCGGTTGCATCAGTGGCCCCATCCTGCCCCTCTCACGGCAACATAGAGAGGTGGTGGTGGACGATCGTTGCCCCACCCCACCCGTGCCAAGGATGGCAGCGAGGTCTCATTGGCCCTGACCTTCATGTAGAGGTAGAAGGTGGTGGTCGACTCATCGTCATGCATAAGCGAAGGCACATGGCGGCGACAACTCCATCCTGCATGGAGGCAGCGATGGGCTTTGGAACTAGTCTAACCCAGGAGCACCCCAGAGGCAACGATGGTGCGAGCACGACAGCAATGGTCATGGTGTGAAGACGTCGAGATCATCGCGAGCATGAAGTCTACTAGGAGGCAATCACAACGTCATACGTCAATGTGGAGTCGACGGCGATGGGGTGCCTAAGGCATGGTGCACATAGAGGTGTGCGGCCTCCCTGTGGCAAGGTTGGCGGGGAGCACATGGAGAAATGTACCGATTCGGATCTATTACGGGACGCATGATGAAGGTGTGCAATTGTCAGCCAACAATGTTGTGACCGCAGTACACACGTTGAAGGTGTGCCGCCCGTGGCCCTTTAGTGGCAGTGCCGATGGCCCATATGCGGCGGAGTATGCCCTTCAGCTAGGTCGGCATGGTGGCACACGTTGAACACGTGTGTCAATCCAGCCTCGGCACGGCGACGTGTACACTGAACACGTCGTCTTAGCCTTCTATCTCTTTGTTGATCTTTCTACTTGTAGCCTTGTGTATACAATGAGAGCCCCTGCCTTACCCCCACTACTACAACAAAATGTTCTCATAGAGACGTTTTTCTTTAGACGCTTTTTTAGTATCTTTATGTAGCATATAAAGACGCTTCTTGATATATTTTTTTAGTGTTGTTCACTACCAACGTGTCTCTACGGTCTTTGACACGGTCCATGGGGAGACGCTCCTAGGACGCTTTACAAAATGACTCAACAGGGGTCTGTTTAGTCGTTTTGTAAAGCGTCCTAGGAGCGTCTCCCCATGGAACGTATCAAAGACCGTAGAGATGTGTTGGTAGTGAACAACATTGAAAAACACTCAAAAAGACGTATCAAAAAGCGTCTTTATATGCTACATAAAGACACTAAAAACGTATAAACAAAAACGTCTATATAAGACCATTTTGTTGTATTGCACCCCCCTTACATAAGCAAAGGAGGTCGCCCTTCGTGATTCAATAATCAATATGGGACTAAACTATCTAATATACCTCGTGGGCTAGCTACCCACTAATAGGTTCCGTTTAGGTAAATTGTCCACACATAATCAGGACCCGGATGGCCGATATATAACACTTTTCATTTAGTCGCACTTTTTAATCAAATGCTATAGTAGCTATTTTTCACCATTATTTTTTATATTTTTATTTTGTTCAACTAATTGTATTGATTTGTTCCACTGATTTTTTTGTATGGACATTCTTGATGTACAACGCTGAATAGTTGAAACATTTGACACCAAACACATGGAACATTGGCCTATTCTCTTATAACTTAATAATGCATGGAATATCATCGATGAGCTTTTGAAACATTGAAACCAAACACGTGAAACATATCATTTTACCAATAGGAACATTCAAAACACACTCTATTCATTTTCGCTATCCAATTCAAAATATATGTTTTGGAATATTGTCAATGAACTAATGGAACATTGGGAAGTAGTATATGGAATGTCTTGTTTTACCTATTTGAACGTATTCTATATGATATCATCACTGATATTTTTATTTCTTTTCGAATATCGCTAATGAAATGTTGGAACATCATTGATGAACGGTTGAAACATTAAAACAAAACACATGGATCATTGACCTATTTCTTCTTACAACTTAACGTGTGGAACATTGTTTTTGAATTATTGGAATATAGAAACTAAATATGTGGAACATTTGATTTTACCTACTGGAACATCCAATACCCACGAGATTCATTACCCTACTCACTTCAAAACATACATTCCAAGACCTCACCCATGAACTAATGGAACATTTGGAAGTAGTATATAGAACATTTTGTTTTATCTGTTAGAAAATATGTTATATGATATTATTACTAGAATCTAAATATATGCAAATGAGGTCTTATTTTAAAGATCTCGTATTAAAGAACATAATTGCGATGGTAGGGAGAAAAATTAAAAGAAAACAAATGAGAGGGGAGGAGGGCGAGGGAGCAACTTGTTGAGGAATCGTCGCTGGCGACCAGTCCGAGCGATTCCTCTATTTAGAACAAGAACGAATCAATCACAGAATCACAGAATAATGGATTGAACACACAGAGAGATAGAGAGAACTCCTGGTCTTTCTTTATTGCTTTTATTCATGTGTACATAATGAGGAGGTATGGCTCTCTATTTATAGACTACAATGAGGTGCCCACCATGGGCCGCGGGCTGCTGGCCCAGGCCCAGGTTTCTTAACACTCCCCCTTGGGCACTCATTCGACACGTTCATGCCTCGTTAAAACTCCATAAAAACCCAGTGGAAAAAATTTGGAGAAAGAGCACATGATACATGTGATGCTGCGATGCACGAATTGCCTCATTAAAAACCTTGGTCGAGAAACTTCATGAAAAACTCGTCAAAGGAAAAAGAGTACAATTCACCCAATTTCATTTGGTCTTCAGGACTTTATAACTTTGGGTACTTAATCTTCATGATCAAGATTTAATAACGGGCTTGAGAGAATTCTCCCCCTGAATTCTGCACTTCATCATTCCAATCCCTCACACGCACCTTTCAAAGCTATATGCGGGGAGTGACTTAGTGAACAAGTCTACATGACTTAGTGTGCAGTACTTTAATCTTGTCCATCTTTGCAATTCATGAGCATAGAGGAACTTGGGGTTGATATGTTTATATAGCCCGTCTGCACTTGTGCAACACAAGCTGCATTATCTTCATGGATAATTGTGGGGGTTTGCACAATGTTCATTCCACATGACTGCTGGATGTGGTGAACCGTTCAGCGGAACCAAGCGCACTCTCGTGCGGCTTCATACAGTGCTATAATTTCTAAGTGGTTCGTCGAAGTAGCTACAAGGCTTTGCTTTAGACGATTTCTAGGAAATTGCGGTTCCACCACATGGAAATACATAGCCTATTGCGACTTAGCGGTATGCGGTTCAGTCAGGTACCCAGCATCTGCATAGTCAATCAAGTTCAGATCTTGATTCTTTCTGTAAAACAATCTAAGGTCCTTGCTTCCTTGGAGGTATCGGAAGATGTCCTTTATGCCCTGCCAATGCCTTTTGGTGGGCTTTGCACTGTACCTTGCTAACAGGTTCACGGCAAAAGCAATGTCCGGTCTAGTGCAGTTTGCTAAGTACATGAGTGCTCCCACTGCACTCAAGTATGAGAATTCCGGTCCCAGGACTTCCTCCCCCTCTTCCCTAGGTCGGAAAGGATATTTTTCTTGCTGCAAAGACCTACTGATCATCGGTACTTTCGAGGGAAATGCCTTCTCGAAGCCAAACCTTTCAAGCACCTTCTGGGTGTAGGTCGACTGATGTACCAAGATTCCTTCAGGGACATGCTCAAGCTGCAGGTCTAAGCAAAACTTGGTCTTGCCCAAATCTTTCATTTCAAATTCTGACTCCAAATAGGAGCTTGCTTCTTTTATGTCTTCGGCTGTCCCGATGATATTCAGATCATCTACATACACAGAGATTATACAGAATCCATTCTGGGATCGCCGTATAAATACACAATGACAGTCTTCATTGTTCGTGTAGTCTTTCTTGCAGAGAAAGTCGCTCAAGCGATTATACCACATTCTTCCAGATTGTTTCAGTCCATACAGTGACTTTCTGAATTTCACACTGTACAGATTTCTATTTGCTCTGTATTGGTTCGGGAGAGGAATTCCTTCAGGGACTCTCATGTAAATAACCGAATCCAAATTACCGTAAAGGTATGCAGTCACAACATCCATCAATTTCATTTCTAAGTTCAAGTTCACTGCCATTGAGATCAAGTATCTAAAGGTGATTCCACTCATGACCGGGGAGTAGGTTTCTTCATAATCAACTCCAGGACGTTGAGTGAAACCTTGGGCTACCAGCCTTGCTTTGTATCTCACTACTTCATTTCTTTCATTTCTCTTTCGAACAAATACCCACTTGTGCCCAACGGGGTGTATGTGGGGAGGCGTGCGGCATAAGGGCCTAAACACCTCTCTTTTGTTCAGAGATAGCAATTCAGTTGCTATTGCCTTCTTCCAATCTTCCCAATCTGATCTTTTCTTACATTCAGCGAGCGATGCAGGCTCGGGATCAAGATCGATGATGGTGGCAATTTTCTTTGCGAAGTAGATATCGACATTAGCTGTTGTCCTATTCAGGGACTCTCCCGTGTGCGCATAATTTATAGATATTTCTTCATGAGTTGCTTCTTCTGGAGCTTCACCTTACACATCGCTTCTTTCAATTGCGGTGGCAAGTCCCTTTAGTTTTTCGGCTCCGATGTGTGCGCACACATCCATGCCGGTGGGGATATTCAGATCCGGTATGCCCTTTTCGGAAGGTGTCATACTTGTGCCAGGTCTCAACTGGCTCCCCTTCTCATTTTGGGGGACTTCAATGATCGGCTGTGATAAATCCTTGTTATCCTTCTTCACCAGGCGTCCCCGGTTACTAAGGATTCGAGGAACCGGAGTTCTCGTCCTCTTTTTTATTTTTCTGAGGCCTCTGGACGAGATTAGGGATACCTTCTACTTTATTTGGTATTTCAACCCTCTCCGGTGCAGTGCGTGCGGGCACATGCGACTTTGTCACGCTCTTCAAATCACTAAAGTGATCAGGCAGTTGATTTGCTAATTCTTGCAAATCGATTGTCTTCTAGACTTCTCTTGTCTTTCTGGACTTCTTTTGTCTTCTGGACTTCTCTATTTGTTTCACTAATGCGCGGGTCATCTGCATGGATTCCCGTGGCTTGCCATGTAATTTTTCGACATTCTTTATCAAGGGGTTGATTTCCTCCCCCTAATGTTGGGAAATTTTCGGTGGTGACACTTGCGCTAGCTGCATAGGTGAATGGATGTGGTAGGCCGAAGGTCTAAGGTTGATGAGATTCGCTGCATGAAAGACTACGTGTCCCCAACATGTAGTTGGCAAATTACTTTTATGCAAGAGAGGTCGGGCAATAAATTTGATTCTTTTAATTAAGCCTCTGCCAAACCGTTCTGGGTATGGACATGCGGTACCGAATCCTCAACTGCAATTTCCATTGCCATGCAATAATCATCAAATGCCTTTGAAGTAAATTCTCCGGCGTTGTCCATTCGGATGGACTTGATATGATGATCTGGAAACACATTTCTGATGTGAATGATCTGCGAGATCAATTTTTGCAAAGGCGTGATTTCTTGTAGATAGCAAACCCACATATGACCACTTCGAAGAAGCATCAATGAGCACCATGAAATACTTAAACGGCCCTGAGACGGGCTGAATGGGATCGCAAATATCTCCCTGGATGCGTTCCAGGAATGCAGGGACTTCATCCTTCACTTTCAGAGTGGAGGGTCTAGTAATTAGTTTCCCGGTAGCACATGCAGGACACACAAAATCTTCATGATTCGGGAAATTCTTCACATTAATATTATGCCAATGCAAGTTATTTATTATGTTTCTCATCATCCTAAGATAGAAGAGTTCAGAGCTCCTAAATACTGTCTTCAGAACAGTGTACGCTGCAAGCGCCTTAATGTTGGTATAATATAGCCCAGGAAGATTTTCTAATACCATTTTCTATTCGCTTCACGCTTTGTAATGAGCAGGTATTCCTTACCGTACTCTTTTCAGTCTCAACGCGGAAACCATTTGCGCGGATATTCTTAAAACTTAGGAGAGTTCTAGTCGATTCTGGGTACAATGAGGCTTCTTCAATGACCAAAGTTGTGCCCATGTGGCTCTTCCAGAACCTATAATACATGCATCGCTTCCGGCGATTGACGTAAGGCTGCCAATGCTCTTACGTATCGACTAAAAATACTCAATCTCTCTTAAGATGATATGCGTTGTGCCGCTGCTAGCTAAGCACAGTTCCTTCATAGGGCGCTACACGTGTTCTAATATAGGGTATTTATTAACATGTATGAGAAGGCAATCAACACATAAATAAAATACGCCAATATCAAAACATATCATGCCATCATAAATTGAATAAATGAATGAATTCTTCAAATATCATCCAACCATCACGAGAAAATAACAATTCTTAAGTACCATCCATGCAAATTCTAACATATTCTTCCACACAAAATAAATGACAATTAAAGTCGAAATGCATTCAGTGCACTTGACTTCTTCTGTTATTTTCTCGGGGTTGACATTCTCTTCAAGAGAAATTATGGTCGTGACTACTTCTAGGTCGAGAGGGGTGCTGCTGTCATAATGGTCTCAAACACCATTAGCGTAGGCAGCTGCTCAGAATGCTCCCCCTCAACCGATGCAGAGTGGGCTTCATGTGCCCTTTGTCATCCCGTTTTTGGCTTGCTAGCCTTATTCTCACGTGGAGCATCTGATTTGCCTTTCTGGGCCGCGGTCTTACCCTTCCTTCCCCTTTTCTCTATCAAGGGCTTTCGCACCTTGTTGCTCCCGGCGTTGGCTTCACGGCCAGTGGAGCTACCAGATGGCTGAGTGACTTAGTTCTTACGGAGAACTTCGTCCTGAGACTCCGCAATTTGCATCATATCAATCAATTCGGCATATTCCTCATAGCCGTCTTGACGATAATTGCGTGTGGATTATACTGCATTGGGGTGGAAGTATTTTCTCAATTTTCTGTATTGGGGTCCAAATCCTGTGCAAGGCAGAATTGTATTCCCTGACCGTCTTAAAATCGGCAAACCTCAGTCTGATCCATTTCTACTCTGCTTGAGGAAGAATGGTGTACTTTAGCCTCTCAAACCTGCTTCTTGAGTGCGGTCCAGAGTGCTAGCGCGCTCTTCTCCGCCATATACTTATTCTTGAGAGTTGGGCAGAGGTGGAACCTGAGAAAATGAAGTGCCTGATCATTCTCCTCAGGTGTAGATTGAGCGTCTTTCTGTCCGCTTAATCCAATAGCTGCGCGGAGCTTCCGGCCCCCAAGTACAATCTCGACATTGGATTCCCATGTCAGATAGTTTTGGCCATTCTGGGCCAGCTCCTCGAACTCCCGGTTCATGATGCTAGTCATCTAAATGTGTATAAGTCTACTGCTGGTAGACATGCACGGAATAATTCACTGTGGGTAAATAAATAGTACAAACGGTTCTCGTAACGTTTCATAATTTTTTTATGCATTTTCTATAAATTTTACTGCTAATTCAGTGATTAAAAGCAATTTTCATTAATTACAATTAACCAAAAAAGTAAATAAATACAGAAAATACAGAGAATAATAATGGCATAAATAAATAAATAAGCTTCAAATGCTAAAAATAATTCAAAATTCCGATTCCCGATGCCCTTTTATGCTAAAATATGAAATTTCAGCAAATTCTGCAATTTCTGGGGGTTTCTACGCAAATTTCCAGTTCAGAGGAAAATTCGCGCAATGTTCTGATTTACCGAGGAGTTTTCTGGAAAATTCTGGACCCACTCGTAAATTTGAGGACCTTTCTGTAATTTTCAGAACTACTGAGGCCTCATTGCAAAATCCAGGACTTTTATGCAAAGTTTTAGGGGCCGATTGGTAAGTTTACGGAAACCGGAGGACTTTCTTGCAAAACCCACTTCCCTACCCGGTTCAGGCCTCCCCTTCCCCCTTTTTTTCTCACCCATATCCGGCCTACTTGGTTTTGGCCCATGCAGGCCCGTTTGGCCTCTTGGCCCACGCGGCCGGTGTTTACCCCATGAGTAGGGTTTCCCCTACTCATGTTTTCCCGTGGCGGCGGTGGCCGGTTAAGAGGCGCAGGCGCAGGCGGCGGCCCAAGCGGGCGCGGGCGGTAGCCGTCCGTCGGTGAGGCGGCGCGCAGGGAAACCGGGGCCGGCGGTGGTGGTAGTGGCGCCGTGCGAGGCGCGGCGGCACGGGCGCCAGTGGCGCGCGGCGGGCCCAAGGCAAGGCGGTTGCGGCGGCGCCATTCGGGGCGGGGGGGAGGCGGCTGCGGGCGCTAAGTCGGAGCGGCAGAGGCCGTGCGGTGCCGGTGCGGCGGCGGGCGTCCTCGGGCGAGGGCGCATGGAGAAGCCTTAGCCGGCGGCGACTCATACGGGGGCGCGGTGCGCTGTCCAAGGTGGCGGCCCGTGCTAGCCGGCGTGCAGGCCGGGGCCGAGTGGATGCGGTCCACGGGCGGTGCATGCGGGCGCGGTGCGGTTCAAGCGGCGTGCGGGCCAACCGAGCGCAGATGCGGCGCGGGCCTTGGGTGTTAGCGCGTGGCGAAGCCAGCTCGAGGCCGCGGCACAAGGCAGCGGCGCACGGCGGCAGGACCGGCAGCACTTGGGTGGACCGGAGACCGAGGTGGAAGCGGGTGCGGCGCGGCTACTGGCCGGCGTTGGGCGAGCGGCGGAGGCCGTGCGGGGCCAGCGGCTCGGTGGATTCGGGCCGGTGAGTAGGCATTCGGCTTCGTGCTTCCGGCCGAAGGCCAAGAGGTGGAGGCGGCCGGTCTACGGGCCATGCAACACCGGTGACAACCAAAGTGGCCGGCGGCGGGCTTCCTGCCGCGCACATGCGGGATTGCTGAGATGGCTTGCGGCGGTGCCAGCTGCAGGCCGGCGATCGGCGGCCGGCGGTGGGACCAGTGGCGGCTTCGGGCCGGTTATCTGCGTCGGCTTCAGGCCGGCGGCAGCTTCTATTGGTTTTTTTATTATTATTATGCAATGCCGTGCAGAAAAACAGTGCAAAAACCGAATAGAAGACATGCAAAAATTTCTTGTTTCCAATCTGCGATGCAATCAACATCTACCCTGTTTCGCAATCCACCGATCGACATTGTGCCGGCGATTTCAGATCTGCTCTCGGTAGATTAGGGCGGATTTGCATCGTTTCTAATCTACAGTGCAATCAACATCTACCCTGTTTCGCAATCCACCGATCGGCATTGTGCCGGCGACTTCAAGTCTGCTCGCGGTAGATTAGGGCGGATTTGCACCGTAGAAATTCAATCTATAACGCGAAAAGAAAATACAGATTCAAAAGCGATCTAGAAAATTCAATCTGTGCTTCGATGATTACCTTGTTCACCAGAGCGAAGTCGTGCTAATAACGTGTTGAGGAACCGTCGCTAGCGACCAGTCCGAGCGATTCCTCTTTTTAGAACAAGAACGAATTAATCACAGAATCACAGAATAATAGATTGAACACACAGAGAGATAGAGAGAACTCCTGGTCTTTCTTTATTGCTTTTATTCATGTGTACATAATGAGGAGATATGGCTCTCTATTTATAGACTACAATGAGGTGCCCACCATGGACCGCGGGCTGCTGGCCTAGGCCCAGATTTCTTAACACAACTAACTAGCTAGTGCGGCCCATCCAATAACATGCATGCTTTCTTGTGAAGTAAATGGCACGTGCGTTTGTATGTTGTTGGGCGGGCTAATGGACGCGATGGGCACTGGACCAGACCGAATATGCATATGACACGACCAAGTGATCATTTGATGGTTTCGGCCCATAGACGGGCCAGACCAGTACATGCAGGACTCCACGACATATATATTCCAATCCGTATTGGACTCTCGACACCGGATCCATCGAGTGTACAAATTCTCACCGGATGTATCATACTCCAACCCTACGGTCGACTATATTCCACTTCCGGTCACGTGCACCGGTGCATGGCCGCCGCCGGCCGTTGGGACTAATCTTATTGTATTATTGATAATGGTCGTGTCGAGTACTCCGTGTTCATGTATTGTGTAGTCGTGTCGAGTATTCAATGTGTTTGAGTACTGTGTAATCATGTGTCGAGTACTCATGTGTTTGAGTATGTGTAGAAGTCTGTGAACTGGTTATAGCGGTCGCAGTCGTAAGTCGAACTGCCTAGTAGTCGTTGCTACAGTGAACCAATTGTAACTACAATGAACCGGTCGTAGCTACAGTGAACCAGTCGTAGCAACAGTAAACCGATCATAGCAGTCGCAGTTGTGAGTCGAGCTGCATAGCAGTTGTAGCTATAGTAGACGGTCAGTACTCGTAAGCTACAGTACCCGGTCGATGCTCGAAGATCGGTAGTACTGGCTCTGCGTGAGCGGTACTACCGGAGATACAGTCGAAGTACTGTGGTTGACAAGCCGTGATCACTGAAGTGGTCAAAGTGAAGCCGTGGGCGGAAATGCGATCGAAATGCTGTGGTCGACAAGTCGTGGTCGGTGAAGCAGTCGAGGTGTCGTGGTCGAGAAGCCATGGTTGAGCAACTATTGTCGAAGAGGTGTTATCAAAAAGGACTCGAAGAAGAACTCAAAGTTGGTTAGGTCTGTGTGCAGTCGTAGACTTGGTCAGGTAGTAGTATATCTGTACCAGCCGTGTCCACTAGCTATGTTAGTTAGTTAGTAGAGCAAGTCTTTTGAGTAGTGCGCAGTGTGCAAGTCATAGAGATCGTAGCCAGAAGAGTTGGGCATTTTGTTAACCTATTTTGTATGTAACCTGAGACTATAAATACAAAGAGAAAGAAGAAAAACTACATAGTATTACGCAGCACTAAAACTCTTGTGTGTCTTGAGTTGATTGAAAAGTGTTCATGTGTGTTGCGACCACTGAGTGTGTACGTTTTGATCCATGTCTAGGCCAACACCGGCAGCCATATACGCCGCGCTGGTCCCCTCTCCCTACCGGCCAGCCGACTGGATGATGCTGGACCGCTTCGTGTTCCGCCGCGACGGCGACCTGCTCCCCGATGACGGGGCAACCCTGGCTGCCGTCTTTGCCTCCAACGACAACCGCGTCCACGTCTCCCTTTGCCTCATGGATCCCCCGCACACGTCACGCCTCTACCTCCATGGCCCCAGAGCGATGTACGAGCTGTAGCGCCGGTTCGCCATCATGGTGTCCCACGGCGGCCTTGTCGTGCTCAAGCTGCACCACGTGATCATCCCCGCGGAGGCGCCCTCTTTCTTTTCCATCCCACACGACCACTTCATCAACAGAGCCACCGTGCAGGCACCCCGGCGGTTGTCGCTCTAGCTGCTCCCACCCTACGCACACACACCGTCCGTCAATACTGGATCCTCCATGGAACGCTCGATCGCAATGACGATCAACTACCTAGCATAGGCCTGTGGTCCCATGGGGAAGTCTTCGTGGTATCAGACATGGAGGTGAAGATAACCTACTAAGTGGTTGACAGCACGTTGGTGGCAGTTGCTGAACTGTACATGCTATGTTCGTCGTCGCCAGAGTGGGAGATGAAGCTAGCATCGATCCGCCCTGCCAATGGCACGTTGGACCTCGAAGAACTGTACGACTGGAGAGCGGACATGGTGGTGGCATTCGAGACCTACCTCTGCTGGGTGAATTACACGCGAGGTGAGCTCTTCTGCGAGGTGTTCCAAGAGAACCCTGATACCAATTGTTGGAGTTGAACCTATCAGCTCCGATCGCTATTCACTGGGAGAAAATGCACAGATGCTTTCTTCTTTGGAACGACTTCTTTGGAACGACACAGGCACACTAGTAGGGAGGACGAATAAACACAGAAGAGACTTCTTTTGCGGCAACACATGCCTTCTTTTCCTTCTCTGTTATTCACTCATAACTCCTCAAATTTCTCAACAAATTACATTGTTTAAATAAGCCTCACGCACACACGGACACTTGACCTATACACGCACCTACTAACTCTACTAGTTAGACTACCTGTGATCTGATTTTGCCACCCACGATTCCCTACGACTTAGTATACACCGCGCACTACCCATAAGACTCGGTCCTGCTGAGATCAAATCAAATGCTTACGACCATACACTGACCTGACCAAGTCTACGACCACGCACAAACCTAACTAAGTTGTCTTCTTATGACTTTGAATCCTTCGACCACGGTGTCTCGACCATGGCACCTCGATCACGGTTGCTACTTGACTTACGAGCACTTCGACCACAGCTTCTCGACTGCATCTCCGACCACGGTGCTTCAACCGCATCTCTAGTAGTACTGCTCACACAGAATCAGTACTGCTAGTCTTCGATCACATAGGTCTTCCGAATATCAACCGAGTACTGTAACTTACGACTACCGACTGATTGCTGTAACTCCGACTACCGACCAGTTATGGTAGCTTACGACTACTACACAGCTCGACTAACAACTATGATTGCAATGCCAGTCTACCGTAGCTACGACTATTATGCAACTCGACTCACGACTGTGACTACTACGACCGGTTCTCGACGTCTATGCATACTCGGAGAAACGAGTACTCGACATACGACTACACAGTACTATGGCTTATGGCTGAAATTGCACTGTAACTGGCTGAAATTACACTGTAACTGAAAGTGGCTTATTCAGCGTAATTAAGTTTAAAAAAATTTAAAAAATAGAAAAAATATGTTAGCTCATCACAGACAATGCGAACAAATACGGGAAAAAAGAACAGGCAAAAAAGCTCAAAAAAACCAAAAATTTAGAAAAAAAACGAAATTTATGAATAGTGAAAAATAAGGCAGAAACCAAAAGCTTAAGCCAAAATGAGCGGGGTCTGAACACATAAGTACTCGACATACGACTATACAGTACTTAACACATGAGTACTCGACACGCGACTACACATAACAACAAGATTAGTTCGTACACGCGTTACCTCTCATTCCCCGTGCATCCTGGCTAGAGATGGCAACAGGTACCCGAAACCCGAGTACCCGATGGGTTTTACCCGATAAGGAGGCGGGTATGGAAAGATATCTTCACCCGCGGGTATGCTAATGGGCAAAAATTTCTACCCATCGGGTATGCGGGTGCGGGTGTATACTACCCGTACCCGTATACCCGCGGGTAAAATATACCCGGCCGGGTGTATATTAGATATAGCAACAGGTACATATACCTGTGGCCCGTATATATATATTCGAAACGAAGCCGATGGAAATACTCGCACTCGTATATACCTGTGCCCCGTATATACCTTATCAATTCGGGTATGGGTTACCCGTCGGGTATAAATACCCGCGCGGGTGCGGGTATGGGTAAGTTTCTATACCCGTGTGCGGGTACGGGTATTGTAGCGGGTGCGGGTGCGGGTATCGAGTACGGGTATGGTTTGGCTATACCCGACGGGTATTTACCCGTTGCCATCTCTAATCCTGGCAGGCCATGTCCGTTATTTGAGCTACTACAGAATGGCCCTGCAGACATACCGGAGCGTGATCGTGGCCGCCGCCGGAGACGAAGAAGAAGGAGGCAGCGGCCGCGCGCTGAAGTTCGTTGATGCCCATGCCCTCGTGAGTACAGAACCTTCGCATACTGGGGCACCGAGGACAGAGCCATCGCCTGCTGGACTCCGAGCATGGCGGCAGGTTGTGAGATGGAGTGGGGGATGGATGCGGGGATCAACGACGGTGAGCTGATCTGGGCCGGCGCCGGCGACGCCTTCGCGGGCCTCCGGCGTGGGTTCTTGGAGTACCCTCACGTCAGCACGGATAAGCCCCACGTCGTGCACTTCGCGCTGCGCCAGTTGTTGGTTGACAAGACGTGGTTCGTCGCCGTTGACTCCAGGAGCAAATCGATGCTGGAGGTTTTTCCGTATATCAGCGGAGAAGAAGACCTCCTCGGCGACGACGCCGACATGGCCGACGAAAAGCTTTACGGTTTCGAGCCGTTTATCCCCACCGAGATCTCCAAGTTCTTGAGCGTGCGTCGCACCAGGTGATTGATGGGAAATAGGTGCACCAGAAGCAAATCGGTGCTGGATGTGTTCTGATGTGCGATGCTAGATGTTTGTTTAAATACCGGCTTTGGATCGAGCAAACGATTCCGTAGCGACGATGAGATCAGGAGCATGCAAGCTTGTCCATTGTTGTAACCGCACTCCACGCTTTGCCAGCATCTTTCGGCCTCTTTTAAAGCAAGCCTTAAGAGAAAAAAAAAACACTGAACTATGAAGCAATTGATATTGACGTAGCTTATGATTTATGAGTGTAACTTATGATTTTTGGTCCTAGCATGAGCAATTTTGTGAATAAATTGAATGCCAATAAACCGCTTTAAAAAAATTGTTCTGATAAATCGTTTCAAAACAACGACAGAGATAACAGAGAAATTGTACCGTTTAATCGTTTAAGACAAATCATAAGCTATAAACTATAAATTGAAAATAACTCGATCACAGCTCTGTTTATATACACGAAGATGCACTTCCCACCGAGCTCCGGAGTAGTCAGATGCTTCACAGCCAAGGTCATCGCTATCTGCACTATTGTAGCAGTAGATACATCATGCATACATACCCATCAATCTTGTAAGTTACCATGCAAATCCTAAGTACCTGACAAATAAGAACATGCCCAGACATGGAAGGTTCAGAGTTCATTGGTGCCACGAACTGATCGAAGCTATATAGAAGACCACTATTTTTATCCCTCTTTCGCTGCATGATTCATGAAGCAATTACATTAGTAATTGGAATAAATCCTAAAAGGCATTGTATTTTTCTATCAAATAAAACCCATTCCTAGTTCCTGACTTCCTGCGCAAATCTTCAAGCATGCGATTTATCTAATGTCTTAACTAAAACAGAGCAAAAATCGAGCCTGCACCTTACACCACATCGTCCAGTAAACGAGAACCGCTCAGTTGAGCATGCAACACCCATCCAATCATCAACTCAAACTCTGAAAGTATGATGATTTAAGAAATCAATACAAACCTTCTAGAAAGATCCAACCATATTTCAAAATTTCAGGAGTGATACTTTTTATGGAACATTGACCTTAGAATATGTAACCAAACTATTTAGTTTTTTTTGTAGAAACTAAATACCCTAGGTGGAGTTTCTGGTGACAATATATTTGTATAGAGGAATTGTAAGACCATGTGTGGTAGCTCCGTGAGAGTGATGAATATTTGACATTGCTTGTGTCTTTTGTTGTTTGAGTTTGATTTTAAAATTTTGCATTTTGACCCGTTGCTTTTAGTACCTGACGGTCTGACCGGCCATTGCATGACAGTTTAACCGGTGTCAATAGTATCAGCCTTTTGTTGGTAGTAGATATTTTTCAGAGAAGTTCTTTTTGAGTTTTTGGTCTGAGACCCGGAGCAGTCTGACCGGCCATTGAATGGTGGTCTGACCGAAGTGGTGTTGGCAATTTTACTGGCTTGGTGGCCGCGGTCAAACCAGCCTATGTGGTAGTTTGTTGAGTCGAGTTTGTTTTGGGTTATTAGTCATGGCTGAGTACATGTAGTTGTTAGTCATGGGGTTTCTATGCAAATGTGAGTCATGCTATGTCCATGCATGATTTGATTTACTGATAAGAGTCAAGTACATGTCATTTATACTCAGATCGATTTCTTGTTCTTTAGTGTATAGGTGCTTTGATGACCAAGCTAGGCTTGATGCCCATGAAGTGTAGTGTAAGTCCGAGTGAAGTAGCATCTCAAGTTGTGAAGCATGGGAGAAATACAAGAGTCACGAGGAGGCAGTAAGTGCATATGGTGTGCCAATTAAACTTTTACATTTCAAGTGGTGATATTTCTCGGAGTTGGCATACAATCTTGGCAGCAAGTAATTGGACATGATGGATTGTGGTGTGCCATAGGACTCAAGAGTTTCAAATGTTGACGGCCTTGGCGCAGGCGTACTATCTTGATGGCAAATAATTGGGTGTCATGGACTATGGTATGATACAATCTGCTATAGGATTTGGACATTTCAAGTGATGATGGCTTTGATGTAGGCATATGATGTTGGCGACAATGCATTGGGCATCGCATATTCATGAAGACCGATGGGTAGCAAGTGATTTAGGTGTCATCTTTGTGGATGGAATATCTTATCGGGCTTGTAGAATCTTGTGAAAGTTATACTTTGAAAAGCATGCAAGTGTGTGAAATATAAAAGTTCATTTATGTGTGGGATACTGAGTTTTTGTAATTGTAAGTGGTATGATCTACTAAGAGTGGCTAATTTTTTAGGGTTTGGTGTGAGGTGTAAGCCTCCACTATATAAGCCTTGTGTTGAAGAAAGAGACAACACATAGGATTGGAGAGATTAGTGTTAAAGTTTTATTGTGTTAGAGCCTTTTGTGTGTGCTCTAGGCTTAGAGCTCTGTCATCCTAAGAGAGTGGTTGTAAAATATTGTTCTTCAAGTGAAATGAAATCTAAAATTTACCCAAGTAAGTTGTGACATGGATCCTTCCTTGTGCTTTTGATTTGCTTGGCTTTCTTGTTTGATTTTCTCTCTTCTTAATCATCCCACATGCCAAATACGTGTAAGAGGTGAAGATATCTCTTAGAGATCAGATCTCATCCATCTAGACATAATCTAGAGGAAGTTCTTGAGTTTACCCAATTTTCCTCAAGGGAGAGGTGTTTTGGGGATTTTGCTCTTGTGGAAGGTTTTAGCTTCAATTTTGCTATGATTTAGCTTACTATGACATGTGAAAACACATTCAAGTTATCTTGATCATCAAGAACTCATAAGCAAGAGCATATTAAGATTTCTCTCTTTTACCCAATTTGGGTGAAACTCTCTGTGTTTTGGATAAAGGTCAAAACTACATTTGAATTAGTGGTCTGAGAGTTGAATCTTTTCTTGGATTGTGTGCAGTGCAATCTGTATTGATTCTTGACGAGTAGTTAAACTGCATGGAACTGAGTGATCAGACCTGCCAGTGGTCAGACCGATGCGATCGTTCTGACCAGCAGTCAGACCGATTGGAGATAGATTGTCTCCGGTGAATTTTGGCTAACTTTGGTGAGCTTGTGAGTTTATGTTTCTGCTGTGTAGAGTTGATACTAGGGATCCAGTTGGCACGGAATTCTATGTATATGTTTGTTATTCTTTTTGTTTTATTTTTTTGTGCTAAGTAAGAAGGGGGAAAGATTGTCATGCTAAGTAGGAGGGAAAAGAAAAAAGGGAGTAGAAGACATGAGTAGTAGAAAGCTTCAGTATCCACAAATAGAAACTGTGTGTTTTGGGCACATCTACGTTCCGCGCGTGCGTCTGTTGGTGATTTCTATTGTACACCCTCACTTACTATATATAATGCGACTGTTGATCTGCTTGTGGTGCACACATACCATCTGCTTTTGTCCTCGTGTGCTGGGGTTTGTCACCATGAATTATGATATAATGTGAAGCAAATTAAGATAAATTTGAAAAACAAATTATCAAACTTTGAGAGCAAATCAGGATAAATTCAAGAGCAAAATCAGTACAAATTTAGAAGCAATTCAAGATACTATCCAAAGTAATTTATTCTCATCTTGTCTGCTATCACATGATAATCCCCACATCCACCCACACCCTCTAAAAAATCACCAAAATCCAACCAGTTGAACAAATCAAAACCAATGTTGAACTAAATCTGTTGTTTGCATGTGTGCTACTACCACCACACGCTGATCCCCACCCCCAGCAAGCAAATCAGGATAAATTCGAGAGCAAAGTTAGTATAGATTTGGAAGTAATTCAGGATACTATCTAAAGCAAATCTAGAATTATTTAGATACAAATCATGCAAGCAAACTGAGGATAATTTTTAAGCAAAATTTGTATACATTTTAAATCAAATTACGTGTACATGTGACGCAAAACATAATAAAAATAGGAAAAGAGAGAAACGCTTGGGGGAGAGAGAAGATTGGAGATATAGTGAAGATTGGAATGGGGAAAGACTTGCTGTGTGTTTTCATGGCAGAGAGGGGAAGGGAAAGTGAAGAGGAAGGGGAGAGGTGGGGGCCAAGGCCATTGTTTTTCTTTGTTGATGAGGTCAAGCATCTATCCACATGTTGCCTTTGTCGTGCGTTCAACAATATTATCAAACACACGTGCGGACATGGGCTTTTCTGAAATAGTTTTGCTTTTCTTACAATAACCTCTGCTACCTAAAACACTCATATAAGTCACTGCTAGACAAGTGTTCTAAAAATTGGTAACCGGTACTTATTTGGTCATCCACCAAGTAGTGATTAGACTGGCCCAATTATGTGGCCTAAGCAGCGATCATACAGTAACAGGTAGGGGCATCCATTCCTGGTACCAGGCCCAGTGTACGTCCTAGCAAGAACCCTGCTGCTGCTAGTAGGGGTAAAAAGTGGATACGAATTATCTGTATTATCCGGTTACCATATTCGATAGAATGCGAATATTGTATAAATTTTTCCATCTGATTAACAATTTCTATTCTATTCGTATTCAAATTTGAATTCAGATAAAAAATATTGATGCGAATATGGTATGGACTTTTACCATCTGAAATGTCATTTTATCCGGACTATTCGTATCCATATTCTTATTCAATAAAGCAATATGCATATTTTATTACAATACGACTAATTAGTTGGACAAATTTTTTTAATCGAACATAAATTCATGTTTCTTTAGGTGAAGTAGATGAATTAAAATGATTAATCACGATTGTACAAGGATAAAATGTCATTAGTGTCTTCATACTACATAAGTCATGAGGATATTTGAATCTGACCAAATTGAGTAGATATTGTATTTGAATTTGTATCTAGCATTTGTCCGGTCTATATTCATATCTGACGTTTGTTCGATTTGTATCCAAATTCGAGAAAAAAAATATGGATACGAATATGGTTTAATCACTATCTTATTCATATTCGATCTGTATTAACCCCTAGCTGCTAGGGTTCACAAAATTGGAAATGAGGTATTTCCCAACCCAATAGTTTGCTGAAAATCGATCGACTCTCAAGCGTCATTTGAAATCTAAAATTTACCCAAGATAGTGTCAACAAGTTAGATTTGGTGAAAATCATTTGGAATATGTGTGGTCTAGATATATCAGATTAAGTCACTACTAACTATGCAAAAAAAATGGTGACTCATCTCAATGCAGCTTTTAATGTGTAAATGGTTTAGTCTTGCATGAGCTTACATCAAATAGCTAGAAAAATATTTATCTGTATAGAGAACATTTTGTATTAGTTTTGATCAAGTCATAGATAAGCCCAAAAATTGTATAGAACGGTGTATGATCAATGGTAAATATAAAATATGTTGTGTTTCCAATGATGTTGTTATCAGGCAAATAGTGTAATTGAAACAAAACCACTCCCCTCCCTTATGGATAAACGTTGACTAATACACTATATTCTCATTCCAATAAGTTCATTTCTCAATCAAACATCATAGTTTTTATTTGTGTAGTGATCATTGTTCTTCTAGAAATAAGTAAAAGGAATTCTTTTTGACTTTGGTTTATGGCTTATAACTACAGCTTATGAGTGTCGGCTACTCATGAGAGAGAGTATGGAGTAACAGAAACTCCCATGCGATTTTGGCCAATATAAATGAAGTCGCTACAATGTGTTCTATAATTAACTTGTAGACCTCTCTTTAAAAAGGCACTCTGTATGAAAGCTAGTTACTGTAGAAAAACTAAAAAGCAGCTTTTAGAAGCTGAAAACAGCATACTCGAAATCTGGTTTGTTAGCCTTCGGATGAAGTCCCATGAGCCGCACGTGTTTTCCCCTTTCTCTTCACCTTCTCTCCCAATTCCTTCTCTCAATGTCCTCTCACTCCAATCAGTGCTGCCACTAGGGCTATGAAAAAAGCTCGAGACTCATGAGCTACTCGAGCTCAGCTCGCTCTAGGCTCGATTCGAGTTTGGCTCGAGCTCCAAACGGGCCAAGCTCAAGCTTGATCCCAAGTGTGCGAGCTTCAATGAACCAAGCTCGAATATCTCACAAGTTTCAATGAGCTGAGCTCGAATAGCTCGTAAGCCTTGAGATGTTCTTATAGCCCTAGATACATACTAACCTTACTGAGCTTACTCGAGCTGAGTTTGAGCTCGAACTTTTCTATTACTAAAAATTAGTATATATTGAATTATTTTTTACTGTTATCAAGCTTACTCGAGCCAAACTTGAGATTGAGTTTTTCTTATTGTTGAAAATCAGTACATATTAAATTATTTTAACTATTATCGAGCTTATTCGAGCTAAGCTCAAGCTTGGGCCAAGCCGAGTTCTAGGCTCGGACCCCAACTCAGGCTCTCTCAAGCTCGACTCGAGCTTCTATTGAGCTTGAGCTTGGGAGACCAAGCTCACTTAAGCTCAGTTCATTTATAGCCCTAGCTGCCACGTGTGCTTGCCATCCCAAGCCCCCTTGTTCCAAGCATCCCGGTTCACCACCGTAGACCCTGCCGCTAATAAGATTAGTAACTGGCCGTGGCGTACCTCACATGACTATGCACCATGAGTAGCAACCCATTGGAACCGCCATGTGGAGCTATCGTCCAGGTGAAAGCTTGAAATTACTAGGGTTTAAGTGTTTTGTTCCGGTTAAAAAATCATAGATTTTCTAGAGCTGAAATTGAAATCTAGTTGGATTCCAAATGTTGGGATTTGAGTCGAGAGTGTTAGAAATATGCACTACAGGCAATCATAGAGATGATTATATTTCGTTATGTTCATGATTTATTGGGTAATATGTTATCTTGTTCCTTGAATAATATCATTAATATTTAGCCAGAAACATATGAGGACACATATGAATATATTGGCATATGTATTGGCTGATGACCAAGTTTCACCGGTCATAGATATGAAGATATCAAACCAATAATATGGACACATGTTGGCGAACATGGGGTTGGATCAACTCACCATGAGACACTGCGAGAACATTGCATTCTTACATGTCATCAGTTAGTCTCATTTACAATACGTATGCTATATCCTTAGACTTGAGGTCGTCGCACGTACTTGTGATGCATAACATATGACTTAGGGGTTGCCAAACGCTACTTCGTAAATGGGTAGGTACAAATGTAGCTTTTGGGTTTTCTCACGATGCATGCATTGAGGCATGGTCAATCAAGATAGGATTTGCCCCTCCATGCAATGGGACAGGTATCTCTAAACCTCTCGAGTGATTGGATTCTAGAAATGCATGGCCATGCTACTTATGGTTAAAGAGTTAACTATAGTCGGGGAATTTGAATCATGCGATTAAGAAAGAGTGGTCGAGCTAACCAACAAGGATGACACGTACTCATCTTGAGCTTGACCGATATCGTGAGGTAAAGAGAAATGCATATAAGTTTTGTTGAAATTTGTCCGATATGATATCTACGTATACTTGGGAGTCAGCATGTCTTGCTACGGGCCGCTACCAATTAGTGGACGAGTAGGAGTACTCGGCCTATGTCCAAGTGTACGTGAACCTACAGGGTCACACACTTAAAGGTCTGGGATATAATTTGGATGGTAATATAAATTCATGTGGGAAACGAGTTCCTAATGGGCCTCAAGTTCAAGGACCATTATGGATACCTATAAATAGAGAAACGATGGCATAGGGTTAGTGGAGAGAATTCAGAATTCCCGAAACCCTAGTTGCCACACCTTCCTCATCTAATACCACACAGCCGGCGCTAGCACTCTAGTGCGTGGTGTTCCTGCCCCGTACGTATGGATACCTTGGAGATGTTGATGCGAAACTTCAGCACTAGGATGATCGGCAACTTGTGATAATCACATGGAGCTGAAGGAGGAGACGTGCAGCTAGTACGACTACCACCACATCAACACGCTACATCGACTCTACTTCCGCTGTGAGTCTACACGTCTAGTGGTAATTCCATAATCTATTACTACTGGAGGTTCTTTGTTTACATGGTAGAATTTTTGAAATTGTGCTTGCATAGCCTACCCGTAGTGCTTCAGTGGTATTAGAGCCATCCCGTCTAGTTTTAGATTTGAATTAGATTCCTATGGTGATATGTGGGAATCATAGATGTGATCTATTATTGTTTCTGTGGTCGTTCTATATGATAGACTGATTTTGGCGGTGGTCAATATGATCGTCCATGCACAGTGGTCTATAGATGGGTTCATGATCGCTATTCCGTGATTGTGTTTTCATGGACGAATCATGACTTACCTCTACCGGTTGGTTTTCTGCCATCGGGATAGACAGTGAAGGTGTAAATCCATGGAGCAAGGGAAGATCAATTTTGGTTGATCGAATTAGAGTTGTGATCGAAAAGAGTTAATGTGATTAATCCAATGTGATTTGCATAGACAGAAGCACCGAATAGGACCTTTGTGACTACGATAATAATTTGGTATGTCAGATAGAATACAATTCTATGCATATGTTTTGCAGGATTGTTGTGAATAGTATGGCCCATTATTCATGTGAATGATGTATGAGATGCATATATGCATGAAATATTCATGGCCTACGTGTCATGCTTATTGTAGCTCAAGGCTACCTATATTTGTATAACGACGTGCGTGTCGACTTGTGTTGCTTCTTCACTCCATGTAACCTTTACTAGTACGTGCTATGGAGTAATAGCTTAATGGGAGTAATTGGAGGTTTTTGCCACTTGGAGACATGGCAAACAGGAAGCACAACAATATAGATCACCATGTGAAAGGGTAATACTATATCATGATACCGTGTGATTGTTTGTGAATGGCTTTATATTTTTGTTCATTTATTTCTATGCATGTTATTTAATTGCTCTGAATGCTTTTAACATGGTAGAAATAAAATTCCCTCACATAATATTAAGCTGAATTGATGCCCTCCCAATTAGCTGCACCATCTAAAGCCATGTATTTTAATGATAGGTCTTACTAAAGTAGAGTGCCATTAATTTTCCTTGACTAGATGGGTTTGTGTTGGACACTCACACGCAAAGCATTGGTTTAACTTGATAAGATCATCATAACGGTTATGGACCTTCGGGTATAGGGTTGGGTGCCAGAGCATAGAGATGCTGTCCAACAACAAGAGTTATATAGAGATATAATTAACAAGGGTTGCATACCAAATTCACTAATCTTCTAGTAGTGATGCCAAAGCTCACTAGTAGATAAGTTGATTGTGGGTCTTGAATCACTGAATGTCATAAGAGGGATATGGTATTTAGTGAAAGTATCTTTATTAAATTGTTTAATAGAAATTACCTTTCTTGAACATATATCTTAGTTGTGCATATTTTATGTTGTAGATCATGGCACCAACTACTGTACCTACTTCCAGTTTTGCTTTATGTTCGACACTCTTGATAAAGAAAAACTAAATGGAACAAATTTTGTGGATTGGTCCCACAATCTAAGAATTGTTCTTAGGCAAGATAGAAAGGAACATGTTCTAGAGGAACCAATTCCAGAAGTGCGTGATGAAAATGCTACTGCTGCTCTTAAAAAGCCTATAGAAAGGCATGTGATGAGTCCCTTGAGAGCATATCGTTAGCTGTCGCATGCTTGTTGCTATGGACTTAGACCTTCAGAAGCAGTTTGAGAATATAGAGGCTTACGATATGATCGTGGCGCTCGAATGCATGTTTGAGGCATAAGAAAGAACTTAGAGATATGAGATCTCAAAGAAATTATTTTGGTGTAAGCTATTTGAGGGCAGTCCGATGAGTGCTCATGTGGTCAAGATGGTTGGTTACACACAGAGCTTGAAAAAACCTGGTTTTTCTTTTAGCCAAGAGTTGGCTACTCACTTGATTCTTACTTCACTTCCTGCAAGCTATGGGCAATTCATTCTAAATTTTCATATGAATCGCTTAGACAAGAATCTCACCGAGCTGCATATGATGCTCAAGATTGCAGAAGACATCATTAAGAAAAGCAACAGTCATGTGATGATGGTGCAAAAGACTACTAACTTCAAAAAAGAAGTTTAAGGCTTTGGGCAAAAGAAAGGGCATGAGCAAAATTCAAGATAAGATCTCAAGTATCAAATCTAAGCTTCCGAAGCTTAAGATTGGTGCTACACTTGATACTCTTTACTACTATTGCCAAGGCACTGGACATTGGAAGAGGAACTACAAAAAGTACTTGGCAGAACTAGAAAAGAGGAAGGGAAGTAAGACTTCTACTTTAGGTATAAATATTATATAAATAAATCTTGCTACTTCTTATATTGGTTCTTGGGTATTTGATACTGAATCAGTTGCTCATATTTGCAATTCAATGCAGGGGCTGATAGAAGTATGAGCTTATTAAGAGGTGAGGTTGATCTTCGCGTGGGCAATGGAGCAAGAGTTGTTGCATTGGCTGTTGGTACTTTACCATTATCTTTACCTTCAGGATTTTTGAAATTAAATAATTGTTATTATGTTCCTGCCTTAAGCAAAAATATTATTTTTGCTTCATATTTGGGAGCATAAGGTTATGAGTTCAGAATAAATAACAATTGTTGTTCAATTTATTTGCATGATATGCTTTATGGTCATGCTCCATGATAAATAGATTATATGTTTTAAATCTTGAGGATGTGCTTTTCTATAACATTAATGCTAAGAGGTTTCGGCATAATGATTTGAATCCCACTTATATTTGACATTGTCGTTTGGATCACATAAATGAGAAGCGTATAGTAAAGCTCCATAAAGGTGGTGTTCTGAACTCATTTAATTTTGAATCATTTGAAACATGTGAGTCTTGTTTACTTGGCAAAATGGTACCTTTCACTGGTTTAGGTGAGAGGACAAATGACTTGTTGGCCTTAATACATTTAGATGTATATGGACCAATAAACTCAACGGCCAGAGGTGGTTTTCAGTACTTCATAACTTTTACCAATGACTTTAGTAGATACGATTACATCTATCTAATGAGGCATAAGTCTAAATCCTTTGAAAAGTTCAAGAAATTTCATAATGAGGTACAAAATCAACTTGGCAAGACAATCAAAGCCCTACAATTAGATCTTGGAGGTGAATATTTACGCCATGAGTTGGGTGATCATCTAAAGCAATGTGGAATTGTTCCATAGCTAACTCTACCGGGAACACCTCAATGGAATGGGGTGTCTAAATAATGGAATCGGACCTTGTTAGACATGGTTCGATCCATGATGAGGCAATCTAATATGCCATTATCTTTTTGGAGTTACACTTTAGAAACTACCTCTTACACTTTAAATAGGGTATTATCTAAATCAGTGGATAAGGCACCATATTTGATGTGAACTAGGAAGAGTCTTAGTTTTTCTTTTCTCAAAATATAGAGATGTGAAGTATTTATAAAACATATGACGTCTGACAAGGTCACATCTAAATCTGATAAATACTTCTTCGTGAGGTATCTTAAAGAAACTAAATGATATTACTTTTATAAAAGGGATGAGAACAAAGTGTTTATTGCGCGAAATAGTGTCTTTTTAGAGAAAGTTTCTCTCAAAAGGAGTGGTGGGAGCACGGCGAGACTCAAAAAAATTTGAGAGCCATCATAAAATGTTTCGATTCCTACTGAACCTCTACAGAATATACAAGATGTTGTAGAACCTGTGGAATTGGCACTAGCCCCACGTAGGTCTGAAAGGTCACGTCAATTGCCGGTAAGGCATCGGCCTGACATTTTAGTATTAGACAATGATGAGCATAAAACTTATGAGAAAGCGATGATCGAACCAAACTATGAGAAATGGCTTGGAGCCATGAGATCCGAAATTCAATCCATGTATGATAATCATGTTTGGAACTTGATTGATCCGCCTAATGGTATTAAAAACCATTGAGCGCAAGTGGGTTTTTGAGAAAAGATAGACATGGATGGAAATATTCATATCCATAATGCATGATTGGTGGCGAAGGGTTTTAAACAAATTCAAGGTGTTGATTATGATGAAACATTCTCATCCGTCGCTATGTTTAAGTCTGTCTAGATCATTCTAGCTATTGCTGCATATTACGATTATGAGATATGGCAAATGGATATCAAAATGGCTTTCCTAAATGGAAAGCTAAGTGAGGATGTGTACATGACATGACCTGAGGGTTTTGTTGATCCTAAAATGCTAGAAAAATATGCAAGTTTCAGAAATCTATCTGTGGGTTGAAGCAAGCATCTCGGAGTTGGAATATATGTTCTGATGAGGAGGTCAAAAGGTTTGGTTTCATCAAGAATAAAGAACCTTGTGTTTACGTGAAGGTTAGTGGGAGCACACTTGTAATCCCAATCTTATATGTAGATGACATATTATTGATTGGGAATGACATTCCTATGCTGGAATCCGTGAAGGCCTCATTGAAAAAATAGTTTTTTATGAAGGACCTAGGAGAGGCATCATATATCTTAGGGATAAAGATCTATAGAGATAGATCGAGATGCTAATTGGATTAAACCAAATTACTTATATTGACAAGGTGTTAAAACAGTTCAATATGCAGGATGCCAAGAAGGGGTTCTTGCCCATGTCATATGGCATAAGTCTTAGCAAGAGTGAGTGTCCTTCGACAACTGAAGAGTGAGACCGTATGAATGGTATTCCATATGTTTTAGCTATTGGATCTATTTATGTACGCCATGATACGTACTCAACCAAATGTATCATATGCTCTAAGTGTTACAAGTAGATACCAAGCTGATCCTGATGAAGGGACAGCTATGAAAAACATTCTTGAGTACTTAAGAAGGACTAAGGATACGTTCCTAGTTTATGGCGGTGATGAAGAGCTCGTTGTAAATGGTTACATTGATGCAAGTTTTCAAACCGACAAAAATGATTATCGTTCTCAATATGGTTGTGTATTCATTTTGAATGGAGGGGTAGTGAGCTGAAAAAGTTCCAAGCAAGAGACGATTGCTGATTCTACGACGAAGGTCGAGTACATTGCGGCTTCTGAAGCTACGAAGGAAGGTGTTTGGATAAGAAATTTCATTGCTGAGTTATGTATGGTCCCGAGTGCTTATCTCTATTGTGATAATAATGGAGCCATTGCTCAGGCTAAGGAGCTTGGATCCCATCAGAAGTCCAAGCATATAATCAGGCGCTATCACCTTATTCACAATATTATGGATAAAGGAGATGTAAAGATATGTAAAATACACACGAATTTAAATGTTGCTGATCCATTGACAAAATCTCTCACATAGTCAAAGCATGAGGCACACACAAGAGCGATCAGTATTAGATACCTAAATGATTGACTCTAGTGCAAGTGGGAGACTATTAGAAATATGCCTTAGAGGCAATCATAGGGATGATTATATTTCGTTACGTTCATGATTTATTGGATAATATGTTATCTTGTTCCTTGAATAATATCATTAATATTTATTATCAAGTATGTGACTTGATTGTGAAACTCTAGATTTCTGCGATGATTATTCTTAAACGATCCCTAGTCGGAAACATATGAGGACACATATGAATAGACTAGCATATGTATCGGTTGTTAACCATGTTCCACGAGTCATAGATATGGAGATATCAAACCAATAATATGAATACATGTTAGCGAACATGGGGTTGGATCGACCCACCATGAGACACTGCGAGAACGTTGCATTCTTACATATCATCAGTTAGTCTCATTTACAATACGTATGCTATGTCCTTAGACTTGAGGTCGTCGTACGTACTCGTGATGCATAACAGATGACTTAGCGGTTGCTAAACACTACTCCATAACTAGGTAACTATAAAGGTACCTTTCGGGTTTTGTCATGATACATGTATTGCGGCATGGTCGATCAAGATAGTATTTGCCCCTCCATGCAATGGGACAGATATCTTTAGGCCTCTCGAATGATTGGATTCTAGAAATGCATAGCCATGCTACTTATGGTTAAAGAGTTAACCGTAGTCGGGGAATTCAAATCACGTGATCGAAAAAGACTGGTTGAACTAACCAACAAGGATGGCACGTACTCGTCTTGAGCTTGACCGATATCATGAGGCAAAGAAAAATGCATATAAGTTTTGTTGAGGCTCGTTTGATATGATATTTATGTGTACTTGGGAGTTGGTATGTCTTGCTAGAGGCCATTACCGATTAGTGGATGAGTAGGAATACTCAGGCCATGTCCAAGTGTTCATGAACCTATAGGGTTGCACACTTAAAGGGTTGAGATATAATTCAAATGGTGATCTGAATTCATGTGGGCCATGAGTTTCTAATGGGCCTCAAGTTCAAGGATCATTATGGATGCCTATAAATAAAGGGGCGGTGGCATAGGGTTATAGGAGAGAATTCAAAATTTTCAAAACCCTAGTAGCCACTTCCTCATCTAATATCATGCAGCCGGCGCTAGCACTCCAGCGCATGGTGTTCCTACCCCGTATGTGCGGATACCTTGGATGTGTTGATGCGAAGCTTCAGCATTAGGATGATCTGCAACCTATGACGATCACAAGGAGCTGAAGCGTGAGACGTGTGGCTAGTACGACTACTACCGCATCAACACGCTACATCAACTCTACTTTTGCTACGAGTCTGCACATTTAGTGGTAATCCCGTGATCTATTTCTAGCAGAGGTTCCTGTTTACGTGGTAAAATTTTTGAAGTTGTGCTTGCATAGCCTACCCGTAGCACTTCAGAGAGTTCGTTTGAATCTGAGTTGAGAGTTTCTTTGAATTCAAGTTGAAAGTTCAAAGTGGGTGGAGAGGAAGGGGAGCATCGGAGACTTAGGAAGAAGGCTTGAACAGTAGCTATCCTCAAATGAAAGGCAACAAACAAAATCCACCTGAAAGTACGAAGGAGTTTGATTTCGCCCTACAATTATTTTCGTTGCACTTCCGCTCCATTAGTCGTGGCCACTGGTCCTCCACTGTGGTATGTTGGTCTTCCATACATGGCAAAATAAGTCCTTAGTTTATGCACAATACAAAAGAGGCAAACAGTTTTCCTCCTTGAGTACTCAACGGAATAGGGGTGGCCAAGGCATTAGGGAATTTTTTTTAAAATAATTAATTTTTAATTCCAAATTATAGTTTTATGCCTGTATTTTTATTATACAGAAATGGCCATCTGTCACCGCACGGTTGGACGACAGAGGTAAGTCATCCAACCATTGGGCGAAATAGGCAAGCCATCCAACCGTTGGGCAACACGAGGCCAGGTCGCCCAATGGTTGGGCGACTTAGCCATGTCGCACAACCGTACGATGAATACTCCTCTGGGCGACATGAGTAAGTTGCCCAACTGTTGGGCGACATGAGTAAGTCGCCCAACGGTTGGGTGACTAATTGCTGCCAACCTGTCCTTTTCTTTTTGACCAGACACCCTCACAGGCTTTCTCATCATTTCTTTCGCAAGAAGAACGAGAGGAGATTGAGAGAGGTGAAAAAAGAGGGATAGGGGGAGAGGGGGAGAAGGTTGCGAGAAGAGAAGAAGCAGAGAAGCTCGAAAGAGGGAGAGAAGACATGGCGAAGTAGAGGAGCTCGGAAGAGGAGAGAGGAGAGGAGGGAGGGAGTGAAGGAGAGGAGAGGAGCTCGGGAGAAGGAGAGAAGAAGAGGAAGATGAAGAAAGCTCGTTGATAAGAAGAAAAGGTCTTCGTGTGAAGGTAATAGCCTCATCCATTCTTATTCTCATCCGAATGTATGCAACGTGTAGGTACGTATTTGGTTTGTACGTGTAGGTAATAGGCTATAAGTACCACCCCTTCCGCAGTGTGTCTTCCTGCACTACGACTGCAATACTACATCGCTAGCATGGAGAAGCAATGGGAGAAGATTACCCGACTCACAAGGGCTGCTGTAGCCTGGGATGAACAAACGGAGCATGCTAGGAGGCCACCTCTACAAAGCGAAGCCCCCGTACCTCTAACCCCCGAAGCGAAGCCCCCGTATCTCCAACTCCCGAAGCAAAGTCCCCCGTACTTCCAACCCCAACCCGTACCTCAATGTTCCCATCGAGCGTTCGCCACAAGACCCGCCCATGGGGGAGAGCCCTCCTCTGCTGGTGCAGGAACACATGCAAGTTCTTCGAATCCAAGGAGCGATTGAGCTTAGGCATGCATTACTAGGGTTACGGTAACTATGTTTGGGACTATCCCGATTGACGTTGGGACACGACCCGCTATCGATAGCTGGTAAGAACGGGTTACAATACATTTACTTACCAATTCTCTTATATGGCACGCACTAACAAGTTCTCCCCTCTTCCCGTAGTCTGTAGATCTGCTATGCGCCTATTGGAAATGGATCGATCGGGAGATCCACATGCACGTCCAGTGGACTCTGGACTGCGAGGAGTAGGATGCCCAGACGGCGTGTGAGAGGATAGAGGAGCGGCGCCGTAGTGAAGATCGAAGCGAGCGTATCCAGCGGGAGACGCAAGCTCACCTAGAGGCATGCAGGCGCAAGGAGAGGGAGGCTCGTGAGGAGGAGCCGAGAGAAGGTGCGAACTGGCGGCCAAGGCCATGGCTGACGGCGAGGACTACAACATCGAGCTAGACCGCAAGGGCAAATGGTCATGTCCACGCAGTAGTTCCATGCTCTTCATCCATATGTTCCATGTATTTCTAATTCCCTAAAGGCATGTGTGTACCATCCTTGGTTCGTTAGTCTGCGTGCCATGTAACCCCCTTGTCGGATGAACAGTCGTGTTGTTTTTCTTACGTTATTTATCTGAAGTTCTCCTCCATGTATGAATGCCTAGTTACATCGCAATATCACTTACCTTTCTACTTATGAATCATTACTACCTCAATCGTTCTCACAAAAGTTTTCAGAAAATTTATCGCACTATAACAACATACGATCGCAAAATGTTATTGCGAGTCTAACATATTTCATACCATTCACAATCTACAAAAATCACAAACGGATCACTCGAGATTATCTGCCTTTTTATTTTAAAAAAACTTACAAACAAGATTTTTTAAATGTTACCTACCTACAACAATTGCCATTTACCCCCAATTATTTCCCTCAAATTAATAAAATAATTATATATTTTTTAAAAATCGTCTAATGGTTAGATGATTAGAGAATTATCGCCCAACCGTTGGGCGACTTGGGATCTTATTGCTCTATACAATTGGGCGACATGATCTAGTCGCTCTACGGTTGGGCGACATAGTCTAGTCACCCAATAGTTAGGCGACTTAGGGCAACATATATCAAAAATACAAAAAAATAAAAAAAGATATAATCCTGTAATTCAAAATTAAAAATTAAAAATTTAAAAAAATTCGGCATTCGGAGCCCTTACTGCATGTTGCCTACTATCACATAGGTAATATGTCACTATTTCACCCATCTTTTAGGCGTATGTGATCTTGGTAAAGCTACAGTAACATATTTCACCCTATTCGTGTTCTTTTGCGTTTATTGCTTATGGTTTTTGACTTATGATATAGTAACTAGTTTTCAAACGATGTATCTTTTGAAGATGGGATCTATAAGTCGATTTTAGTAGACATTGTATCGATTTCAGTTATACCGACCAAAATTACATGTGACTATCTCTCTTCATACTGTCACTCGTAAATAATCAAAATTAAAAAGCTATAAGCCACGGTATAAAAGAATCGAACTTTAAACATGTCATCCCAGCCTATCGCTCACTCCAAGTCAATGGTCAAAGAACCCATAGACAGATCAGAGGCCGTCCAATCCCACGCAAAGGCATCACATGCCACACAATCTCCAAGACCCAACCAACCAAAAATCGCGAGGCGGCAGGCTCGGCTCGAGGAGTCTCGGGCCAACCCGACCGAAGGCTCGCGACCGCGACCCCCTCCTCCTTGTCCTCAGATCTCGCCGCCGGCGGCATGCTCCCCTTCTCTTGCGGCGGCTGCGGCCGCCTCCTCCTCCTCGCCCTCGCCTCTCTCCTCTTCGTCGCGCCGCCGCCCCACGCCTCCGCGTCAGAGTCCGACCACAAGGTGCGTAGCCTAATCCCCCTCGTCACAACCCCCCGGATCTAAAGCCTCTCGGTTGGATCGCTCGAGCATCCCCTTTTTTCGGCGCCCCGCGCTGGTGGCTTCGGCTCTGGCGCCCTGTTGTTTTAGTTCCTGGTGCAGTTCGGTTGTTTGGAGGCAGTAGCCGATGCGATGCGGGAGTTCTTGGTGTCCAACGACGGAGGAGGTTACTTGAGAAACTGCCGTTTGATGCGGGAGCGCAGGAAAATGGGCATGCTAGGGCTTTGACATGAAAGCTTAATTGATAGCTTATGGTGGTGGGAATTTTTTAAGTAGATTCTTGGGCTCCCTTGTGTTCAGAAATCGGAATGAGACTATGCGATCCTTTATGGGTGTAGGTGGCATCTGATCCAAATGGCAGCGGTGGTGATGCCTGATGCTCTGGTACTGAAATACTATATAGCTTGGTGTTGATCGGAAGATATTTTGTACGTTTGGGTATAGTAAGGCTATAGTGTGTGCTTAAGATGCTGGATAGTTTCGGGACTCTCGGGGGGCTTGGCCCCGTCAAAGAAAATAGAGAATTTCTATTTATCTTTTTTGTTGGCTTATAGTAAGGCTGTAGTGTGGTTTTAGATTCAGGGCAGTGTTTCGTTGATAAAAAGGTGCTAAAAGTTGGCCTTGTCTTACGTACAAATGTTCTGATAACTTGTCTTGCATGCCCATGTCCGTGCACATGGTGGTTAAACATAGCCGGCGATCATATAGTGACTGTGCAATCACAGCACAATCTCTTATAAATTTTGTTGCTTGCATAATTTTTTTTTGTTCCTCTGTTTTCTTGTGATTGATAGAAATTGACCTGATTTAAGTCATTGTGAAAACTGCCAATTAATTTTAGTTAGGATAAAAACCTTGGATGCTTAAGGCTGCGGTTTGATCTAGTTGACTGTTGACCAAAGCTGGAGTTCAAAATATTTGATATTTGGCATTCTAGCTGTGATGCATTCATGCATCTGCCAATTGACTCTGCAATTTGGTAAACGAAACGGAACATTCAGTTGTCCATGCAATTAGGATAATAATGTATTAACATTGGTCTTAATCGCAGGTAATGCTGTACTAACAAGTTGCATCATTTTTGTAATTGTGATTAATGCTTGAGATGAAATAGTTCCCTTTAATCTGTTGAGAGTTTTCTGGTCGCACATTTGATTCTTGGACATGGTGTGGCAAGTTTTAAGTAGAGGTCCATTACCTGCATTTTCATTTTATGGGACACAGTCATCTGGATGACTCAATGTAGTTCTAACTTATATGTGGTGGTCCAGTGTCCTATGCCAGAAAATACTAGTGGAATCTATTTCAGTGGCATTTGGAGCTACCATGGTTACATAATGTTTGTTGAATGCTTTGAGTAACCGTATTTGATTGCAATGTTCTAAAACCGGCTCAGTAGCCCAATTAACTGTTGTAATGTTAGGTTTGATCATAGTTACGACTTTCCAGATTCATCATAGAACCGGTTTGTGGTATACCACTTTTGTGCCAAGTCATGCTGTATAGCCTAATGTTGTAATAAATACTTTCATGTTAATCTTAATATATACTTCCATGTTAGTTGGTTCTGCCATTGCAGTCTGAGCTCTATTTTTTGTAATATTAGGGCACAGAAATTCTCCAGCCTGCAAATTTATGATCAGTAGATTCAACATGGAAAATATATGCTCATAGCTCTTGGGATTCCTTTCTGTCTTAGATTACATCTAGTAGTGGCGTTATTTGCTATGCATCATGCCATTGACAAACAATTGTGTGAACTAACACATTTTATTTGTCCTGAAGCATTAGATTTGTTTGATCAGAATCCCACATACTTTTGTGTTCACTCAATCAAATTTAAAATTGAGCAGTCTTGGGATATCTGATGATAAATAGTGAATTTTGCGGTAGCTGCTCTCTTGGACTACTTTGCACAAAATTTAGGGTGGACCATCACGTTGGTGCCCAACACCGATCACATCATCATGTTACTTGGCTTCTACATACTACTAAGTACTAACACGGTACTAAGTTACTGACACAACACTAACACATCATTGGTGTAACACTGTTGTGTCACTCACAAATAAATTAATGCTGTCAGCACAGTTATACTTATATCTTTCCAAACCTTGTCTGTCTGTATGGATGACAAATTTTGTACATCGATGTGGTATTAATGTATTGATGCCAAATATTGTTGAAAAATATTGTATGATTTTAATGGATATGCTGCCAAGTTGTTACTTCTGGGGAAATGTTGTGTCATGCTGGTGCAATGCATCCATGCTGGAGCAACCTAGAATTGGGTTTCTGTAGTTGAAGAAACACTAAAATTATCTATTTTGCACATGGTCTGAAATGTTGATATTTATTTTTCTTGTTTTGCTGAAGGACCAATGGTTCCAAACAATGTTATTAAGTCGTAAAGTCGAGTCGAGTCGCCAAGGGGGCGACTTGACCGACTAGTCTGGACTAGTCGGTCAGTCTACTGCAGAAAACATGCCATATATGCAATGCTTCTCTCTATTTACATTGACATGTAGGGGAGGAGGCAGGGAGCAATATTCACATGTGAGAGAGGTAGAGAACATAAATTTGATGAATCACCTCTACTTTTGTTTCTCAATCAGAGGAAGAAACGGAAAGTACATATATATCAGGCTATCACCTTGAGTGAGTAGCTTGGTTACCTGGCTAAAATGGAGCTATGAGTAGCGTGGCTCCCAGGCCGGCCGGCACCTGAACCTGCCCGCTGGATCCCAACACCCACCCTGAGGTAGAAAAGCAAAATCCATCGTTCAAGAAGCAGACAATGGACCAAGTAGACAAATCAATACCTCTCCCGAAAAACCCCAACCAAAATCGCCCCCAAAAGAAAAAAATCAAGGAAGGAAGGAGGCAAGGAGCACCTGGTTGGTTCTGGTCTTCAGGAAGCAGATAAGAAGGACAAGGCGGCGGCGGAAGAAGGTACTGCCATGGCGAGAGGGAGTCGGAGTAGCGCGCGGGTGAACTGTGAAGCTTCAGTGGATGGGGGTTGGAGAATCGGAGAGAGCGGACAAGACGACGACTGAGGAGGAGGCTGCGGCGGCCACTGGAGAAGACGGCACGGCGACGACCACGGGAGAGGGAGGCGGCCCGCTGCTACTGCTTCGGTCGTTGCTGTGCGAGAGCTCGCACGGGAGGACTCACGGGAGAGGAATGATCTAGGGTTACTGCTCGCACGGGAATGACCGTCTCACTAGTCACTACTGGCCTTCGTGGGCTGTGGGCCGGCCACTTTAACTGTTTTACTGTTTTCCAATTTCCAGTCGGCCGGCTAGATCTTCTCGGCTAGTCGCGATTTGTCGCCGACTAGTCGTCCGTCGTACCGACTAGTCACTCCAATCGAGTCGGTCTCGCTAGTGGTCCACCAAGTACCAACCGGACGACTAATCGTAGATTAATCGCCGATTAATCGACGACTTAATAACATTGGTTCCAAACCTATCAACCGAAACATTATTGAGTAGTGATCGGAGTATCGCAGTTGATATCGAACTCCTATGCTTATCTGAAAACAAGAAAAATATTTTTCTAACTAAGCAAATTTTGATGACAGAAGGAGTAATAACTAAGATACCCGAGGACTTCTTTGTTGACTCCATAATATGCCTTATCAATAGCCATGATCAATCCTCCAATTCCCATTTCCCAATAAAGAAGTCACTGAAAATTAGTAATGATTTGCAATGCTTTGTGGTTTTGCAAAATATGGTTGCTTTACTGTATATAATCTGAAATGTTGTTCTCCTTTGTAAATTAATTATGCTTACCATCATGCCCTGTGAGCACTTTGTGAGATCAAAAGTTTTAATCTGCATTTTATGTTTCTTTTATGCAGTACAAAGCTGAAGAGTCAGTTAAGCTCTGGGTGAATAAAGTTGGCCCATACAACAATCCTCAAGAAACTTATAACTATTACAGCCTTCCATTTTGTCAACCGTCTGAGAACCCTGCACATAAATGGGGTGGTCTTGGAGAGGTCCTGGGTGGAAATGAGCTGATTGATAGTCAGCTTGACATAAAGTTCTTGAGTATGTTGATGCTGTTTCCATACCATCCTTGTCTTTATTTACTAGTTATTGGAATGTCCATTGATACGTGTTTTTCCTGTAAGTATGCCTTTTCTTGTCTTAATTGTGTATGTTGCCTTTGGTTTAGGTAATGAGGAGAAGGGCTTGATTTGTACACTTGAACTAGATACTAAAAAGGTTCAACAATTTGCTGATGCCATTGAAAGCTCATATTGGTTCGAATTTTTCATAGGTATGTTGATCCATATTTTGCTCCATTAAGGTGTATAGTATTATGATGATTTGGGAAATGTTTCTTGTTTCTGACATTGTATTGTATAAACTGTTTTTGCATTGCTTGCTGCATTATTCACCTAGATGATCTGCCTCTTTGGGGTATGTTCCTCTCAACTTGGTATTTTCTTTGCTCAACTTTTTTTTTAATCTTTACATCTTTTGTGTAACAATATAGTTGTCATGTGCTTTGGCAGGCTTTGTTGGAGAGACCGACAAAAACAATGAAAACAAGCATTATCTTTACACACACAAGAACATTCTTGTTAAATACAATGATAACAGGGTATGTATTTTGCATTGATTCAGAGCATTAACATATTAATTTGGACAATATTACATAAGTTGATCTGATGTAAATTTTTTTTAGATAATTCATGTTAATCTTACCCAAGAGTCTCCTAAGCTTCTTGAAGCTGGTAAGAAATTGGACATGACATATTCAGTGAAGTGGATGCCAACAGTTGTGTCATTTGCACGTCGTTTCGAAGTATACTTGGACTATCCTTTCTTTGAACACCAGGTAATGCTTGTTTATTCCAAAGAGAACCAAATATGCATAGCAAAAAGCTCGCTGCCTTCTTATATTCTGGGAATAATACGTCAATTCTAACAATAGGGAGCATCTTCCATTTGAACTAATCATTGGAAGGTTCTAATTTCTGTTCAAAATTCTCATGTTCAGATTCATTGGTTCTCCATTTTCAATTCTTTCATGATGGTTATTTTCCTCACTGGTTTGGTTTCAATGATACTGATGCGAACACTGAGAAATGATTATGCAAAATATGCTCGTGAAGATGATGATCTGGAGTCACTGGTGAGTATCTGAATTCTGGTGCATATTTTGTTTAATTGTATAATTGAAGATTGAGCAAATAAGTTGTCTTTGTTTTCACCCACTGCCACTCAATTGCTGCCTTAAGTCATGATATTCCTTTGTTAGGAGAGAGATGTTAATGAGGAATCTGGATGGAAGCTTGTCCATGGTGATGTATTTCGTCCTCCTCGAAGTTTGATCGTTCTTTCTGCTCTTGTTGGTATTGGCACTCAGATGGCAGCTCTTATCCTACTTGTGATTGTATTGGCCATTGTTGGCATGCTATACGTTGGGTATGCACAAAATCCTAACCCCCCATCCCCCCGCGCACACCCACACACACACAATCCCTTTTGATCTTCTCCTTGCATGCGCAATGCAGAGTTTAAAATATCTGAGTAGCTAAAGAAACAGTAGCATGGTCATTGAAACACCATATTAGTACACAACAGATGAAAGAAGTGCAGGGAATATTTTGAAATATGAGCAGGACCAGTGTTCATAATACCAGAACCGGTGAGCTTCACACATTGCCGGAAACTGGATGGGAACCTAAAAATGCAAAACCACACATACGTGTGAGTACATATACTATCTTAGCTCTCCAAATTGCCTCAAGATTCGCGCAAGTGATGTTGCAATGAATAGATGGTGGGACGGTGGCTTGAATTTCGAAAGTTTGACCAATCTTGAGGCACATTTGATGGTGATGATAGTACATGTACAAGTGGAAAAACCATATTCCAGGAACCTTCCAGATCCTGTGTTTGTCCTAGAAAATGTGGTAATCAGTTGCAATTATGAAGAATCATTCTGAGATGGCCATAACTCATAATAACTTTGACAAAAGCGAATTAGATCAGTGTAAAAATGTCTGGGATTTAATTTCCTGCCTCTGGCTGGTTTGACCAGAAACTGCTGGCAACTGGTCATTTCCACCAGTTTTCTCAGCCCTGGGCAGAAGCAACTTGGCAATGCAGTTTTGTGCCTTTATTTTCAAATCCAGATATATAGAAGGGTAAAAAGTTATTTTTGGGTTAAACAACTATAACATACTGTACAATCCACTATTTCTCCTTTGTCTTCTAGATGCGCTAAAAGAGTTAGAAAAAAAAGATGTCCTGCTTTTTGCTATGCGTATTTGGTATATTATTCCTCTTTAGCTTCCTATGCTGCCTTATATTTTGGGTAAACCTTCTATTCTGGCCTTCTGTTGAAATGCACGAATCCTTTTGGTATAGAGAAGTGAATAAATCCTAATGTTAGAAGAAAAAAAACATACATTGTTTTCAAAACAACTTCATTTTTTTAAGCATGGTGTGTGTTTTCTCATATATTGGAGCATGCAGTTGCTTTTCTCTAACTTTTATGTTATGCAATGTTTGTCAGGCGAGGGGCTATCATCACAACCTTCATTGTGTGCTATGCTCTTACATCTTTTATTTCTGGATATGTTAGTGGTGGCCTTTATTCGAGGAATGGTGGTATGGCTCTGCACTCTTTTGCGAGTTGCACGATTTTGGTTTCTTCTTAGTGTTTATTTGCACAGTCCAATTTTCTTGTTTCTTTCTAGTTTCATCATGTTATTATACTCTTTTTTTGAGAAGGTTCTAGAGTTTGTATATTATCATCTAACGAATTTTCCACTTCATGATGTATGGTTTATTGAATGCATTACTTGATTCCATGGCAGGTAAAAACTGGATAAAATCTATGATCCTTACAGCATCCCTCTTTCCATTCTTGTGCTTTGCAATTGGATTTGTACTGAATACAATTGCTATCTTCTACCGATCATTAGCAGCAATACCATTTGGTACAATGGTTGTCATGCTTGTCCTTTGGGCCTTCATCTCTTTTCCACTAGTTCTTTTGGGAACTGTCGTTGGTAGGAACTGGAGTGGTGCTCCTAACAACCCCTGCCGAGTAAAGACTATTCCACGACCTATTCCTGAGAAGAAGTGGTACCTTACACCTTCTGTTATCGCATTGATGGGTGGGTTGCTTCCCTTTGGCAGCATCTTCATTGAGATGTACTTTGTGTTCACATCATTCTGGAACTACAAGGTAAACAAGGAAATCATTGTCAACATTTTTTTACTCAATACTAGTGTTCTTTTAAATCATCAACAGCTTGTATAGAAACTTAGCGAAGTGTGCATAATTGTTTTTTGATTGACCTCTTGGTTGATTTCTAATACTGTCCATGCTTCATACTAAATTTGTCCATGCACTTATCTGAAGCATCTTATTGCAATTTTCATTATATGAGTAAGTGATTATGCCAATTTTTTGGGTTCTTGGCAGGTGTATTACGTCTACGGCTTCATGTTACTGGTTTTTGTCATCCTTCTAATAGTTACTATCTGTGTCACAATTGTGGGTACTTATTTCTTGCTGAACGCTGAGAACTATCATTGGCAATGGACTTCGTTTTTCTCTGCTGCATCAACGGCATTATATGTGTATCTATACTCCATCTACTATTATCATGTCAAGACAAAGATGTCAGGCTTTTTCCAGACGAGTTTCTACTTTGGCTACACGTTGATGTTCTGTCTTGGTCTAGGCATACTTTGCGGTGAGCTCTCACTTGTACTAAAGATTGTGGAATTGCAATATTCAGAACTATTTTGATGTTTTTACATCTCTTTTGGTGATTCAGGTGCTATTGGCTATCTAGGGTCAACTCTTTTTGTGAGGAGAATCTACAGAAATATCAAATGTGATTAAAGTCCTGCTGAGGCAAAAGTAGCAGATCATATGTGTTATTGCTGTGGAAGCGAGGCCTCGGAAATGGATTAATGCTATATCCTGATTAGTTTTTGGAACTATACAGGAGGCCGTGCTCCCTTTGTTTACTTTATCATACGCCTTTTTTTTTTTTTTTGCCAACTATTTCTTCCGTGGAGTTGCCCTCATAATGTATACCTGTGGTAGTTGTCGAATTAGTCCAAGTGCCTGGTGCATTTAGCTTCCTATTTTTGTGTTTCTTACTTTTTTTGCTTTTTAATCAGAAGTAGGATGTAATCAGTGAAGTCCAGTCATTCGGACTTTTCCCTCGTGAATTGGGGTGGCATCCAATTCAAGGATGCCAGTTTAACAGTTTGTCATGTACCTCGAGCAAATTTGTGATTATATATTTCAACTAGGCTGTAAGAGAACTATGGTAGCTGAGATCGTTTGCCAATGCACTGCTCTTATTTCTGTGATATTTATTTGTTGACGAATTTATGTGACGTTAATCTTTCTCCATCTGGGGTTGTGCTGCCACAGTTCTCTTGGACCGCTAGTTTAGTATTACGGACTAACAGTTCAACAACAACAACAAAGTCTTTTATCCCAAACAAATTGGGGTATGCTGAAAATGAAACCTTCTCAAGATCAAAGAGAGAGTTTTGAAAAAAAAAACTATAATGCTAAACCCTAAGTCGTACAATCTGCTATTATCTGAGCCGAGAGTTTCAAACAGTCCCTAATTTTTTTATGGTTCCGGTACTTGGATCGCTAACTTCTAAGTGCTTATATCTAAAACTAATTCTTTAGATATATTCCAAACTCTCAAGTCTCTTTTAACTGCTTCCTCTTACGTCAGTTTTGGTCGACATCTGTTTCTTACGTTTTCAGTACGCTTACAATTCTACTACGTACCGGTGCCTCAGGAGGAGGCCGTTGTTGGAGATATCCGAGCCATCTCAAACGATGTTGAACAAGCTTCTCTTCAATTGGTGCTACTCCTACCCTATCACGTATATCATTATTGTGGATGCGATCCCGCCTTGTGTGATCATAGATCTACCGCAGCATCCTCATCTTCGCTACACTCATTTTCTGTATATGTTGTCTTTTAGTCGCCCAACATTCTGCTTCATATAGCATCGCAGGTCTGATCGCCATCATATAGAACTTACCCTTTAACTTTTGAGTGATTTTTTTGTCACACAGGACACTAGATGCTTGGCGTCATTTCACCCATCCCGCTCTTATCCTGTGGCTCACATCTTCATCAATATCACCGTCCCACTGTAGCATCGATCCTAAATAACGAAACGTGTCCTTCTTAGACACGACTTGTCCATCCAATCTAACATCTCCATCATCTGCCTAGCACCACTGAAATCACACCTTATATACTCAGTTTTAGTCCTACTAAGTCTAAACTCTTCAATTTTAAGGTCTTCCTCCACAACTCGAGTTTTCTATCAACACCTATCCTACTCTCATCAACCAGTACCACATCATCAGCAAAAAGCATACACTAAGGGACATCTCCTTGTATGTCCCGTGTGACCTCGTCCATCACTAGGGCAAAAATGTATGAACTCAACGCTGACCCTTAATGTAGTCATATCTTAATAGGAAAGTCATTAGTAATACTACCACATGTTCTGACATTAGTCATAACATTTTCATACATGTCCTTAATTAGGGTAATATATTTTGTTGGGACTCTTTTCTTTTGAAGCACCCACCACATGACCTTTCTTGGCACTTTATCATAGGTTTTCTCTATGTCAATAAATATCATGTGAAGGTTCTTTTTTGCTCCTTATACCTCTCCATCAACTGTCGTAGCAGAAAATCGCCTCTGTGGTCGACCTCCCAGGCATAAAACCAAATTGGTTTATCGTCACGCTAGTCACTTTTCTTAAACGACGCTCAATCACTCGTTCCCAGAGCTTCGTTGTGTGGCTCATGAGCTTAATTCCTCTATAATTAGTACAACTTTGAATGTCTCCTTTATTTTAGAAAATTGGTACTAATGTGCTCCTCTGCCACCCGTTTGGCATTTTGTTCAACTTAAAAACGCTATTGAACAACTTAGTTAGCCAAACTATCGCCACTTCTCCTAGACATTTCCACACCTCAATAGGGATGTTATCAGGCCTCAACGCCTTACCCACTTTCATCCTTTTTAAGGCCTCTCTAACTTCCGACTCCTGGATTCTTCGAACAAACCACTTATCGGTGTCGTCAAAAACATCATCTAGTTCAATCATACTATCATAATTATCATGATTGAACAACTTGTCGAAGTAATCGCTCCACCTATCCTTGATCTCCTCGTCTTTTACCAAAAGTCTATTAGTGTCGTCTTTGATGCATTTAACTTACTTGAAATCTCTCATCTTCCTTTCTCGAATTTTAGCCATCTTGTAGACATTCTTCTCTCCCTCCTTTGTACTTAGTTTCTGATAAATTTCCTCATACGCCTTGCCTCATGCCTCACTCACCGCTTTCTTTGCATTCTTTTTTGCTGCTTTGTATTTCTGTACGTTGTCATCGCTCCTATCATGATACATGTGCTTGTAGCATATCTTCTTCTCCTCAATAGCCTTTTGCACTTCCTCGTTCCACCACCATGTGTCTTTTGGTTCTCCTCTTGTCCCTTAGATCACTCCAAGCACATCCATAGCCACCTTCCTAATGTGAGTTGCCATCTCTGTCCACATACTATTCGCTTCTCCCACGTCCCATGTCCCTTTCATGACCATCCTCTCTTTAAACGCTTGTGCGGTATCTCCTTTTTGTTTCCACCACTTCGTCATCGTGGCTCTAGCGACCTTAGCTTGTCGGATTCGTAACCTAAAACAAAAGTCAGAGACTACCAACTTGTGTTGCTGGACAACACACTCTCCAGGTATAACCTTACAGTCTATGCAGGCTCGTTTGTCCTCTCTCTTAACAAGAACAAAATCGATTTGGCTAGAGTGCTGACCACTGCTAAAGGTAACTAAATAAAAATATCTCTTTCTAAAGAAAGTGTTAGCTATCATGAGATCATAGGCTATGACAAAGTTTAAGATATCTTCTCCCTCTTGATTTCTATCACCATAACCAAAACCCCCATACACCCTTTGAAACCCTCCACTAGTTGTACCGACACGACCATTGAAATCGTCTCCTAAGAAAATCTTTTCATTGATAGGCACACTTCTAACCATGTCATCTAGGTTTTCCCAGAATTGCCTCTTAACGGTCTCATCCAACCCTACTTGTGGAGCATATGCACTAACAACATTCAAAACCAAGTCACCAAAAAGTAGCTTGACTAGGATAATCATATCCCCCTGCCTCCTCACGTTGACAACTCTACTCTTGAGGCACTTATCAATTAAGATGCCCAATCCATTCCTGTTTCGTTCTGTTCCAGTATACCACAGCTTGAAGCCAGTATGCTCTACCTCCTTTGCCTTCTGACCCATCCATTTAGTCCCTTGAACGCACAAGATATCTATATGTCTTCTAATCGTTGTATCAACTATCTCTCTTAACTTACCTGTTAAGGACCCTACATTCTAGCTACCCATACGAATTCTACTCTCTTCGACTAGCTTCCTTGCCCCTCGCACTCGTCGAGTAAAGTGCGAAGACCCTTGCCCATTTTCCATTACATCCGGGCGCTGACGTAGCGCGTCACTAAGGGAGTGACATCCCGGCCCTTACTCATTTACCACCACACCCGGGTTCCGATATAGTGCGTCGCTAAGAGGGTTACGCCCCAATGAAACTTTTAATTTGGGTTTCATTCCATAAAAAGATGACATAATTTTTACGTTGACTTGCCAAGTCTAACACAACCCTCCTCCTTTTTCTGGCTTGGGACATGTTACGTAGAAAACATCTTGATTTTTTTGCGCATATCTCCACACAAAAACCATTCCAGACGCTCACATGAAGTCTTCACGCGAAATGGTTTTCGTGTGGAGATATGCGCAAAAAACCAAGATGTTTTTCTCTTTTTTTTAGAAAAAGATGTCCTTTTCAATTTCTTTTTAGAATCAACCAGCCGTTCGACTTTATGCTTTATTCATCATCAACAAAGTTACAGTTGTGATGAATCTTTCCAGAAGCTTTAACGTTAATTCTAGCAAAAGAGAGTTAGAAATTCTTAGATTAATCGGAGAAAATAAAAAATGTTAGAAATTCCTAAGTTAATCGAAGAGAAAAAAATTTTACCGTGTATGCATATATGTGTATATGGTGCTGGACAGAAGAGCAGCTGGAGATAGATATAGTTCACGTCCAGGAATCCGAGCCGAATTGCCCAACTAATACATGTACGCAGGTGTATTCAGTGGAGTTCAAATTGTAATTTTTGGAATTTTTGGCACATCTAGTGCGTTTTGATATCGTATTTGTACAAATATCAGCATATACACAAAAATAACAGAAATATCACTTCTACCGCCTGGCCACCGAACGATAGCGTCATGGAGCTAACATGTGGCTAGCGGAGCCCCATGGCCGAGCGGCCCCGGCCACCGTGCGGCTGTGCACCTGCCATCCGGCCACCATGCGGTTCTCTACTTGCCGCCCAGCCATCGAACGACAGGTAATTAAGTCAACTAATTAGTCGGTTTAATTACCTACCTTAACTAGTATTTTGTATTATCACTTGTTTGAATTTTTAAATATAGCGAATAAGCTCAAAAAATTACAAAATTTTATACGCAGCCTCTTAACATAATGTACTTCATTATATAATTTTTTGATAATTTTATCCACTCTTAATATTGCTCAAACATTTATTAGATTATAATATTTGGAGGAGTTGTTACATATAGCAAACGAGCTACAAAAATTACGAAATTTTATGTGCAGCCTCCCGACATAGTTGACCTAGTTGTGTAATATTTTGGGAATTTTATGTACTCTAAATTTACAGTGTTAATTCATATTCATTTAATCGTAATTAGCAATATGCGATGCTTAGTTAATTAGCGATTGGAATCGTAGGCCGCACGGTGCGTGACTTCTATCCTTCACACATATATCGGCTTGTTGCTACTGTCCCCCCTTTCCCCTGCCTCATTCACACATTTGTCACTCTATCTGTCCCGTCCCGCCTCACGCGCTCTCTCGTCCGCACATATGTCAGTCTTACCGAACCGTTTGCCTCACCCACGGTGCTGCGCTTTGATAATGAGTCCTTAAGTTTTGGTTTTAGCGCATTGGGTTCTCTTTTCGCTTGGCCATAAATACAAGCTCTTGCAGTTGCTCATCGCTCATCTCAACTGCGTTTGGCTTCTCATTCTCACACTCGCTACAGTAACATACCATAGCAGAAGCTGAGAGGTTAGTCCAACCAGGGCCATCGGCGCAAGACTTTCCCCTTGAAACGAGGGTGGACTTCGGCCCTAACTACTACTTGATGCCAAACAAGCATACTCAACCGGTTTGGCTAAAATGCAGACACAGAGAGGATGCAGTCACACAAGTCTTGGACAGCCAGTTCGAAGGCGGACAACGTTTCTTTCGATGTCCACACTCTGGGGTACAATTAGCCAATGCTTTTTTTCTATTGGTGATAATAGAGCTTCTATGCTAACCCTCCTTTTTAGCAGATGGTGAAATGCAACTTTATTCACTAGATCAATCCTCTCCATGAATGCCATATTGTGACGTACATCGATGCATTGTGGAATCGAATCTTAGAGTTGGAGGCGCAGATTGAGAATCTCAACGAGCAGAATGATGATATTCACCAACAGATGCAACGCGAGAAGGGCAACGAGGAGGTCGTCAACATAGAAAGTTCCTATGATCCCACATACTGTTGCGTGAACCCTAATTGCACATGTGCGTACCACTACAACGACGACCAGCCACGTCCGAAGTGCCTCCCTCTACAACACTCCATGTGGGTGCGCTAGACACATTCTACCAGTAGGCACGCCCGGAGATGCTTGTACCACAGTTCTCTCCTATTGTACGAGGTTATTTTCAATCTCCTAAAGCATGTAACTAAATGGGTTGACGGGTCGTTGAGGTTGCTATAAATAATCACATGCGATAATAGACTACAAAGTTAATCATTTAAGTAATCAATAGATTAATTGCCAATTACCACCACATAAAATAATACATCTTGAATTGCTACAAATATGAATTAATCCAATAAACAAAAAGATATATGAAATCACGACACCGAATGGCCACTAGACGAGCTCAGACTGCACAAACATAGTGACATATGTGCGGGCGAGGGGAGACAGCACAGGCATAGCGACAAATGTGCGCACGAGGGAGCAGACGAGGGGGTGGCACAGACAGAGTGACATATGTGCGGACGAGGGAGCGGGCAAGGGGGATGACACGAGCAGAGTGACATATGTGCGGATGAGGAGCGAGCAAGGGGGGCCAAGACTAAACCAGACGGTTTTACACACTAACAAGACCAAACGAGACAGCTTGATATAACGATATGATAGTACGCTGGTCCATGAATCATCTGGTGTGCCCCTGCCTCGCAGACGCGAATTCGCTCAAACTGAATTGTACTTACAAAGCGTACGCTGTGTAGGCTTAGCCTATAAATACTACCCCTTCAGCACCGTGTTTCCTGCACCATGGATAAAACATAACTTTGTTACAATGGAGAAGCAATGGGAGGAAATCACCTGAGTAGCAAGGGCTATAGGAGCCAAGGACGAACAAGTGGCCCGTGCTAGGAGGCCACCTCCTACAAACGAAGCCCCCCGTACCTCCAACCCCAATCCATACCTGAACGTTCCCACCGAGCGTTCACCGCAGAACCCCCCCATGGGGAAGACGCCCCTTCTTTGTTGGTGCAGGGACGCGTGCAAGTTTTTCAAGTCCAAGGACCAGTTGAGCTTAGATATGCGTAGCTAGGGTTATGGTAACTACGCCTAAAAATATCCCGACCGACGTTGGGACACAACCCATTACTGGCAACTAGTAAGGATGGGCTACAGTGTATTCTCCTACTAGTTCTCTTGTATGGCACGCACTAACAAGGTCTCCCCTCTTTTTGCAGTCTCCGGACCCACTATGTGCGTACCGTAAATGGATCGACCGGGAGATCCACCCGCACAACTAGTAGCAGTTGGACTGCGAGGAGTGGGATGCACATACAACACGTGAGAGGATGAAGGAGTGGCAGTGTGTTGAAGATCAAAGCAAGCGTATCCGGCAAGAGACGGAAGCTCACCTGGAAGTGTGTAGGTACAGGGAGCGCGAGACTAGCAAGAAGGGGTGTGAGAGAAAGTGTGAACTAGAAGCCAAGGCTAGCGCGGTGGGTGAAGACTACAACACCGACCTCACGAGGAAGAGCAAATGGCCACGGTCAATGCAGTAGTTCGACCCACTTCATCCATATGTGTACTATCTTTGGTTCCTTAGCCTGGATACTATGTAACCCCCTTGTCGGATCAATTATTGTTTAGTTATCATTATGCCATTTATCTAAATTTCTTCTCCGTGTATGAACTCCCTGTTGCATCACAATATCACTTACCTTCGTAATTACGAATCGTTTCCACCTCAATCGTGCCCACAAAATTCTTCCAAAATTTACCGCACTACAACAACATATGACGAGCATAAAATGTTATTGTGAGTCTAACAGATTTTGTACTATCGAGAATCTACGAATCACAAAATGACCAACCTACCATGTCTACCCGTTTATTTCCAAAACAAAAGCTACAAACAAAACCTACGTGACTTGTCGATGTGTCGTCCACCGGTTGAGCAAAGGTATATTCCTATAATTTTGAAGAAAAATAATATTATTTCAAAAAAAATCGTGTTACGGTGCTCCACCCGCGTGGGACTTGGGCGCGCTAGTATCAATCGAGCAAAATTCATAATGCATAAAATTTTCAAAAAATAGACAACTAGGATGACTATGTTGGAAGGCTACACATAAAATTTCGTAACTTTTGGAGCTCATTTGCTATATGTAACAATTCCTACAGTTCTTATAATTGTATAAATTTTTGAGCAACATTAAAAGTGGATAAAATTGTCAAAAAATTACATAATGAAGCACATTGTGTCGAAAGGCTGCACATAAAATGTTGTAATTTTTTTAGTGCATTCGTTATATTTAAAATTTTGAATAATTAGTAATACAAAATGTTAATTGAGGCAGGTAATTAAGCCAGTTTAATTACATGCCGTCTAGTGGCTGGGCGGTAGGCGTGCGGCCGTACGGTGGCCGGGCGGTAGGCGTGTGGCCATACGGTGGCCGGGTGGCAGGCCCCTACCGCACAACTATGGGACTCCGCCGACCACGTGTCAGGTCCATGGTGCTGTCGCTCAATGGCCGGGCTGCAGAAATGATATTTTTGCTATTCTCGCACGTATACTTACATTTTTGTAAATATGGGTACAAAACATGCTAGATGTGCCAAAATCTCTTCAAATTGAAAACAACAATAATACTTGACTCCATAAGTGCCCAACAAATATATGTGCACAATAGGGCCGTAAAAAAAGCTCGAGGCTCGCGAGCTACTCGAGCTCGGCTCGCTTTAGGCTCAATTTGAGCTTGACTCGAGCTCCAAACGAGCTGAGCTTGAGCTTGATCCCAAGCTCATGAGCTTCAACGAGCCAAGCACAAATAGCTCACGAGCCTCGAGCTTTTTGTGCAACCCACATACATACTAATTCTTACCGAGCTTACTCGAGTAGAACTCGAGCTCGAGCTTTTCTATTATTGAAAATTAGTGTATATTAAATTATTTTTTTCCTATTATCAAGCTCTCTCGAGCTGAGCTCGAGTTCGAATTTTTCTTATTATGAAAAAAGGTGCATATTATATTATTTTAATTGTTACTGAGAGTTGAGCTTGAGTCAAGCTTCAGGCTTGGATCCCAACTCAGGCCTAAACTTCTGTCGGGCTCGAGCGTAGGAGACTAGACTCGGTCAAATTCGACTCGTTTATAGCCCTAGTGTGCAGTAATGCAGGTATCCAGTATAGATCAAACCGAAGACATCAATACTTGAGTTCGTGTCAAACTAGAAGCCAAACTGCCTGTTTTCGATTCAAAGAAGATGGCGATGATGAGGACGGATGCAAGGTGGTATGGTAGCGAAGTTGGCCCCACTAGCTTCTTAATTTTATTTTTTTATTTTTTTGAATTTTTTGTATTTTTTTCTCTTATTCCTTTGTATTATTCATGATGATGTAACCTTTTATTTTTTTAAAAAAATTAATTACGCTAATAAGCTAACAACGGTTACAGTGCAAAAATAAACCTTAAACAGTGCCAAACAATGAAAAAAGCATAAGCTAGAAGCCTAGTATCTTAGAATTAGTATTTAAGTATACCAAAAATGATAAATAAGTATAACACGGTTATTTAAGTGGTATATTAAAAGTGAAAGTATGCATTTCCGGAAGTACAAAAAATGTTTGTGTGTGTCTATATATCCGTTTGAAATTAAAGATTCCAAAATAAAGAACATTCATAATTTATAAGTAATTTTTTTAAAACTTTCTTAGCAAATATTATATGAATTTTAAATTTTATATAGATTATTTCAACATCTAAAAAACATTAATTAACCATTGCTAGCTCGTGCGAATGAACGGGTTGAGAACTAGTACAACAATAAAAGATACCGTGCAGCACTACCGAACCACATGAAGGGGGTACAAACAAGAGAAATTGGTCCTATTTTTTTTGTTTTTGGTTTCTCTAGAAACTAAAAGGCCAAATGTCGAAACTAGGTGATCTCTTGAAGCAGATTCTCTAAACGGCTTTTTAAGCTCAAAATCATATGTGCCATCTGTGTCGGCACCTCAACCGTTTGCTGCCGCTTTAAAAAGTGCAGTAAAAGCTATCAATTGTAGCCAAAGTCACCAACCATAAGCTGAAAGAACATCATCAATTGAGAAGGTTGTTCCTAGACAAATAAACATAGCCACATGGGCTAGTACCAAGGCCGATTGGATTGGAGCCCATGAAACCGCACAAAATTTGGCAAAAAATGAGCGAAACAAGCGCTTCTGAGCTGGTGGATGGGCGGGCACACAAATAGGATAGCACCAGCACAATCCACCCATCGGCCACATGGCACCACCAACAGCGGCAGCGGCGGCATCTTTAGGTCCAATTGGAACAGTCACATCTCCAATTAGCCATCGGAGATGCAGCGCCGATGGCATGGGCACTGGCCACTTCACTGTCCACATCCTCCTCCTTCAAGGTTAGGCCTCTTCTTGCCATTCGCATGCATACTTGATCTTTTTCTCTTCCCCCGCTTATGTTGGTAATCTCTTTCATGATATCCATGCGATACTAAATAAGCTATTCTATTCTTGGATGGATTTTGAAGGTGAGGGTTGCATCGTGGCCTTGTGAGGGAACCCCCTCAGCTGAGAGGGAGGGAGGTGGCAATGACAACTGGGGAGGAAGGAGAAGAGGGTAGTAGGGGTGGGGCCATGAGGGAGGATGCGGCAGTAGGGCAGTGGTAGGACCACAGGGGCAGGGGAAATGGGGCAACTGGGCAAGGGCTTTGGGGGGCCATTGGCAGTGGCAAGAGGTGAGGCTGATAGAGAATACAGTTGATCGCATGACGATGAAGAGTGATTACTTTTGACAGTTTTATCATGTTGTGTGCATAATTTTACTATTATTTATGTAATGACTTACTTTCCATAATATACAGAAAGGAAATCACAACATCTAATTCAATGAGCTACGTGGCCTAAGGTTGTCCAGAATACTGAGGAGGGGCTTGACAACATTGAGCATATGGAAGAGCATGTAGAATAGTAGCTCTACTCTGTATACGTTGCCCTTGTCCTACATATGAAAGAAATGAATTATACACAAAAATTACTACATATTATGACACAATTTACTGCATGTCAGAGAAGAAATGACTGCTTACCGGTTCTATGGTATTTTGGATATTCTGTCCTTTTGCCGTCACAAAATTCCAGGAACTTCATGGCGAAGAAGGCGTAGTCATTCAAGAGAATCTATTTCGGTGTGGCAAATAGCGGCCTCCTTCAGTTCAAAATCTTTGAAAACTTCCCACCGATCACAGCATAGAAGGCATCATTCAAACGTGCAACTACCTTGCTGCCAATTGCATGATGATTGTCATCGACGTCAGTGCATTTTTGAGCGTAGTCATTCAAATCTAACACATCAATGTGCCTATGCACAATATTTATGCAGTACACTGACCAATGGGAGTTGTGAAGCAAGGGGAGGAAGACTTGACAATTAAAACTGAAGGGGTTGATGACCATGTGAAGACAAAATTTACTGCTTGCATAATGTAAAACTACTGTAACTCACCAATTTTACTACTTTATGGCCCATCTTTTTGAGCCGAGCTCCAAAACTACTCATAGTGGGTGTGTTGTTGTACTCTTCATTTTTCAAGAACTCCTCGACATTTAGCGGCCTCTGCAAAATATGAAGTCACAACCATGTAGCTGATATATATATCTAACAATTACTGCAAAACACAAAGAGTTTACTACCGAATAAAATACATACCAAAAGTTCCCAGGACAAAACTAGCGGATAAAATACATACTGAAAGTTCCCACAACAAAAAAATGATATAGCCCACACTCTCCAGCCTTAGCACCACATCGTCATGGCTTATGCTATCAATGAAAAAAGACATGAACATGTCTTCAATCATCTGACCGTCATTGAACAAAGCCATGATATCGCCACCAGTGGCAAATAGCAAAGCGTCGTTGGACTACAGCAAGACCTCACCGTAGTTGAAAGAAAAAACCAATGGTAAGTCAAGTCATGGTGCAGATGATGAAAAGAAACAAACACGCTCGTATGATAAAAAATAAAAGGAGAAAATGTTAACCTTTTAGGTTATGGTCATTTAGTATGAGCTCCCTAGCCTTGATGGCCATATCAATTAGCACAGATAGTTGTGTGGCACGATACTTGAATGGGGAGACCAACTTGCTAGGAACTCTTGTATCCTCTTCCCCTTCTTGGTCTGCTTGGCAGGCAAAAGGATAGCCTACATACAAATAAACTTTTTATTGTTATAACTACAATGGAATTATCCAGCGTTGTAATACATATTACTGCTATACCGTTATAATCACCTTGCCAGCGTCGATGGTGGCGATAGTGACTGGATCAACTGCAGACAACACATCCTAGTGTTTGCCTGCTTGTGCGTTGTGAGCTCCTGTAGAAAAAAACATACAATTTACTGTTTTAACACTAAAAATTAATGTACTCTTATTGTAATATTACTACACAATAAATAAAAAGAAACATTTTGGAAAAAGATTATTCTTTACGACTCACGTGTAACATTTTACTGTAAGAGTAAAGAGGGACCCAATGCAACATTTTTAAAAAAATATATTGTATGTCTATATGAAATTACTGAATGTTACACAAGATTTTACAAATGTACACACTAAAATTTTATTGTAGACCGAGTGAAAAATTAGAGCGACAGAAATAAAAAGAAACCATTGTAATAATGACTTCCTTTTACTGGAATGAGTAAAGTCTTACTGAGACATAAATAAAACCAATAAACATTTTATTATCAAGATTACTCAAAATTACTGTATTTTACAAGAAATTTTACAACATACATATTAAATAGTGCCATCTAGTCATGTCAACATTATGTTACTACACTCTTGCTTGCAAATTACTATCAGAAATAATATATTGTTACTGCACTCTTGCCTCCATCCTCTCAGAAACAATATATCGTGACTGCACTCTTGCCTCGGTCGTCCCAGCATCCAGACCAATGCTGGCATTCGCCGCCTTGGTGATGTCCTCCTCATGTACCTTTGGAACGGTTGGCATTGGACGAGGGCTCACAGCAGCCTACGACTCAGGGGCTGCCTTGGGACTGAGGAAGTCAGGGTACATACCCAGGACAATGTTAGCCTCAAACATCGAAATAATGTTGTCGACAAAAGCTACGATATAGCCCTCGTCCTGCTGGTCTACATAATTAAAAAGATGCAATCAGCATCATAAAAATGTTGCCACGTTACGCAGTGTAACAACCCAAATTTTGTATATTTTTCTTCTCTCTGTTAAAAATGTGTTAAAATATTTTAGCATGTGTTAAAAAGGCCTTTCTAAATTAAAGTACCAATAAAATGAATTTTCAAGAAAAACATGAAGCTGTTAAAATAGTGGGGCTAATTTTAGTAAAACCTAGATAGTGTCGGGGGCCTCTCCAAAAAAATTTCATTATTTTTGGAGTCCATTTGCTATGCTTAAAAATTCCTCAAAGTTTCAGATTTAATTTAAATGTGATTTCTTTTCTTTCTTTCCCGCCTTTCCTCTTGGTCTGAAAGCCTACCGTGACCCATTCCCTTCGCACTCATTATAGTCTAGCCTTCTACTCCATTTTTATATGGAAAAATTGATGATTTGCTACTCCTGAGACCCCTTATTTAGTATTTATCACTTTTAAGTTTCTTTTTGATAATTTACAACTACTAAGCACTAAATACCTAAGATTTGCCACTATAGACATATTCTAGTATTTTTGAAATTTTGGGCTAAAATTAACTATAAACTATATATTTTGCCATCCACCTAGCTCGATCTAGCCAGATCCCATTCCCCTGCTCTACTCACGTACTCTACACACGATTGTAGAGTGCAAACCCCATTGTTCCAGAGTCCCAACTAGACCCCGTTCCTCATGCCATCATCTCCTCTAACGCTAGCCCACCACGACAGTGAGCCGGAGTTCGCGTCGGCAAGCGGCTAGCCGGAGTGCCCGGTGGCGAGCGTCCAACTATTTACTCGTCCCTGCGCTGTTCTATGATGTCCTTGTAACAGAGATAAATAAGGATCATGCAAAATTAATTTAGAAGACTAGCAAGTCACTAGATGAATGCATATCAGATTGCATGCATTTCTGGCTACAGAAGTGCTTATGCATTGTATTGTCTTTCTCTTCATTGCCCATAATCAAAATTCAGGAACTACAGAAGTGTTTATGTGCTGCAGCCACCTTGCCCCCTTTGTCGATCCCAAGTAGGTGCAACCATCGCCACCTTGTCCCCTTCATCGCGCACAAGAGGCCACGCGAGTATGCATTAGGAGTAGATGAGGTCAGGCCGACCAGTTTGTGCGCACCTAGGAGCTAGCAGATTCATGCGGGAAGTGGTCTGGCGCAGGGTTTAATCTTTCGTGCTCAAAAAAATTTCGCCAGTGAATGAAAGCAACGAAAAACGAAATTTCGTCCATTTTGTTCAAAAATTCGGATGAAAATTTCAAATTTTTTGATGAAATTTAATCAAAATTTAGACAAAATTTAATATATGGAAATTTCGGCAAAAATTTGACCGGATTACTGTGCTTTCGGAGGGCAACGAAAGCAACGAAATTTCGTTGTTTCGGCAAAATTTCGTCCGAAAGATTCAACCCTGGTTTGGCGTGAACCTGGGTAGATGGAGCTAATAGGGAGGAGCACAAGGGACATTTCATGGTGATTTTTGGCCCCAAACAAAATACTAAAATACATCCACAATGGTAAATCTCCTGTATTTAGTGCTTAATAATGGCAAATTATCAAGAAAATCTTAAAAGTAACGAATACTAAATAAGAGTAAGAGGTGTTAGGAGTGATATATATATAGGAAAAATACTTTTTACTCCCGGGTGTAATTACACCCACCTCTAATATACCACTTAAACAAACTTGAAATACTCCTTTATCACTTTAGATATACTCATATACTAATTATAAGATATTCTAATGTGAACCACATGAAAAAATTGCAAGAGAGTCCATAGTTTTAGCGTATTTTGTAAATACCTTTATATACGTACATAAAAAGGAGTATGTTGAAACAAATATACATACCACCTCTGAAAAATTGTTCATACCACCTATATAGTATTAAATACTCATATACTACATGTACATACTCCTTGTTACGCGAGATACTCCCTACATTGTGAGATATGATATAGGGTGTAATTACACCCGGGTGTAGAAAAGAGGCTTCCTATATATATATATATATATATATATATATATATATATATATATATATATATATATATATATGTGTGTGTGTGTGTGTGTGTGTGTGTGTGTGTGTGTGTGTATTCTAAACCATCGGCGACGAGGGAAGTTCTAAGAGCATCTCCAAGAGATGCCCAATAAATTCACACCCTAAATCTCTTTTTACAGATCCTAATCACGATATAAGGTCCCAAAATAATCATTCCCTCTAACAGATACTCTAAACCAGAAAAACAGTATTGGGAGCCTAGATCATCCTCTATAAGTAGAGAGCGAGAGCCCATTTTTTGGGTGTGTTCTATTTTTGAGAGTCTATTTGGGAATCTGTTGGAGCTACTTTTTACCCTTCGACTCTAAAATTTAAATATTAAGAGCCATATAGAGTATCTTTTGGAGATGCTCTAAGCACCGTAAAAAATCTCTAAAACAAACATGGTGAGTTGGTGAGAACAACCAAGTGCCCCACGGTGGCGAGATGCCGTGAAACCGCAAAATTGGCTAAAAAAAAGGTGAGCAAAGCGAGCGTTAGAGCGAGCCAGTCGCTCCCCGAGAAGCCGGCGGGCGGGCACACAAATAGCGGCTCAAATCACCCGCCAACCACACCACCAAGACGAGCGGGGCGGGAGCGTCTCCACTCCGCGCCCGATTGGAATCCTTCACCCTGGGGGGCGTTCCAGTCGGAGGACCGGAGATGCCGACGACGACGGCCGCGGCGGCGGCTTGGGCGCCGTCCACTTCCTCCTCCTCCTCCAAGGTTAGGCCCCTTGTCTCCCTCATCTTCTTTTGGTAATTTCTTTGGTAACGTGACATCAACCAGGCTGTTCGGTTCTTGGTTGTAATGTGAAGGTGGGCGTTGCGTCGTGGTCGCGTCGGAGCAGCCCCTCTCCTGCGCCAAGATCGGCTGCTGCCTCCAGTCGCCGGCGGCTCCAAGGCTCGGCGCTGCAGTTGCAAGGTTTTCTTGTAGATCCAACTAGGACATGCTCTATAGGAGATGACGAATTGTAGTTACATTCACGTAGCGAGCAGTTTATGGCAAGTTTCCATCAACATATGGTTTCTGATTGCTCACATATGAATTATATGATGCATTGTAGATTTGTAGTTGTGTGTATCTTTTTTCCCCCTTCGAGAGAGAATGTAGTGTGTATCAAACAAGTAATTTGCTGTGCGGGATCATGGTGAGCAAGTATAATGCATTCAAATGATTGCGCTCATATGAAATATTCTGAACAATTATGCTGGTCTTTTAGGGGGTTAACTGAAGCTCTATCTATCATGTTCTGTTGTAGCAGTTGTTCGAGCTATTGCCAACCTAAATCCAGTGGACGAGCTGCCATTAACCGCTGAAAATGTCGAGTTGGTTCTGGATGAAGTGCGCCCGTACCTTTTGGCAGATGGAGGCAATGTCGCCTTGCATGAGATCGACGGGAATGTGGTGAGGCTGAAGCTGCAAGGAGCATGTGGATCGTGCCCGAGCTCGGTAACGACAATGAAGATGGGCATTGAGCGGCGCTTGATGGATGAAATACCGGAGATTGTTGCAGTTGAACCTATTACGGATAAGGAAACTGGGCTTGAGCTGAATGAAGAGAATGTTGAAAAGGTAGGTGTTACTTAATATTGTAGCATGTGGAATAATCGGAGTGTCATGCTGTAAACAGATTAGGTTTGTTTTTGAATTCGTGTGCACTGATTAGATCATTTGCAACACTAGACCTAATTGGGATGATTAAGGAGATCAATGAAGTCCACACGTGTTGTATTGATATATGGTTGATAGATTCTGGAATCTGGACTGCCAGTTACTGAAATTTGACTTCCTAACTCAAAAAGACATCCAAAGTAATACGAACATCTAAGATCAATTGTACAGTTCTAATTACTAGTGTTAATTTGTCAGCATTAGCCTTTCTTGCACATGTAGAAACAAAAAATGCTCCAAAATGAGGTTTTAATCTACCTGTCTCTGGTTGTGAGAACTTCTTGCAGCATCAGTTTGTGCTAGACTGCTAGTTAGGAATTGTTTAGGAACATTTGTTAAATCATCCTTCTGGTATTGGTACTGTACTAGGAATTGTTTAGGAACATTTGTTAAATCATCCTTCCGGCATTGGTACTGTACTACTGTTGTAGTTCTTTCCTTTTGATGCAACTACATTGTGTGTGTTATCTTCAAATAAACATGCATATTAACTGTTAATGAATACTATTTTGTTAGTTTGGGGACCTTATACCTGGGGCAACACCCTTCCTGCCATTGATAATATTCCCAGTCCAGCTTCTATTGAATATTGATAAGAGGATATGCGATTTGTCAGTTCTACTTTGTAGCAAATTTCTGACTGTTCCATGTCGTTGGTTGTCGACATTCCAAGTATATTCCAGTAGAGAAAAGTCGAGAAATGTGTCGGAATTGATCAAGCATCTTCTTTTCCTTTATGATTTACCAAGTGAAGTCTTTTCTACCATAGTGCCAGTAATTGTCTGAACATTATATACCAGGTACTCGATGAGATCAGGCCATACCTTGCTGGCACAGGAGGTGGTGATCTCAAGTTCTTCGCGATCGAGGACCACGTTGTCAAAGTCCGGCTCAGAGGCCCCGCCGCTGGTGTGCTGACTGTTCGAGTAGCCCTAACTCAGAAGCTCCGAGAGAAGATCCCATCCATTGCAGCCGTCCAGCTATTGTCGTAAAACTGTAAACAGTTGTATGTCAGCTCCTGACGAGAAGGGCTACAGGCTACAGCAATTGCCTGTGAAAAGGATGTACCTCTGTATCTGCAGCCTCAATCTAGTGCTGTTCAACAGTAGTCAACAGTCAGATATGTGCGTATCCATACAAAATGTTGTACGGGTGTTCATGCTAGATATATAACAAAGCTTTGGTCTCTTCATCTTGGAAAGAATAGAGGAAAGGTGTATATGTCTGGTCGAATCTTTTTTAGGGGGGAAAATCCTCAGAAACAGCGGTGTATACTTGTCTGAAATCTAACCAAGCTTCCTGCTTTTTTCTCTCAATCGTGCAATTTTGAAAAGAAACGAGGGATTGTGCAATTCTGTAGATGTGAATAATATCGTATCGTTCCTTCGTTTTTCTCCGTGCCATTTGATCCAAAAGTCGTAAGTTCTAACCAAGAACTAGCACAGCTCACAGCTGCAGTGACTGAAAAATGCCGACAGAGAACATTACAGAGCAATGGTAGAGGATACGAATCCATGCGAGTGCGATCGTCAGATACTTGTAACCAGCTCGTTTTGGTAGTCTGAAGAATTGCTGGCTCAGGCTGCCGCGTCTATCTGAACAAAAAACAAATGCGCAATGTAAAGCATGAACGAGAAATTTACATGATCTTTCTGCCGTGATAATCATCTGCGGCACCCTCGTTAGGTGGATCAAGGATCGCACGAACCGGATCGAGATCCCAACCAGCCAGGAAGGACATGAGCAAAGAAGCAAGCATTAAAATTCTCACATCACCATGCCAGATTGCCAAGAAACAAACGGCGCTAGTTCCCATCTCATTACATGGAGTTACATCGCGAGAAATAAAACGGCATGAAACGAGGCGAGAACATCCATCCGGTGGAAGATCTCGCCCCCTCACATCTGGATCGGATCCAAACAAGAGAGAGGGAGAGCGAAAGCTCAAGAACCCAAGAACTGGAACTGTTAATCTAGGCGGAGGAGGAGGCGACGGACGGGAGGAACTGGGAGACGACGAGGTAGGAGAGGAACCCGGCGAAGGCGAGCAGGAAGGCGTAGTCCACCGCCACGAACAGCGCGGTGGATCCGTGGCCCTTCTTGCTCCTCTGCCCCGACTCCCCCGCCGCCGCGCCCGCTCCGGTGCTGCGCATCTTGGCCGCCTCCATCCTTCTCTCTCCTCCTCCTCCGGCAATGTGATGCGAGGGAATCAGAGAAAGGTGTTGCTGCTTCCTGAGAGCAAGGCTAATAATATAGCCTTCAGCTGGCTGTATGGACACTTACAGCCCACTTATCAGCCCATTCATATAGTAGTTTACAGCCAACTGAAGGCTGTATGACCCACCCCTTTCTCTCACAAAGTTTTTTGGTTCTTGTGCTTCAGCTGGATGTAAACTTACAGCCCACCTCTCTTCTCTCTCCTCCTCTCTCTCCTCCACCTCAGCATACAGCCTACTAACAGCCTCTTATTATACTTGCTCTGATGCGATGGTCTCTCTCGTGGGATGGCGGCCGCCTATTTTTCGCTACAAATTGCAAAATGAGAAAAGCGCCTGCGGCCTGATGGAGCCTCGTGGTGATCTGTTGGTCTTCAGCTTTTAACTTCCGACTTATTTTTCATTATTTATAAATTTTATCTTTTTTTAAATTTTTAGCTTTTTGTTGAGTTTTTTTGCCGGTTCTTTTTTCCCGTATTTGTTTGTATTATATGTAATGGGCTAACATATTTTTTATATTTTTTTAATTTTTTTAAATTTAATTATGCTAAATAAGCCTCTGTCAGTTACAATATTTTTTCAGTCAGCTACAGTGCTTTTCAACCCTAAGTCACCAAAAATAAGCCCAAATGATCACCATCTAATCAGGCCTTATCATCCGGATGTGATATTGGGGAGTGTCTAGGTATCATCCGATGTTTTTTTAACTATCTTCTAAATTTGTAACTCTTAGATTAGAGATTAAGGGGATCTTGTTTTTTTAAAGGGGAAGATTTTATTTCAAGGAGGAAGGGGGAGGAGAGAGAATTCCAGCGCAATCTCTCTCTCAAAAAGAAAAAAAAAGAAAGCAATTCTAGTGTTTTTCGTACAACTCATCCAAATGCTTGCCAATCCTATGTTTTGTACATACATTTATATCATACTAGCTACGTAACCGCGGCGTCACGCCGCACTAGCCACCGTGTGGACCGAAGTAAAAGAGACGATAATTTGTGAGGCGTTTCTTTAAAAAAATCGAGAACGCATGCGTAATTTCGGAAAAACCAAAGGGCTTTTTCGTAAAAAACCAAAGACCTGCAAGAATCTGTACGTAACTAAACAAGGACCTATATATAGTTTTGGAAACCGCGGGCTGCTATCAGTGAAGTGGAGGGTGCTTTCCAGAAAAAAAAACCTGGCAGGGACCTGTTTGCGAGAACAGATGACCTCTATGCGATTTCGCAAAACGCAGGGGCTTTCTCGCAAAAAAAGTGACATGGCACAGCTCCCCAGCCGAAAAGTCCCCCAACTTTAATATACGATAGATTCGTGTGTTGTGCTTTTTCATTTCTGCGTTTCAAAGAGACCTTTAATGCATGAGACTATATCTTTAACCCATTCAACAAATATAATAGGATTTTTTTAGTTTACTTCCGTATAACCGATCTAATCAGCTAGTGATTCAGCATCAATTCAAATCCTGGTAGAAAAAGAATACATGCGTTGCGTGCAACGTTAAGGAGTGGAGGAATCTCGTTATGAACCTGGAGCAATCGTATCCACATTTTTTATAAAAACCACAATTTATATCTGCAGTACACAAGGGCTCGAGTAGGTAGAGCTTATGGTCCTATTTTTTACGGCTTCTAAAAGTGATTTTTAATTTTTATTATTGTACCTAACTTTCAAACAGTGTATTTTCTCAAGACAGGATCTACAAGTTAATTGTAGTACACGTTAAAAGCCTAACATCTATACAACCAAAATCGCAAACGAATATCTTTCTCCCTAATCTCTGTCGCAAACAGCTAAAATTCAAAAATTTCAACCAAAACTCATAAACCGCAGTCATATCAAACAGATCCTATATCTAAGTTGCAATGTGTTGCTTCATTTCTTCGAGACTTGTGTTATATATTCGAATCAATTAGTTAGTTGGTCAGCATATCGTTAGCAGGACGAACTAAAATGTATCGCAACGTGATGCACTCCCTTCACAGTTAAATTACTTTCTTTAATACATTGTCAATGCATGCTCCCTCTTGTAGGTTTTCTTATATGAACTCGCTAACCTCTTGTAGAATCAATATAATTATATATTGGAAACGATAGGGACGAAGATATGGAGCATCATATGGTATAACTTAATACGTAACAAATGATCCGGTATCTCACCTCTATTAATAGCTAGGAAGGAAAAGCTTCTCCAAGCTAGCTGGTTTCGTGTATTGGTAGTAATGGCCGAAGGTAGGAGGCCCTGGTGGTGCTTGCCAAGCAGAAAGCAAAGGCCGTCGGGCTTCGGCCCGGCGTCCACCGCCGAGGAGGTCACCGCCGGCGTCGACGCCAGCCATCTCACGGCCATCGTCACAGGTTCCTTAATTATTCCATCGCCCTCATCTCGATCGGCTACGTCTACGTACGTACGTCTTCCATCAATTCGTCACCTCTTTCTTTCATTCCAAAACATGCACAAAAAAAAAATTGTATACATAGGAGCGACCAGTGGCATCGGGAAAGAGACGGCTAGGGTTCTGGCGCGGAGGGGCGCAAAGGTGATCATAGCGGCAAGAACACTGGAGAGTGGCTTGCGTGTAAAGGAGAGCCTCATGCTCACGGACCAAATCCCAAGCTCGAAGCTTCAGGTCATGGAGATGGATCTGAGCTCCCTCGACTCGGTTCGCAGCTTCGCGCGATCCTTCGTGTCGTCTCACGAGCGCCTCAACGTTCTCATGTACGCCTCATACTCGCAGAAGTGTTTGAAATGATGGCGATAGTTAGTACAGTATGTTGCTGTTGGTAACTAGAATGGTAACCTGTTGGTATTATTGGTAACTATACAAGAACTAACATGGTGCGATTTATCACGCTTTCTTGCAGAAATAATGCAGGGATAACACTGTACCCTTTCCAGATGTCAAAAGACGGCATAGAGCTGCAGTTTGCCACAAATCATGTTGGTATATATATGCTGTGCACGCAGAAGTTTGACTAACACACACACACTTTTTGTAAGTAGACTTTGATAAAAAAAATTTTGTGGAACTCACTTTGGAGTATCTTATAATTATTCTTAGAGTATACTTAAAAAGATAAAAATGCATAACAATACCATTTAAGCGGAATATAAGAAGTGGGAGTTCATATTCCTAAGAGTATAGAATCATTTTCATTTATATATATATATAGGAAATGCCATACTCCTAGGAGTACGTACTTACACACACACATACGGTAGTACTATTCTGTGCCTACGTGTTCTATGCGCGCAGTTTTTGCGCCCCAAAAAGTTATCACCGGCTGTAAGAAAAGTTATGACCGACTGTGTACTGTGAGCGTTCGGCAGTAACTTTCCGGCACTATGAAGGTTTGGCAATAATTTCATTTAAAACCAATGGTAACTTCATTTAAAAAAATGTTAGTAACTTTCCCATGTATTTTACACATATGCGCTGGTGTATATGTATATGTTATCACTATTCTACGCGTAGTTTTGCGCTCCAGCAAGTTATCATCAGTTGTTCAAAAATTTATCATCGGCTATAAAGAAAGTTACCATCAGCTACGTACTGTGAGCATTGGCAGTAACTTCATTCGCCACCGATGGTAACTTCATGTAGAACCGATGATAACTTTTCAGCACTATGAAGGTTTGGCAATAACTTCATTCAGAACCGATTGTAACTTCATTCAGAAATATCAGTAATTTATCCAAGTATTCTACACCTACACGCTGGTTAGTGTGTGTGTGTATGACAAGTGTTTCACACACCATGATGCCTAGGTACCCAAATTAATACTTGCTGATGTGTCTAAATTAATATCCATTGATGTGCTTTGAGATTCGTGACGTTTGACGTATATATCTTTACATACTATTTGAGATGTCAAACTCTAAAAACAAATAAATTCAATTTTAGTTTAACTAGTTTGAGCTAGTTTCATAGTGTATAATCGCTCTAGTTGCATTAAATTCAAAAGTAGTTCAAATTGGTTTGAAATGAGTACAAAACTCATTTGCTATAAATATATCAATGGTATATAACATTTCATACCCAAATTCCAAATTCCATATCGATCGTGTATCGGACGGTTCCTGGTGTGAGTGCCTAGGTGTGTATATAGAAAAATGGTTTCATACCCTTGGGAATATGTACTCTCACTTCTTATGTACCGCTTAAATAATGTTGTTATACCTTTTTTATCGTTCTGAGTATACTCTAATAATGATTATTAGATACTCCAAAGTGAATTACATGAAAAGTTTCATTAAAATCCACTTTTTGAGTTATGAGCTTCTGAACGAAATTAATTTAAGAAAGAAATTCGCAAAAGCTAAGAAAAGCAAAAGAGCAAAGGACTAAAGGAGGCCTAAACCAATAGCCAACTACTAATTTGAAGGCTCAAATAAGAGGGAGCCATTAGAAGAAAAAAATTGTGTTTAAATTTGTGAAAAATGAACTTTCTAGTCCCTGTAGTTCAAAATAGCTCAACTAGTTCTATTTTCAAAATCGGCAAATTATTCTAGAGGTGTGCCTATAGTCCTTTTACATAAATTGCACTGTTCCTTTTCTTTTCTTTTTGTGGCGAACTATTTAATATCGTACGAATAACGTTGATTCCTACTGAATTCTACTCTATAAATTAACAGGGCATTTCTTGTTGACAAATCTCCTTCTAGATAAGATGAGAGTGACTGCCAAAGAGATGGATGTGCAAGGGAGGATTATAAATGTGTCTTCTATGCGCCATAAAAATAGTGATGGCTCTTACTTCGATCTGGAGAAGATGGGCGATGAGACAAAGTCAGTAGCATCTCCTTGTTAACATGAACTCCATATATAAAGCTCAATGCATTTTCTCTCACCATGCACAAGCTCAAATTTATAGGTTCAATCGATATTCCGCATATCCTCATTCAAAATTAGCCAATGTTCTACATGCCAACGAGCTGTCCAGGCGTTTTCAGGTTCACAATCTCTCATATTCACTTCCAACTTTTAAAATTATTTGTACTATTATCATTTGTGAATTTGAAGTCATATATTTTAATCCATTGTTTGATTGTGCTAATAATCAATACGCAAGTTGATCGTCTACAATATTACAATTGAAACAAGTCTCTTAAAAATGAGTAGTTATCTCTACTATAATTGACCAATTGAAATTACACTCAGTCCACCCAAGAATACGTCCCCCGCTGAGAGCACCAACCTTCGTGCACCCACAAAAATGCACCCAGCAAATTGTCTTCATTAAAATCAAGGGCTAAACAAAAACTCTCCCTGGCTTCAACCCAATCGTGCGGCCTGGATGGAACGTAGGCTTCAACGCGAGGCTTCAACCGGTACGCACCCCGCGCCCGCCTCCTCCTGCGCCATCGCCTCGTGCCCCCACCTCGCGAAAATTCCGCCCGAACGCTGCTCACCCCGCCTCCTCCTCTTCCCCAGACCGCGCCGCCGCCTCTCACCCCGCGCCGCCTCCTCCTCCTCCCCACCCCGCGCGGCCGCCTCCTCCCCTCCCTCCCACCCCGCGCCGCCGCCGCCTCCTCCTCCTCCCCACCCCGCGACGCTGCCTCCTCCCCTCCCTCCCAACCCGCGCCGCCGCCTCAGATCCATATCCACCTCGCCTCTTCACTCTTCGCACCCGTCCGCGCCAATCTCCAGCCGGTGGAAGCGCCGAGAGCGGGTGCTCGCGCCTCAGATCCAGCGATCCTCCTGCTGCCGCCTCCCTGCCGCGCGCGCCCCGGCCACGGCGCTCATCGCCGCGCGCCCGATCTCCGACTCCACGGCCGCGCTCACCATCGAGACCTCCGTGCCCTTCACCTCCCACATCGTCGACCCGCCGTCCCGCGACGTCACCACCACCCCCGCCGAGCTCCTCACCTTCTTCCACGACATGTCCGTGATGCGCCGCATGGAGATGGCCGCCGATTCGCTCTACAAGGCCAAGCTCATCCGTGGGTTCTGCCACCGCGCATTCCCCCACCGATCCCGCCCGCCCCTGCGCAGATCTCCCCGCCATTGCCGACGCCCTGCCCAGATTCGCTCCCTCCTCGCCCAGATCCGCCTTCTCGCGCGGATTCCGCGAACTGAGGTGCTGCGCGCGGCGTGATCCCGGCGGTTTGATCGGGAAGTTTTGATCTTTGGGGGGTCGGGCGGTTTGTTCGAGTGGCCAGAGCAGAAGGCCTACGCGTTGCGCGAGGCGGCGTTCGGTTACCGTGACCTGAACAAAACAAGATGCCATCTCCGGTTATCCTGGCGCCTCCTCCGCGGCAGACCGATGGCTCTTCTGGCACCCGCCATCTCCGGCGAGCAGGATGCCATGCCGCAGGAGCAGCACCAGGCGGCGGCGGCGGTGCAGGAGAGGAAGGCTTCACCGGCGCCCCCACCTCCCTCGTGGAGTTGCCGTCGGGGAGTCCGGAGAGGTAGAGAGATGAGAGAGATGTTGGGTCCTCCTCGTCGCGGTCCGGCGTACAAGACGAAGCTGTGCGCGCTGTGGAAGCGCAGCTGCTGCTCGCGCGCCTCATGCAGCTTCGCCCACGGCGACGGCGAACTCTCAAGGCCGCCCTCCCATTCCTCCTTCCAGCCTCGCCCTCGACCTGGTATACACCCATATCCCCCTCTCCCCCCTCCCTCTCTCCTATTGGCTGCTGCGTGATTTTGTTGTATCCAAGATAGGAGATTATGTGCAAACAAAGAGTGCAAAGTGGTAATTAACTGGGGTCATTCTTCTATTCAATATAAAAAGTAATCGAGACTATGAATGTGTTATACTCGAGAGACTACGAATTTTTCGGCAGATTTAGGTTTAAATGGATGGCTTGGCTTCGATCTACCAAGATAGGAAGAATGTGTTCTTTCTAAAAGATTTCGCCTTTTGTCTGTTCGTTGGATTGGGTTAGATCTTCAGACGATTGCTAGCTCTTGTTCATGGGGAACATGGTGGACAGTAAAGAACAATAGATACCAATGCCATCTGAACTGCATCTGAACATGGGGAAATTGCTATCAAGTAGCCGCCTGGCCAAGACAACAGCCTCAATTAGGCATCAGCTTTTCAATTCATCTATACACATATTTCTAACTCAATAACTAATAAGTGTGCCATATGTACTAGATGCATTAAGACATTTATAACTGACCTCCAGTTTAGATTTATCTTCGCGTAATGTTTCCATATCCAGTTGAATTTGTTTCAGCTACAGAGCATATGTAAGTATATAACAGAGGTCCAGGAATATGGAGAGAGCTAGACCTATTTGTGGATGAGATGGATTGCACAGACTGCACAGTCCATACCTGTGCTTCATTATCATCTTTCTCATCACTGCTGGAGAATCTGTCATCCTTTTTTCTATCTTCTTTATCATATGTGTCCAAACTTCTTGATGAATCAGTCTTTTCACCATGAATGGCATACTTGTGTAATTTGATTTCGATTTTGTTTGTTGGTGGAAGTGGTACAAGAGGATGGTGATATGGGGTAAAAATTATAGCATCTGTTTAACACTTTCATGCTCTACTGCTTTTCATGGCAAAACCCTGTCCAGCAATTTGCTTGATTTTTGTATTTATGTAATACTAGACCTTATTAGTTGGTGATTAAACCATAGATCTCATCAGTTCTGTAAATGTGATTTAAGAATTTAGGATTGTGTAGATTTGTCACAGTGAAGATGTGTTTAGCACCAGTTTTTTTTGGAGGATTTGTTAGCTGTTTTTTGGGTGAAATTAGGATGAGTGCAGGCACGGATGGCGTCCATGGAGGACGGGAAGGAGGCGAGGCAGCCTGCGGCGGCGGCGGCGGCGCAGGGGCAGACCAGGGTTTTCCCGACGGGGATGCTCAAGGTGTTCCTGGGGTTCCTGCTGATCGGCGTGGGCCTGTCGGCGTTCGGCGTTCGCGTCAGGAATTTTACTTATATTTGTTGAACGATCTTCTATAGGGAATGGGAATTGGGCTCCGGCAAAGACGTACTACTGGCGAGGTATGTATATGAACTTTGCTTGGGAGTAATTAAGGTGTTGGCAAAATAACACACTTATCTGTGCATTGTCCTTGATGGCAGGAGTACCATGAGCTTATGGAAGAGTTTATGAATGCTGTTAAGCAAATCTATGGTGAGAAAGTTCTCATCCAGGTCAGTCCAGACTCCCAGTAAATTATTTGTTATATATTGATCATTTTTACTTATTATCACAAGAATAGTGAGACTGGATCTTCCTTGTGCCAGTTTGAAGACTTCGCCAATCACAATGCATTTGATTTGCTTGCAAAATATAGCAAGAGTCATCTTGTTTTCAATGATGATATCCAGGTAAACGAACTACTTGTTTTGTTCATGCCGTGATACTTTGTTTTACCAGAAGGTCCTTATTGAGTCAGTATCCTTATCCTTCAGATTTGTTGACTTCTGTATTTATCTGAAATGTATGTATTGCAGGGAACAGCATCTGTGGTCCTTGCAGGTCTGTTAGCATCAATGAAGGTGACCGGTGGAACCCTAGCAGAGCACACTTATCTGTTCCTTGGTGCTGGTGAGGTTAGTGAAAACAGTTATTTTATTTTTTGCTAACTGCTGAAACGTGATGTATTCTCTGAAACACGTTTGATGATGCATTTGACTGCAGGCTGGAACTGGTATTGCAGAACTCATTGCTCTTGAGATTTCAAAACAGGTAACTACAATGTTTCACAATCTCAATGTGGTGTAGGACAGTTTTAATCCTGGTGCTTACTGGTAAGACTTTGCTGGCTTTTTATCAATTTGTAGACAAAGGCTCCAATTGAAGAGTGCCGCAAGAAGGTTTGGCTGGTCGATTCAAAGGTATGGAGCCAAAGGCAAAATTCATTATTGCTAACACAATATCTTCACCTCTGCAGTTGACCGCCTGACATTATTATTATATTATATTATATATTTAGGGCTTGATTGTTGCCTCCCGAAAAGACTCCCTTCAGCCATTCAAAAAACCTTGGGCACATGAGCATGAAGCTTTGACGACCTTGTTAGATGCTGTCCAGGTATTCATTGTTCATGCATATTTAAGATTTTAAGTCAGTCAGTGACTGATGCCTTCACTGAAAATTGTTCTGTTAATGTTGTATTTTATTTCTTTTCCTTTTCAACAGATTGAAATTCGTTGTCGTACATGTTACCCACGAGACGAGGGGTGTGTGTGTGTGTGACATTTCTGTGCTCAAACTACACTTTACAGTGCGCATACGTAGGGATATAAAAGTATATGCGTGGCATTGATGTGAAGTCTGAACTCCGAACATTGTATACAAAGTCACTGGATTTACAGTACCAGTACTGATGGTCTTGCTTGTTGATGATATATTAGAAATTTAGTAGAACCTTGTTTGTCTCTCTGTCAGTGTGTTTTTACTCACAAAACCAAGAGATATGGATTCTAACACACTGGTAATTATCTGCAAGTAGAGAATTCAAGAATGGGCTTACTGAAGGGTCCTTTCAAAAAATATTCTGAAGGGCTTCAACTGCACTTTAGGTAGCACAAACCTGCATTGATGTAGACTTGCTAAGTTGGACATTTAAATGTCGGGACTGTTGTAGATGACAAAATTGTTGATATTATTGTAGTTTTAAATTTGGAATGCGATGCAATCATAGAGTTGCTGTTCTATTATGTTGTCGACATGCATCCTCATTACTGTTTTGGCAATCATCCTGGTAGGTTTGATCAAGCGCATCTGATCATGGCTAGGGACACAATCTGAAAGAGAATGGATCACGCGCTACTGTGTCATGATTTTGCCATGATTTAATGTTTCAAGATCTTTCCTTTTTTTCTGTAAGGAGTAGGGTCTATCAGCGTGTTTTATCATATTTTGCTAAGGAAATTGTAGCAGCAAAACCACTGCTGACCCTATGGGAATTACTGTTTAAATTTGGCTCAGTCATCTTTCAGTTCCTGGATGACATGCTCATTTCATGTACATCTTGAATCTTAAAATTTGGTTATTATGTATTGGTCATCATTTATTTGGCACCTAACAAGCATGCTATTATTTGTGTGTTAACATTTTTACTCGGATGTTCTTAATTACACAATCAATACCAACGTACCAAACTCAAATGTCTACATAATATAAATTATGACTAATTGCATTTGAAGAAAATTTGCACGAGAACATTTGGTAGCAATACTGTTTACAGTTTTCAAAGGGATCTGCTGTAGGTGGAGATCATCGTCCATTTTTGTTGAATTGTAGTTCATTATGTTCCTCAAAAGGGAGCACCGAAGAGACGATTGGAGATGATTGTTCGTTTTATTTTTTACAAATTTTATCTTGTTTTATATTTTACCGTAGCGTTAGCACGGGCACTCTACTAGTTAAAGGAAAGGCATTGTTTAGGCATATAAGTAGGAGTGCTTTCAGAGATGCACCATTTTGACCCGTCTGGAAGCAGCAACTGTTTCATATGAAAATTTTTGGTTCCAATCAGGCCCTTGGTTTCTGAGACCTTGGGAAACAAAAAAAAAGTTATACTGGGCGAAGTGTTGTTAAAGGACAAGGAATACGGGCAGTTAAAGCATTTTGATGATTCTTTAAAAAATAATGCAATTTAATGGGGGTCTCAAGTCATGGAAATGTGATGGCATTTCAGGGGGAAGGTTGCAATCTAACTGCAAATTCCCTGCATCCCGGAGTGATCTTCACCAACATCGGTCGAAATAACAGTAATGATCTTGTGGACTTCTACATCATGGTTCTACGTACTTTTAACTGTTCTTCTCTCCTCTTCAATTACAAGGAAGTTTTAAAGTTTAATTAAATGCCTGCAGTTCTATTGGGCTCAGCTCTGTCTCTGTTGAGACATTTCCTGAAGACCGTACCCCAGGTAAATTATACATTTTAGATTTGCATTATCTACATACTCTTTATCTTGTATGTCATTTTGGCTATCTGCTCCTCTTTCCATATAGTGTGGGAAAACTCTATCTGAAAGAGACTGAATTATTTTTAGGTAGCAGCTACTACCTGTTACTTAGCATTGCATCCTAATGTAAAAGATGTGTCTGGAAAATACTTTGAAGATTGCAACGAGGCCACCCCTTCACCATTGGCAGAAGATGTAGAGTTAGCGAAGAAGCTGTGGGATATAAGTGAAGAACTAGTGATGACGAGACAAAATTGTTCAGCATGATTAAGGGTTCTTTTTTCCGATGCTAGTAAATGTAGTAGTGCTTTGCACACGTCACAATATTGTTACCTAAAAATGTAATTTGTGCACACTTATGAATTCCAACATTAATAAGCTGGTTGATTCGACATGACGCAGTTAACCGCTTGCTTCTCTCTCTTTTGTGTGTGTGTGTGTGTTTGCAGAGACAGAACAGCTCCCTAGCCACGGGATACATAGCAGATTCGCAGTTAAGATGCATGTATGCCTGATTTTTCTCTAAGCAGCATCCTGTATTTGTCGACTAATCCACAGCTGCAATTTTTTTGCGAACGTTGCCATGAATTTTTTAAAATAATCTATTTTTTACTTCAAATTACACTAATATACCTATGTTTTTTATTTTACAGTAATAGCTATCCGTCGCTCCACAGTTAGGTGATATGGCCAAGTCGCACAATCATAGACACTAGTCGCCCAACCGTGGGGCGACTAGTGCCTCTAGTCGCCCAACCGTGGGGCGACTAGTGCCTCTAGTCGCCTAACCGTCGGGCGACTAGTACTAGTCATTGTACTAGTCGTCCAACGGTAAAGCGGCTACTTGCAGCCAGCTCATCCATTTCTTTTTGACCCAACCCCCTCAGGGGCTCTCTCACCATTTCTCTTGCAAGAGAACGCGAGGAGCTTGAGAGAGGAGAAAAGGAGAGAGCAAGAAGGAGAGGGGCAGTGAAGAGGGGGAGAAAGACGCGAGAGGAGGATAACCAAAGAAGCTCGGGAGAGTAAGAGAAGGAGAGGGGAAGAAGTAGAAGAGCTTGGGAGAGGGAGTGAAGGAGAAAAGAGAAGCTTGGGAGGAGAGAAGAAGAGAAGAGGAGGTCATGAGGTTAGAGAGAAAGACGAAGGAAGCTTGCTGACAAGAAGAAAAGGTCTTCACGTGAAGGTAATAGCCTCATCTGTTCTTATTCTCATCCAAATATAGGCAACGTGTAGCTATATATTTGTTTACACATATTTAGTGGATGCATGTTGACAAATGGTAATATTTGCAGTGAAAAATCAGTCAACCACAAGATTAGTAGTACATTATGGTATTGGTACCATTCGTGAAGGTCCATATGGTGTTGACCTAAGTAGTTTCTCGCAAGTCAGTATGGTACACCCAGACATGGAGAATATTCTAATTAAAGATGTCTTTTACTAGCTCACACGTAGCTTCTCCTTAGACCCCAAGGTGTGTAGTGTTATCCTACATGGGATTTGGAGTTGGTTGTCCTTGGTGTGTGCACACACGCAGATCTAAGTACAAGACTCACGGAATGTCTCAAAGATGAAGCCGCACTACTGCATGCTTAATAGTGTTTTGCCGAAACATCGTAACCTGATGTGCACCTTTATAGCCAATCTTATGTATGGAGAGATAGTGAAGAAGAAGGAACTGGAGGCTAAGCACATCATGGTGGCTATTGAGCAAAAATTCAAGTACAAGATTAGCTACACCAAGGCATAGCGTGCGAAGCAAAAGGCTTTGGAAAGGAGGTTCGATTCTTTTGAGATGGCTTACGTCAAACTTGCTCGTATGCTTTAGGTGATGTAGGATAGGAACCCGGGCACATACATTGCTGTGCAGGACAAGCCATCCAAAAGATTGTCCGGTTACCTGGTTTTGCAGAGGGTCTTTTTAGCCTTCGGTGCCTGCATCTACGCTTTCAAGCACATGTTACCAGTGATCTCAGTCGATGGGATGTTTCTAACAGGGAAATACACGGGGCAGATCCTGACAGTAATTGGCATTGATGGCAACAATCAGATTTTACCCTTGGCCATCGTATTGATCGAAAGTGAGAATTCGATAGCTGGTTGTGGTTCTTTCGACATCTGAAGGAGGGAGTAGTTGGGGCATATCTTGATGTCTGTATAATCCATGATCGCCACCCCAGGATGATGAAGGCCACAAGAAAATTTCAGCAAGACCCGGAGGAGCCGTTCCCTTGGCCAAACATGAGGAACAGATGGTGCATTCGCCATCTGGAGACCAACCTTTTCAAGCAGTTCCCGTAGCAACCATTAATGAAACTATTCAAGAGGCTGGCTATGCAGAACCAGTAGCGTAAATTCGATGTGCTATGTGAGATGTCAGAGGAGCACACCAGGAAACACATCGTCGAGAGGAACAAGTGGGTGGCCATTCCTGGGCTGGCGCAACCTGAACACCTCGCACCATTGCCGGAGCTTGACCCTCCCGATGTGATGCGGAGGATCTTAAGGAATATCAAGTGCTTCTCCCATTGGATTGAGGCCAAGCCATTAGAGCATGGTCCTTGTTGCACGACATAGCAGTGCGAGGTATGGCATAATGATCACTAACCTTGCAGAGGTGTACAACTGGGTTCTTAGGGGGCATCCATTCTCAGCCCTTCATCGCCATCGTGGAAGGCGATCTGTAAGGTACAATCGGATATTTTAGGGAAAGGCATACAAATGCAGTACTTCATGTAGCCAACCCACATACACCGTATCGCTCAAAGATCACAGCGTACATGCAGTCCAAGACTGAGAAGAGTCAGTCGTGCATGGTCTTCATGATGGGCAATACGGAGCATCGTTTTGATGTACTCCTTCGGGATAGAGCCGGATTTGGGACTGCCCGCTCTCTTGTTACCCACAAGGTATGCCTTAGAGATTATGTGAACGAACCTAGCTACACATGCAACAAGCTAAAGCTCCTTCATAAGCCATGCTCTCATGCCTTGCTGCATGTGGGACTATCAACATGGACCCATCGAACTTCATGTTGGAGTACTTCATGAATTAGATGGTGTTGCAAGCGTGGTGCGGCGAGCTAAGAGGCTTCAGGGTTGTGGGTAATTTTACCACGTCAGATATTGTACAGAGAGTTGGATTATGGATCTAGACCTTTTGAAGAGTGGGAAGGGCCATTGACAGAGTCGTCGCATTAGGAACGATATGGATGAAGGAGAAGCTGGAGCGGCAGGTAGACATTGCAGCTGTTGTGGCCAGGAATGCCACACTACAAGAAGATGCAAGGCGCCTGCCGATGAGTAGGAACACCAGTGTGACAGCTAGCAACACTTCTTGTTGTGTGTGTAGTCGTATTAAGAGTAAAAATGCTATCATGTTGTAACTTTATTTGCAAACTTTAACTTCATTTGTAGTGTCAATCCATCATCATTAACAATGCAGGGGAAGTGTGTTCTGTAGCCTGACCTCTCCACTCCTTTGCCGCCAAATGGCCACTTCTTTGGCACTAGCAAGCATGCATTTTTGAAAGCATTTAGGCACCTAAAAATTATTTTGGTAATTAATGACAATATGTGAATATGGGACTAACATGTTTATTGAGTGTTTCAGTGCTTTAGTCCCGATGATGAATGTGACAACTTGAAAATGCATGCTAAAGGTCAACATGAAGATCAAAATGGGTCAAGACGAAGGTATAAGTAGTTTACTATACTTTTTGATTTTACCGGTCTTAGGAGAAAAGGATGGAAGACCGGATTTTAAGTTAGATGTCATACTATTAAAAGGGAACATTACTAGTAGCTTGACAACATGTTCTTGTGCCATTTGGATCAATTTAGGATCATGCACGAAGTTAGAGTTTAAATTGAAAGTCAACTGTGCATTCTCAGAAAATTGGTAGTACCGGAGTTTACACAACGGTACAACCGCAGTGTGGTATGACCGGGAAGGCAGTGCGGTACTACCACAACCCGGAAGTACCGAGTTTTCGTTGGCGGTATGTTTTTTCCAGAGAGGCACCTTTAGAGCACATTTGCACCTCTAGAAAACGGTAGCACTAGAGTTAAAATGGTGGTACTACCGCATTGCGGTATGACTGCAACTCTTAAGCGGTACTACCGCACCTTAAAAGGACCGAATGAAAGGGCAGGATGTTTTTTAGAGAGGACCAAGTTTTGGTCCTCAAGACAAATGGTAGCACCGCACCAGAAATCAGAACTACCGAAGAACAGAACTACCGCATTTACAAAGGCGGTAGTACTGCATCATAATTTCAATGGCTAGTTCAGAGGTAATGAGTACGACTACTATAGCCGTTACTGTGCTATCAGTGCAGGTGCGGTAGTACCGACCGATGAACGGTGGTACTACCGCTCGTGCTGAAAATTTCAGGATCTTGCCTCTAACGGTCGAATTTGGTTGGTGAGCATATAAATTCCCCTCTACCAGCTTAAGGACAGATGTTAGAAACTTCATTGAACATCTTTGAGCTAAGAGAACTCTCTCCACACCTCATTTACTCTTGTTACATTTATTTGCAGTAGTTGAGCTAAATTCAGGTGCATTTATTCTAGATTGATCTTTGACACTTGATTACCATCAAGCAAAGCTTGTGATTAATTACACTTGGAGCTGGCCAACATCTAGATGGCTTGGCAGGAGTTCGCGCAGTGATCTCTTCAAGGAGATTGTGAAGAAGCCTGGCGCTAAATTGTGAGTGGCTTGGTGTTCGCCATCTTCAGAGCTAAAAAAGAACAACTACTACTGAAATCGAGGAGCAAGGCTTAATTTGTAGAGCTGGTCCAAGTCGTTTGGGCTTTCCTCAACTTGGACTAGTGATGACCGGCAAGTCTTCAACTCCACAGCAAAACATCGCATGTCATCATTTGGTTATTCTTTGCTACTCGCATGACGAGCGCCCAGTCATTGTAGTTCATTTGTGTGAGCATGGGGGTAGACCACCAAGCCCAAAGACTCCCTAACGACATGCTAGATGACTGGCACACGACCACCGTCGTCATGGTGCCGCAGTCGATGCGGAGGAGGCGTAGGCGAGCACAGATGGTCTTGCCGTGGAGGAGTCATAGACTGCCTTCTCGGTCAAGCCCTCGACAATGACAAATCTTTCAGATGGTCGACGAGGCTTTGATACCCATGACTACGAATACCTGGTACTCGTTACGACCACACAATCGAACTTACGACCACGCAGAACGTCTTACGACCACATAGAATGTCTTATGACCACATAGTTGAACTTATGACTATGAGGTCATTTACGACCACGTAGTCGTTTACGAGCACTCGAAGTTACGACCACGAAGTCATTTACGAGTACTCGGAGCTAGCACGAGTATCTAGTCACAGCTGGCAGTCAGAAGTCGTATACGACTAGGAAGTCAGAGGCACTCTACGACTTGACTAGCAAGTCGATTTTGATTGGCAAGTCTTAAACGCTCTACGACTTACGAGTTCCTCAAACACTTGGTTTAACTCACGCGATAGAGATGGAAGACACAGGATTTTGTGCTGCATTCAAATCACTCTCTGCAGCTTTTCTGGGAACTCTATTTATACCAAAAGAGTACAAGTAATGGCCATTTGGCTCCTCCTAAACGTACGCCACGACTACATGGTCGTGCCATCCCACACCGCAAACTGCACACGTTCTCTAACTGAAAACCAAGAAAGACTCGACTAAGCGCATGACTAGGGCGTCGTGCTCGACTACTTGACACGCACGACCAGGACGTCATGCTCAACAACTTGGCCCAAACTGACAACTTGATCAATTATTTAGACATGTCTTTGGTCTCTTCTGGCTCAAAGATCACGGTGGCACCATCGGCGGCGACGGTGGATTTGCATGCGACGATAGGCACCAGTTCCTTGCAGATGGTAGACATGACGTGTGGGTTCGTGGTGATGTTGTAGACGAGCCATGGTAACACCGTGCCCATCGGGTCCCGGAATGCGACAATGAAGTTGATGAACGTCCTGTGCAGGAAGTCAGTGGAGCCATCGTTAAAATAGTCTGGGTCATTGATATAATAGGACAACATGTCCATGGTGACGGTCTTGTTGTCAGTATGGCGGCCGGCCATCCTCCTCCAGATCCTCTCTGTGACAAAGTTGCGTAACACTCCTTCAGCCATCTCATAATCTTCCAGCAGGACGCTGGCACACTGTGCCGGTAGAAGGCCATCTCTGTTGGATGTAATCTTGTCGTAGTCGAGAATGAGTCCGCTTCGCAGTTGAAGCCGAGTACGAGTCGTAGTCAAACCCGAGTTGGAGTCACAGTCGTAGTCATAGAACTTGTAGAGCAGGGTATAAAAAGCAAAACCATGTAACCGAGAAAAGTGTAAGAAAAGAAGGAAAAAGAAATAAAGAGAAGAGAAGAAAAGAGCGATTTGGCTCAGGGAAACTATCGACTACCGAGTATCGAGTTCGCTGTGTGATTGCAGATGTGGTCGTAAACGACTTACGACCATGGCAAATGGAGGATCGCAGACGTAGTCGTAAACAGAGATATCACCACGGCGATCGAGCGAAAGAGTCCGCAGGTGTTGAAGATGTGATCGTAAAGCATTACGATCATGACCACACAGCAGGAAGGTGTGGTCGTTAAGTGCTACGACCATGGTCGTGAAGAAGTGAACATGGTCGTAAGGTGTTATGACCATGGCAGTGAAGAGGTGAACATGGTCATAAAGGTGTTACGACCACAATAAGAAGGCAAAGTCATAAACAACCACAGCGAGAAGTCTTAGTCGTAAACGACCACAGCGGGGAGACGTGGTCGTAAAGCGTTACGACCACAGTGATCGGTAGAGTCACTGCGTGGTCGTAGGAAGCTACGACTACGGTGAACATGGTCGAAGGAAGGCTAGCGCAGCAGTGGTGAACGTGGTCGTAACTTCGGCTAAAGTTTATGACTACGTAGTCGGAGCAACGAGGAGTGATCGGAGGGCCTACAACATGGTCGTAACAGCTATCAACGTGGTCGTAAAACTGGCAGAGCGGTCGTAGTATCACAGGAGGTGGTCGTAGCCTCTTGTACGTGGTCGTATGGCTGCAGAAGTTGGTCGTAGCAACTATAGAGTGGTTGTAAGATCCTGGGAGCGGTCGTAAGGATTGCAACAAGTGGTATCAGAGCCATGGGAGAGTCGTTGAAGTCCAAGGAGAGCGTTGTGTCGCTGTAGTATCCTCTTCTCACCCCGGATAACTATCCGGTCTGGGCCATGAAGATGAAGGCCAATATGCGTGCTCAGGGAGTTTGGGGTGCAGTTGATCCGAAGGGGAAAGACAAGGAGATTGACGATCAACTAGATCAGACGGCGTTGGCAGTGATCTACCAGGCTATACCTGATTCAATGATGTGGCAATTGACCGGTAGAGAGACGGCACAAGAGGCTTGGGCAGCACTTCAAACAATGCATGAAGGCGTAGACAGAGTAAAGCAAGTTCAACTCCAAACTCTATGGATCAAATTCGAGGCAATTAAGATGGGAGAGAACCAAATGGTGGAAGAGTTCTCTAGGAAATTCAATGAAGTCGTCAACGAGATCAAATCTCTTGGTGACAAACTAGAAAATGAGGTGGCTGTGAAGAAATACTTGAGAATCCTGCCAGAGATGTTTCTTCCAGTAGTGACTACACTCATGTATTCCCAAGATCTCGCGAAGATGAAGATAGAAGAGGTAACTGGGTCGCTCAAGGCACACGAGCAGCTCTTGAAGGGGTACCTAACACGCAACGAACAAGTATTGCTAGCGAAAGAGGACACCAGGAACCGAGGCAAGCCAAACCATGCAGACTCATCATCAAGGGGTGGTCGTGGGCCATCTTTTGGCCGTGGCTCATCCTTTGGATGAGGCTCACTCTCTGGTCATGGACGCGGGTATGGCCAGAGAGGAAGAGGGTTCCAGTCTGGAAGAGGTGGAAGAGCAGGCCATGGAGAAAGAGCTGAATGTCAAAGTCATATTCAGTGCCACAATTGCAAAAAGTTTGGACACTATGCAGCAAACTACAGGAGCAAGAAAAGAGTTGAGGAGGCAAACCTCACTCACACCCATAAAGATGGAGAGCCGACTTTGCTACTGTCCCTCTGTACTGAAGCCGTGCAGATAATGGTACTACTGAATGAAGGGAAGGTGTTTCCAAACCTGATAGCGAAGGGATAGAAGACCCATGAATAGCCAGCATATGGTACCTAGACAACAGAGCAAGCAACCACATGACAGGTACATACTCTATGTTTCATGAGCTAGATGAAAAGGTACTCGGTGTGGTGCAGTTTGGAGATGGCTCAACTTTCCAGATCAGAGGAAAAGGCACAATTCTCATGGATTGCAAGGATGGAGGACAAAAACTGCTATCAGATGTGTATTATATACCGAGTCTTTGTAGCAATATCATAAGTTTAGGACAGCTAACTAAAGAAGGGTGCCGAATTGAATTGAGAAACAATTACTTAAAGGTGTTTGATAGCAGTGAGCAGTTGTTAATGAAAGTGCAGAGATCAGCAAACTGCTTGTATAAAATCTCAATTGAAACTGGCAAACTGAAATGCCTGCAGATCTCAAGTGATGATTCAACATGGTTGTGGCATGCTAGATTTGGTCACATGAACTTCCAGAGAATCAAACTCATGGTAGAAAAGGAGACGATGGTTGGCCTACGAAAAATCAATCACCTAGAGCAGGTTTGTGAAGGTTGTTTGGTGGCAAAATAGGCTCGCAGTTCTTTTCCATCCCAGTCCCAGTTTAGAGCATCTCACCAATTAGAGCTAGTGCATGTTGATCTATGTGGACCAATCACACCATGAACGGATGCCAGAAATCAGTACTTCATGCTTGTAGTTGATGACTATTCCAGAGCTATGTGGGTGTACATGCTAAAAAGCAAGGATGAGGCTACGGTCTATTTTCAAAAGTTCATAGCACTAGCAGAAAACGAAGTTGAATTCAAAGTCAAGGTAGTCAGATCAGATCGAGGAGGAGAGTTTCTATCAAAAGAATTTAACTCGGTCTGTGAAATGAAAGGCATAGCAAGGTACTTTACAGCTCCATACTCACCTCAACAAAATGGAGTCGTGGAGAGAAGAAATAGAACTGTGATGGCAACAACACAGAGTTTACTAAAGAGCAAATTCCTGCTTGGGAGATTTTGGGCAGAGGCAGTGAGGCACGCGGTTTATCTTCTTAACCGTGCCACCATAAGAGCACTTGATGGAATTACTCCATATGAACTATGGTCAGGAAGAAAGCTAAATGTTATGCATCTAAAAGTACTTGGCTGCTTAGCACATGCGAAACCAAACAATCACTTAAAGAAGTTGGATGACAGAAGCAAGAAGATGATCTATCTTGGCTCAGAATCGGGCAGCAAGGTGTACAGGCTATATGACCCGTTGAGAAGAGGCTTCATGTGAGTGGAGATGTTGTGTTTCAAGAAGACAAACATTGGGACTGGAAAGAACATGAAGACATAGAAAGAAATATGCAGAATTGGGTTACTTTTGATGAGGGAACAGTAGGTGTACAAGAAGAAGACAGCACAGGCTGGGAAGATGCAGGTCCGAGTACACCTCAAAGCACAAGCTCATCGGGTGCTAGAGCAACTGCAACTCAAGTGGCGTCACTTAAAACCGAAACCCTAGAGGAAGGTTCGGTTGATAGAGCACCAAAGATGAGGAGCATTAGTGAGATGTATGTACAAATAAAGCATGTGCATGCTGATGAAATGTTACTATATGCCTCAGCTGAAGAACCTGAGAATTATGAAGAAGCCAAGAATGAAGAGCATTGGAGAGTGGCTATGCAAGAAGAAATGAAATCAATTGAAGATAATAACACATGGAAACTCATTGATTTACCTAAAGGTCACCAAGCTATTGGTTTGAAATGGATTTACAAAGTAAAAAAGAATTCTCAGGTAGAGGTGGTGAAGCATAAAGCACGTCTTGTAGCTAAAGGCTATGTTCAAAAACATGGAGTAGACTATGAAGAAGTATTTGCGCTGGTGGCTCATATGGAGACAATTCGTGTTCTCATTGCAGTGGCAGCCCATGATGGATGGGAGATTCACCACATGGATGTGAAAACGGTATTCTTGAATGGAGACATTGAGGAGAAAGTATATATAGCTCAACCACCAGGGTTTCAGATCAAAGCACAAGCTGGAAAGGTGTTGAAACTAAACAAAGCATTGTATGGGCTTAAACAAGCGCCACGGGCTTGGAATATGAAGCTTGACAAAAGTCTCACAACACTTGGTTTCAAGCGGAGTAAAACCGATTATGCCGTGTATACAAGAGGTGAGGAGAATATGAGGTTAATTGTGGGAGTTTATGTGGATGACTTGATAATCACCGGAACAAATAAAGTTTAAAGAGGAGATGATAAAGCTATTTAAAATGACTGATTTGGGCTCTTGAGTTACTACCTTGGCATTGAAGTGAAGCAGACTGAAGATGGCATCTCACTTTGTCAATCAGCTTATGCCTTGAAAATACTAGAGAAGTGTAGCATGGGAGAGTGCAACCCATGTCAAGTTCCAATGGAGAATCGTCTGAAGCTAAGAAAGACAAGTTCTAGCTCTCCAGTTGATGCCACACAGTACAGGAGTATAGTAGGGAGCTTGCAGTATCTGGTTCATACCCGCCCCGACATTACATTTGCAGTAGGGTATGTGAGTCGGTTCATGGAGAAGCCAACTCATGAACATTTGATGGTCGTTAAACACATTCTGAGATATATAAAGGGCACTCTGTTCTTTGGCATTTAGTATAGGAGAGGGTGAAAAGAAATTGCTGCTGACCGGCTATAGTGACAATGATATGGCAGGAGACGTTGATGATCGGAAAAGCACAACATGAGTAATGTATGTGCTTGGAGATAGTCCGGTTAGTTGGCAATCTCAGAAGCAAAGAGTCGTGGCATTGTCATCTTGCGAAGCAGAGTATATAGCAGCATGCGCAGCATCATGCCAGGGAGTTTGGCTTGCTCGGCTGTTAGGAGAACTACTGGAAAAGGAAGCCATGAAGGTTTTACTCAAGGTAGACAACTAATCGGCTATATCATTAAGCAAAAATCTGGTTCTTCATGATAGAAGCAAACATATAGATACAAGATATTACTTTATTAGAGATTGTATTGAAGAAGGAAGAATCGCTATCAAGTACACCAATACAGATGATCAGAAGGCTGATATACTGACTAAGCCACTTGGACGGATAAGGTTCTTGGAGATGAGGAGGAAGCTTGGAATGGTCGAAATCACACAACAAAATTAGGGAGAGAATGTTGGAGGTAATCTTGTCTTAGTCGAGAATGAGTCCACTTCGTAGTCGAAGCCGAGTACGAGTCGTAGTCGAACCCGAGTTGGAGTCATAGTCATAGAACTTGTAGAGTAGGGTATAAAAGGCAAAGCCATGTAACCAAGAAAAGTGTGAGAAAAGAAGGAAAAAGAAATAAAGAGAAGAGAAGAAAAGAGTGATTTGGCTCAGGGAAATTATCGACTACCGAGTATCGAGTTCGCTGTGTGATCGCAGACGTGGTCGTAAACGACTTACGACCACGGTAAACAGAGGATTGCAGACGTAGTCGTAAACAGAGATATGGCCACGGTGCTGAAGACGTGATCGTAAAGCATTAAGATCACGACCACACATCAGGAAGGCGTGGTCGTAAAGTGCTATGACCACGGCCGTGAAGAAGTGAACGTGGTTGTAGGGTGTTACATCCACGGCAGTGAAGAGGTGAACGTGGTCATAAAGGTGTTACGACCACATTGAGAAGACAAAGTCGTAAACGACCACAGCGATAAGTCTTAGTCGTAAACGACCACAGTGGGGAGACGTGGTCATAAAGTGTTACAACCATAGTGATCGGCAGAGTCATTGCGTGGTCATAGGAAGCTACGACTACGGTGAACGTGGTCGTAGGAAGGCCAGCGCAGCGACGGTGAATGTGGTTGTAACTTCGGCTGAAGTTTACAACTACGTAGTCGGAGCAGCGAGGAGTGATCGGAGGGCCTACAACATGGTCGTAACGGCTATCAACATGGTCGTAAAACTGGCAGAGTGGTCGTAGCGTCACAGAAGGTGGTCGTAGCCTCCTGTACGTGGTCGTACGGCTACAAAAGGTGGTCGTAGCGACTATAGAGTCACTATTGCAGAAAACTGTATTACAGATGGTTCAGAAACGTCATCACAGATGGTTTTGTGAGCCGTCTAATTTTATGGGTCAGTAATGATACGAGGTCATCACAGACGGCTATCAAACTGTCTGTAGTGTAAATATCATAGACGGTTTTTAATTACAAATCATCTGTGATAGTTGATAATCACAGATGGTTTTTGACTAAAAACGTCTGTGATATATAAATATCACAGATGGTTTTAGTTAAAAAGCGTCTATGATATCTAAATATCACAGACGGTTTTTAACTAAAAACCGTCTGTGATTATCAACTAGCACAGATGGTTTTTAGTTAAAAACCGTTTGTGCTATTCTCTTCTACCCCTAAATCTATTTCTGTTTATTGGCTAGCCTTAGGAAATGCTAGCCATACCCTCTGAAACAAGCAGATAACATGTACATGTATACATCCAATTCACATCTCAATTCATTTCACAAATATAAAACATCCATTTTGCAAATCAATTAATTGAAATGAAATAAAATATCCATTAACAAATACACAATTACAATCAATGTCAATCTTATCCCAAACAAAAAATCATTGTACGTTGTGGAACTCTCCATCTGATTTTATGACTCCAGCCACCAAAAAGTACACGCACTCTCCTCGAATTCGTGCAAGGTCGAGCTGTTGCATTGCACTTGTAGGGATGGGCGCAGCCTGTCGATAGGAATATAAATGTGCATACATATATAACCTGATAAGTATGAAATAATTGTGGGAAGATTGACAAACCTTAGAATTGGTGATCTTCGAGGAATCGAGTAGTAGTTTCATATGGTGGCAAACGTAGAATCCACACATGTTTCCCGGCTGCTACTGGTGGCACTACAAAAAATAGAATGTGTTAATTCAAGAGGCATTACTACCAAGTGTTGTATAGGATTAATTAATGTGTACTAGCGAATACCTGAAAATTTCGAACATGTTGCAAGGGCCTGGCCCCTTCTATCGAGCCACGTGTCTCTGCAACGTACGTGGCGAACGACCTTCGTGATTCAAAAAATTAGCTTAGTCATTCCGAAGGAAAGAAAGAGTACAATATAGTTATGTATGGAGAAAATATACTTACCTATCGAATAATTGGCTGATAACTGTGTAGTCGGTTTTGTTCTTACTTAGGGAATCAAGGTATATTGTCTTGTTCCATTTTGGTATAATTACAATTAAAATCTAATGGAACCCCTGATTGTAGGGTATAAGTACAAATTTCTTATCGCGGTGAGCCAGCAGTGTTGTTGTAATATACCTCTCGACGAAGGATGCATCCTCGTTGATGGTATCCATGGTGACCAAGCGTGGGTCCAGGAAACCAATTGGTGATTTGGATGATCTAGCTTCAGTCACCATGTGTCTAGATATATATACAGAAAAGCAATAAATTATATATGACATATATCGGTATTACATGAATGGAGACTGTGATTGTACACACTTACAGCGTCTAGCATCGAACGAGTGAGGCTTCGAGAGCGTTGAGTGTGAAAAGATCAAATAAATCCTCAAAGGTCACTGTGAAGACATAATCATGAACTTCGTGCTGTAAATGATCCGGCCTGAATTTAACAATGATACCTGAGCGCCGTTCTCCCTGTGGCTTATTGGCCTATTCCATATACCAAGCGTGTAATCTCTGGCAACTAAGTCCTAGGCTTATGAGACGCTTTTCCAGGACTATCATCGGCTCACCTAGCACAAATTTGCGGGCCAATGGTAGGTACGTGATATCATCATTGGTCTTCTTTGATTTGCTACTGCTACCTCGACTGTAGGTCGACTGTAAAGGTAGCAACGGTGCAAGTTGCTTCACCGGGAATAACACCCATGGACATGGTACCGGTGCATGTAGCGGTGGTGGAGATAGGCCTTGTGGAGATGGCACTAGTGCATGTAGCTCTAGTTCGGACTGCCCTTGTGGGCCTGCCACCGGTGAAGAAGCCTCCAGGCAGATGTCACTTTCGGGCCACTAGATGAATGTTCCAATGGCTTGCCCTAGAGTCACCAGCTCGTCGTTGGGGGGCTTCGGTAGTGGGATGACCTCGAAATTGGTATGCACACCATCCACATGAACTTTTTCGAAGCTTAGTGCTAAAGGTGTACGGTGCACCATGGCCCCGTAAGCAGACGGATATGCCTGACCCTAAGTAGTGCACAAGGGAACGGAGGCATATCTCACTTGGAGCTTGCACTTCGTAGGCTCCTACATAACGATACAAAATTAGCTACTCCAATAGGCCTATCAACGGATCGAGCATTCTAGAGATAATAATTATTACCAGGATATTGTCTACAGGAAATTTGGCCTCACTTTCAGTCGTAGGATTGGACGCGCAACTACTCCGACAGTTGGGGGCTGGCTAGCACAGGAGCAGCGGCGGCAGCCTGCTGATTTTCTGTATATCTTCGCATCTCATCTCTGACGTAATCAGCCAAGAGAGATGCCTTGATCTCCTCTCGTAGCCATGCCTCATGCTCGGCTTTGGTTCTCTTCCTACTCCGATACAATTTGGAGTCATCTGAGAAACCATGTTTCCAAGGAACATAAAGCCCAAGACCTCTTGTACGACCCGAGTGCTCATTATTTCCCAAGGCCGAGGAGAGTATATCTTTCTCCCTAGTTGCCTGGAATGATCCCTGGGAAGATTCTACACTCAGCGCTTCCTGCAAGAGCCCGACATGTCATTTTACTTCCTACGAAGTTGTGGAGTAATTACAAACTACGTAGTTCGATCGATATCTTATCAGGCGGTGGGGCACTTCCTGGTCTGCAGGGTTTTAGAAGGAGATGTCCCCCGATGTGATAGATGATCTCGCTCTAATCCAATTTCGAGCACGGTCATCCGGGATCGTGGCAAATGGCGGGGCGGTGTCCCGCAAGATTGCTTGTTTGTCCTCCGTCCTCCACTGCGAGATTTTACCCGCATACCCAGCTGTGCCAAGTCTGTGGGGATGTGTGTTTTTTGCCTGGAGGATCTTGTGCGCCGCACTTGCACTTCTAAAATCTTCGGTTGTCTTCATCGCCTTAAATTCTTCCCATTGTGGTTTCAGAATTGGTACTTATGAAAGGGTGTTGGATCCTTCTCCACATACTGCTTGACAAGCACCCTCTTGAAGTTCTTCCATGCTTCGCACGCCGCTAGCAAGGCATGTCGTTGCACGTAGTCGTGGTATTCTTCTGGGATCTCGAACGATGCAAAAATTTGTGTCACCAGCTCACGTATCCGAGTCTCAGTCGCGGTTTTCCATGAATCGAATGTGATCTCAATTTGTTCTCGTGCAAGTATTCTAATCATTCTTCGAAATGCACATGCTGCTCGGCGAGGAAGGAGAGGGGTCCCAGATCCATCAACCTCTGTGATGGTAACTCGGCCTCAGGCTTTTTCAATAGTCCTCTTCCTTGGTGTTTTGATTTTGGAGCGGACGCATCCGGCGATGATGTTGAAGAATGCACGAATGACATGTTGGCCTTCTCATATATGAAAAGCGCAATGTAGCGCGCGCGCGCACACACACACACACACACACACACACACACACACACACACACACACACACACATATATATATATATATATATATATATATATATATATATATATATATATATATATATATCAATATGAAAATGACATAGGATTACATGAAAGTACATATATTCATAAGTATATGTATTCATGAAACAACTATATATTCATAACAGTAAGATTTAACAGCAACATATACACAAACAACAACACGTAAAATTTAACATATATTCATAAGTATATATATTCATGAAACAATTATTTATTCATAAAAGTAAGATTTAAATGTTACATATAACATTACCGATAGCTACATTCCTATATGTCACCCAAATACAACTTACATATCAATCACAATTCATAAAGAGTACAACATGTGAATCACAATTCCTATATGTTGTAAGTTACAAGTTACATATCAATAACATTCCTATATAAATCACAATTATGCATAAACATTCCTATATACTGTAAGTTACAAGTTACATATCAATAACATTACAATTCAATAACATATCAGTAACATTCCTATATGCTGTAAGTTACAAGTTACATATCAATAGTTGCAGCGGCCAAATACAAACATTGTATTAGTTACATATCAAGTTACATATCAATAACATTGTATTAGTTGAGTCACCCAAATACAAGTTGCAGCGGCCACTGCCCATTGAACCCCAAAATAAGACATGATATCAACAAAAGCCCTAGCACTCGGCATTGTAAATCTACTAACGGCATGGAACACTCGGTGCTTGGAACCATGTCACATGAACAATCCAGTCAGAGGAATCACCTTGCGAGATGGGTGTAGAAGAGCTGCTTGGAGAAGGCGGGTGTAGAAGAGCTACATATACAGTTTCTGTGCTCGGGGAAGGCGACGGCGACGGGCTCAGGGATGGCTGCTGGCGACAGGCTTAGGGGACGTAGGCGACGACGGGCTCGATCGGGAGAGCGGCGACATTATGTCTCTGTGCTCTGGTTGGTATAGCTATAACTACAGTGTACACGCAAAACCCTAGCTTGAGGGTATATATAGGAAGGCTTATTACAAACGGTTCTAGTTGAGAACTAGAACCATCTGTGATAATAATGATATCATAGACGGTTCTAAAATATAACCATCTGTAATAAGGCCTTTCCTTCCCACGCACTGGAGTTATTACCTACACCAACCAGCAGGCACTGTAATAAGACCTCACAAAATGTATTTCTTTACAACAGCCCAATGAATATAGAGATACATATATATGACTCATTCTCAAAATTCACCTATATATCACACATTTTCACATATACATAAATACAAATTCACAAATATATCATATACATGCATTGTTATATACATAAATGCAAATTCACAAATACATCACACACATGCATTGTTATATACATAAATGCAAATTCACATATACATCACATACATGCATTGTTATATACATAAATGCAAATGCCCACATATATATCGTACATTCTCATTCCACTTGCTTATTTCCTTTAAAAATTAGCCCTTCATGATGATCAATGCGTATGTAACTAGTTTCGTCACGTTGTTCGTCATCGACCTTTATGCCATTTCCAAAAGGAGGTAACTCGTTAAATTGATTGTATTTGTCCTCATCCACTACATTCTCTACTCCGACAATTCTCCTTTTTTCCATGAAGAACTAAATGGGGCTTCTTATTTGCCGGATCGGTTACATAGAAAACTTGAACAACTTGCTAGTACGAATGGTTCGTATTTGTATCAGACACGTTGAAGGTCCACGGTAGTGACACCGTACTTGTCAACTTTCATCTGTGGGAGATGCACTCAACGGCACCGAAATAAGGGGATCTTAAAACCAAGTAGTCAAGCTCCCAAATCTCTTTTATGAACGCATAGTACGAGTTTCTCAACCCATCGGTACTGAGCGCATCTATGCGGACACCGCTGTTCTGGTTAGTACTTTTACATCCTGAGCCTGTATATAGAATGTGTACCCATTTATGTCATATCCTTGCCATGTCACAACTGTAAATATTGGCCCTTTTGCCAACGATGTCAGCATATCAATTGGCGAGCTCCTAGCGATTTGCTCTTTCAACCATTAGTTGAACTGACTGTTGTGTTACCTCATGATCCAAACATCCAGCCAGTTTGGATTCTGTTGTCGAAGCACATCCTTGTGCTGGTCGACATAAGGCGCCACTTCAGTCATGTGTTGCAAGACCGTGAAATGGGCTTGAGCATACGCGTCCATATCTGGAGTGATTGCTTTCCTTCTGATAGTTTCGATACCCTTGAGCCTCCCCTCATGACGAGATTGAGGCACACCTATCGGTTGAATCTGAGCCATATAATTGACACAAAACTCAATGACCTCTTCGCTTGCATAACCTTCGATGATGCTACCCTCCGGCCGAGATCGATTCCGTACATAGGACTTGAGAATTCCCATGAACCTCTCAAATGGGTACATGCTACGTAGGAATACGGGCCCGCACATTTTTATCTCCCACACAACGTGAACAATGAGATGGACCATGATATTGAAAAATGAAGGAGGGAAATACATCTCAAGATGACATAGAATCATCACCACCTCGTCCTGTAAAGCATCTAGTCCTTCGGGATCGATGATCTTCTGAGCAATTATGTTAAAGAAATAACATAACCTCATGATTGTCTCTCGGACTTTGATAGGCAAAATATTTCTAATTGCAATAGGGAGTATCTGTGTCATCAGCACATGACAATCATGAGACTTCATGCCATTTAACTTCAAATCTTGCATCGAAACAAGTTTCTTCATGTTGTTGGAGTAACCAGACGGAACTTTGACACCATGCAAGCACTGGCACAGTTCTGTTTTCTTGGCCTTGGACAGAGTGTAACACGCAGGGGAAGGTACATTTGTCCATTATCTGTTTTTGTCGGTGCTAACTCAGGCCTGATGTCCATATCAGCCAAGTCAAGCCGTGCGTTGATGCCGTCCTTTGTTTTATCATGAATGTTCAGTAAGAGACCAATCAAGCTGTCACATACATTCTTTTCTACGTGCATGATGTCGATGCAGTGTCGAACATCTAGATACTCCCAATAAGGTAAGTCCCAAAATATCGATCTCTTCTCCAGATGTTCTTCTCATGAGCCCTCAATTTACGTCTCTTTCTGAGGACAACATCTAAATCCTTAACCATATTATAAACCTCTTTTTCGCTTAAATGCCTTGGAGCTGAACCGTCCTCCATCTCTCCGTCAAACTGTTTCTTCATCTTGCGGTATGGGCGAGCCCTCTGAAGGAACCAGTGGTGACGCATGTACACGGTTTTGCGTGAGTGTTTCAGCCACACACTCTCGGTACCATCTAAATAGTGAGTACAAGTTTTGGCACCTTTTGTACTCTGGCCCGATAGGTTAGCAAGGGCAGAATAATTATTTATGGTGCAGAACAATAAGAAGCACAAAGTGAAGTTCTCTCGTTTGTATGCATCTCATATCTGTACCCCTTCATTCCACAGTACTTTTAGATCTTCCACTAAAAGTGCTAGATACACATCAATATCATTCCCAAGTTACTTTGACCCTTGGATAAGTATCGACAACAAAATATACTTTCGCTTCATACACAACCAAGGAGGAAGGTTATAGATGTAGAGAGTCACGAGCCAAGTGCTGTGTCGGCTGCTCATGCTACTGAAAGGATTCATTTCATCTGTACTCAGTCTAACCTTATATTCCTTAGTTCTGCACCGAAGTCTGCAAAACTCGTAGCGATATTTCTCCACTGGGCGAAATCAGCAAGGTGTCTTAGCATTTCATCCTTCTTGCGCTCCTCTGTGTGCCAACGCAGCAGTTTTGCCTCCTTTGGATTTGCAAAAAAAAACCGTTTCAAATGGGAAATTATAGGAAAATACCATGCCACCTTAGCAGGAGGTCCTTTCTTTACCTCTGTTCCCTCGCCGTCATCTGATAGATTGTTACGTTTGTATCGGGATACGTTGCACACCGGATATACATGCATGTTTGCATACTCTTTACGGTAGATGATACAGTCGTTCGGACATGCATGTAATATTTCTACTTCCATTCCCAATGGACAAAAAATCTTCTTGGCTTTATACGTGGTTTTAGGTAACTCATTTCCCTCTGGAAGCATGTCCGCTAAAAAATCTAGTAGCGCCATGAAACTCTTGTCGGACCAACCGTTGCTTGGCTTTAATTTCAACAGTTCAAGCACAGCCGACAACCTCGTGTACTTTGACCTGCAGCATGTGAACAAAGATTTCTCCAAATCCTCCATCAAGCCCCGGAATTTAACATACTCTCTCTCATCATAGTTCTCTTCTACATCACGAAGTATCTGATCCAGATTGTCATCGTGCAACCTATCCGAATCCGAGCAACAATCGACATCATTTGGCGGTATATGATTCACTTCACCGACGATGTCATCCGGCGGCATATCATTGACTTCGCCATGACTAGTGCAATATGTATAACCCTTTTTGAAACCCCTCCAAATCAAGTGCGCTTCAATCTGATCTCAGTTCTTAAATATCTTTAAATTCTCACAATCAGTGTATGGACAGTACATATATTCTATCCCTTTATTCAACATAAAGGTAAAGACAAAGATGTGTACAGAGAGATGAGTTCACACCCATATATAATGGTGCAGTTCTGTATATACTCCAATCTGACGTGTGTGCGATAGCTTATTCTATGGCTTACTTTCTTCTCTCTTCTTAACCTTCATCATGAGCCCGTTCTTAATCCGCAGAACAGCAGACAGCTTGGGCTTCACGGCGTTCCTTTCCAGCACCTCCACATCGAAGTTCCACATCACCGTGGCGACAATGGATGTTATCAGCGCTACTGCTATGTTCTTGCCTAGGCACGACCTTGGGCCCGTGTGGAACGACACGAACTTGTAAGATGGCACGTATCGCAGTTTGCCGCCGTCGTCCGAAAGCCACCTCTCAGGCCTGTACTCTCGGCAGTCCTCCCCCCACACGCCCTCCATTCTCCCCATGTTGTAGACGGAGACCAAGATGGTGTCGCCGCTGAGCACCTTGTGGCCGCTAGGTAGCACGTCGTCGGCGAGAACCTCCTTGCGCTCGATCGGGGCCACCGGGTACAGCCTCAGGGACTCGAACAGCGCTGCTCGTTGGTAGACTAGGTCTTTGGTCTCTTCCGGCTCAAAGATCACCGTGGCACCGCCGGCGGCGGTGGCGGATTTGCGTGCGACGATAGGCGCCAGTTCCTTGCGGATGGTAGACACGACGTGTGGGTTCGTGGCAATGTTGTAGACGAGCCACGGTAACGCCGCGCCCATCGGGTCCCGGAATGCGACAATGAAGTGGATGAACTTCCTGTGCAGGAAGTCAGTGGGCACCCCGCCGTCGTTAAAATAGTCTGGGTCATTGATGTAATAGGACAGCATGTCCATGGTGGCGGTCTCGTTGTCAGTATGGCGGCCAGCCATCCTCCTCCGGATCCTCTCCGCGACAAAGTTGCGTATCACTGCTTCTGCCGCGGCGAGCTTCCTCTCCCAGCCGACGTTCAACCATCTCATCATCTTCCAGCAGGACACCGGCACGCTGTGCCGGTAGAAGGACACCTCCATGAGAGCATCCAGTGCAGCAGCAACGTGCATGGGCGGCATATCGGCGGACAAGTAGCATGGGTCCCAGCCGAAGACTACCATGATGGTTATGTCAAACACGAGCCTTCCCAACAACTGGTCCATGTCGACCAGAGTTCGGGTGCTCGCCATGCGGGTTAGCAAGTGGATGAGGCCCTCGCTCACCTTGTCACGGCAGCAGCGGGACAAGGAGGTCAGCAGCTGTGGCCTGGTCAATTCGTACTGGATCCTCTCACGCTGCCGGCGCCAGGACTCGCCGTCGGTAGCTACTATAGTGCCTCGCAGGAGGCTAAAGACTTCCGCGAACTCCTCGCCCTTGGGGAAGTTGTCGAAGTTTGTGCTGAAGATGTGGCGGACGTTCGCTGGGTCGCAGGTGACGAAGAAGCGCACGCTGGTGGCCGGCGGGCCTCGCACCTCGAAGTTGTGGTCGGAGGCGACAAGGATGGTTGCAGCATAGTCGTGGATGTTGTGCCGGTTGGCGATTAGCGCAGGGAGCATGCCTACTATTGGCCAGTCCGTTGGGAGCAATTGGCTATTTGGTCTCTTGGATTTAACGATGAAGTACAAAGGAACAAGTAGCACAAGTGTTGACAGGAGTAGCTCTGGCAAGGAGAAAGCCATTGTTAACGCCAAGACACACTATTGATTGATACTTGATACACTGCGTTCGAAGAGCAAAGGCGGAGGCTTAATTTATAGATGATATCCATCAGACACTACTACACAAAACCGTATTACAGACAATTCAGAAACGTTATCACAGATGGTTTTGTAAACCGTCTGAATTTATGAATCAGTAATGATACAAATTTATCACAGACGGCTTTCGAACCTCTGTGGTGTAAATATCACAGATGGTTTTTTAACTAAAACCGTCTGTGATATCTATATATCACAGACGGTTTTAATTTACATGAGAGCTGACTACTACCTAATGCTAGTATTTTAATTGTTTTAAGTTTGTACGAAAGGCAATTAACAAAGAGAGCAGTGCAAAGAAAAGTAGTAGACAACATTAAAAGTTTTGGTTGGAAAGTAAAGAGAAATATCAAGGGGAAAAAAACACGAGCAAGCCAACACATGCATGTGCTAGACGTGGCAACTAAACCACACAGCACATGCATGTGATTCTATTGCATGACCAACACAACTACACATGCATGTCTCCAGACGGTTGCCACGCAGCAATGGAACAGACTTTTTCTTTTCCTTGCATGGTACAACGTGGGCCCCACCAAAATCACATCTACCATGCATGGCTCGGATGCAGACTCAAAGTTTGGATGTTTCTCTTATGGGATAGACTATTGCACAGGCGACTAAAATTTTTTTATCTTTCAATCATCTAAAGTTGCACTTTGAATTACTTGAAGTTGCACATGTTTTTTTGGAGGGGGCTGCAATTTTAGTTCATTGAGAGTGCAATTTCAGGTCACCTGAAGTTGCACTCTGAATCACCTAAAGTTGCAGCTGTTTTTTTAGAGAGGGCTGCAATTTTAGTTCATTGAGAGTGCAATTTCAGGCGACTGAAACATAAAAAAATTTCAGTCGTCTGTGCAATAGCAAAACTGTTCTCTTATTTTGTTGTTGAGTCGGTCTCGAACATAGCAGTCGGACGTTTTGTTTATTTTTGTTATTGAGTTGGTCTCGGACCTGAGGCCAGTTCCTTCGGCTGACAGACTTGCGCCGGCCTAGGTCAAATAAGTATCTTGTGTTTTTCGTTGTAAAAAAAGAGACCACCCCATAAATCAATCTACTTGGTGTTCGGGTAGACGGGATCACGAGCATGTAGTTGCTATTCTAACAGTGGTTGGTGCCATCGATTCGTCAGATTCCACGGATCCAAATTATCTCCATCGGTCCTACGCTGTGAAGATCGGGCAATCCCCCGCATCATCTTGGTATCAGAGCGCGGTTGACATAGTAGGATCAATTTACCCGTAGTTAGATTTATTTTTTTCCTATACACAAAAAGCCAAAAAAAAAATCTAAACCCTAGTTTTTGCATCTGTTATTTTCGTGAATTTTGTTATGTTTTTGTCCATTAGAATTTTGTTTAGGTGCTGATCGTTGTGTTCCTTTGCGTCGTTAATCATTGTGTTATTTCCTTTGTTTTGTCTAAACAAAAATCGGATCGCTACAGTACCTTTACAGTGCCACAGCAACGCTACAGCAATTCACTACAGTACCATGAACAGTAACTTACTACAGTACCATAAAAATTTGATTGAGATATATTCTCTTATTATAGTACCGTATTTGAAAATTTTTGGACATGAATTTATGTTTTTCTCTCCGTACGTGTCACAGTTCTACTGTAGACTTCATTTTTCTCGGGTTAATCTAGCCCTATCAAACTAAACTACGCAGGTCCTTCATTTTTCTCTAAATTGATGATATTACTGTAATCAAACTCTCATAGTAAAAACAGATGCATTTAGTGTCATTGTTGTTTCCATACAAAAGATTTAGGATTTTTTTACAGTATATTATATAGTACTAAAAAGATTACAGTGAAAATAAAATCAGATCGTTGATTTTTAAGGTCATTATAAACTTTTATTTTCTAACACCCTTCCTCTCGTTGCCCCCCTTCACTCGTACCTATTCGCTCCTCTCTCTGGAGGCGTGGTGGCCAGGCAGAACGGCTGGAGGCGGCTGAGGAGAATGGCATCAATGGCCAGGGAGATGGGCGGCGGCAGCTGGTGAGAGGCAGCTCTACGAGATTGATTCAGTGGGGGAGAATAGCGGTGGATTGAACGTTTATCCCAAAAAAACAACATATCTGGTGATACCGAAATCACAACTGTGCTTTACAACAAGGACTGTCAGTTGCTTGAGAGGCCCCTTTGGGCAAAATTGGACTCAGATCACTTTATTCAACACTATCGTTTCTGTACAAGGATCTGTGATATGGAAAACCGAAGAATAAAAATACAAGCCATGGCGACGACTGCAGTTTATGTTTGCCATTTGTAATAGCTAACATAACATAAAACCATGAGTGGTGACCATAAAGAACCCAAGCCACAAACTAATGCGTAAAAAGCAGGGGTCGTATGAGAGAATTAGAGCTAGGTTATTTTGAGCACAATATTTTTTTTTGTAGGGTAAATATCCAAAGATCCTAAAAAGTTCAAGAAGGTTGTGAGAGAGTGACAATCCCCTATACTCTTTTGATGTCATGCTTAAGGAATTTGCGGTTAACCTCACCAAATCTTTCTCTCTTGATGTGATTTTTCTCTCTATGGGATTTATATACTTCATTCTTGATATGGTGCACACTTGTGCCGTATGTCACAACTCTGATCCGATCTAGGAGCTAATACACATAAGGATGGGTACCAGGGTATACTAAGTAGTATCAGAGCCAAGGCTGGATTAATCTGATTTGCAGGAGGCCGATAAAGCACAAAGTGGCAAAACATCAAGATCAATGTCAACAATACAGAATCAAGTAGAGAAATTTGACGGTTGAGGAAATATCAACGCATGGCAATGTGTGATGAAGAATGTCCTTATTTAGCAAGCGTTAATTGTTGTTGTTGGGAATAAACCAAAAAAAGATGTCTGTTGAAGAATGAAAAGTGATGGAGCGGAAGACTGTTAGTACAATATATCTCTGTCTCTCTGATGAGGAAAAGTACTTGGTGATCAATGAGAATTCACCAAAGAAATTATGGAGTGATTCAGAAGAACTGTATATGGCAAAGTCCCTGATAAACCGGGGCTGCTGAAGTGGCAACTATACTGCCTCGGGTGCCAATGGTGTGCCGGCCATGGGGTCACCTCCCGCCGAAGCTTGGGTACACTACCACATTGGGTGCTCGGCGCCTGCACCATCGCCCGTCACCCTGACTCGGTCCCTCCCTCGAGCTCACTAGCAACAGCATGCAGCCGACCGGGAGCCCGACGCCTCCTTCACCACTGGCCGCTCCACCTTTGTTGCGATGCCACCACCTCAGCACTGACCTCTGGCCACTATGCCTCTATCCGCCACCACCATGAGCCCTAGGGGTGGCGCTAGTTCACTCTTCCCCCTCTTTACTATTGTGCTTTTGATATAGCTACTACTTTTGCCTTGCTCTAGTCACATGACTGGGAAGACTCATGGTGGCTGCTGTGATGGGACTTGGTGGAGTGCGTTCACTGGGGAGCATGCATTGCCATCCAAGGGCGCACAGGGTGCTACGGGCTCATCGCCAATGCGTTGGGGAAAAGAATGGAGGCTTAACGTTGGTTGAAAAAAAAGGGCTGGGGTGGACGACTACTTGGTGTAATTTCGACGGTCACTGGATGTCTTGTGCCCTTGGGGTTGTCACCGTCCCCTTGCTCCTCTCCGTCGTCTTCCTCTCCCTCACTTCCCTCTCTTTCTGGCTGGTTGGCTTGGCTTGGTGTTTTCTCTTGGCTAGCTTTGTGGATGAGCTCTATCTGTTCTCTGTCTTAGTAGAGAGGAAGGAGATGGAGGAAGGAATGCCCTCACTGGTTGGGTAGCTCTGATCACGGTGGAGGAAAATGGGAGTGAGATGAGGCCTCCCAGTGACTCACCCGCTTATGCATTGAGGCATTGGTCTTATGACTCTCTTGGCTTTTGAAATGGCTGGAGTGCCCTTATGAAAGCATCTAGGCCCCTAAAAATGGTTTTGATAATTAATGAATTTAGGTGAATATGGGACTAACATGTTTAATGAGTGTTTAAAGGTTAAGTCCATATGTGGTTGACAAGATGCAAGCCAAAGGATAAATGTGAAGACCAAAAATGGCTTAAGACAAAGGTATACTTAGAATATGATCCCTTTTTACTTTTACCAGTCTTAGGAGAAAAGTTGGAAGACCAGATTATAGACTAAATAATCTTACCATAAAGAGGGATCATGGCAAGTAGCTTGATAGCAAAATTTATGTGCCATTGGGATCAAACTAGGAGCATGCATACTTTAAAAATATGTTTTAAAAAGTCAATCTGTGCTCTGTCTAGAAGAGTGATAGTACCACAGTTTTCAACGTCGGAACTACCGCAGAGCGGAAGTTCCGCGGCCAAAATCGGTACCACCGGCAACCAAAAGCTCCAGAAGATGAGCGGAGCCTTTTTTCCATAGAGCACCCTCCGAGTGACATTTGAGATTTCGCGGGATCGGAAGTACCGACGATTTTAACGCCGGAACTACCGCTGGGTGTTGTAGTTCCGCTATATGGAGCGGTACATCCGGAGCCCGAAAGCTTCGGAGGATGAGCGGAGCCTTTTTTCCAGAGAGTACCAAGATGGGTTTAGGATCGAGTGGTAGTACCGCGCTGACTTTACGGAACTACCGCAGGGCGGTAGTACCGGATTCTATAACAGCGGTAGTACCGCGCCGACATTCCAACGGTCACTACAGAGCCTCTAACATAGCCATTCTGCCACGCCAGAAGGGGAGCGGAACTACCGGCCATAGGCCGGCGGTAGTTCCGCTTGCCCTGAATTTTCTGGAATTTGTTCCAAACGGCTAGTTTTGGTTGATGAGAGGTATAAATACCCGTACCACTGCTCAATGACAGTAAGAAGAGACTCATTGAACATTTCTTGAGCATAGAGCATTCACTCCACACCTCCATTTCACTTTGAGCATTAAATTTGAGGTGGTTGAGCAAAAGTGCATTGCATTCATTTAGTTGATCATTTGGCACTCATTTGCAATCAAGTGAAGCCCTAGTTTATTACTCTTGGTGCTTACCGGCACCTGGACAATTGGGCGGAGGATTGATCGGTGATCTTCTCAAAGGAGATTGTGAGAAGACCCGATGTTCGTGTGAAGGTTGGAGCTCACCTACCCAGAGCGGGGAAGAGCTACATCTAGTGGACTCGAGGTGTTTCGGCTTAATTCATGGAGCTGGTCCGATTTGTTCGGGCTAACCTCAACGTGGACTCGGGGAAACCGGCAAGTTTATGATCACCACGGTAAAAATATCGATTGTGTACATCTCTCACTTGCTTTCTTCTAGCTCTTATTTGTTAGTATTATTTTGATCATTTCCTTGATATAGAGCTAGTATTGTTGCTTACTTGACTAGAATTGTGTAGGCGTAATTGCTTTACATTCTTGCTAGATTAAGATTGTAGAAAATTATTTAGGAGAAAAAATTTAAAAACCTCTTATTCACCCCCCTCTTGTCAGTATCCTTGATCCTACACCTTACCTTACCCCTACTCTTCCTTCATGTGGTTGTTGCCTAAAGAAAATTTTGGTCCAAAGTGTTCTTCACTGTTTAGGCTTTTTTCTACTTAAGTCGGTAAGTTGGTAAAATTTAAGAATGGAATTTTCCTGCTGGATGATGAGAACCTCGGTGAGCACTTAATTCATTTCGCATTTCTAAAGCCAATGGGTCTGACAGCAAAACTTTTCTTTATTTCTTTTATTCTCCCTTGGATTGTTTTATTTCTTGCTTTTCTTCCCTATTCCATTCTGGTGGTTTTACTGAGAGACCATGTGGAGGTGGCCCTATATTTGTGATGAGTAATTGACACTTGGTTTAGAGAGATTATGCTTAGTTTTTGTGGCTTGTGCTCTTTCTGGAAGATTTTAAGCTGTCTCACCTTGGTCCAGAACGGTCAGGGAGATGCCGAAGATGATCGAGGCTGATGAGGTGGTTGCAAGCCAGAACGACGAGGAACCAAAGCAGGAGCTACCGAGGTGGACATGATGGGTAACGGCGAGGTGGACTGGGACTAGGCTCAGAGAGGAGTCAAGGTCCAGATGGTTAGGATGCCGAGTGCCATCATGCGCACGGCTTGGACAGCAAGGAAACAGGAAGCTTCCTGGAAGGTGGCAGAGGGGCATTTTGGAGAAATATCCAAAGTCTGCAAAAGAAGCTGCTCTCTGTTAAAAATGTTCAAGAACTCTTGTCCCGTCTGTGTTAACAGGTAAAGCATGTGTGAAAAACCTGGTGTTAGCTGGGGTTAATGGGTTTTTCCCCCGGTATCTAGAGGCTATAAATAGGGATGGAGAGCACAAGTCTAAGAGAGTTGCTAGGGTTTTCTGTTCTTGAGTGTGTTCTTATTTTGGGTGGAGCAGTGGTGCTCCTGGTCCTCCGAAATGGAGTGGATGTAGACTCTTCTCTTCTCCGGAGCAATATATCATCTTCTTTATCTATGTTTCTGTTTGCTCATGTGTTTGGAGTTGAGTGGGTGTGGTAGTATCAGTTGTGATCTCTCTGCTCATTGAATGGATTCTCACTTTCTTGATCTGAGACTTCTGTCTTCGGTTGTTTTGTTGATGTTCTGACCTGCTTGGTGTTGGGAAATCATACTCGAAGCCATCTTGGCCATTCTATTCCCATTTGCATGGTCTAAGTGTCTCCTTGTTCTCTTAGCCTTTGTTTTGGGCGATTTCGGTGGAATCTTGTGTAGGTCTCTATTCTCTGAATAAGTTCTCAATTAAAGATCAGAGAAACCTCTTGAGATCTTCACCTTCTTGTGTATGGAGTCTCATGGCCAATTGATCTTTGATTTGAAAGTTATATGGAATCTTGGCCTTGTGGTCGTGCGCCTCCTGACCTTCCTCTGTTTTGCCGAGACCTTTTCGACCCATTATGTTCTATTGAGTTGCAGACTAAGTTCGACCATGTCAGTTGTCTAACCACTCGTTGGCTTACGACCATGTTAGTCTTGACTGCTATCATTCCGGTCATAGTGGCTCTGGTCTTGGTAGTTGCCGACTAGGACGATTTACGACCACAGTGTTGGATATCGACCACATAGTCAGGCTTACGACCACGAGCATTCTGTTTGACCATGTAGTTGTGTTCACGACCACGCTGTTGCATTTTGACCATAGTGCTGGTCTCCGAGCACGGTCTGTTCTGTGGTGATTTCTCTTTGTTGTTCTGGTCTCGGGTTTCATTGACTACTGACCACGGTGCTCTTCTGTCAAGTAGTCGGACAGCCAACCAGCGACCATGTTGTATCAGACTTACTACCATGTGGTGAGGCTCGATCATGCTGTCAGACTCTGACCAGCGTAGTTTTTCTTGCTCTATTTCGGTATGCCTTTTCAGTTTCTAGTAAGCTCTTAACCCTTGTCTTCATAGCTCAGTAGCTATTGGAGAAGAAGGGTTAAGTGGATACTTGGGGAGATTTTGAAGGCACCATTCACCCCCTCTGTTGCCTATCCGGTCCTACAATTACATTACCCACCTTAACAGAATTCGACCCCAAATTCTGGTGCTCCACAATCCACATGGAAGAACCAAAATAAAAAGAACTATGAATAAAATAACATTAACTCATATCCATAAAGAACAACTCCGGGTACTTCTCGTGCATGCGAGACTCCAACTCCCATGTCACTTCTCGCTCAGACTGATGTGTCCAAAGCACTTTAACATACTGTATCGTTTTATGCTTCAACACCTTCGCTGATTCCTCCAGAATCTGAATTGGATGGAACTCGAAGGTGAGGTCTTGCTTTATGGCACCGGTTCTAACACAATCTCATGCTCTGGATCTCGCAAGTACTTTCTTAACATAGAAATATGGAACACATTATGAACTCCTCGCATGGACTCAGGGAGATCCAAGTGATATGCCAACTTTCCTATCCATGCCAGAATTGGAAATGGCTCAATGTACCTCGGGCTAAGCTTCCCTTTGGTAACAAATCGCACAATACCTTTAGTGGGAGACACTCTCAAGAGCACATGATCCCCCACTTCGAACTCTAGTTCTCGCCTCATAACACCTACGTAGCTTTTCTGCCTACTCTGGGCAGCTAGCAGATTCTGTTCCACTGTTTGCTGGACCCAATCCGGGCCCAGAACATCCTTCTCTCCCATGGCATCCCAACACAGTGGCGATCTACACTTCCACCCATATAGAACCTCAAATGGCTCTGTCCGAACACTAGAGTGGTAGCTATTGTTATAGGCAAACTCTGCGAGTGCCAAGACAGAACACAGGACCTTAACATGTCCTCTAGTGTTCAAATGGTGCATTCGAACTATCCATCTGTCTGTGGGTGGAAAGTAGTACTAAACTAGAGTTTCATGCCCAAAGCGCCCTGCAAGCTCTCCTAAAACTTGGAAACAAATTTGGCGTCTCTATCTGGAACTATCGAATTGGGCATACCATGTAACCTTACTATTTCTTGCACATAGATGGGTGCCAACTCACTCTTTGAGTTCATTGTATGAATGGGGATGAAGTGTGCAGACTTACTGAATTGGTCCACCACTACCTAAATCGCATCTTTACCTCGCTGGGTGTGAGGTAAGCCAACTACAAAATCCATGATAATATCATCCCATGGCCACTAAGGAACCTCCAAATGTTGAAATAGCCCAGCGGGGCACTTGTGCTCAACCTTCACCTATTGGCAAACCCTGCAAGATACCACATACTTGGCTATATCTACTTTCATCATCTTCCATCAGAAGCTCTTTTTTAGATCCTGATACATCTTGGTCTCACCAGGATGCGCCGTGTACGGGGTACGATGATCTTCTCTCAAAATATCATCCTTCACTTGAGCCTGTTGTGACATGCAAAGGTGGCCCTTAAACAGCAATACGCCTGACTTGTCAAGGCTGAAATTCCTCATTTGCCCTTCATCAAGCCACTTCCTCACCTGTTGAAGTAATCGATCATGCTTTTGCACCTCCTTTACTTGCTATAGAATAGTCGATTCTAGCAAGAGCTGCATCTCAGCCTGTGCTATACCAACATAACAATAGGAAATTCCCATCCGTTCAAAGTCAGCAACAAGATAACCTAGAGTGGAGGGTGTCATCTTGTGACTAAGGGCATCAGCAACCACATTTGCCTTGCCCAGATGGTACTGAAGCGTTAGATTATAGTCTTTGATAAGCTCCAACCACCATCTTTACCTCAAATTCAACTCCTTCTGAGTGAAAATATATTTGAGACTTTTGTGGTCAGTGAAAATATCAGAAGACTCTCCATACAAGTAATGCCTCCAAATCTTTAGAACAAAAACCATTACGGTAAGCTCTAAATCGTGAGTAGGGTAGTTCTGCTCATGTTTCTTCAACTGTCGCTAGGTATACGTGATCACTTTGTTATCTTGCATGAGCATGGAACCCAGACCCACTCAAGACGCATCCGAGTAGACCATGAAATGCTTCCCTGGCTCAGGAAGTGTGAGAATAGGAGCAGTTACCAACTTCTCTTTTAGAGTATTAAAACTGCGCTCACATTCATCGGTCCATTGGAATTTCATGCCCTTCCGTGTGAGTTGAGACATTGGCTTGGCAATGATGGAAAAGTCTTTCATGAAGCGCTAGTAATAACCAGCTAGGCCAAGAAAACTTTTCACTTCTTTAACATTAGATGGCTTCTTCCAATCCACAATGGTGAAAATCTTGCTTGAATCTACTGAAATGCCTTCTTGGTTAATTACATGACTCAGGAAGCGCACTTTAAAAATCCAGAATTTGCACTTCTTCAACTTAGCAAAGAATTAATTTTTCTCAGAGTCTCAAGCACGTGCCTCAGATGCTACTCATGCTCTTCCTCTGTCTTGGAATAAATCATGATATCATCGATGAAAACCACTACAAAGTCATCCAGATACTTGTATGGCATACTATTCATCGTCTCCATGAAGACAACAGGGGTATTCATCAGTCCAAAGGACATAACTGTAAACTCATAGTGCTCGTATCTTGTGGAGAAAGCTGTCTTTTCAATGTCTTACGCCCGCACTCAGATTCGATTATACCCAGATTGTAGATAAATTTTAGAGAACACCTTGGCTCTCTTCAATTGATCAAACAAGTCCTCGATGCGAGGCAAATGGTATTTATTTTTGATGGTTACCTGATTGAGAGAACAATAATCTATACATATGTGTTAGCTCCCATCCTTTTTCTCAGTGAATAGGACAGGAGATCCCCAACGTGACACACTTCGATGTATCAGCCCCCTGGACAACAACTCGTCTAATTGCTTCTTCAACTCCTCTTGTAGGGGTCATGCCAAAATAGTAGGGGGACATGGAGATAGGTCGTGAGCCAGGAACAAGATCAATTCCGAACTCCACATCTCGCTTGGGTGGTCTTCCCGGAAGCTCTTCGAGGAACACATCGGGATACTCACGCATCACAAGAATATCCTCGATGCGCAAAGGAACACTTGGCTTCTTTGCAAGTGCTAGAAGTATCCTAGACTTCATTGTTCATAAGCTAGGGAACAGGATAAGCAACACAAAGAGAGAACATGCGGGTGCATTTCCGTCGAAGATTATCTCCTTCCCTGAAGGAGCTTGCAAGGTGACTGTCGTCCAGAAGCAGGAAATCATGGCCTAGTAGCGATGCAACCAATCCATGCCAAGGATAACATCAAAAGGCTCTAGCTGTATAACCATGAGGTTGGCAACAAATTCCTCGCTATCTATTGCAACTACACAACTAGGACATACTATGGAGCTAGCAATGATACCCCTTGGGTTACTAATTGTAACCGATTGGAAAATTTGCTGGATACTCAACTTGGCCTTTCTAGCAAACTCCTAGGACACAAATGAAAATGTAGCACTAGAGTCAAAAAGAACAAGAGCTTCACATGAGTCCACTAACAGGGTACCTATCACCAGTCAGGTTGACCCGCGGACCCAGCAGCAGGCAGTGTAGACTCCGGGTGGTGTTGGGGTGGCGAGAGCCCCGATGTTCTGTTGTGGCAGCATCAGAACTAGAGGTGGTGTAGCATGCTGGAATGGAGGAGTTGGTGCAAGATGCCAATAATACCCAATGGGTGGAGCCCAGGAAAGAGGAGGCTGCAACACAGGGGCAACTGCCATCATCTGGATTGACCCCTGAGGTGGAGCGTTTGACGAAGACATAGGTATTGGCTCGCACTTGATGATGCTAACGGGGTTTCTATCGACAAACCATCATTTTGTGCCCTGCTTGGCCATAATGCTGACAGTTCCCATCCAGGAACACTTAGTAGCATGGTGTCTATCACCGTACTCGAAACAGATCATGCCCTACCCTGGTACAGGACGATAGATTGGGGTCCCTGATGAAGCATAAGGCACCGAAGAAGATGGCCTCAAAGACTTGGACTTGGATGATTATGGGGGACACTGGCCCCACTTGGACCTCTAAGGAGCGGGCCGCTGAGATGACCCACCCCCTTTAGAGAAACTCATCTTCTGGTCATCACCAAAAGCGCTCAGACCACCAGAGGGTTGCAGCCCTTTAGTGAGCTGCATCTCCATCTCCGTCCCTCTAGCTTGCTCTACCACAGACCTAAAGTCACATGGCGTAGTAGCTCCCCTGACATGCTGAAACTCAGAGTTGAGCTCTCGGTGGAACCTTTTGGCCTTCAAAAGGTCATTGTTCATGACCGATGGTGCGAAACAGATCAGATTGATGAATCTCACCTCGTACTTAGCTATGGTCATCTTTCCTTGTACGAAGGTCAATAAGGCGACCTCTATTCTCTCCACAAAAGAATCTGGGTAATACTTCACCTTGAACTACCGTGACCTCCATGGCCTTGACCACGTCTACGTCCTCTACCTCTCGGCATCTATGTTCACGACAGACAACCATTCACACAACTAACCCATAAACATCCATCTCAACAGTACAAATCAGCAACAAGGCTAGCGAAAGCGTAAATACAATGCAAGATCCAAACCCCATTCTATTGTGCACCAGAGTGTGTCAAATTTTAATTTTATTATTAGGCCTAAGTCAAATTTAGTTGAATAATTAAGCTAAGTTGTCAAATTTCTTTACCACAGACCTAACACACGCTCTGATACCAACTGTAACACCCCACCCAACCTTTGGGCCTAGAGTGCTACCTTCATTGCATAACATTACCCTTTTTTAACTACTAACTATTTTAAGCAAACACCACTTTATTCAAAATGCCGCGACCACTTACAACATATTATTTTAAGCAACTATTCTAGCATACTAACAGAGTTTAAATGTAACATCCCAAATAGGGAATTATGGTAATTACGAAAAGTGTAAAATCTTTTACTCGTTTTCTTGGGTATTTCAAAAAAAAAATCTTTGTTGTTATTCGATTTGCTCAAGTTGGATTTCCTGCCAAAAGCCCGGTTAATAAAAATCAAAATCTTGGAATCAAAAACCAAGGTTGAAAAATCAAACTGAGAAAAATCCAAGTTTACTTGGAGATCTTAAGTTCAAATTTAAATTTTAAAATCTGGAGATCTAAAACCAAGGATAGAAATTTAAACCAATATAAAATCCCTCCCATCCAATTTATATATCCAGAATTCAAATTTGGAAAATTAAGATTTATTTCCCCAAAACTTGACAATCCTAAAATTATATTGTTGGATCCAAAATTTTGAACAAAGATTTCAAATTCAAAATTTACTCACGAAACGAAATCTAAATTCTGAAAATATTAAAACTCCTAAAATTTTCTTGGGCTGGCCCACCCTCTTTTCTTTCTCCGCCCGGCCCATTTCTTCTCCTGGCCTTCGGCCCCCTCTCCCGACCGCGCCCCGTTCTTCTCTTCCTCCCCCGTTTCTTCCTCCTTCCTCCCCTTCCCTGCTCATGGCATCGCCGGCCCGCCCCCGCGCCTCTGTTCCTCGCGACGGCCCAGCCGCGCAGCTCGCCCGCCCCAGTTCGCGCCGCCCCCGGTTCTTCCCCCCCCCCCCCCCCCGTCACCTCTGCACCAGCGCCCCTACCACCGGCCTACTCCCCGCGCCATACCCCTACTCCACGTCGTCGCCCATGTCGCCGGACGCGCAGCGCCATGCCGGTGGTACTCCTCGCCATGCCGACGTACACCCTGCCCACGTCGTTGCCCATGCCGGCTCGACTATAAATTGCCCCGACCTCGCCACTCTTCCTTTTCCCCCCTCAAACCGAGCTCGGCTCGAGCTCCTTCTGCGTGCGCCGGCGGTCACCTCCTCGTTGTGGCCGCCTCCGACGAGTATTTCGCAAGCCGACCGCGTCGCCGTGCGCCCCCTGACGTCCACTGCCTCCCCACGCGAGGAATTGGGAATCCCCCGCCCGAGCAAGCCGTGCACGCGCTTTCCCCCTTTCCGGCCGGCCACCGCCATCTCCATTGTCGCCGCCACCTTGGTCGACTCCGGGGCGATTCAACGCGGTGAGAGCACCTCCCCGGCACCCCGAGGCTTCCCAAGTGGACGGCCTGCGCTTCCCCCCCCGCCGACACGACCCCGCCACGGTCGCCACCCCGCGCCGCCTCCTGTGCACGCCGCCGCTCCACCTCGGCCTCCCTCCGACCCGTCCAACCGCTCAGGTGAGCTCCTGCCCTCTCGCTCGTGCTCATGCGTTCGCCATCTCTTCCCCTCTCCTTCCCGGCCGCCGGCGCCTCGTATCCACCTCACCCGCCGGCCGCCTAGCTTCACCGTCTGCTGGCCTTGTCGCCTCCCCGGCCGACGCCCTGCCACCGTGAGCCTCCTCATCGCCTGGGCATTCCGTTTCACCGGTCGCCGGTGCTTCCCCGGCCGCCCTTCGCCAGCGCCACCACCCCCTTCCCCCACGGCCGAGCACCTCCCCTGGTTCCTCTGCTTCTGCTCCCTCTTTGTCAGCTCAGCCGAAGACAGTTTACCCTCTATCTCACTCGGTATGACATGTGGGCCCAAGCTAACTAATTGCATAACTCCTCTCCCCTTTGGCTAAATGATGAATCCTTATGCAAATGTTCATGCCTACACTAAAATAAATTATGGATGACAATAAGAATAAGAAAACTAATTATAAATTCCTAAGGAGAATATTTATGTAAATAAGCTAAATACTTAACATTGGCCAAAGAAGATTAATGACTAAAACAAGATTGTGTATGATCTATTTCCAGTTGACAAGAAAATATACATGGGTATTGATGTTAAAAATCAAATAGGTGAAACTAAGTAAAAGATTATCTTTTATAAATCAAAGGTGATAGAAGTTAATCCTGAATAATTGAAGATCCATGTTTGAAGCCTTATAAAGATAATTTCAATCTTTTCCAAACTTTACTCTGGAAACTCGAATAATAACTTTAATACTATCTCGAGTAGTTCAAATACTATCCTTCATCCGTCGATCTAAATATATTTAAACAAATTAAGTAGATCAATTTAACATGATTTTGCCACATAAAATATTAACCATAAATCGCTCATCTCAAGAATCATGTTATCTCTCCCAGTATCACTTAAAATAGTCTTGCCTCACATCCGAATCTCCACTCATTATCTCATAATTCAAATGTAATAATTGAGAGTAATTAATCCTAAAGGAAACAACTTCATCGAGGTAATCCATGTTAATTCATGACTCATTCACTCAATACAAGGTAGACTGTGAATAATAGATTGGTAATCAATAAAATAACCAACCTTGTCCATAATAATAGTTGGTTAAATGGTTAACTCTATACTTTAATTAAATTATTAAAAATATTGATTCATTAAGTTGGCAGTTGCAATCTCAAATAGGATTGGCCTCATGAAATATTAACATTTCATCGGGTACATAAAATAACACTCTTCTCCTGTAAAGCTTTCGCATCCTAAAATCATGTTCCTCTTTACTACCATCAATACCCTCTTTTATCTGTCCATAAGTCCTGCCTGGCTCGTGGAACTTTCTTGATAAATAGGAATTAATAATGAGAAAGTCACCAAATAAAAGGTCGAGCCTCGCCCTCCCCCAATCGTCTGTGTTTGGCCACTTACTGTTCCAAAGCAGATAATTCCTGCAAATACTCATTCACCTCTGATCTCTCTTTATCCTAATTTTCCCTCACGGTAAAGCTACTTAGATAATTCATTCCCTTGCCCAGTTCATCTACCGCTGTGCTTATAGCACACTAATCCGAATCATCCTTCCATTCTCAAGTCATAACAAATATATAATTTAAACTAAATTGGGCATTTAAAGTGTTTGGATTTATTTGGTCTTTCTTTTCTTTGCCGCGTATTAGAATCTGAAGGCTCAACGAGGCGACAGATTTGAACAAGATCAAGACTCGGGTAAAAGCGACGACTAGGAAGCTAAGATCGCTGACTGAGAAGGCTTTGAATTAGAGCAATCAAGGCCGTGGTAAAACAAGCAAGGCAAGTCATCACTTTGATCATATTGATCCCATCGTTATTGCAAAACTATGTTCTTTAAAGCTATCCACTTGCATGCTTAATTTGTTATACAAATATATGTTAAAGCTTAAGGTAGCTACATGCCCACTTGATGTTGTATTAAAATTATTATGCCATCCTTTGATACTTGAATCACCTGATCCTTGTCACCATAGATATTCATGATAACTTTACTAGCTATAAGTCATATTAAATGCCATGCTAGTCTTGTCAAGTCCAGGGCGCTAGTTGTCCTGATCATCAATCTTCAAAACATAAGAATTTGTTTTGGGACAGTCATGGGATGTACGTGGCTGAATATTTTGCTACAACTGTTTTATGCTTCTCAAAACCCTAAAAATCTGCTATACCTGTCTGGGCGGGTGGTAAGAGTGGTGGGTGTGGAAGTAGCACATTGGATTGTGGAATGAACCGCCCGGACGGATTAAGGACTTAATCCTGTGATGACTTCTTCGTGTAAAACAGTACAGCCACAAGTCTGCAAAGTGCAACTTGGCTAAGTAAATCTATCAGACCCCCGGACTCATCTCATTGGTAGGGGAAAGGAGGATGCTATAAGGGCAAGAGAAGGCCTAAAGGGACACCAAGTGCAGGGTGAAGTTTCCAGCCGTGCTAGCGTTGTGGAGAGTTGCAGTCCGAATGCGCTAGTTTCCGTGGTTACATCCCGTGCAAAGTATGGGACCCACCGCAAGTGGGAGAAGCCCATAACATGAGATGACAAAAAGGGGCTCGATATTTTGAACAGTTATTGTGACGATCTACTCAACCGCAGGACTAAGGAATCGTGTGGAGCAACGAGCTGATCGTCTCTTGTGGTGAAAGTGTACAAACTCTGCAGAGTGAAACTATTCGAATAGCCGTGCCCACGGTCAAGGGCGGACATGGGGTTCTCCTCGAGTTAGTTCTATTTCCAAAAATATTTGTGGGTGGAATAAAAACCTATCAGAGAGATGTACTCTGATTTGGAACTTTTCCTGGAGAGATGTACTCCAGCGGCGAAAACTAGCATTGGTGGAGGTAGCCATGCACTCTAAAAGGTGGATGTAACCTACACTACAATTATAATCGCATTCTCACTATCAATTTAGTAAAAACATGTTTCAGTTAAAATTGCTACGTCTCAGGAGATTTTCTTACTTACTGTAATTCCAAAACAATGCTTTTAGCAAATAAAAGAAACTCAAGCCCCCTTGATAGCTTGCATCTATTATTACTGCATCCTGTGTGGTGGCTTGCTGAGTATCATCGTACTCATTCTTGCTTAATTGCTACATTCAGTCAGAAAGAACAGGATTGTCAAGCCCTGCGACGCTAAAAAGGGGTCGACAGAGCTGGAAGACGAAGAGGCCATGGACTAGGTCGCGAACCCCAGTTGGCTGCCTGTGGGCAAGTCCTGCGGGTCCCACCCGTGTGAAGTTCCGCTGCTGCATTTTATCGTTTCGGCCTAATCGGCCCATGAGTAAGGATTACCGTGTTATTTACGCTTCCGCATGGTATGTTTTTGATATACAGTAATGTATCTGTGAGCACTATCTACTGATCCAGGGAATAGTGCAGTGGAATCACAGAGGATCTGGGGTTTGCTAACCCGTGGTCCGACAGAGCTGGTATCAGAGCATATCGACTGTAGGTCGTAACCTTAGTTAGCATGGCCATTAGCTTTATGATTAGAATTATTTCTTCAAAATCTAACTAGAAAATGTAAGTAGTATTACTACTCTCATCCCTCTTAGATGATTCCCTCTCATCTACTTGCTGCCCTGGCCATTTTTAGCTCCAAGGCTCTCTTATCCCGAATTCAAACTAGCGCGTGCCTAAGTTCTCTTCTGAAAAATTTCCTTGGGCCAAAATCATAAAACCTATACTGAGTTTTATTTACAAAAGTTGTTTATCCTTGGAAGATTAAATTGCCAAATTTTATTTGCAAAGCTTATTTTTCAAGCTTATTTCAACTAACTTAAGCTTCCAAGGAAAGCTTTCCAAAAGTTTAACCCCCTGCCAATTTATTCCAAGGATTCGCCTTGGTTTCGCAGATATATGTGTAAATCTTAGTGGATTCATGTCAATCATAAGAGAAGATCAATATGGTGAACTTCAAGATGAAAAATAAGCGAATCAATTTGGGTGTTTGACTCAGCTACACGGGTGAACCCACTGGGATGATTGAACTAACTTAAGGGATCGATCAGTTAACATGTTGGAAGGGTTAAAATGGGTGAACCAAACTAATGATCGGATTGACTGAATGGACAGATCAGGTTAGATGATTGGTTTGGTTAGAATGGGTGGACCAATTTCAATGATTAGAAGGGTTAAATAAGTCAACCCATGTAAAAAGGACTGGATTGGCTAAATAATCGGATTGGTTAAATAAATAGAGCGATATTCATGATTGAATTGATCAAAGGAGTAGACCAACGCACAAAGATCGGATTGGCTCAAATAAGTGGATCGATGGAATTTTAGAAAAGTGGGGAGTCTAATAACATTTGTTGGTCTGCAGCTTTAATAAATAGCGTGGCTCCCGAAGAATGTTTACACTAGTGGGGTCATGGAATATAGCTTAACTATTGGATGGATTATTGAAAATTCTGAGGAAACTAGGAAAAGTAATAATAATCCTTGATTTATAGACTTGAGTAATAATCTTATTCTCGGTGGACGTTTATGACAATGAAATCGCTTGGAAGAAAATTTGCGGGTGGTAAGACTGATCACTTGATAAACAGATTATGAGTATACATCAATGGTGAAAAAGGTGGGATTATACTGCAAATGATACTGGTGGATTGAAATATGGGAACCATAATATGAGTGATACTGGTGGATTTAAAATGTAAAAGATGTGAGTAGTATTGGTGGATTAAAATATAGAAATCTTGAAACCATGATGCAAACAAATACGAGTGTATTTAAAGGTAAAGAATTTGGAGTAATATTCAGGCAAAAAGTTGAAGGGGATTGTTGATTAATGAGCCCAAGACTGGATTTATGATTTTATGTAGGAAAGTGAGAATTCATTTGAGGAATAGGTAACTCTGATTTGGTGAATGAACCTATCGATGATACCTTGGCAGTTATATGATTGTGGATCGGAACAATGATAACAGTTACTGTTTGGAGTATTAGACAACAGTCGTGCTGGGACTAATTGATAAAGGGAACTACTTTAGATTCAATCAAGTGTACGCAAGATTAACAAGGCCTTGGATTCTAAGCCTACAAATGAAAATAGTTTGGGAGTAAATTAGTCTGTCAATATGGTGACCTGGGAGGATATTAGGAAAAAAAAAGAGAAGGCTCTGTTTCCAAAACGATAATAAGAAGCATGAGCTTCGTTGCCAAAGCACTTCTTAACCCTTTCCTTCTGCTACTCCTGTCTACAAAAAGGAAGCTTGGTTTTTCCTATTTTCTCTTCCTTAATTCAAAGGCTTAAGTTCGAAGACGTCGAGGATGCTCGTGAAGATTTGGTGGCCTCGCTTCAACAAACCTAGTGTTCAGAACCCTGTGCTCTCTTGTGTGTCTTCGTGCATAGACGTTGTTTGGTCAAAAAGATTTTATTTGGCCCTGTGCACTGCCTTCTTGCCCTCGGGCATTGTATTTCGTAGTCACAGGAAAAGCGTGTTTGCAAAAGCCTGGTTTTTCGGTGTGGCTTGTGTACTGCCCAGCTTCTGGGTGTGCACTCCTTAGAATGGGTTAGAATATCTCATCCATGTAATCTTTTTCGTACCCCGTGCTAATTCCCCCTCACCTTATTGCTAAAAACCTCGTCAGGTCTGCAGGCAAGAGGTAGTAGATAGCCAAGTCAAGATACTTAAAGCTCTCCAGTCGAAAGAGGCATCATCTTGAAAAAAAAAACAACGACTTGGAAGTTGCGTCACTCAAAAGGATCAATACTCAAGTCCCCAACTCACTAAGAACTCACTGATCCCGTCATCATCAAACAAGCAATGGTCAAGAACAAGGCTAGAAGCAAGGAGATGGAACCAGTAACTCCTACTCGCTTTGGTCCCTACCACTCAACCAAATATTCGCTCAAACCCACTCGAAGCAGTCATCACAATGGGAATACCAGTGGCATGACCCCAAGCAAACTTCGAAAGGATATTGTTTGCTTCTGTTGCCGAGATATTGGACACTATGCTAACCGGTGCCCCCAGAAGAAGCAAGACGAAGCGGCCAACTGCTTCAAATGTAGTGACCCAGGACATTATGCGAGAGACTGCCCTCAACGGAAATCGAGCAAGCAAGAGAAGGATGTCGTCGCCATCAACCTCGGTCTTGACAAAGGGAAGTGTGTTAGTTCCAAGTGTGCCATCCAGGAACCAACTGGACCTAACGAAGCCCCACTATCAGGTCCAGAAGGACTGCCAGCTACTGCATGCGCTGAATGTGGCAAGGCAGGACATGACGCCCAATCATGCCCTCCACTGCAGCAGGGTACGTGCTTTACCTGCGGACAAACAGGACACTACAGCTACAATTGCCTAGATCCGTATTGTCCTTACTGCAAGAAACACCACCTACCAGAGGGTTGTCTCAAGAACCTAGTGGCATGTACACGTTGCGGAGAAAAGGGACATGAGAAAAGTCAATGCACAACAAATTGCCCCAACTGTGAAGAAGACCACCCACCAGGAGAATGTCCAACGAGCAAGATCACCTGTTTTCTCTATGAGGGACAAGACCACTGCCCCAAGGATTGCTCCATGAGCTCATTGCTGACCAAGGCTGCTGAGATACAAAGACTGAGCCTCCAAGCTGCCACCAGAATTGTCATGACTAAAGCTGACAAGAGCAATTAGTACCGGTCACCTGTCATTTTAAGGGGGGTAGCCCGAATAAATAAGAAGTGTCAAAGCACCTTGATGTTAGGCCGTGCTACCGCTCCAGTATAAAGAAGAAGTTAGCAATCAGCACTGAAGAAACGGCAAACCCTTAAAATGTCAAGCAACAAAGTGAAGCTAGCTGCAATCTATCCAGAAGAACAAGGTCTCCTATGTGGTGTTTCCTCCAAGTGTTGACCCACTTTTGCTTGGATATCCTCTCTTCGGATGGCTCCAAGGAAAGGGCGTAGTGCCAAGCATTACTCTAGAACCTTTTACTAGCCAGCTTGTTCCCACCTTGTTCCTTCTACTCCACTCGAATCTCGGGGACGAGATTCCTGTTAAGGGGGGTAGGATCTGTAACATCCCAAATAGGGAATTATGGTAATTACGAAAAGTGTAAAATCTTTTAATCGTTTTCTTGGGTATTTCAAAAAAAAAATCTTTGTTGTTATTCGATTTGCTCAAGTTGGATTTCCTGCCAAAAGCCCGGTTAATAAAAATCAAAATCTTGGAATCAAAAACCAAGGTTGAAAAATCAAACTGAGAAAAATCCAAGTTTACTTGGAGATCTTAAGTTCAAATTTAAATTTTAAAATCTGGAGATCTAAAACCAAGGATAGAAATTTAAACCAATATAAAATCCCTCCCATCCAATTTATATATCCAGAATTCAAATTTGGAAAATTAAGATTTATTTCCCCAAAACTTGACAATCCTAAAATTATATTGTTGGATCCAAAATTTTGAACAAAGATTTCAAATTCAAAATTTACTCACGAAACGAAATCTAAATTCTGAAAATATTAAAACTCCTAAAATTTTCTTGGGCTGGCCCACCCTCTTTTCTTTCTCCGCCCGGCCCATTTCTTCTCCTGGCCTTCGGCCCCCTCTCCCGACCGCGCCCCGTTCTTCTCTTCCTCCCCCGTTTCTTCCTCCTTCCTCCCCTTCCCTGCTCATGGCATCGCCGGCCCGCCCCCGCGCCTCTGTTCCTCGCGACGGCCCAGCCGCGCAGCTCGCCCGCCCCAGTTCGCGCCGCCCCCGGTTCTTCCCCCCCCCCCCCCCCCCCCCGTCACCTCTGCACCAGCGCCCCTACCACCGGCCTACTCCCCGCGCCATACCCCTACTCCACGTCGTCGCCCATGTCGCCGGACGCGCAGCGCCATGCCGGTGGTACTCCTCGCCATGCCGACGTACACCCTGCCCACGTCGTTGCCCATGCCGGCTCGACTATAAATTGCCCCGACCTCGCCACTCTTCCTTTTCCCCCCTCAAACCGAGCTCGGCTCGAGCTCCTTCTGCGTGCGCCGGCGGTCACCTCCTCGTTGTGGCCGCCTCCGACGAGTATTTCGCAAGCCGACCGCGTCGCCGTGCGCCCCCTGACGTCCACTGCCTCCCCACGCGAGGAATTGGGAATCCCCCGCCCGAGCAAGCCGTGCACGCGCTTTCCCCCTTTCCGGCCGGCCACCGCCATCTCCATTGTCGCCGCCACCTTGGTCGACTCCGGGGCGATTCAACGCGGTGAGAGCACCTCCCCGGCACCCCGAGGCTTCCCAAGTGGACGGCCTGCGCTTCCCCCCCCGCCGACACGACCCCGCCACGGTCGCCACCCCGCGCCGCCTCCTGTGCACGCCGCCGCTCCACCTCGGCCTCCCTCCGACCCGTCCAACCGCTCAGGTGAGCTCCTGCCCTCTCGCTCGTGCTCATGCGTTCGCCATCTCTTCCCCTCTCCTTCCCGGCCGCCGGCGCCTCGTATCCACCTCACCCGCCGGCCGCCTAGCTTCACCGTCTGCTGGCCTTGTCGCCTCCCCGGCCGACGCCCTGCCACCGTGAGCCTCCTCATCGCCTGGGCATTCCGTTTCACCGGTCGCCGGTGCTTCCCCGGCCGCCCTTCGCCAGCGCCACCACCCCCTTCCCCCACGGCCGAGCACCTCCCCTGGTTCCTCTGCTTCTGCTCCCTCTTTGTCAGCTCAGCCGAAGACAGTTTACCCTCTATCTCACTCGGTATGACATGTGGGCCCAAGCTAACTAATTGCATAACTCCTCTCCCCTTTGGCTAAATGATGAATCCTTATGCAAATGTTCATGCCTACACTAAAATAAATTATGGATGACAATAAGAATAAGAAAACTAATTATAAATTCCTAAGGAGAATATTTATGTAAATAAGCTAAATACTTAACATTGGCCAAAGAAGATTAATGACTAAAACAAGATTGTGTATGATCTATTTCCAGTTGACAAGAAAATATACATGGGTATTGATGTTAAAAATCAAATAGGTGAAACTAAGTAAAAGATTATCTTTTATAAATCAAAGGTGATAGAAGTTAATCCTGAATAATTGAAGATCCATGTTTGAAGCCTTATAAAGATAATTTCAATCTTTTCCAAACTTTACTCTGGAAACTCGAATAATAACTTTAATACTATCTCGAGTAGTTCAAATACTATCCTTCATCCGTCGATCTAAATATATTTAAACAAATTAAGTAGATCAATTTAACATGATTTTGCCACATAAAATATTAACCATAAATCGCTCATCTCAAGAATCATGTTATCTCTCCCAGTATCACTTAAAATAGTCTTGCCTCACATCCGAATCTCCACTCATTATCTCATAATTCAAATGTAATAATTGAGAGTAATTAATCCTAAAGGAAACAACTTCATCGAGGTAATCCATGTTAATTCATGACTCATTCACTCAATACAAGGTAGACTGTGAATAATAGATTGGTAATCAATAAAATAACCAACCTTGTCCATAATAATAGTTGGTTAAATGGTTAACTCTATACTTTAATTAAATTATTAAAAATATTGATTCATTAAGTTGGCAGTTGCAATCTCAAATAGGATTGGCCTCATGAAATATTAACATTTCATCGGGTACATAAAATAACACTCTTCTCCTGTAAAGCTTTCGCATCCTAAAATCATGTTCCTCTTTACTACCATCAATACCCTCTTTTATCTGTCCATAAGTCCTGCCTGGCTCGTGGAACTTTCTTGATAAATAGGAATTAATAATGAGAAAGTCACCAAATAAAAGGTCGAGCCTCGCCCTCCCCCAATCGTCTGTGTTTGGCCACTTACTGTTCCAAAGCAGATAATTCCTGCAAATACTCATTCACCTCTGATCTCTCTTTATCCTAATTTTCCCTCACGGTAAAGCTACTTAGATAATTCATTCCCTTGCCCAGTTCATCTACCGCTGTGCTTATAGCACACTAATCCGAATCATCCTTCCATTCTCAAGTCATAACAAATATATAATTTAAACTAAATTGGGCATTTAAAGTGTTTGGATTTATTTGGTCTTTCTTTTCTTTGCCGCGTATTAGAATCTGAAGGCTCAACGAGGCGACAGATTTGAACAAGATCAAGACTCGGGTAAAAGCGACGACTAGGAAGCTAAGATCGCTGACTGAGAAGGCTTTGAATTAGAGCAATCAAGGCCGTGGTAAAACAAGCAAGGCAAGTCATCACTTTGATCATATTGATCCCATCGTTATTGCAAAACTATGTTCTTTAAAGCTATCCACTTGCATGCTTAATTTGTTATACAAATATATGTTAAAGCTTAAGGTAGCTACATGCCCACTTGATGTTGTATTAAAATTATTATGCCATCCTTTGATACTTGAATCACCTGATCCTTGTCACCATAGATATTCATGATAACTTTACTAGCTATAAGTCATATTAAATGACATGCTAGTCTTGTCAAGTCCAGGGCGCTAGTTGTCCTGATCATCAATCTTCAAAACATAAGAATTTGTTTTGGGACAGTCATGGGATGTACGTGGCTGAATATTTTGCTACAACTGTTTTATGCTTCTCAAAACCCTAAAAATCTGCTATACCTGTCTGGGCGGGTGGTAAGAGTGGTGGGTGTGGAAGTAGCACATTGGATTGTGGAATGAACCGCCCGGACGGATTAAGGACTTAATCCTGTGATGACTTCTTCGTGTAAAACAGTACAGCCACAAGTCTGCAAAGTGCAACTTGGCTAAGTAAATCTATCAGACCCCCGGACTCATCTCATTGGTAGGGGAAAGGAGGATGCTATAAGGGCAAGAGAAGGCCTAAAGGGACACCAAGTGCAGGGTGAAGTTTCCAGCCGTGCTAGCGTTGTGGAGAGTTGCAGTCCGAATGCGCTAGTTTCCGTGGTTACATCCCGTGCAAAGTATGGGACCCACCGCAAGTGGGAGAAGCCCATAACATGAGATGACAAAAAGGGGCTCGATATTTTGAACAGTTATTGTGACGATCTACTCAACCGCAGGACTAAGGAATCGTGTGGAGCAACGAGCTGATCGTCTCTTGTGGTGAAAGTGTACAAACTCTGCAGAGTGAAACTATTCGAATAGCCGTGCCCACGGTCAAGGGCGGACATGGGGTTCTCCTCGAGTTAGTTCTATTTCCAAAAATATTTGTGGGTGGAATAAAAACCTATCAGAGAGATGTACTCTGATTTGGAACTTTTCCTGGAGAGATGTACTCCAGCGGCGAAAACTAGCATTGGTGGAGGTAGCCATGCACTCTAAAAGGTGGATGTAACCTACACTACAATTATAATCGCATTCTCACTATCAATTTAGTAAAAACATGTTTCAGTTAAAATTGCTACGTCTCAGGAGATTTTCTTACTTACTGTAATTCCAAAACAATGCTTTTAGCAAATAAAAGAAACTCAAGCCCCCTTGATAGCTTGCATCTATTATTACTGCATCCTGTGTGGTGGCTTGCTGAGTATCATCGTACTCATTCTTGCTTAATTGCTACATTCAGTCAGAAAGAACAGGATTGTCAAGCCCTGCGACGCTAAAAAGGGGTCGACAGAGCTGGAAGACGAAGAGGCCATGGACTAGGTCGCGAACCCCAGTTGGCTGCCTGTGGGCAAGTCCTGCGGGTCCCACCCGTGTGAAGTTCCGCTGCTGCATTTTATCGTTTCGGCCTAATCGGCCCATGAGTAAGGATTACCGTGTTATTTACGCTTCCGCATGGTATGTTTTTGATATACAGTAATGTATCTGTGAGCACTATCTACTGATCCAGGGAATAGTGCAGTGGAATCACAGAGGATCTGGGGTTTGCTAACCCGTGGTCCGACATTAAACATGCTACCAAAAGCTGATATGCGTAGTGTTGCTAGTACGTAAAGTTATTCATCTACTACTCCCGCCCTTGCATGATGTCCTCAACGGTCACCTAGAAACAGCAAAACAAGGGTGAGTCTAAAGACTCAGCAAGTACAAAGCAAAACAGCAAATAACAGGTTCACGTATCAGTCCATAACTATCATAGTTTCAATAACCATTTGTTTCCATTTAATCTCTCTAATTTATCATCAACCACTCATTATGCATTTGCACCTGTTCTCTGTCATAATGTAATTGCATATGCACATGCACTTCTCTCTTATCTCTTTAGCATATACCGATATAGTAGAGCGAGCACCCGTCGATGATCAGTCAAGCCCGCTCTGTTTCCATGCGAGGATCACAAGCCCGTCTTTTTTCATACGGGGACCTCAATAGCCCATCAGTACAAACGGGGACCTTAGTCTCCACTCCTGTGGAGTGTCCACACAAAGTGGACCAACGATACCACAAAACTATCTCTTCTCATGACATGCATGTGATGCAAGTTCTCCATTTATGCATATAAACATGTCATATCTCAACAATCATTATTCATCATTCCTCATCATGCATCCAAAAATAGTTAACTTATCATAACATAGTAAGCAATGCACCATCATTCATCTATCAGTAAATATTACTCGAATTTACCGCTTTACCATGCACTTGCTTGGTTAGCCTTGGGGACGATGCATGGACGGCTCCGACCTGGGACCTCCACCTATACAAATGGGGAGACTCACAACCACTACTACTTAAAGGATTAATGCTTGCTAACACTAACCAACACATAGCAAGCACTATACTAGACTGTCTACTCCTGCCATCAGTAATTTACAATACTAGCGTTAGTAACCCCCCTTTTTTAAAAAAAATAACAACTGAAAGGTAGAGTAGAATAGATCTAGGAAGGATAAGTAAAGAAATAATACACTATATTTTCAGAAATTCTTTTTATAGATTTTCAAATTCCGACCCTAGACTCTTCCTAATAACCATTCTATGGCTTTACCCTACAGTCGTATGCTCTGATACCAGTGCTGTCAGACCCAGATTTTTCAATCCAGAATCTCCTGTGAAACCACTGCACTATTCCCTGGATCAGTAGATAGTGCTCACAGGTACATTACTGCATCATTTCATACATCGCATGATTCACAACAACACATAATAATCTTACATAACTGGGTTTGAATTATGCCACATCGGGCAACAGTTTTACATAAGGGCCGATCAGGCAAAATGTTCACATTACAAAAGCATAACAGCGGAAGCAAAAGCAAGGTAGGCCTTTAATCCACAGGCAGCGACTGGGGGTAAATATGTGTTATATGATTATTACCTAAGCTAAAGCAATAATTATAGGCACACAACACCATGGTCTAACTGCCTAGAACTCAAAAGCGCAAGAGACGTCCTAGTTCTCGGCGTTGTTCCCTCCTTCCGTAGCAGGGGCATCTTCATATGCGTAATGATCTTGGGCTCCTGTATCTGATTTTGATAATGCGAGTGTGAGCACAAACCACCGTGCTCAGCGAGCCAATACACAGAATGCAAATAGATAATATGCCAGGCTTATCAACTGAGAGGCTCAGGTTATTTTATTTGCTAGAAAGTGCTTTTGGAAATATCTTATTCTTAGAGAACTTCCCATGACCTAGCTGTTTGAACCAAATCATAATGTGTGTAAAGAATGCTTCAATAACAGTGATCTAGAAACCATCCACCTTTACATGGTCTCTATACCATATGTTATATCTTCAGCGTTATAACCGCTTACATTACCACTGAGACGACACCCAGGACAACACCATTTAGGGCTTCCTACTGCCCACCATTTCTCCTCATGTTACCACAAAGTTTTGAAATACAACTATATTTTGTTATGTTCCCATGTCCGCCCCTAACCGTGGGCATGTCTATTCGAATAGTTTTGACTCTGCAGAGTTTGTACACTTTACCCACAAGAGACGGTTTACTCGTTGTCCTACACGATTCCTTAGTTGTGTGGTTGAGCAAACCATCACAGTAACCATTCAAAGTACCTCGCCCCTTCCATCATCTCACCCCTATGAGCTTGTCCCGCTTGCGGCAGGTCTCATAGGTTGTGCGGGATGTTCCCCTCCTATGCGCCTAGCAGCTGGCTACCAACATACTAGCACGCCGCAGAAGAACTTCACCCTCAAGCCTGCCACCCAGGCCGCCACTTGCACTACTTCACTCCTCCACCAATGACAGTGATTTTCAGGGTCCGGTAAATTTACTAGGCAAGTTATACTTTACAGACTTGTGGTTGTACTTGTTATACACAGGAGGTCATGACAAGATTCAGTCCTTAAGGTATCTGGGCGGTTCTACCACAAACCACACTCTTGTGCACCCCTGCACCATACCCCCGAACCATCCGCCCAGATAAATAAGCAATTTGAGGTTTTTGGGAATATAAAATAACCATATCCAACATACACCAGTCATTACCACCATGACTGCCCAACCAATTTTTCTCAGGATTAAAAGTGATGCTTGGGCACTCTCGCGCCCATGAGTATCTAAGCAATACTAAGCATGACATATAATTACGGATTTATTTTCGAAAGGTTACTATTATAGTTTCTGCTAGGGCGACAAGGTTCACAAATTCAAATATCCCAAGGAGGTGTAATATTAATCAAGTTAAATAATGGGCACATAACTAAAATCTTAAATTAAGCATGTATTTGCACATAAAATGACAGCATGCAATTTGATAATTTAAACAAAAGTAATTTGCATAAAATATAGGATCAACATGATCAAAGTATTGACCCGCCTTGATCGCAGTGGGTTTGATCTTGGTTGTCTTGAGCGGCTTCTGCTTCAACTTCTTCTTCTTGAGCCTCGTACGCTATCATTACGTGCGCAAAAATTTGGATAAAAAGCAAATCAGCAAGCCAATTAAACGCTCACAAGAAGAACCAAACAACTCCAAAAATTCATGATTTCAGTTCCATGGGATAGACTTTGATTTTTGGGTGAGCTTAGAAATGTACTGCTTTCATTTAATTTTGGGTTAAAATGAATTATTTATAATTACTTGTATTTTAACCATGAATCAATTGTATGCATCATAGCTTCTAATTCAAATTGTTTATGGTCATGTAGCCAAGTCCACCTTTTATGAATGCCGTTAATTAAAATTTAGACTTTAGTTAAATGTTCCAAACTACATTAGTTACTCATATAGATCATTTAATCTAATATTAAAGCTTAAATAATTTTATTTTATACTCCAACCAAATCTATTAGCCTCTCTACTTTATTTCCTTAATTTTAACTTGGATGTATTATTATTATCGTCATTACTATTACTATTTAAACTTATTTATCTAGGACTGAGCATGCCCTATCAGGTTATACTTTAATATCAATAGTCGGTTAAATCTACAGTTGAGGTTTATTTATCGATGACAAGCTAGTGATGGCTACTATTTACAATAGCTATATTGGGCAGATTACTTTTAATCATCCAATGACTTAGGGGTTACTCTATTATAATTACTCCATATATATATTTTTCTAACATGGCATTTTCTACTTAAAGACACCGCTTTGATTAAAGGTAGCTATCAATCTATGTATCTTTAATTGTTGTTTAATGCCAATTAAGCCTTAACGAAAAGACTGTATAATTTTTAATTCAAGTCCTTATTATTATTATTTTTATAGCTAAACATGATATCTAATATTTTTTTGAATTTTTGGATAATTAACCAAAGTCATCTTTTATTAGTACCTATAAAATCACTAATTAGCTTTGGGACTAAACATCAAGGACACATTAACTTTTCATATGTGGTAATTACTCAAATATCAAACCTTAAATAATCTTATTGACCTCCTAATAAAATTTGTTGGCTTTTCTAATTTATCTGCAAATTATCCGTGATTTTCTTAATTAAAATGGACTAATAACAACCAAAATGAGCAGAACAGGAAAATGAGGGGGCTACTGGTTTCTATCGCACGCGCTGATAACCAATCGGGCAGCAGGTGTTTCGTGTCTAGAATGGGAGGGCGAAGTAGAAGAGGCATTGCGGGAGCCGGGGCAACACAGGGGAGCAGACGGCCGAAAACAGAGCAGGGGTGGCGTGGGATGGGCGGTGGCGTCGCCGGCGTGGGGGAGGGAAGGCTCATCGTGCGGGTGGTCGGGCCAGGGAGAGTCCACGGTGGGCTGGCGGCGTGGACCGACGGCGGCGTGGGGAGGTCGCCGTGGCCGGCGAGCTTGGGCGACGAGGACCTTTGGCCGGGGGCGGGGGCAAGTCCGGGGTGTTGAGGTGGTGCTCCTGTCACGTCGAATTGGACCGGGACCGACGGCGGAAAGAACGGCGGTGGAAGTGGCGATGGCGGCCGGAGATCGGGGAGAATGGCGCTACGGCCGTTTCCGGTGATGAGACTCCAATTAAATGCAACGGGAGGAAGAAGGGGAGTAGAGGCGCGAAATGACGCGGCCGGATTGACCGGGGTGTCGCCGGAGGGCCGAGACGGCGTGGAGGCGCAGGCGGGCGTGCTCGGCGGACTCGGTTGAAGGGAGGAGGAGGGGGCAAGGGGGAGGAAGGGGGGCGTCAAGAAGGGGCGAGCTTGGTGCGCTTATAGGCGAGTGTGCGCGTGGGGGTGGCACCGGGGCGTGGGCAGCGGCGTGGCCGGACGGCACGACGTGGGGAGCAGAGGCGCAGCAGGGCATGGCGCGGTGACGTGCGCGCACAGTGGGGGTGCTGTGCGGCGATAATGACCGAGGCAGGTGGTGGCGGACGCGGGACGAGGGGCGAGGATGGGGAGCAGTTGGAGGCAGGGCCGGCTGACGCGAGGAGAAGGAGACGGGACCGGGGCAGGTGCGGGCGCACGGAAGAGAAAAGAAGAAAGAGGGAGGAAGAGGGAGGGAGGCCGGGGAAAGAGGAAAAAGAAGAGGAGATGGGCCCACTTGTCATGGACAAGGAAGAGAAGGGAGGAAAAGATAGAGGGGAAAAATTTTAAGCACAATTCTAGGATTTGAATTTTTAACTTAATTTCTATTTCCTGTTTAACATTATTGATTTCAATTTAATTTCAAATCCTGTTTCAATTATTTATATACCAAAACCTAATATTTCTCTATTCTTATTTTATTTAATTTGCCCTCGGATTTCGATGTTTATATAATTTTGTTATGAATTGTATATACATAATTTTTTTGATATTCAGACTTGGACTTTGGTTTGCTAATTGAATTGGAAGAAAATATTTGTGGTTTAGTTACTTAGGGATGTGTTCTAATATTTTATTTATTATTATTATTATTTGTTTTGGATTCATTGCATTGACCTGAATTTGAATTCAAGATTTTGGTATTTTGAAGTCATGATCTTTTCCATTTTTATTATTTGTATTTGGGAGTACTCTTGATTATTAATTTGTATGGCACAAAACTCGAAAAGATTTCAATAGATACTCAGAAGAAATTTGAGTGCTAGCAAAATGTAAGAAAATTTTTAAAACCTCTACATTTTTGAACACTTGAAATTTCAGGATGTTACACCTATCCCCTCCAAAGTAATGCCACCACCTCGGGCGCCAATGGCATGCCAGCCGTGGGGTCGCCTCCAATTGAAGCTCGGGTACGCTGCCGCCTTGGGTGCTCGGGCCTACCGGTCCAGCCATGCCACCGCCCTCAGGGCTCGGCGCCTGTACCACCGCCTATCACTGTCGGCCACCACCCTAGCTGTGTTCCTCCCTCGGGCTCACCAACCGTGGCATGCAGCCAACTGGGAGCCCAGCACCTCCTTCACCATCAGCCGCTCCACCTCCATTGTGACGCCACCATCTCGATGTTGACCTCCGGTCACTATGCCTCCGTCCGCCGTCACCATGAGCCCTAGGGGTGGCATTGGTTCACTCTTCCTGCCTCTTTACTATTGTGCTTTTGATCTAGCTACTACCTTTGCCTTACACCAGTCGCACGGCTAGAAAGGCTCATGGTGGCCGCTATGACGGGACTTGGTGGAGTGCATGCGTCGAGGAGCATGCACTGCCATCCAAGGGCGCACGACAGTGCTACGGGCTCGCCATCAATGCGTTGGGGGAAAGAATGGAGGCTTACTTAACGTCAGCTGAAAAAAGGGGCTGGGGGTGGACGACGACTTGGCGTGGTTTCGATGGTCATTAGAAGTCTTGCACCTCTGGGGTCGTCGCCGTCTCCTTGCTCCTCTCCATCATCTTCCTCTCCCTCACTTCCCTCTGTTTCTGGTTGGTTGGCTTGGCTTGTTGTTTTCTCTTGGGTAGCTTTGTGGATGAGCTCTATCTGTTCTCTGTCTTGGCAGAGAGGAAGGAGATAGGGGAAGGAATGCCCTCACTGGTTGGGTGGCTTCGCTCATGGTGGAAAAAAATGGGAGTGAGATGAGGCCTCCCAGTGATTCACTTACTCATGCATTGAGACATTGGTCTTATGACTCTCTTGGCTTGTGAAATGGCTAGAGTGCCCTCACCTTATCCCTACTCTTCCTTCATTTGGCTATTGCCTAAAGGACATTTTGGTCCAAAGTGTTCTTCACTATTTGGGCTTGTTTTTCTACTTCAGCAGGCAAGTCAGTAAAAGGTAATAATGGAATTTTTCCGCCAGATGATGAGAACCCAAACGCGAGATGGTGCCGACCGGCCGCGGATGGTCTAGGAACCTCAGTGAGTGCTTAATTCATTTGGCATTTCTAAAGCTAATGGGCCTGACAGCAAAAACTTTTCTTTATTTCTTTTGTTCTCTCTTGGATTAGTTTATTTCTTGCTTTTCTTCCCTGTTCCATTCTGGTGGTATTACATGGTTCCACCAATTTCTTTCTTCTTCTCCAAGGAGATTTGGGCGCATATCGAAAATACTTTGGACTATAACGAAGAGAAGAGGCTATTTATTATGTACCAAGAAATATATTAATAAAGAAAAGTTATTTCCCTACATCTTAATTATATTTATTGTTCTACTTCCGTGCATGGATTGATCTATTCATCGGCATGTAGCTCGAACGCTAGTTATTTTTTTGAACGGGCCGAACACTAGTTATTGAGCACTGAGTATCCTTTTGCTAAGGGTATGTACAACCCACAGACGGGTTGCTGTTTGTAAGTTCTTTCCACTTCACACACAGACAACTGAACAGACAGCTTGTACAATGGGTCGTCTATTTGACTGTCTGCAAACTGTTTAATGCATGCATACAGCCATGATCAAGCATGAATATGATTCCTATATATCATTGTGTTGCTTCTTGATACTTAACAGATCAAGCATAAATAAGATGAACATAATTACAATATTTTTTAGAACCATCAATATAAATGATATATTAATATATATGTAATATAATAGTTTTTTCATAAATCAAATAAAATATAGTACGATTACATCATGTAGGTCTAATATACTGCAACATGTTCATACAACAGATTGTCTCCACATTCCCATTCAAACTCGTATTCTCACTGCTTAAATGAGTACTAAATGATAGAGTACAATGGGCTTATACAAGCCAAATTTTCTCACAAAAACAGAGTGCTCCAGGTCACAAAAACATCGACTACACAGAGGCCATAACAAACATCGACTGCTTGCTGATCTAATAACGTTGCTGCAGCAGCTAACAAAATGGCAGCAAAAATTGCCAGATTTGTAGTGATGAGAGGATGAAGAATCACATAGCATGGGATGCTAAGATTATACTTTCTGGAGATGCATACAAAATAAACTTGCTGATCTAATAACGTTGCTGCAGCAGCTAACAAAATGGCAGCAAAAATTGCCACACAATGCACCTGATAGTCAAGTACTGTCCATGTGTAAGTTTCCATGGTCTATCCAAACTCTGAGGTTCAATTATTTCATTCATACAACAGTCTCATATCAAAATTGACATAATGGTTATGAACATCAGTCATGAATCTTAGCATAACATCAGTCATGTATCTTAACATAACAAAAGATGATTATCATCATAGTTTGAGATATGCCAAGTTTGTCAAGATATACCAAGGTTCAATTAGGAAATTTCTTGGTATGGTATGGTATGATATTCCCAGATCAAGTATGAATTTCTGTTAAGCATAACGCATTGTGTAGGTGTTATGTTGGTTAAGCATAAAGCATTGTATTCTTATGATGAAAACTTACCAGCCATGATTGATCTTATGTTGATCCATTTAACTGACTTTTTGTCTATTGTCTGCAAAGTGAGTCCAAAAAAATTAGTATAAGAATGTAAACTCTCTAAGCAATCACTTAAGAATAGATGCACAAATTGAGGTCTACAATAGGAACAGTCATACAGTGAGCTAACTTGGAGCATAAGTGAGGTAATGAAAACAAAAACAGAAAACAGAAATTCATGCTGCAGCAAAACAGAAAAGTGCCAGAACATTGGTACAGAACGCAACATCTTGGTATGGTATGATATTCCCAGATCAAGTATTTCTTAGGTTACAGTGTTACAAGAAGCAGCAAAATTTCTTGGGTTGGTTGTTTTCCTCAAAACAGATGCTTAGTTTTATTGTTATGAAATGATCAAGCAGTGCAAAAAAAAGGCATATTAATGATAGTGCACACAACAGAGTAAAAATTCTATGAAACATGTGTGAGGTGTGTGGTATTCAGATGCTTTTTATACTCACATGTGCATCTATGGTAATTGTTAATTGTTCATTTGCTATCAGTTCTCACTGTTGATAATCTGCCACAATCAAATTTTGCCAGAAAAAGGCATGATATATCTAATACCATAGTTATATACCACAGCAACATATTAATACCAGAAAGTGCTACGAATTTTCCACACCATAGTTTTTCCAAGTATCTAACCCTTTTATTGAATCATCTCTAGTTTTTCAGTTTCTAGATGTTTGCCAGGGTAGAAACATTGTCTTTTGCCAACAAATGAGACAAATGGAAATCACTTAGAGATGACATGGGGGGTAAAGTACACAGAACGATAGAAGCCAATTGCCTTCGCATGTAATGTTGAACTTTGTGATGAATCAATTTTGACGCCCTGTGTGTGCTGCCTATACTCTAATTTGAAAGTAGCTGCACTAATAAAACTAATAATGTAGCTCCCAGTTCCTATGAAGTACTCCATGGTTAAGAAGTATAGCCAGTATGGCCCTATGCAGAATATGATAGTAAACGGTAATGTTTCCAGTTTCAATTCAATTCAAGATATGTTCAAATTACTCGCAGGCTTCCCCTGGTCGAGATACAGTAAAGGACGGATACTTCATTAGTATCTGTCATTTCTAAGCGCATAAGATTCCAAGGTTCAACACAATATAGCAAACAACAAGTTCCTGTAGCTCAGCACATCACCCTAATTCATCACAATTCACAAAAAGGAACTGATCCAATGCACTAAATCAATAGCAAGAGCTACAGCACCAGGTGGAGAAGAGGAGTGGAGGCAAAATCCACCACCTTTATTACCAATCTCCGGAGTCTACATACCCAAGAAGAACCAACCTTTCCATCTCCTATTGACCTATTCGGCCTTGCTCTCCTCCTCCTGGTTGCCCTTGTACTTGTCGAGCGCGGAGCCAGTGAGCCGGCAGATGCGCCACTGCGGGAGCACATCTGCGCCCATCCCCTCATCTTGGATCCAGCCGACGAGCTCGATTTCGCTACGTAGCGAAGAGAGGGAGCTCGCGCTCCGGCGGCAGATTCACGAGGGCGGTTGCTGCTGGGTTTTTTCTTCCTTTTCCTCTGGATTTCTGCTGGTGTCGGGGGAATGGAATGGGTGTGTACTTCCGCCGCCGGGGGGGTCCGGCCGGCGAGGAGCTCGGGCTGCCGCCCGGCCTCGCCCGAAGGGCAGGTCCGCCCCTGCTGGGGATGGATTTGGCGCGTAGAGAAACCAGAGTACGCGCGCGCCGCGCGGGATCCGAGCGCGGGTCGAGTCGCGGAGACGAGGGCCGTACAACGCTGCCACGCTCGTCGGTTCGGCCTCGGTCCACGGGCCCTCGCCGTCGCCTCGCGAGGCGACGGGGCGAGCGTCTACGAGCCCAGCCGAGGGTTTTTTTTTAGAAAAAAGCCGTCTCCGAGACGGGATAAGGACGAGCGTTGTACATGCCCTAATCGACAGGCTAACACCCATTCATGCAGCTACCGACCGGTCGGTCCAGCCAAAAACATCAAACACCATGCATACGCCCTTCTTAAAGTGTACGTAGCACTCCTCCCATAAAAAAAAAAGTAAACTCGATAAGCGAAAAAAAGAAATTCTCCGCTGATATCATAACTCATAAACTAGCCGTCGGCTCGTCGCTGCACTCGCTGAAGCTTCGGTGTCTCCGCAATGGTGCTAGCTGTTAGCCTGTTAACATGCACATACACAATGTGTTTCATTCGTGCCGGAGGGAAGTTGACGAGGACATCTCGATTGGTCTAATTACGTGAGCATAAACTAAAAAGATTAATCAATATGTGAACTCACTATTAACTAAATTTGGCTTTAATTTACATAAGAATTGGCTGCTACCTAATGCTGGTATTTTAATTAGTCTCAGGTTTGTACATAAGAAGATGTTGGATGCTGAAGCCAGATGAAATCAGTCGAGTAAGAAAATCATGTATGTGCATGTGAATTGAGAGAAACAAAAAAAACCAAAAGAAACACATGCAAACGCACGTAACGTGACTATTCCAAACAAGAAAATTATGCACAACCCATAAAGACTCCTTTCTAGTCATTCACTTTTGAAGCAACCACACATGCATGTCTACAGACGTTACGAAGCAATCGAAGAAATGGGTTTTCTTTAAATTCCCGTGTGCCTGTCGCTTGACGCGTTCTCCTGCGTGTTCGAAGGCCGAGTCGAGTACTGTTCGGACGTTGTTTTTTTTCTGTGTTTATATTTTGTTGGTCGAGTCGGTCTCGGACGTCTCGCTTCGGACGTTTTGTTTTAGTTATTGAGTCGGTCTTGTATCTCTTCGACCTTAAATATTTTTGCGTGTATGAGGCTGAGGGGAGACACAACAGAAATAAGAAATCAATCTATTATTTTAAAAGAGAGCCATGCGCTTATTTCCATTAGGGTTTGGTATATGATTGTAACCTAGAGAGGAATCGAGCGTTTTTTCCGTCGTTCTTGTGATTCCTTGTGATTGGCCGGAGCGACGACACGTCTACTTGGTGGTCGGGTAGACGGGATCACGAGCGTGTGGTTGGGTGAATTTTTTTGTCGCAGATTGCTGTTCTAACAGTGGTTGGCGTCATCGATTCGTCAGGTTGCACAGATCCAAATTATCTTATCGATCCTACGCCGTGAAGATCGGGTAATCCCCTGCATCATCTTGGTATCAGAGCGCGGTTGACACAGTAGGATCAATTTACCCGTAGTTAGATTTATTTTTTTTCCTATACACAAAAGGCCAAAAAAATCTAAACCTTAGTTTTTGCATCTGTTATTTCCGTGAGTTTTGTGAAGTTTTCGTCCATTAGAATTTTGTATAGGTGCTGATCGTTGTGTTCCTTTGCGTCGCTTGATCATTATGTTATTTCCTTTGTTTCGCCTAAACAAAAAAAATCGTGATCACTAAAGTACGCTACAGTACCGCTACAGTGCCACGGCAACGCTACAGCTATTCGTTACAGTACCATGAACAGTAATCAACTATAGTACCGTAAACAGTAATCTGCTACAGTACCGTGAACAGTACTTCCTGCATTAGCCATGAAAAATCTATCCATCTTTGCGACTAGTTTTTGATAATTGCATTAAGGGTTACTCTTGGTATTAATCTATATTTGCTAAAATTTTAAATATTGTGTAAAGAAACGCTAAATCTTAGTGCTAACCAACAAGTAAAAAAAAAGACAGCCGATATAAAGAAAAAGCCTCGGCAAAAAAAGTGAGCGTTGGTTTAATTGGGGTTAGCTAATTCTAATATATAATTTCAGTTTGTGTATTTAATTCCTTTGAGCAATTTTGTGCCCTTACATTCATATTATTGCAATTAGCTAGCGTCTCCTAGTACTTGGTGCAAAACGAGCTACTTAATTCTCAATTTTAGATCATTTCTATTTAGCTCATTCCTTTGTTGCATCGAGTCACCTTGATCTTTGCGTGACGTTCACTTAAACCATTTCGATCAGCACTTAGGCAAAATATTCTAGCTTGGACTATTACTTAACTTAAGAACATCAAGAATTTCAGATTGCATAGATTGTTATTTTCCCTCCCAACTCCACATATAAGCCATTGTTATAACAGTGCTTGTGCAATTAAATTCGTTTAATCTATCGCCTTGTGTTGTCTACCGTTACCAAAGTGCATGCAGCTCTTCAATTCTATCAAGGACGCATAAGAACTTCGGTTGGTAAGGGAAGGTGAGGTTGAGTGAATTCCACAAATCAAACTTTGCACAACCACAAACATAGATTTTCTTGTTGTTCGCACTAACCATGGCAGGAAAGAAGGAGAACAAGCATATATGACCCAGGCGGATCTCGAGAAGCTCATGAATGATTTCAACACTCGGTTGAATGATAACATGAGCGTCTTGAGAAGGGAGATACTAGAGGAGCTTCGAAGAGAACGAGGCCCAATTGGCGCCCATGAAGGAGGTGTTGATCTCGACGAGACCGATGAGGAGAGGACTGCACGGCTCGCTAGAGAAGCTCAAGCAGATCGAGCCGCTGCCAATGCGGTTCGACCACCCTTTCCCGGGAGTGGGGGAGATATTTTCGGCGCTGACCATGGCCAAGGGAGAGGCCGTGGCCGTGGGCGCGACGGTACCGCCCACATTGAGGACTTGCGCATTTTCTGTTTGTTCTAAACAAAAATATTAAACGCATTGTGCAATATCAGTCCTACAATACTGTTGTTGATTTGGTGCATCAAGCGACCAAGGCGGAGAAGCAGTTGTTAGAAGATTTAAAACCAGCACCAAGGACAACATCTTTTAACTTGAAAGCTCCATCATCATTATCCTCTAATGCCTCCAAAGCACGTTTCAATTTGGGACGAGGTACAATTTCAGCTAGTACTAATTGAAATACTAATACTCGTTCTTGCTCAATTGCAAAAACAGCACCTACTCAAGTGAGAAAAAGGCCACTCCATCCCCTACACCCTCAATTGGAGCTACAATAAAGAGTAGAGAAATTCAATGCTTTAAGTGTTTGGGGCGTGGATGTAACATCCTGATTTTCTAGAGTTTATAAAGCCCAATTTTCAAAAATTAATTTTCTGGAATTTTCTTGAATTAATTAAAGCTTAAAAGGAATTTTCAGAATTTATTTGGATTTAATATGATTAAATTAAACATTAACATTTGCCAAAAATATTTTATTTGAGTTCCCTGAGTCTCAAGGAATTTTCTGGAATTTTCGGAGATTTTTCTGGATTTATTTGCAATTTTCTAGAGCTCAAAAAGTCTTTATTTGAATTTCTGAAAAAGAAAAAAAATAAGAAAATCCTAAAAGCCAGGTGGGCCGCAGCCCACCCAGCTGGCCCAGCCAGGCCTCGGCCGCCGCCCGCACCCCAGCCACGCGTCGCACATCCGCCTGCTCCCCGCGCCCGCCTTGAGCCGCCCGATGGCCGACACGCGTCAGCCATCCAGAGCGCTCTTCTCGCCCGCGCGCCATCCCGGCCGCTCGCCTCGTCCGTGCCACCGACAGGTGGGGCCCACCTGTCAGCGCCCGCTAACCCTAACCCTAGTGGGCCGCCCCGGATACCCGCCGCCCGCGCCTCGCCGCTTCGGCCGCGCCCTGCGCCGCCTTGCCCCGGTCGCCCGCGCCGCTCGTCCGCCGCCTCGCGCCCCGCGCCCCCGAGTGCGTCAGCGCTGACGCCAGCCCCGCGTCCCTTCGCCTCCCTGTGGATGCCGTCCACCGTGCACCCTGCCGCCGCCATGTGGGTCCCGCCCGTCAGCCGAACCATAGACCCGTGAGCCGATCTGGCCACATCAGCAGCCGAGTCAGCCGAGCCACGTCAGCCCTAGATCTGACGTGTCAAGCCACGTCAGTGCCACGTGGTCACCACGTAAGCAGCCGAGCACACCCAGATGCCACGTCAGCTTGCCACGTCATCTGCCACATCACCTGCCATGTCAGCTGCCACGTCAGCCAACCGTGCACACGTGTCGCCACGTGTCTGCCACGTCAGCCCTAGCCGCTTGCGTCAGCAGCCCGGTCAGCCCTACTGTTCCGTGCACCGAGCCCACCGTAGACCCATCTCACCGTGCACCCGGTCCACAGCACATTGCCTTTTCCGATTTTCAGCCTTTTTCCTAAAACCAGATTTTCCAGAGGCCCGTTCTCCCTCGTCCTAGCTCCGATTGACCCGATTCTTTTTGCTAAATTCATCTAAAATTGAGCTCTACCTTTTGGTTCAGGTTTGAGAATTTTTGGAGTTCATTTGAATTTTATTTGAATTTATTTTGTCTCTTCGTTTTGTTTTCTCTCTCGTTAGATCACACGTTCGAGGGAGCCGCCGTCGGATTTGGAGATCAAGAGCCGTCAACTGAGCAAGGCCAAGGCAAGTCATGTCCTTTGATCATGTTGAACCCAGTTTGCAATCTATTATTTAAATATTTTGTTTTAAATTACATTGCATCGCTACTTTTGTACAAACCTTGTAATTGGTAGTTATCACCTCAATTGAGTAATTCCCTCCTTGTTAAATTTGAATGCCATGATGCCATTGTCACCATAGGTTGGGAAACTTAGTAGTGATGCTATGTTACGATCACATTTGGGATGGCACGATTAGTATGCTTAGCCATGCTTTTAGTATCGTTTGGGTTCATCATCACATGTGATTAATTAATTTGACTTAATGAGATATCGAATCGTGGTTGGTGCCACTGTTATAAAATTTGTGCCATGGCATTGGTGTGTCGTTGGCGTGGTTATACAAAATTGGTTTTCTCTCGGGCGAATGATCGTGCAGTAAAGGGGGTGCAGGTTGCACATTGGGATGTGGATGTTTCGCCTGCGTATTACTTAAGGACTTAACTTTGTGCGCCATTGATCTGAGCTTTACCGTGCAAACCACATATCTAGTATGGGATAGGCCTGGCATAATAATTTGTGAAGTCTCAACTTTGGTTACACTACTGATGTTGTTGTGGCGCAAGAGGGGGCAATTATCGACTAGGGGGATTTACCCTACTCGACGGCGAAACCTTAGCGAGTGGGATCGGGTTGAGATGGATCATTGTAAAAGCCTTGTTGTGATTATCTTTAACGTGAGGATTATCACATCGTGTGGGTACAGTTGTGCAACCTCTGCAGAGTGTAAAACTATTCGAATAGCCGCGTCCTCGGTCATGGACAATGCTCGGTGATTTCACACGAGGTATAGTTACTCTTGGAAAAATGTGTAGCTGGTCAGTGGATGGTTAATTCACTGTGGGTTTAGCTTGTGGATGGGAGGTCCATAAGTAGTTTACTTCAATTCCTTTGATTATTCATTATTGTCTTATTTACAATTCGCCTTCAATCTATTTATGGTAATTTCAAATGCTGTTTATGCAAATTAACCCTTTCAGCCTTCCATTGGTAAGCCTTGCATACTATATTGCATCATTTGTTACAAACGGCTTGCTGAGTACCAATGTACTCACGGCTTTACGCCTATGTTGCTCAGTTGAGGAAGAGGAGTACTACCAGCAGGAGGTTCCAGGAGGCGAGTACTTCGACGACTACGCGTTCTAGGCTTCGCTCCCCACTCGATTGCCCGTGGGCATGTCGATTGGCCACTACGTTTCATTTTGGATTTTCCGCTGCTAATTTTTGTTAAGCCCCTAAGGCTATTGAGATTGTAAGCTTGACCATAAGGTCTCACTTTTGAATATTGATTAATAATTTGAGTTTCCCTTATTTAATATCGAGATTGTGGTGATGTTTACCTCTATGTTTGACTGTGTGCACTAGCGTGATCCTGGACTAGTGCAGTATACACAGAGAGTCCGAATTTGCATATTCGGGTCTCGACAGAGATGGTATCAGAGCCAAATCGACTGCAGGACGAAGCCCTAGTTAGAGTGGTCAAATTAGAAAAGATTCCAAAATTTATTTTCTAAATCAAATCAACTAAATGATTGTCTAATGAATCTTATTCTTACCTCATTCTTAGGTTTCTTACTCCTTGCCTCCTCTGAAACATTATTTCCCAAACATAATTTGACTTCTTATCCCTATAATGTCCATAGATGTCTCGAGTGTCCCTCCATCAATGTGAAAGTTGGCCTGGAATTCTTCAAGCTGTGCTGTGAAGTTTGGAAGAAGGAAGCACCCCAATATGTCAAGACAAGATTGGAGATTTCCGAGAAGATTAGGAGCCGTTAGATTTGAACCCTGTTATAGTTTTAGCATCGTGTAGAACATTTTGCTTCTTATTTGCCGTTGGGTGTGATGTGAGCTGCAGTTTTGCTTCCAGCATTATGATGCAGTCATGTCAAAAGTCTTCCTGTGGAGTTTATTGTTTCTTTTGTTAGCCTTTTCGGCTAAGTGTCTGCTTAGTTTAGGATTGCCATTAGAATATCCCCTTAGACGAGTTTACCGCTTACCTCTGCTTTTCCCTCTTACCTATTGAGCCTTGAAGAGATTCGTCATGAGATGGAAAGAGTCTCGGAAGTGGAAGATGATTCACCAAGGAGTTCAGTCGCAATAGTTACAAAGAGTCAGATTCAAGATATACCAGCCAGCTCGGGTACCGCAACAGTCAGATTTCAAGACACCAGCTCCATGGGAGGAAAGTGCAGTTTTCAGCTAGCATGAATCAGCCAGAGCAGGTAATGGTCTGTCAGATCAAGGGAATTCAGTTGGAGGATGTGCCGATTGTCAGGGAGTACCCCGATGTGTTTCCAGATGACCTTCCAGGGATGCCACCAGCGCGAGAAGTTGAGTTTCTGATCGAGTTGGTACCCGGTACCTCTCCGATTTCCAAAAGACCCTACCGGATGCCAGCAAATGAGTTAGCAGAACTCAAGAAGCAGATTCAGGAGCTTTTGGACAAAGGTTATGTCAGGCCCAGTTCGTCCCCGTGGGGAGCACCAGTCTTGTTTATGAAAAAGAAGGACGGCAGTCAGCGCATGTGTGTGGATTACCGAGCACTTAACGAGGTCACCGTCAAGAACAAGTACCCGTTGCCCAGGATTGATGACTTGTTTGATCAGCTCAGGGGAGCAGGAGTTTTTTCCAAGATTGACTTGAGGTCAGGTTACCATCAGATGAGGATTCGACAGGAGGACATACCTAAGACAGCATTTTTGACTCGCTACGGGTTGTACGAGTTCACAGTGATGTCTTTTGGTTTGACCAATGCTCCAGCCTATTTTATGTACCTGATGAATAAGGTGTTCATGGAATATTTGGATAAGTTTGTCGTTGTGTTCATTGACGACATTCTGATCTACTCCAAGGATGAGAGGGAGCATGAGGAACACCTGAGGATGGTAAGGAATCATGCGGGGCAACGAGCTAACTGTCTCTTGTGGGTAAAGTGTGCAAACTCTGTAGAGTCAAAACTATTCGAATAGCTGTGCCCACGGTCAAGGGCGGACATGGGAACTTAACTAGATATAGTTTTATTTCAAAAACACTCAGTTATGTAATATTATTATGGGTTGATGTGATTCATGCGATGTATGAAATGATGCAGCAATGTACCTGTGAGCACTATCTACTGATCCAGGGAATAGTGCGGTGGTTTCACAGGAGATTCTGGATTATATAAACTAGAATGAATATTTTTGAAAAACATTATTAGTACCTGTGCAAGATATCTCTTAAGTCCACTACGTGTAAAAAATTTAGTTTGTGGGGGTCAAAACAAACGAGCAAATAGTTGAAAAGGTATAAACATAGATGAAATAATTGACGATTTGTCACTACAAAGAGGTAGATTCGAGGATTTGCCACTCGATGTTTAAAAATAGGCTAAATATTTTTTTAAAGAAATAATACAACTTTGTTTATTAATTTATAATTGTTTAAGCATATTGTTTTTAAAATATAGCTTGAAAATATATATTCTAACATATATATTTAAGTTTTAGTCAAATATATAAGAAAAAAATTCTCACATGAAAAACTAAAATATATTATTTAAAGAATATTTTTTTACAATTAACAGGTCCGTGGGAGGCGGGAGACCCGTCCTCGCCTTGCTAACATTGTGGGGCCTCATCCCGTCCCTTGTCCCCCCAGGATATTTCCCATGGGGTCCCGCCTCCATGGGGAATTGCCACGCCTATGTCTCACTAACATTTGGCCCACATCAAGTGGCAAATCCTTGAGTTAGGGTTTTGGGTGGCAGATACTCCACCTCCACATAGTCTTGCATTTAAATTGACATTTATGCTTTGGAGAGTATAGGTACGCAATTAATGCTCTACACTTGGTAATGGCAATTCTCTTCTCAATTATTTTCAAAATATATAGGGTTTTCAACTTATTTAAATACAAAAACTTTAATATATCCATTCTATTTAAATAGTTTAATATTTTTCATTAATAAATATTAACACTCCATCAGTTTCCTAACATGTCATAAATCCACTCGGCACAGTAAGTAACAAAACACAATACAATCAAGAAAGAGTTTTAAAATTGAACCAAAGCAGTGCTAGTCGATGTGATTGACCGCGGTAGAGTTGTGGAGGGGTTGGGAGCAGGGGGGGCAACAAGGCGTCAGAGGCAGAGAGGAAGGGAGAGCGACGCGGTTGCTCCCGGAGCTTTAGCCCTGGAGTTTTACTTTTATCTCATATTCTTGTGTTCACAACATATTCCACTTTTCTCATGGTTGTCTTGACTGAGTGACGAAGACGATTTCTTAGCATACAATATGTTTTTCTGTTAGTCCATTATATTTGGTTCATTGGATTAATTACAACATGTTCTTTTCAGCTTATGACTTCTTCTAAACAAATAAACGAGACGGTTTATTCAGACAATTTGTTTCAAAATGGCTTATCGGCATTCGGTTTATTCACATAAATGCTCGCACTAGGACTAAGGACCGGTCGTAGAAGAACTTACGACTAAGGGGTGGTCATAGAAGATCTTACGGTTACCCTGTAAAATCTCCCCCTTATAGATAAGGGGTATATTCAAGGAGTATAATGATGTAATCATGTTATTTACAGATAAATGATAATTTAAGAATTGGTTATATCTTGTTATCTAGCCCCACAACTTCTACTAAAAATAACATACTTGAGAAAGAGAGGTCATGGATGAATGAAGACCGAAAGCAGATTCTTTTGATCTTATTCGACTAGAAACGAACTTAGCTAAAAAAGTAATTTCGCTTGAGCTACAAAGACATATCGACCTTAAGTAAAGGAATACGAATCGGTTTTCGCATATCTATCCGCTTGGAATGGTTCCCAAAAAGGTAATAACTAACCCGTATGGTTATAAAAACTTACCCGGATGTAATATTTCTTACTTTCCCCTCCTGCCTCAATCCCTTTCAAGTTTTTCGCTGCTGACCAAGCCTTCTTCTTTTCCCCAAATTCTTCCAAATCCAAACCAACCGCTTAGAGAAAATGGCAATTGGTTAGGATTTGGAAGAAATTGGGGAAAAAAGTCCTTGGTTAAAGTGAAGAAGATCTCTTCAAAGAAATTTGTGAGATGGATTGAGGCCGTCAGACAAAACTTGCAATCAGGGGAGATTGGGTAAATCCCAATTTTTCAAGCTTACTTTGAGTGCGGACTTTGACTTCCTGCTCACCCTTTTCTTACAGTCATACTCGAATACTTTGAAGTGAAATTGGTGAACTTGGTTCCCAATTCAATCACCATGTTGAGCGCATTCCTGTATCTGTGCGAAGCCTATTTGAGAATTCCTCCAGATCTGGAGGTCTTTCGTTACTCTTATGAAATGAGTAGGCAAGCCGGAATTGCTAGGAGTTGTGGTCTGAAGCTTCATGATGGCAAGATGGAGAAATACATTCCGATGTTTACTCGGTCGTCATGGCCAAATTGGAAGATGAAATGGTTTTACTGGGAGACAACCAAAGAAGACAGCCTTTCCTTTGTAGGGAAGGGTGCCGAAAAATTTCTTCCTAGAATTTGGTCCCAAAGGACCTTACTCGGATAGACCCTACATCTAAGCCATCAAGGAACTGAGGAAAAAGAGGCTCACTGGTTGGCATGTAGTGAAGGACTTCACCACGCATTGCATCAGCCCTCTGAAGAAATGAGCACATCCAATGTGGATGTACTCGGGGGCCAAAGATACGACTAAAGACTACGAGGACGGTAAATAACAATTAGACTCATTTTCTGAATTTCGAGTCCTATTACCGACCACTTTCATATGTCTATGCCAGTGATAAAAAAGGCGCCCTAGGCGGCCGCCTGGGCGGCGCCTAGGCGGTGGGCGGCAGCCGGCCGCCGCGACTTGGCTCCTCGGCGGGACGTGAGGCGGCTGGGCGGTCGCAGGCGGCCTTAGGCGGTCAAAGGCGGGCTCCAGGCGGCGGCAAGCCAGGCGGGCGCGGCGGCGGCGCGGCGGCTAGGCGGCCGCCGAGGACACCTAGGCGTGGTTAGGCGACACAAGAAGCACGACATAAAACGGTGCGGGCCGCGGGCGGGTGACATTTCCACAGAGCGGGAAAAGCTAGGGTTGGGCGTTGGGGGAGACTTACAGAGCGCCAGAGCCGCCGCACCTCCGCGCGCCGGCGCCGTCGAACCGCCGGGTCCCTCCGCCTCGCGTCCTCGCCGGAGCAGCCCGAGCTTCTCCTCCGCCTCTGGCCTCCCCCTTCGCCGGACCCAGGTACCACACTGGCGCACTTCGTCCCCAACGCCTCCCCCTTCGCCTCCGGCCTCCGCCTCCCCCTCCGGCCCTCCGCGGCTCCGGCCTCCGCCTCCGCCTCCGGCCTCCCCTCCCCCTCCGCCTCTGACTCCCCTCCGCCTCCGCTGGGATTTGTGGATTTGTGGAGCGGGCGAGCGGCCGAGTGGGGATTTGTGGAATGGGGAGCGGCCGAGTGGGGAGACAGCCGAGCGATGTAAATGAGTGGGCACGGCCGCACGGCAGTCAGCTGGGTGAGGTGTCGGCAGTCGGCTGGAGCCGGCTGTCGGCACGGGAGGAGATTGTCTACTGTTTTTTTAATGAGTGATTGCTGATTAGTGAACTAGAACTAATTTGCTAATATTTACTTCTTTATGTCATATTGCCATATATGTGTAGCAAGTTAGTTCTTTATGCCATATTGCGATAATTTTACTAATTATGCCATATTGCTAATATTTACTTCTTTAATTCTTTATGTCATATTGTCATGATGCATCGCATACACTTTTATTAATACTTACTTTGCTAATCTTTAATTCTTTATGCCATATTCTTTATTAATGCTAGCAACTAGCATGTCATCTGTTGCTTCGGCGCCGGAGGTGAGTACCACTGAAGATAGCCTCAAAAGAAAATCGGGTGATGTAGGGTGGGAATATGGTGTGTTGGTGAATCCGAACAACCTGGACAAGGTAAAATGTGTTTTGTGTGATAAGGTTGTTTCCGGTGGGATTTATAGAATCAAGCAACATATTGCACACATTAGTGGGAATGTTGCGAGATGCCCCAAATCCACAAAGGAAGATCAAGAGAAATGTCGAAACTCTATTGCGGAGGCAAAGAACAAGAAGAAGAGTAAGAAAGCTCATGAAGATGAGGTTAGGGAAGATGTGACAATTCGAGGTGATGGTGAGGATGATGAAGGGCTCGAAGAAATTGGAGGATCGGCACCTCGAAAGTTAGGCCCTATGGATAAGTTTACCAATCCCATTGATCCTCAAGCTAGTAGTTTAAGCACTCAAGAGCTTAAGCGGCAACAAAAAATCACAGAGGCAATTTGGAAAGAGAGGCTTCATAAGGTGAAGCAATATGTGGCAAGATGGATTTACGTATCAGGTATATCTTGTAACATATTTTTATTTTTACTCTTCAATGCTAATATGCCATTAAATATTAATTCATGTATGCATTAACCTTGTGTCATGTTTTCATTTTGACACCTTAGGTGTACCGTTTAATGCCATAAACAATGATGAATTCAAGCAAATGATGGAAGCCGTTGGTCGATTTGGCCCAGGATTCGTAGGTCCTTCCCAATATGAATGTCGAGAGCCATTGTTGAAGGAGGAGGTAGCAAGAACAAGTGGTTTGTTGAAGGCACATGAGGAAGAAAGAGTCATGACCAGGTGCTCTATTATGACCGATGCTTGGACGGACCAAAGGAGGAGGAGTATAATGAATTTATGTGTACATTGCTCATTGGGAACATGTTTTCTAGAATCAAAGGAGGCTTCGGAAGATGCACACACAAGTGAGTACATCTTCGAGTATGTGGATGCTTGTATTGAAAAACTAGGTCCACAAAATATTGTGCAAGTAGTGACGGATAATGCTTCCAACAACATGAGAGCAAAAGAATTGTTGAAGGCCAAAAGGCCGAATATGTTTTGGAGCTCATGTGCAACACATACCATAAACTTAATGCTTCAAGGAATTGGTAACATGGCAAAGTATAAAAAGACACTTGAGCAAGCGAAATCTTTAACTGTTTTTATTTATTCACATCACAAGACATTGGCCTTGATGAGGCGACATACAAAGAGGAGAGATATTATAAGGCCCGGAGTGACTAGATTTGCTTCCGCCTTTCTTACTTTGCAAAGTTTGATTGAGAAGAAGGTTGAACTAAGAGCGATGGCGCTAAGTAAGGAATGGGAAGAATCCGCTCATACTAAAAAGGGCAAAGGCATTGCGGCAACGGGAACACTCATTAGTAGGTCCTTTTGGAATGGTGTAAGCAATACGTTGAAGGTATAGCATACTTCTAATTTTATATTTGTATGTATTCTATTGTGTGCTATTTTACTATTTGATAATGCTTATATTTTGCTCATTTACTTGAAGGTTTTTGAGCCATTAGTGAAGGTTCTTCGCATGGTTGACGGGGATGGTCCATCTATGGCCTTTCTTTATGGAGAAATTTTAGAGGCAAAGAAGAAAATTAAAGAGGCCTTGAATAATTCAGAGAGCAATTATAACTTAATCATTAATGCTATTGATGGAAAGATGAAGGGAAGGCTTGATTCTCCATTGCATTTGACGGCATATCTATTAAACCCATATTATAGCTATGGTGATCGTTCTATTTTTTTGGAACAAGATATTATGGATGGGTTTATTGAATGTGTTGAAATATTTTATCATGGTAATGATGAAGTAATGGATCAAGTACTCAATGTTGATTTTGATATATTCAAGGGTAAAAAGGAGACATTTGGGAAAACCCCCGCCCGACTTGGATGTCAAAAAAGAGATCTTATTCCCGGTAAAGTAAACTTGTTCTTAATTAAACATATTTAATAAATTGACATTTCATCCGTTATAATAACTCATCTTTCATTCTTATTATTATGTAGCTAATTGGTGGTCGAAATATGGATGTCATGTTCCTCACTTGCAAAAATTTGCCATAAGAATCCTCTCTTTGACCTCAAGTTCATCGGGATGTGAAAGAAATTGGAGCACTTTTGACTTGGTATCTTTCTACTCTTGCTATTTACATGTTTCAACTCAAGTGGTCAAGAAAGTCTAGCACTAAACTTCACTATGTAACTTGTAGGTACATACAAAGAAAAGAAATAAACTAGATGCTCATCGTCTCAATAATCTAGTTTATGTTCAATTCAATGCGAGATTATTGAACAAAAAAGAAAAGAGTAACAAGAAGAACATTGATGTCCTTCTAGCTTCACATGCTAGTAATGCTCAAGGGTGGGTGATTGAAGGCGGGGATGATGATGTTGATCCCGAAACAGGTCTTTCATGGAATCTAATTGATGAGGCGATGGGAGCTAATGAAGCCATGCAACCTCGTAGAAGCACTAGAGTGAGAGAGCTTCATGAAGATGATTTTGATTCCGAATCCGAATCCGAAGAAGAGGAGGTCAATGAGGATCTTGAAAATATTGAATTTGAATCTGACCAAGATGAAGTGGTGCCAACCAAGGATTATGGACAAGAGGACGAAGATTGACTCATTTCATCATCACATGTTCACATTATCATGCTTGCTACCTTAACTATGTTGTGTGTTTGTAACTTGTGAGAAAAACTATGTTTATGTGTGTTTAGTTGCGTGTATTTGAGATTCGAGAACAATGCTTATGTGTGTTTTGTTATGAACTTCATAATTCATTACGTATGTTTTATTATATTGCTATCATTTCCTTTATTCTTTTCAATTTACAAGTTTGAAGCACAAATGCACAATAGTTATTCAATACAAAAAACTCACACATTGCTTAATGTGCAGGTTTTACAATTATACATCAAGCATTTACATCAAAAATTTACATCAATGAATAGAGAGCTATCATTGTTGCTCAAGGTACTAATTTTCTTCATTTAAACATCAAATACATACATATGATTGCTTATCTTTGTCTGCTGTCCTTATTTTTTATTTAACCGCCTAGGCCCCGCCTAGGCCCCCTGGGCGCTAGGCCCTACCTCGCCGCCCGCCTAGCGCCTAGCGCCTTCTTGAACATTGGTCTATGCAAATCTTACATTGGGGGAGATTGATGCCTGAGTCAAGACAATTTGTGAGAAGTCTCTATCACCTAATGTGGAGGCTCCTCGTATCTTGGTGGATGTATCCACCGAGGAAAGAAATAAATGTCTAAAGTTAATTAAAATTTGACTTCTTCTTTAGGTCGCAGCGTTCATTGGATTAATTAGGTCTTTGAGGCTCACTTGGGACCTAATTAAGAAGCATAGAAGTAACCCCAATAAGAACCGATAAAAAAGAACATGCCCTAAACTGGTTTTCTGCTAAAACAAGTTTATTACCAAAATTTGACCTCGAATGTGGTGTTCTTCGAGCAGGAGGAGATAGTGATACTTGCTAATTGGATTGGATATATACTTTGTACAATGCATCCGTTAATTTCCAGATACAGTTTACAAGGTTGTCTACCAGTTCGGGGGTCAAACACATTCGGATGATCTATTTTATCCATCATTCGTATTCGGTTAATAGTGAATGTGACAAATAAAAATACATTTGCATTGTAAAACAAATCCGAATCTAGATAGTTGAATACGAATATGGTATGTAAAAATAGGTGTTGGATCGAATATAAATACGGATAATATCTGGACAACAATTAGGTAGTATGTATATTTTGTATTTGACTTCCAAATTGAATATATTGTACATGTATTTTGATCATCTCGACGAGGTTGCCGTGGTGATACTCTAATTTGCCATTTCAGTTTTTCATTTTGACACATTTCCTAATAAAACTTGTTGCATGTTCTTTTTAACCAAATTCAATATGTTTATAGCCGATTCATTTGCAATATATATAGAATTAGTTAGGATTAGTGGAAAAATAGCACCAATGATCAAATTATTGATAAACTAGAGGAAAGAGGCACAAATACTACTATAAAGCATGTGTCAATTTGTTAAACTTTATTATACCATAGGATATTTGCATTGGACCGAATTGAGTAGGTATTCGATTTATATTCATATTCATTTTAATAATTAATTTGCATTCATATTTAAGCATATTTAAATTTGTATTTTTATGAAAAATACAAATACAAATATGGAAAGTGAAACGAAACCAAAAATATCAAAAGAAGTTTAAACTCTGATTTCTCTTGAATCCTGGTCTAATCTTGCACCCATCTTAGCTATCCCAGTTGTAATTCCACTGCCGAGCGATCTCCGCCGTCCCTCCGCGCGTGTTCACTGTTCATCACCCGAAAATATCCCGCCGCCGCCCTGTTTTGCTACTGGCTGGTTCCTTTCGCTCGCTCTCACGCCATCTCGCACCTTCTTGTCGCTGCTACGCTCTGCAACTTGTATGACAACACCTCTCGAAGGTCCCTGACCGGCGCTGAACAAAGCCAAACTCGAGTTCGCTGCCGCCTCCCTTCCGTCTCTCAGCCAACAAGCCACAACCATGTGCAAATAGTTCATTTATGAGTTATTAAAGGTGTACGTGAGCTATCTATAAAAAGGTATAAGGAATAAAGAAGTTTGCGTCACAAACCACAATGGACTTGATTTTCAACCTTGTACAAAAGGAGTATGACAAAGGTTAATATTTAGATGACTACATAAGGGATGGAAGATCCAACTCAATTTAGATAGAAAGGATGCCAGAACAAATAAACTAGACACGTCTTAAGGGATACTAAAGGAAATCATAAAGAATATTGCTATACAGAACACCTATAGAGGTTTCGAGACATAAACCAAGCAGTTTACATGAAAATACAAGACATGTCATAATTTGGTATATACAAAGATGATATACAGGTACAGTAAAAGATAGAGAGAGGGAGAAAAGAGAGTATGTATAAACTCGAGTGTGGCAAGGAAAGTTTTCAGGAGTTAAAGATTATAGCTCCAGTCCTATTAAAGACTAGATTGATTATAGCTCCAGTTCTAATACTCCCTAACCAGGATTTTCAATTTTACGGTCACACCTTAGAAACAGGGACTAAGATGTGTATTAATACAAGACGGAAGGATTCCAACTTTTGCGTCAAGATGTCAACACCTGAAAAGAAGTACACTACTCATGACTTAGAATTAGTAGCCATAGTACATGCATTGGTCAACTGGAATTAAATCTGCGACAATGAAGATGGTTACAAGCTGTCAAGGACTATGATATAGTATTCAATGTCACCCAGGAAAAGTGAATAACAATTGGCCTTAAGACAAAAGGCATATCATGGTGTGGTCACTAAGTGTTATCTCAATTACGATAAGGAAATTCAACAAAATTCATTAAAGAATGAGCAAGAAATCATGGGATCTCATGGTCACTTTTGAGTACCGAATAAAGAGAAAAATTAAAAGATTTGATCATGAAAGAAGCTTACTCTACACAGTTCTCTATACACCTTGATAGAATAAAGATGAATCAAAATCTTAAGGAAGGATTTTGGTGAAGTAATATGAAAAGAGAGATCCTAGGATATAGCACATTATTACATATGCTAGACAATAAAGAAAGACCATCAAAATATACTAGGATTGCTACAATCATAACCAGTCCTAGAATGGAAATGGGAAATCAGAGGATATTGGTATGGATTTGTTTTACAGACTCCCGAAGACATGAGAAGGATATGAGGCTATGGATGATCGTAGACTGATTGATTAAAGTAGCACATTCCCTACCAAGTAAACAAACTTACAGAAGAGGTAAAGTTAGCAGAACACTGCCTAACCAAGGTTGTAGTATTGCATGAATCTTTGGATGGAATCATCTTAGACCAAGAAGCACAAGTCACATCTATACCTTGGGAAAAGCTTCATGAAGTCTTGGGAACTTGGATAACCAGAAAGGACAAAGTACAAGCATAAGTACCAGTCAACAACTATTACATGAAGATCACACTGAATGACGAATAAGACTTAAAGAAAAGAATCAAAACTGTAACAAATTTTGCTTTTCAACCCATTCTTTAACCAAGGTGAATCTCGAGGATGAGATTCTTTTAAGGGGGAAGGTTGAAAAAAATTGAAAATTTCAAAAGAAGTTTAAACTCTAATTTCCCTTTAATCCTGGTCTAATCTTGCGCCCATCTTAGCTATCCCTGTCGTAATTCCACTGTCGAGCGATCTCCGCCATTCCTCTGCGTGCATCCATTGTTCATCACCTGAAAATATCTTGCTGCCACCCTATTTTGCCATCGCCTGGTTCCTTTCGCTCGCTCTCACGCCTTCCCGCACCTTCTCGCTGCTGCCACTCTCTACAACTTGTCTGACAGCACGTCTCGAAGGTCCCTGATCGGCGTTGGACAAAGCCAAACTAGAGTTCGCCGCCACCTCCCTTCCGTCTCTCAGCCGACAAGCCACAACCCTGTGCATTTGATTGCCACAACGCAGCGCCCGAGAAGACCCTGACACCTAGCGCCACGCCACCGTCGAGCCTTCCCGAGCCCCCTCGTCTTGGCCACGCGCTGTAAACCGAGCAAGGTGGCGACTATGCCAAACCATCTCACGGCCTCTATAAAAGGCCCCAAGCCCCTCCTGTGAATTCCGTAGGCGACTAGTAGCCCTTAGCACACCTCAATTGCCTCGATAACCGTTGCTTCGCCGTCAATTGTCAGAAAAGCTTCAAGTAAGCCAATGTTCAATTCTCTTTGCATAGTCTATTACTTTTCAATTACCTGCTTCCGTAGCTCCCTCATATCCCTAGAAACATGATCAAAGCATCGCCATGGCTATCCAAGCCCAGTAGCTCCTCGACCACCTTTTCTTACGCCAGTCAAAACCACCCCGCCGTGGACCACTCACCACATACCTCCACAACCCAAACCACAGCCACCCGAGCCACCGTGACCACTCCCAGATGGTTAAAAAGCAGCCAATTAGAAGGAAGAACCTTCCTGTAGCTTCTGTGTCATTCAAAACCGCCGCAAAGACACCTCGCCGCTGGCAAAGCTCCGGCCAACCCCGACCTAGCCCAAGGCCAAAAATGGGTTCTCCTCAATCCCTTGAGTCCATCCATGCCCTCAATTTCTGCCGAAGTTAATCGTAGCGCCGAAATTTGCCATCACAAAAAATCCCCAATTTGTCGGCACTGTGGCGCGCACGAGAGGAAGACGATGAACAGTACCAGCTCGGTACTGTATCGTCTGACCCGTCAGTGAACAGTGTTTGGCTCGATATTGTAGCAGCCTGACTCATTAATAAATAGTATTAGACCCGCAGTGAACAATGCATACCCATTACTGTTCATCCATACCCAAAAATACAAAATACATCCATTATGATCATTTGAACCCATCTACCCATTTCTCAGCTCCATTTTCCCATACCGAACATCGATAATACTCACAACTACTAAAACACATTTCCAAACCATAAACCCTAATATGGTCCGAACTCTTATCGTTCACCGAAACCCTAAAAACACATATGCCCTTTTTATCGTCTTGAGCCATCTACACCTTTCCAACTTCGCTCTACCACCTTAGACTCCAGTAAAGCTCTAAACAACCCAGATAAATATTCCAACCCAAAAATCTGATACCATCCATACCTTCAGCCATTTACCAAAATCCATACAACGCCTATATACATCCTCGATCATCTCAAACCCACCTAACCTAATTCGAATCCCGTTGAGCCGAACCAACCACTGCCTAAACCCTGACCACACCATCTACCTTCTTTATGCCTTTTTGGTTATTTAATTTTATTTTGTTCCCATCTTGCAATCTACAAATCAGGAACTCATTTGTATTCGTCTTCCGCGCTAGTACTCGAACCACATGAGTTGGTCAACAGAAGAACTACAAGAGCAATTAAAGAAGTCGGTATCCAATCCGAAGACTACAGTAAAGATAACCAGAGGCTATGGATAAAGAGGCAAGACATGTTTTTGATCATATTGAACCTACATTCTTTTAATTATTTATTTATCGGTACTTTCATTATGTTATTTACAAGTTGTTATTTCATGTACAATAACTGTTTAGAATGACATGATATTAGTTATGTCCTACCACCTGAAAAAGCTCAGTTCAAATTGATGACCATATTCACCTTGACAAGAAATAGTAATATTAAATATATTAATAATGTAATCATGGTAGTTTAGAAACTCAACAAATTTTTTCGCTATTAAGAGATTTGGCATTTGTTGGTGGAATTTTGGAAAATGGTTCTAGGATAAAAAATGATTGTTGGAGGCCACGAGGCAGCCGGATCGCATGACCTTATCCTAGGGTGGAGGCATGAGTTGTGGATTGGTGGCAGTGTCACAGGCGCTAAATATGGGTACGTGGGAGGAAGTTGCCTCAGTGAAAATATAAGGACCTTATACTGAGTAAAGAACATAGCACCTGTCCAATCACAAGCATTGGCTCGTCAAACCTGGTTTAGTAGCTGATCAGCTCGATTAAATATCTACAACTGTTGGGCGAGACTGAGGGTGAGACCGTGTGGGAGGTGGTTAACCGCACAACGGTAGGGCTGCGACAAGTTGGGCAAGGCCTGTGGGTCACCCGAGCTTGTTGAGATAAAGAATTAAGCAGTGAATAGCCTTATTTTCTTAATTCTGTTGCGAGAGTTAATAAATCTTGTGGGTAAAGTAGGGCAGCTTTGCAGAGTCATAATTAATGGCATTTGACAACGCCGTGCTTCCTGTAAATGAAGCTGTGTTTAATAGGTGAATCCAACAGTGAAGCATAAGTAGATTTGGAAATAATTTGGGAATGATGGAAGTCTGGTAATCAAGATTGAAATCCCTAATTCCTAAAGGAGTTATTGTTCTTTTGTGTTTAAAAAATGTTCATAAATAAAATTGCATCCATGACTACTTAATCAAATCCATATATTCCTATCTTTTGGAAACCTTGGCAAGTAGCTATATAGCATTTTCCCATATGACTTGTTGAGTATGGTTGGTTGTACTCGGTCTTGCTTTATTTTTCCTCCAACACAAAGATCAAGAGAAGAAAGAATGTTATGAGTATTCGTGTTAGGGTTACAGCCGCACTCAAGCATTCCTGTGGATTTTTCTTGGATCTTCTGAATGTAAGTTAAGTTTTGGGCTTGGACGCCCGTTAAAATTTCCAAAATCGACCTTTAGGTCTTTAATTCAGTCAAACTAACTTTTGAAATATTCATAAGCAGGCATGATGCTTCTCTTATCTGTAACTGAACTCCTGAACTATTACGGAGGGTAATAACGTTCCTATTCCCAAAAACGGAGGCGTTACGAAAAGTTCACCGTTTAATTCATATTCGATCGGTTGACCGTGCGTCCTACAATGCAGTACCATGAGCTCTGGTTGGTTCCCACAATATGTATCTATATTTAGGTAGAATGGACTCCCAGTGCTGGATCGAATACGAATTCGGATAATATCTGAATTAGACAGATATAATAATAACAACTAGCTAATATATATCCTTTATATTTAATCTCTAAATTGGACATATTATATATGTATTTTGATAATCTCGACAAGGCTGTTGTGGTGGCCCTCTAATTTGGCATTTCATATTTTCATTTTGACACAGCCCCTAATAAAACTTTTTTGCTTGCTCTTTTTAACCAAATTCAATGTTTATAATTGATTTATTTGCAACATATCTAGAATTAGTTGCAAAATGGCACCAATGATCAATTACGTGATAAACTAGAGGAAAAGATGCACAAATATTACTTAGAAACCGGTGTCAATTTCCTAAACTTTATTATGCTATGCATCCGACCGCATTAAGTAGGTATTCGATTCGTATTCACATTCATTATAATAATTAATTCGCATTAGTTTTTTTAGCATATTTAAATATGTATTCGTGTAAAAATATAAATACAAATATAAAAAGACCACAGTTTTGATTCGTATTTGAACCGTCGACATTCCTATCTACGAGTAGGGGTGAAAACGGATCGGATACGGACGGATAATGCATCTACTATATTTGTTTTCATATTTTTTTTCAGATACGGATACGAATACGGATAACTCGAATACGAATACAAATACGAATAATATCGAATACAGATACAGATCGAATACGAATCGAAACGAATACGGTTACGAATATTTATCGGAACATGAATCTTATTAAACTATACATCCAAAATTAATGAAAATACGTAAATAGTTCATCTTGTCAAAATATTCATAAAATCTAAATACCAAAAGACTAGTGAGTAATACCAACTAAGTCTGAGTATAGCTCAAACTTAGATGCAGGAACTGGCTTTGTCAACATATCAGCTGGATTATCATGTGTACTTATCTTGCTGACTTTAATATCACCTTGAGTAATGACACCTCGAATGTAGTGATACCTGATATCAATGTGTTTTGTTCTCTCATGGAACATTTGATCTTTTGTAAGGCAAATAGCACTCTAACTATCACAAAATATTGTAGTGCAAGATATACTTCCACAAAGCTTAGTAAATAAACCTTTTAGCCAAATGGCTTCTTTGCAAGCTTCAGAAATAGCCATATACTCAGCTTCTGTAGTAGACAAGGTAACGATAACTTGCAAACTTGCTTTCCAGCTAACGGCACATCCTCCAACAGTGAACACATAACCAGTAAGAGATCTTCTTTTATCCAAATCTCCAGCAAAATCAGAATCCACATAACCAACGAGTCCATCTCTAGTCTTCCCAAATTGTAAACAAGCATTAGATGTGCCCCGCAAATATCTGAAAATCTATTGATCTGCTTTCCAATGCTCTTTTCCAAGATTAGTCATGTACGTACTAACCACACTTAATGATTGAGGTAAATCGGGGCGAGAACATACCATAGCACACATAAGTGAACCAACTGCACTCGCATATGGAACTTTAGACATGTACTCAAGTTCATCATTTGATTGTGGACATGACGCTAGAGAAAGTCTGAAATGTGCATCTAAGGAAGTACTCACAGGTTTGGCTTTATGCATGTTGAAACGACGAAGAACTTTATCAATATATCCCTTTTGACTTAGATATAATTTGCCAAACTGTCTATCTCTAATAATTTCTATACCAAGAATCTTCTTTGATGCACTGAGATCTTTCATATCAAATTCACTATTTAATTGTGCCTTCAACTTTGAAATTTCAACCTTGTCTTTTGCAGCAATCAACATATCATCAACATATAGGAGCAAATAAATAACTGAACCATTAACAGTCTTCAAGTAAACGTAGCTATCATAATTAGATGTTTTAAAATTCTAAGATATCATAAAGGAGTCAAATCTCTTGTACCATTGTCTAGGTGATTGCTTTAAACCATAAAGAGATTTCTTCAATTTGCAAACAAAATTCTCCTTTCCCGGAATAATGAAATCTTCCTGTTGCTCTATATAAATGCTAATTCCCCATGTAAGAATGCAGTTTTCACATCCAATTGTTTAAGCTCATAACCATGCATAGCCACAATACTGAGTAAAGTGCGAATAGAACTATGCCTCACAACAGGAAAAAGACATCTGTAAAATCAATACCTGGAATTTGGCTGTATCCTTTTGCAACTAGTCTTGCTTTGTACCTAACCTTTTCGGTTGGTGAAACTCCTTTCTTCTTGAAGATCTATTTGCAGCGAATAAGCTTCTTCTCAATTGGCAAGTTGACCAGCTCCCAAGTGCCATTCTTGTCAAGAGATTCCATCGCATCATACATGGCAGTCATCTATCTTTCAGAATCGCTAGAAGAGATAGCTTCTGAATAAGATAAAGGTTCTGCAGGACCTTCAATTTCTTCTGCCACATTTAAATAATAAGCCACAAAATTTGCTTCTTCAATATATCTCTTAGGAGGCCAAATGTTCCTCCTCTATCTATCAACTGCAATGGAACGATGTGTTGGTGGCTCAACAATATGTGCTTCTGAAATATTTTCCTTGTCGACTTCTGGTGTAGATCCTGAATCAATAACATGCTCCACCTACACGCTTGATTTCTTCTCAATGGGAACATTAGTAGATGGTTTATCATGTAACATAGCAGACTCATCAAAAGTAACACTTCTGCTAATAACCACCTTTCTAGTTTCAGGATTCCACAATTTGCATCCTTTCACACCAGTTTTATAACCAAGGAAAATATACTTAACTGCTCTAGGCTCTAATTTACCATTGTTAACATGAGCATAAGCAGGACAGCCAAATATTCTTAAGTTTGAATAATCTGCTGGAGAGCCAGACCATACCTCAATTGGAGTCTTTTTATCAATAGCCAAATTTGGTGACCGGTTAATCAAATAACAAGCAGTGGAAGCGGCTTCAGCCCAATAACTCTTAGATAATCCAGAATTTGATAACATGCAACGTACCTTCTCCATGATGGTTCTATTCATGCGTTCGGTCACACCGTTTTGTTGAGGAGAGCCTGGGACGATATAATGTCTCACAATACCTTCTGACTTGCATAAAGCTTCAAATTCTCCAGAACAGAACTCCAAGCCAATGTCGGTACGCAGCTTCTTGACATGCTTACCAGTTTGTCTTTCAATCATAATCTTCCACTCCTTGAATGTTTTGAATACATCTGATTTGTGCTTGACAAAATATGCCCAAACCTTTCTTGAGTAATCATCAATGATGGTCAACATGTAGCTTGCACCTCCAAGTGACGGAACGCGGGATTCTCCCCACAAATCAGAGTGAACATAATCCAATATACCTTTTGTAGAGTGAGTCGCAGTACTGAATTGCACCCTCTTTTGCTTGCCAAAGACACAATGTTCACAAAACTTCAACTTGTCGATGATTTGACCATTAAGAAATCCTCTTTTTCATAATTCCATCATTCCAGCTTCACTCATATGCCCCAGGCGCATATGCCAAAGATTAGTAACATCAGAATCAGATAATTTATTTGAGACAACAGTAGCATTACCTGAAATTGTAGTGTCTCGCAGATGATATAAATTGACAGCCTTCATATCACCCTTCATCACTACAAGGGAACCTTTAGTGACTTTCAGAACTCCACCTCCACCTGAATACTTGTACCCTTTAGCATCAAGAGTACTCAATGAAATAAGATTTCTCTTCAAATTCGGAATATGACAAACATCCGACAAAGTTCTGATGGTGCCATCAAACATCTTGATCTGAATAGAACCAATGCCTACAACCTTGCATGGTGTATTATCACTCATCAACACTGATCCACTTGGTGTAGCTTCATAAGTAACGAACCACTCACGGTTTGGGCTCATGTGGAACGTACAGGCTGAATCAAGAATCCACTCATCATCGATTTTGCAATTACCGGCGAAGGCAATGAGAACATCTCCATCAGAATCTTCTTTGGTGACAACGGTGGCTCTACGTTCATCATCTTGTTGATCCTTCTTAAAATTGTTATTTCTCTTCTCCTTATTCTGTAACTTCCAGCACCCGGATATGTCATGACCATCCTTCTTGCAATACTTGTACGACTTCCAGTTCCTGGATTTAGATCTGCCTCTGTATCTGCTTTTACTTCTGCCTTTTGAATTGCCGTTTGAGTTCTTTTCGTTTTGCCGGCCGCGGACAGACCAACCTTCTGCATGCGTACTTGAACTTTCATTTGGAACCATAAGCTTCATCTTTTCCTTAGCATACAGAGCTTCATAAACCTCACTGACAGTAAGAGTGTCTCAGCTATATAGAATAGTATCTATAAAAGCAGAGTACGAACTGCGCAGAGAGCATAGCAAAATAAGACCCAAATCTTCATCATCATATTTTACCTCCATAGCTTCGAGGTCTGCAACAACTTCCTTGAAAGCTGTCAGGTGGTTCAACAACGAGGCACCCTCCGCCATCTTGTGGGAATAAAGCTTCTGTTTCATATGCATCTTGCTAGTCAGATCCTTAGTCATGCAAATCTACTCCAGCTTCAGCTATAATGCGGCAGCGGATGTCTCCTTCATAACCTCCTATAAAATATTATTTGATAGATGAAAATGGATTTGAGATAAGGGCTTACGATCTTTACGTTGCTTTTCATCAGCGGACAATGTAGCTGGCATCTTGTCGATCCCCAGAAGCACATCATCCAAATCAAGATATGATAAAATAGCTCGTATCTTGACTTGCCATAAAGAAAATCTCGTATCGCGATCCAACAGCAGAAGATCATACTTTAGAGTCGCCATGCGGAAGAAAACCAAATTTTGCTAGTACGAATTTGGGTGTACCTAGCAAAAATCTCGCAATGGAAACTCCTGGTACACTTCTCGTGTGTACTTAGCAATTTCTATTGAAAAAGTGACATAAGAAAAAACCCAATTTCAGAAGAACCAACAACACCTTGTTTTTTTCTCTTCCTTGAATTCCGTGCCGCTTTTTCTTCTTTGGATGTGAACGTGTTGGCGATGTCTTCTTTTTTTCCTTCTCTTGGTGGTTTTGCTTGGTATTGCTCTCACGCAGACCAAGGAATAAATGTTGATACTCCTCTTTCTTTTGATGTGTGTTCGGACGATTTGTTGCTTCCGCCTTTTATTGCTTCGGCTTAGGATCCGAATCGGAGACCGAAGACAAAGACTTACGGCGCCGACTCGATTCGGAGTGAAAACTCAGATTCAGAGACGACACTCGACGAAAATTTTTTTTCTCGAATCTCCTGTGCTTTGATACCATTTGTTGCAAATAATGCATAAAAAATAGAGACAAGAGACACGAAATTTTTACGTGGAAAACCCTTGCGGGAAAAAACCACGGGCGCTCGAAGGAAAATCACTATGATGAGGAGAGTTTACAATAGAGCGCTTGCTCTTCGTATGGGCTACTGGGTACATATTTATAGCGTGAGGGAAAAGAGTCCCACACGGAGAGGAAATTGAATCAGAGTCGGTTGCTACAGATTGACACCACGTTTGATACCATCTGTGCATGCACCTGCTATGCCACGTCTGACATGATGCGATGAAGTGTCCTACACGGACACGATACGAATTCAGATCAACTTTAACAATCTCCACTTTGAGCCGAATTCCCTCCAGTAGTCGAAGAATATGATAGACTCAACCAATAAAATTATCTTGTATACCTTGAGCGCCGAAAGTCCAAAGGACTAAGTCATGTGTATGAGGTAGGTCATGTACTGTCATAATGAGTTTACATCGGATGCATCACTTGTACTGTCATCTGCACTGCACATCAGGGAGGTACGAGATTCTTAGTTTATGTCCCGAGTATTTATTTTTGCCAGTGTTTCTGGCAGGGGATACAAACCTAACTACATTTGATTCCAACACGTGAATCACAGCAATACTCATAGCACTACACCTTCCAAATAATGACCAACACAAGAAAAAACAATAAACAACATTAAGTTTATCTTACTCTCCAGTTTGTCAAAATGATGCCTCATCTCCACCATTTCTCAACCCCCATCGCAGCTTCCTTCTCCAAAACAATGCCATGCTTAGTGCTTATTTCATCTTACCACACCTAGAATCAGCAACCGCCTAGACCATCTTGTAATTCAATCAACAAAAAAGGTTTTCTAACATTTGGAGAATAATTGGAAGCAATCCAAACCAAACTTACTCACCAAGTAAAAAAGGGCACTTGTAGTAGTGGCTTCCAAGATTCTTGGCCATCCCTGAGGTCTTCTGTTTCACAAGCGTGTTGCATTTTGGGTAAAACACTGCGGGTGTTGATGAAGAGAAGCTCACTTGGCTCATCTTGACATCTAGGGGAGCGAGAAATAAAGCCAAGATAGATAAGAATGGGGAGAAATGCATGAGGGGAAGGAAAACAATGCAGGGGAAGTGCCTGAGGAATGATTGTCTTTATAGCCACAGCTATCAGCTCCATTGTCGCCAAACGACCACTTCTTTGGAGCCAACAAGCAGGCATTTCAAAGGGAAAAATGGTCTTTTCGCATCCCTAATAAAAGACATATAATGGTTAGTATGACTGACTATAGATAGTTGAAGTTACAGTAAAGAACTTCAAAACTCACCTGTAAATGCGGTAAGTCTGACCGATCTTCACTATGATAGCTTGCTTAGTGGTAGTCTTGTGTGGGAAATGTTGCCCTACAAGCAGATTTGGTGTCACCTTGAGAGAGGGAGAGTTCGAGAGAATTAAAAGAGGAATTAAATGAGCACCGGATGTCACTAATTCATGTATAAAAGATTCATGTAATACACAAAGTAGTAGTTTTGGGGCTATCTATTTCTTGGGTAACTGAAAAGAATTAACCTCACTCAATTTTTTCATCGCATGAAAAATTCAAATTAAATCAATGCAAATATAATTAAACCAAAAGTTTTTCAGTTACCTCGCATGTCTTATCAATCTTTACTTGAGATAAGCCCTTAAGTCCAGGTTGCCTTTTTGCATTAGCAACAAACATACCATCATCTGGATCATCAACCAATGGTCAATGGAGTAAGGAGAGAACTTGTTTCAAATTCCTCTATCTAAAGATTTTTTTGGAAATAAACTGGACTAGGTGTGAAAGCTCACAATGGTTTGTAATGTAAACTGTAATATTGAACTCCTCAGCAATCTTAGCAAGGCGGGACAGCATCTGTGCCAATTTTTGCTGCAATTTCATAGCATAGACCCTTAAGCAAGCAGATAAAATGCAACCTTCAACTACCTTATGAGTCGCCCAGTTCTCAACGCAATTAACTAGCTAGAATACCTCGCATTTTGCAGGTTCAACCCCACCACTGCATTCAGTTGGAATATTGTTGTCAATGAATCCACAATCTATTTCACAGACAAACAAACCACATGAGAACAATTGAGATCTATCAACTTATCAATATATTTTATGTTGTAAGCTCATGCTTACCAGAAGACTGAAAGGCTCTTCAGCCATCTTGGCGGCAAGGTCTAAGAGCAAATTGTCAATGTGCTTGTACGTGTATGCACGAGCAGGGATAGAAATCCCACGGGTAACCAGATTTACCCTTGGGTACCAGGAAATAATTTACCTGCGGCATTTGTTTAAATTCAAATTTGAATTTTTGAACATAAAAATTGGATTCTCTAATGATGTTTACATTGTTTAACACTAATTCAATGTATTAAGAAATCTCGTGCTTGACTTGATGTTTTTTGCTATGAATGTATTAGGAATTTTCAATTGTTAATTACTTATAACTGGTTTTACCGGTTTTTCTTCGGTTTTTTAGGCGGTAACTATTCGGTTTTTTCAGTTACTAGTTTCAAAATAGTCCAAATTCAAATTCTACCCCGTTTTTTTTTTGGAGTTTTCCGGTAACCAGTTGGTTAGCATTATAGGCCCCCAGAGGGATTTCCTCTAGTTCTAGGTTTTTGATCCCTGTGCATGAGCATATATGATCTAAACCAGATAAAAAATGCAAATTGAAGAAATAGTTTGATGTATTGGTCCTGAAATGGGTTAATAGAAATGTAAAATGAAAGAAACACGTCAGCTTCTAATTTTTAAACAAGAAGCCACTTAAAATGCGTCAGCTTCTAATTTTAGTCTTTTTATTTTTTAAGCTATTTTTGCTTTTTGCCATTTTTTCTCTTTCCTTTTGTATTGTTGGTAGAAATATAATGACATTTTTTTCTTAATTTATTTTTAATTAAATGATTTAAAAAATTAACCACCGCTACGGTATAATCCTAGCTATTACCCCGAAGAAGCCGCAGCCGAATGCCGCAGCAAGCTGCATCGGAGCGGTGGCCCCTAAACCGATGGAAACAGGCCGCTCGACGCTCTAGACCAGACAACTGGACCACATGACACGAGGCAACCGACGTTATTACGCGAAACCCTACTACTCTTCTCTCCCAGGCCCATCTCGTCATCTCCACTCCCCGATACGCTCCCCCCGCCGCCGCCGTCCCACGACTCATCCGCCTACCCGCCGGTCAGGGTAAGCCGCTGCGCAGCTCCATCCCCCACTCTCTGAATCGCGGGGCTCGCACCGCCGCCGCTGGTGCTGGTGCTGGTGCTGGAATCTCCGCGGCGGCGGCGGCGGGGCCTTTGGTTCGTCTCGGTTCTTGTGCTGCGTGGGGTTTTCTTAGCTTCCGTTGGGCTCGATCTGTGGCTGGTTGATGGTGCTAGCGCGAGTCGATTAGATTAGCGCGTAGTGTCCGGTTCCGTGGCGCGGATCACTGCGCGGATGGTTCTTTGATTGCAAGAAAACGCTTGCGATGCGAGGGTTGTGTGGCTGTTAGTTCGTAGATTTGAAGAGACACCTCTAGTGCGCGGATTGGTGCGGCTGTTAGTTCTTAATTTGAATAAATAGTTGCAATGGGTGGATTGGATCGTGCAAGTTTTATGTGCATGTAATTTGTTTAGAAGACACTGCGATTTCTTGCACCGTAATGCTAGTGTGGAAGTTTTGTTTCAGGTGAGGGGTTTGAGCATATCTGTATTGATGTAGTGAAATTTGTGATTAGTTACAGACTTACCTCTGTGCCTGCACATGTGTTCTTACTTCTCTCTGTTGGAATAGAAGTATAGAACTCTCTCTGCACATGGTTGTTTAATTAGTCGGCTTCGTAGTTGGAGATAGTGTCTTTTCTATTTTCCTGCAGTGGGTCTTGAGCCAGGGAACAAGTCAATAAGGTAACCTTCCTGTTTGTCCATTTGCAGTTTCAAAGATGGCGCGCCGAGGATTGATGGAGCAGGACTTAAGCAAGCTTGATGTGACAAAGCTCCACCCTTTGTCACCTGAAGTTATCTCACGCCAGGCGACGATCAATATTGGTGTGGACAAATTATCTACCAGTGTTTTGCCGTTCTTTGATTCAGTATTAGTATAAAGAATATATTATTGCATTTGGTTTCTCAAGTTCTCTTGTGTGAACTAGCTATGCTTCATGATTTATGGAAGAATGGCTGGATTATCCTTCATTAGCATTTAGCTCTGCCTATCTGGTTTCATGCAAGGAACTGTGGAATGGTTCTTGTATACCACGATACATTTCCCATACTTTGCCCAAGTAGTTTGGTGCCTATATTACTTTTGTTCCATAATAGTTTCATTTGCATGCTGTCACTTATTTGCAGATACTTAGATGCTGGAACTATTCTGTTTCCTCTGGATGCACCTGTTTAAGCCTTGCCCATGATTCAAGTCTCACATGAGACCTGGATACACCATTGATGTTTGTACTTGGTGCAGACTATTCTTTCTTTTGAAAGATATTATGCGTGCAAGAAGCAATCTGATTTTTGTATGATAATTTGATGTGGCTAAGTGATGCACATGAAGGATTCTGTATTTTATAACTAGGAAAACCTCAGTACATTTTATTTGCACTTTTGATTTGTGAACAATCAGTTACTTTTTTTTATCATGTGGCATAATGCCAAGCAAGAACCTCCTGCAGTGGGATAATATTCTTCATCTTTATGTGACACATCAGGTACCATAGGTCATGTGGCCCATGGAAAGTCTACTGTCGTGAAAGCTATATCTGGAGTTCAGGTATCATTCATATATTCCATTGTTTGTCACATGTTCTTTTTAAGTTCTAAATCCGAATGCTGTGCCTGACAAGTATGCATCACATTTATTAGTAACTGCTTGTGAGTATTCCATACAACTCCCAACATGTGATGCTTTGATATGCACCTTTTGGTACATGAATGAGTAAATTACAAAGAGAACTTTGAAATTTATGATAGGGCTATGTGTATATTTGTTTAAACCTGATTCAGAAAAAGTTATCTGGAAATTCATTTGATATTACTATGAAGGGAAGATATGTTCTGCTATTCCATCTGTCAAGACACTGGCACTGCTGTAGTCCATGCTTCTTTGTCCATGTTTGTTACGATGATTTCTAGCCTGCTTAGTGACTGATGGTTGTTATGGTGCTCCTTTTTCAGTACATTTGTCCTTCATATTTTATTTTGTATAATTCAGATGGCCTCCTTTTGATTTGTAGACTGTTCGCTTCAAGAATGAGCTGGAACGTAACATCACTATAAAGCTGGGTTATGCTAATGCAAAAATATACAAATGTGAGGATGACAGGTGTCCACGACCAATGTGCTACAAGTATGCCAATCATCCACCAAATTTCATGTAGTTCTTGTTTCAACATGACAAGTTTCTGTTTCTATCACCCTGTTAACAATGCAGAGAAAAGAACTTCAGCAGGGCTGTTCTATACTCTTATTGATTGCTGAACACCTGAACCTTTCTGTTTATATAATTTATTTTCATGTGAATATCTGGTAGAACTCATGATTTGATTCGCAAATGATTTGACTCTCCAGAAAATAACTATTATATGATTCTTTTCCATTCACCTCCTTAGAATTACTGCTTTGTTGTCAAGCTCTTTTACATTATATGTTGACTTCCATTCTGCTATATAAAGGGCTTATGGAAGCGGAAAAGAAGATAGCCCTCTCTGCGATGTGCCTGGGTTTGAAAACACTAGGATGAAGCTCCTGAGACATGTTTCTTTTGTTGATTGCCCGGTATGGTAAAACAGTGCCCTTTTTCTCTTATGAATGTTCTCTACATGAATTTTTAAGACACTGTCGTCCCTCTCCTTCCTGTGTTTAGTAACATTGCTGCATGCAATTCTTGGCTTTGGACTAGCCTGCAACATATAGTTCTATTGGTTTTGTTTTTTGTCAATTATGATCATGAGGTTGCAGTTGCATCAAGCTGTAGATGATAAATGCTGTTTTCACTAAAAGGCGCATGCCCAAATATTCAGTATTGATAAAATAATTGGGAATCATCTTGAGTTGTTTTCCAATGAGCCATTAGGTATTGGTTTTATTGGTTGAAGATGATGTTGGGAAAAGACTGTATTAATAATATCTACTTGAACAGGGGCATGACATTCTCATGGCTACAATGCTTAATGGAGCTGCTATCATGGATGGAGCATTGCTTTTGATAGCAGCGAATGAAAGCTGTCCACAACCCCAAACATCTGAGCATCTTGCAGCTGTTGAAATCATGCGTCTCCAACATATCATCATTCTGCAGAACAAGATTGATCTTATCCAGGAAAGTGCAGCGATGAACCAACAAGAAGCAATCCAAAAATTCATCCAGGTCACTACTGTCCATCCTCTTTCGTTATAATACATGTCTTTTCTTTCATGGTTTGATCTTTTTTTTCATCTGTGCAGGGCACGATAGCTGAAGGTGCTCCTGTGGTGCCAATATCTGCCCAGCTGAAGTACAACATTGATGTGATCTGTGAATACATTGTGAAGAAAATCCCCATTCCTGAAAGGAACTTCACTTCACCTCCCAACATGATTGTTATTCGCTCCTTTGATGTTAACAAGCCTGGTTCAGAGGTTGATGAAATTAGGGGTGGTGTAGCAGGTGGCAGTATCCTCAGGGTATGTAGGTCTCAGTCATGGAACATAATTAGATCATCAGTGTTTTGTTCTCTTGTGGTAAATATGAATTGAATGGCAATGCTTATTTACAGGGTGTTCTGAGGGTGAACCAGAACATTGAAGTTCGCCCTGGCATTGTCATGAAGGATGAGAGTGGCAACATCAAATGCACCCCAATCTACTCGAGGATCGTCTCGCTCTATGCTGAGCAGAATGAACTCCAATTTGCTGTGCCAGGAGGGCTTATTGGTGTGGGAACAACTATGGATCCAACTTTGACTCGTGCTGATAGGCTGGTTGGCCAGGTTCTGGGTGAAGTTGGGTCGCTTCCTGATGTATACGTAGAGCTTGAGGTTTGTCAAATCTTTGTTGCTTTAAGATTCCAGTCAAGACATAAATAGCTGTTACTTTCATCCTTGGACTTTGCTTGGCAGATCAATTTCTTCCTCCTCCGAAGGCTGTTGGGTGTGAGGACAAAGGGTACAGAGAAGGCTGGGAAGGTTTCCAAACTCACGAAGGGTGAGATCCTGATGCTTAACATCGGATCTATGTCAACAGGTGCCCGTGTGGTTGCTGTTAAGAACGATCTTGCCAAGCTCCAGCTCACTGCGCCTGTCTGCACGAGCAAAGGAGAGAAGGTTGCCCTGAGCCGCCGTGTCGAGAAGCATTGGCGCCTCATCGGATGGGGCCAGATCCAGGCCGGCTCTACGCTCGAAGTTCCTCCCTGCCCCCTCTGAAGCATCGTACTCTAGACAGAATTGAAGCCTGTCTGTGAGAGGAGAGAAGAAATTTGCAAGGGCAGAGAGCTACGCACAATTTACTCTTTTTAAGTCTGAGAGGAGAGAGATGTGCAAAGTTAGGGAGGTTCGCACAATTTTTATGAGGTGGAGGAGAAAACATTGTTTTGGAATGTCTTAGCGTGTTATCGCGCATTCTTCTACCATGATTGGTTTGCTCATTTTTCGTCCGAATTTTGGAAGCCATTTTCCTTGCCGTCTTATTTTGAATGTGGTTATTAGGTGATTAAGAGTAGAAGTATACAGTCACACCACTATTCCAAAAAGCAAAGTTACAGGCAAAGAATACACGTGAATTCAATTCCCACCACTTTCTAGTAGCAATTAGGAGCACTAATTCCCTGCATCAGGATGAAACTTCTCTACACGCAACCTTACCTTGCCACTAGGAATTTAACTTATCACAGTTGAGAGTTTTCAGACAGAGCAACCCAAAATGGCTACGATGGAAAACCTAATGACTACATACTTCTACGTGTGAATGCGCAATTGAATTACGATGGTTGGCGATCACGAATTGGAGCTGCGACCCAGAAAACGCGAGAAAATCTCTTCTTAACCTACACTCGAATTGTTCCCAGAGGGTGGTCTCATCATTGGACGATGGTTAGGAGCTGCCGAATTGGGCATGCCGGGGTTGAACATGACAGTGGGTGCCGACGAGGTTGGGCCGGGGTGGATTGCCGAGAGCGGCAGGCGAGGGCCGAACGAGAGCATCTGCTGCTGCTGCTGCATCTGCTGCAAGAAAGCCATCTGGGCCGGATGCCCCTGCATGTTATTCGCGTGTAACGCTGGCATGCTGGCCTGAGGCATCGAGCCTGGCATCCCTGGCGGTCGAGGGTTGGCTTGATTCGTTAGATTTGATGCCATGCTGCTGCTGCCTCCTGGTAGAGTGCCTCCGGTGGAGGCTAACCGGGCTGACATCATCCGGACACGCTGAGCTGACAGCCCCTGCTTGATCCTCTCAACCCGCTCGCATTCCTTCAAAAGTAAGGTTTCAACCTCCGCAAATTGCTTCAACTTCAACTCCAATCTCTTTAACTGCATATGGGTGTAATGGCAGAAAAAAAGTGTGAGAGTAATAAAGGTAACATTAAATATCACCTAGTTTGTCACAGGACCATGGTAACGACGTACTTAAAGTAAGATCATCATTTTTTTTAATCCGCCCAGCATTACAAGTATAAATTTCAAAAAGGTCAATATAAAAGTAAGGGGGCCAAACGACTCTTCACGACACGTTTAGATCCATTCAGTTCCTAGAGGACCATCAGTTCCAATTTATGGGTGGTTTACAGAAGTTCCAGGCTGGTTAAGGTTTCAAAACCAAAACCTACATCGAACTTGGCTAGATCCTCCTGGCTCCTGGATTTTAGTAAAAACTGGGCATAACCCTGAATTATGAAGTTTCCGTCAAGTCATTTCAAATATTATAACAGAACAATTTGTTTTCTTCAACCACCCTCAAAACTACCCAGAATCAGCAAGACTTGTCAAAAACTCAGCTCCATTAAGAAAAAACCCAAACTTTCCAAAAGGGACCCGGTGTTCTTTGTTTTCCTCCAATGGCATATGGCTCTCGTTTATGCTCAAAACATCCCTTGCTTTTCTCAGTGTTTGTTTCATTTATCTGAAATGACCGTATAAATTTTGAACTACGATCATCAAAAGGCCAGACCAGGAAACTATGTCAAGGACAGTTGTGATCTAAAGTTTTATCAAAAAATAGCAAAAGGTTCTTCTGGAGCTACAGCTGCTACAATTCAGAATCAGGTTTCAAGGCTTCCATCTTCAAGTCATAAACTAGCAAGATCTGACACAACAGCTGCGTGCAAAACTATGCCACAAAAAAATGAAGCTAACTAGATTATCAACACCATCATAACAAATTTGCATCACGTTGAACTTTTGCATTCCAACGAACCTGATGATTTATGATGGTGGCAGTTAGTCTCTGAATTTCACGCTCCTCCTGATCCGCAAAAAGTTTACACTTTATTGCTGCTGCTGACAAGCCACACATTGCAGCATGTTTGACACTTTCCGGAGAGACAGATGATGAGGCATCTGTTTTAGAATATGATTATTTACAGTAATTTGTTGAACAGATAAGATTATACAACAAATGGAATTACTGGTTTGGGGAATAAAGCAGTTACCGTAGTTTGGACGAGCAGCGTGACCCATAACATCATTGCCTTCTGAACACATCCTTAATACAGTGAAAAAGATCGTTTTAAAAGATAGCTCCAGCAAGGTGAGAACAAAAAAAAATTAAAATAAATATCAACATCCAAAATTGAACACTTGTATTTCCAATTATATAATCAATATTGACAAATGTTCATTAGTCGCATCACCGGACATCCCTTGTTCAGCATATAGGCGACTCACCTGGAATCATCTCTTGTCAAAACAGATAACGCTGCATTTGCACAGGATGCTGCGACTCTTGGTCCTACTGCAGAGGCCAAAAATGCAACCTGCAAAAACGTTTGTGAACAGTGTGGCCAGATATATAATAGGGATCTACAACAGCCTGAACAGATGTATAACACACAAAACTGCATTTGCTGACGTGCAAGAAAATAGCACTGTGATCCACAATTTATGAGGAGGCTATACACAAAATAATCCACCTATCTGCTCCTCAGCTTCACCCGAGTATACATTGCCATCACATGCTCAAATACAAAAGCCAACTTTATTATAGGATAACGGCTTAACAGCCAGGCCTTACAACGGGGCGTGCGGCCCTTAAATAAATTACAATACAAAAGAACGCCACAAGCGTGCCTGAGCAAGAACAACCCTAAGTCCAAATACCATCTACGTCGTAGCATTCTTCAACATCGTCCTCATAGACTTTCTCATTTTCTTGCCATGCACTTTCTGTTAATGTTTTTAATAAGTATGAGTACAAACAACCGTACTCAACAAGTCACATGGGGAAATACTATTTAATTACATGCAAAGATTTCCAAAAGGTGGGATTATAATGGTTTTATTATTTTATGTAGATGCAATTTTTTTGTTGTGAACATTTTTTAGCATAAAATCATAAACTTTTTAAGAAAATTGGGGTTTCAACATCTTGATTCCCAAACTTAACAAATCCAAATCTACTAGTGCTTCATTGTTAGCTTCACCCATTAAACACAGTTTCATTTACCGGGAGCACGGTATATTCGAATACCATTCATTATGACTCTGCAGAGCTGCCCAACTTTACTCACAAGATTCCTTAACCCTCATGACTGAGTTAAAAAAACAAACTTTTCACTGCTCAATTCTTTATGTAGCCTCTACCTAGTAGATTCTTACCAAACAAATCGGGTATATACTAACTAGAACTCTTCCGCCCAACTTTGAGTGGATCTACTATTATTAAGTATGGTTTTACCGATTCCATACCACGCCCCTCCGCTCCATCTTTCCTGTAGATATTCAATCGACTTGAGCAACTACTAGGCCAAGTTTGATGAATTAACGCTTGTGATTAAGCAATCACTATCAGGGTTGAGAAAACCGGCGGTTACCAGCCGGTAACCGCCGGTAACCGGAAAACCCGGTGGCAACCGGGTTTTGAAAAACCGGCCGAAAAATTTTAAATGAAGATTTGAATTTTTGACTTGCTAATGCAGTGGGTATATTAGTTTGGGTATTGTTTTTGATATATTAGGTTGATTAGCTATTGTAGGAAGTAAAAAAAAGGGTGCTGCCATAAAGAAGGGTGTTAGTAACATCATGAAACTTGGCAGAGGACCTCTTATTGTAAATCTAAGGACTTTACAACATTATTCTTTGATTTAACAATGCCCAATTCAAAATTAGATCAGTTATCGCTATTAGTTACTATACCAGCACATTTATCTTCATTTGAGAGATAATAACAATAGCACCAAAACTATGATGATTGAAGAGAAAGAAATATTGAATGACTCTTGAAGATATAGCCAACTTCTAATTCATAAAAAATAGCCTTGTAAAGTGCTATACTATTATAAATAGCCTTGTAAACAGCCATAGTAAGTCTATACTAGTATATATTTGACAAGTTCATAACATGACCATAGTAGAGTATATGACATTAACATAGCTTAGCTTGGATGCCTCACGAGTCACGACACTTGAGGGAGAGGGCTTCATGACGTGATCAAGGTAGTAATGAGCTATTTTTAAGTACAACTTCAGGTCTTATGACTTTCTTAAACACTTTCTATGTTTAACATTTTTACGTACAATGATAATTGCTGATCTAATGATTCAACGGATAGTGCAAGATGTTTTGTTAAATATGGACCAACAAATTTCCACAAAAGATAATTGTTCCACCGGTTTTTGCCGGTTTTCTCACCAGTAAAACCGGTAACCGGGCCGGTTACCGGCCGGTTACCGGCCGCCTCCCGCCCCGCCAAAAAAATCCTTTTGACAAATTTTCTCCGGTTTAAAACCGGGATTTCCGGTTACCGGGCGGTAACCGGCCGGTTACCGGTACCGCCCGGCGGCCGGGATTCGCCCCGGTAACGGTTTTTTGATCCTTGATCACTATATTCTTTACTTGGCATAACGTTCTAGGATTTTATATTTTCACTGAGACAACTTCCATCCACAAACCCTTATTTCAGTGCCCATCCGCACTGCCACCTTTTCGGTCCAAGTCTCCACCCAAGGATAAGGTCATAGGACCCAACCATCTCGTGACTTCCCGTGATACCTCCTTATTCTAAAACCATTTTTCAAATTCTATTAGCACAATGCCAAATCTTTTATTAGTGTAAAACTATTGAGTTCCTAGTCTACCATGATTATCAGATAGTATATTTAATACTACTAAATCTTGTTAAGGTGAATACGACCATCAATTTGATCTAGGCTTTATTAGGTGGAAGGACATAGCTAATATCATGTCATTCTAAATATTTATTGTACATGAAATAATAGTCTTGAATAACATAACGAAAATACTAGTAAATAAATAATTAAAGGAATGTAGACTCAATATAATAAAAAACATGTGACTTACCTTGCGTTATAAGTCAATTTTGTTTTCTAAAATATTTATATTTTATGTTTTGCATTAGTTCCGTTATAAGTCAATTTTGTTTTCTAAAATATTTATATCTACTTTTCTCTAAACTCTAATTGACGGTGTGAATAGATGGTACACTATATCCATTCTGAGCCAGAAAATCTACACAGATGGGCAGCACTCCTATGGAAGATGCAAAAGTATCTTCACGCATCAAAATGGTGTTGCCCCATTTTCCATGCTCGAGGACAATTCATTGGAGGAAAGCTATTTCAATGGAAAGCATGTGTGTCATTAGTACCTTTGCCACTAAGACAAGATTTCCCTCAGAAATTCACAACATATCGACTCAAGGAACAAGACTTCCAAGATGTGGCCAGAAATGCAGTACTATACCTTCGCCGATATTATGAGGCTGAATTTGATGAATCACCTTTTCATCTCATTCCCCAAGATGATGACGAAGGGTATAATTTTATAATACCCCAACCAGAGATGGAAGAAGACCTACGAATCAAAGAAGCCACACGACAGATAGCGTACCAAGAAGCCCTATACTCAAGGACATTGAGCGAATACCAAGATCTTCATCTTCAACTGTATTTGGCTCAACAAGAAGTGGAAATCCTAAAGAAGAATTTACAGCGCTATGAGCAACTTGAAGATGGTGAAGTTTCCAGGTGCAGGGAAACTCCCGATGTCCCCGCCCGGACTCCAAAGAAGCCAAAGAGAATGACAGCCCCTCAATACCGTAAACTTTTTCAAGGATCCTCTTCACATGCCCCAAAGAAGCCTAAAGTCAACAATGATCAAGGGAAAAGAACCAATGACAGTGAGGAAAAAGATCCTGAAATAAACGTTTAGTACACGACAAGCAACCTGCCATCAGATGAAGGAAATTAAAGAAGGAAGCTATGTCGTGCTATGTATTACGCTAGTATAGAAGTAGTACCCTTTTGTAGTAGCATTTTTTTGGTTGTGTAACACCAGTTGTGATGTGTACCTCGTATGTATGGTGTGTGTTCAACTTATATAATGAATAAAAGTTATGTTTGCCTATCTAATAATTTGATTGCTACTAACATCCTTATTCTACCCCGTCAAAACTTCAATCTCCCTTATTCACTCTGAATCCTTACCTTGTTCATTCTATTCTTACCTTTAACTCTGAACTCTTACTTATCTAACTTTCTAAAACCGTTGCAGAGCTAACTCTGGATCCCACCTAGCACAAGACAGAATGGCAGGAACCAGACCGCAAGGTCAGGATAGACCCCGTCATGAAGTAAATCAACCCAGCATAGCTGATATCTTAGCAAAGATGGAAGAAAGCCGATACCAGGCTGAACAGAATCAAGCGCGAATAATGGAGCAATGTCATAGAGGTGGGCCTTGGGCCCAGCCGGTCCATTATTAGAAATAGAGATTAGATTCTATTTAAGTTAGAGATTAGTTTCCTTATGTTAGAGATATGATATTAGTTACTATATCTGTTAGAGATATGATTGGGATTAGATTCTATCTGTTAGGGAGAGCCATCTATATAAGGAGGCTACCGCATGCTATTGGAAGGAACTAGAGAAATAACCAAGTCTTCCCCGTCTAAATCTCTCTCTCTCTACGCCGACGCCATCCGGCCCTCTTCTTGGTGGTGTTTATCCCGCATGAACCCCGGGTCATGACATGGCCGGTTTTTTCGGTTACCAAACTCCACCGGTAAAAACGGTAATCGACCGGTAACCACCGGGATTTTGAACCTTGCTAGCCCAGAAGTTATTTTGAACTTATGTCCAGTATTATTTCGGCCATTACTATTCACCAAAAACCCAATAAACACAAATATAGCCATCTTGGCCGAACGAAGCTCATTTTCACCTCTATTTGGCCAAATTAGGCACCAATGAAATCCAAATCAATCTAAACACCATTTTCAAACCTAAACCTGATACTATTCAAACCAATGCCATTCACCAAAACCTATTAGACATACATATACCCGTCTTGACCATTGTAAAGCCGCGAAATCCATTCTCAACTCGGTTAAGCCTAAATATACTCCGATGAAACCCTAGTCAGCCTGGATATTATTTCAAACCCAGGCCCAATACCGTCCATACCTGTAACCATTCGTAGAAATCCATTAACACCTATATACTTCTTTGATCATTTCGGACCCATCTAGCCTAATAAACTCCGTTCAACCAAATCAAACACCACCCAAACCTTGATCACCCACCTTTTCTTTGCGTCTTTTGGTTATTTTATTGTATTTGATTCCCAACTTGCATTCTGCCAAGCGGGAACTCATTTGCATTCATTTTCCACGCTAGTATTCGGACCATACGAGTTGGTCAAAAGAAGAGCTACAAGAGCAATTAAAGAAGTCAGTATCCAATTTGAAGACTACAGAAAGATAATTAGAGACTATGGACAAGGAGGCAATCACATGTTTTTGATCATATTGAACCTACATTCCTTTAGTTACTTATTTACCAGCATTTTCATTATGTTATTTACGCACTATTATTTCATATACAATAAATGTTTAGAATGGCATGATACCTAGTTATGTCCTACCACCTGAAAAGGCCCAATTTAATTTGATGGCCATATTCACCTAAACAAGACTTAGTATTACTATAAATACTACTTAAATAATCATGATAGATCAAAAACTCAACAGTTTTACACTACTAAGAGATTTGGCATTTTGCCAGTAGAGTTTTAAAAATGGTTCTAGGATAAGGTATCACAGAAAGCCATGAGATGGTTGGATCCCATATCCTAGTGGAGGCTTGGACCGAAGAGGTGGCAATGCGGATGAGCACTGAAACAAGGGTTTGTGGATGGAAGTTGCCTTAGTGAAAATATAAAGACTAGAACCTTATGCCAAGTAAAAAACATAATAATCGCTTAACTACAAATGTTAGATTCGTCAAATCTGGTCTAGTAGCTGCTCAAGTCGATTGAATATCTATAGGAAAGATGGAGCGAAGGGGCGTGGTACAGAAATGGTGAAACCATACTTAAACAACAGTAGATCCACTCAAACTTGGGCAGAACGGTTCCAGTTAGTGGATACCCAATTTGTTTGATAAGAACCTACTGGGTAGAGCCCTGAACTCTCCCGCACCTCCTCACGCCTCGCGCAGAAGCTTTCGGGTCGAAATTGGCCATTGCTTGCCCTGCCCTGTCTCTTGGCCGACAGGCCACCACTGCCGGCTTGCACACCCACAATCTTTAACCGCTGCCTCCGACGCCTGAGACAGCTCTACGCCCGAGGCTGCCACGTCACGACCGCCAGTTGCGCCTACAATCGCTGGAGCCTTCCCGTGCCACCCACTCCGAAATATCCCTCCTGGCCGAACCACCTCTGCTCCCCTATATAAAGCCTAGTACCCCCCCCCCTCGCATTCACAACGACGCCCCGAAGCACCCCACCGCCTCCTTTCGCCCGCCGCCGGCCATCCCCTTATTTCCAACCTCACCTAAGCCCTAAAATGGAACCCCCGTAGCTCTAGGAACCCGTCCATAGCCTTAGATCCCATCGCCGACCACCGCAGCCTCACCAAAAAAGTGGTAACACATTCTATGGCCTTCAAACCCAGATTTCTATGTTGTTCAACAGCTTTTTACGCTTGATCAGTCAAATAAACTGCAATGAGCTATCTACTAATGCATTGAGTAAATTTCTACAGCACTACAGCATAGAAGTCTAGATTAGCAGTGCCAGTACATGGTTGGCAACTACTGTAGTTGCAACTCAATTTTCAAAATTCACAAATGATTTGTCTTAAAGATAGCACGGGCTTTGACTCACAAACATTTCAGTTAAAGAAATTTGAAATTTGCAGAATTTACATCACTAAAAAACGGCCATATAAAAAGAGCAGTGAAGATAACTATAAGCAAAACCATTCAGACATTTTGGCACCTAAAATTGAATTGAGCAGTGCAATCACTCACCAGTGACATGACTGGGTTAGCAGAATTAATGAATGGAAGCTGGTGCCCAGGTTGGCTACTTTGAGGAAAGCTTCCTGAGGCAAATAATTCAGTTACAAAATGGAGAAGGCAGAAGCATTGTGTAACCATCGAAACTGAAATTGTAAAAAATGAGAAGCTCTTCAATAGAGCAAATAGTGAAGACACCTGAAGTATTGCCATTGGAATTTGAATGCAGAAGTCCATTGCTTTGCACTCTAGATGAAACAGATGCTTCTGGTACTTCAATGCTCTCTAACGAACTATCTTCCACTGGAATACGAATAAAATGGTGAATACATTGCGCCTTTGACTTTGTTCCAACATGCTCTGCAACATCATTCCAGTTATCATTATACTTCTCTATACCCTCCAACAATAGTAAAGTTTCCTGATCAGTCCAGCTGTCCCCGTCATTGTCGGATCCATCTTTCTTCCCATCTACTCTCTGAAAATCTAAGCTTGAGTGCCCAGTAACAAATCTCGCATCGTGGAAGCAATCCAAGCAAAGAGAAATGTCTGCCTGCTCAATCAGTAAGCTTATTAGCACCTTTACAAGCTTCTCTCAAATAGAGGGAATAAAATTGCTATGATGCTAGCTAATTATAGATATTCATGAACATCGATCTACCTGAACGGAAAAAAAATACTGCAAGAAAACAGATATCATTCTTAAAACATGACGTACTGTAACTAAACATAACTACAGGGCAAATGATCGTTAAAGAGAAGTGCATTGAAATTAAAATACCCAGTCAATTCATATCACTTGTTAAGTTGTTAACAACAATCATTCAATCAAATGGTACATCTTAGAACATGTTATCAGAAGGTTACACTGCACAAATAGATATTCGATATATGTGTTCTAAACTGATATACTACCAAGTTACAGATAAGGACTTCCAGAATTGATAAGTGCTAGCACCATGGTTGTCACTGCGTAATTGGGGACCACGGCACCTAAGAGGTGCCGGGATGCCACGGCGAGACATACGGTACATGAGTACATATACGTTACATACAATCCCGTCTCTCTCTCTCCTAACTCCTCTCCCGCTATCTCCCTCCCCCCATATAATCTCTCTCTTGACTCGTCCCGAATCCTCTCCCGCTGTCTTTCCCCGCCACCTCCTCCCCCGCCCGACGCCTCCTCTCCCCACCACCTCCCTCCCTACCCCCCAGCGCCGCCTCCCTCTACTGCGCATCCAGCCTCCCCGCTGCGTCAGCAGAGAGGGCCGGCACGACAGCCGCAGTAGAGATGGGCGTCGGCGGCAGGAGCAGGCTGGAGAGGGAAGCCGGTGACAGAAGCAAGCTGGAGATCGACGCTGGCGGTGGAAGCAGGCTAGAGATCGGCGCCGGCGGCAGGAGCAGGCCGAAGATCGGCGCCGGCGACGGGAGCTAGCTAGGCGAACAGCCTCAGAGCCCACCTCCGGACGCCAGGACGAGGCCTTGGGATAGGCCCAATAGTATAGGGGCCTTGGAACAGGACCATTAGTATAAGGGAATGTCCAATGTACCCTCACCTTTTGTAATTATTAAGGGATATGATGCAAATTTCTCCTATCCCATTCATGTATATAAACCCCCAAGAGGGGTATGAGATGGCCAGATCCACTCATTCTTACTCACCAGCTCTCTCTAGCTAGTCCCCTTATATACTGTTTGGTCAGTAGCCACAACAGTTTGGCACCGTCCGTGAGAATGCGCAAGAAGCTGTGTAAGGAAGGATACTAGAGATAGATGCCACAGATGGAATGGGCTCGGACGCTCGGTGATGACAGCAAGAGATGCATCTCTCTGTCTACCTTTTTGTCGAGTTTTGAGTACTGCGGGTAGTAAAGGTAGAGGCATTGCCGGAGTACTAGAGGCAAACTTTGTCAAACCCACTCATGACAAGCAAGAATTTGAGAAGTCGCAGCTGCATTAGAGGCTAACGAGGAGGCCGCATCAGTGGTTGCATCGCCGCCTGCGTTAACAGGCCCCTGTGCTGATTGGCCTATGCATCCCCTTGGTTCGCTTCGCCCCGCCACGACAACCTCCGCGTCGCATTCGCCCGCCTAAGCGCGCCACTTGCCGACGTTGACCTCGCCTAAGGCATTCGCTCGCCTAAGGGGCCTTCACGCAAGTTGCCACCTCCACCTCCATAGGAGCACCGCACATCTTCGACACCACCGCCCGGAAGTAGCCTCCTCCGTGCCAAGCACATCGCATCCTTCTCGGGTCGACTCGCCGAGTGGAGCACGCGGACGACCTTGGCCAGGTACTGCCTCAACACGATGCCCCAGGTGGCTCTAGGCAGGCGCCGACTCCGCACTCGACTCCGTCAGACTCTACGTCGATTCCGGCAAACTCCGCGTTGACTTCACCGAGCTCCTTGCCAACTCCAACGGCCTTCGTTGAGCTCTGCACCGACTACGATGGTAGCTACAGCACTCTGCGTCGACTTCGTCGGACTCCGCGTCGACTCCGCCGAGCTCCTCGCCGACTCCGCCGGCTTCCGCTGAGCTCCACGCCGACTCCGACGGCCGCGACAGCGCTCTATATCAACTCTGTTGAACTCTATGTCGAATCCGCCAAACTCCGCGTTGACTCTACTGAGCTCCTCGCCGACTCCGATGGCCTCAGCTGAGCTCCGCACTGACTTCAACGGCTACGGTAGTGCGCTGCATTCACTCCGACGGACTCCGCGTCAACTTCGCCGAACTTCGCGTCTAGCAGCCTTTTGCGCACTGGCCTCCCCCTTCACTCCGGGCTCCGTGGCCTCGCCATCATCACGCTAGCCTCCACCTTCGTGTGCCCGTGCACGATGTCCGCCAGCCTCCACTCACCTCGACTCCACGCAAGGCGGCTTCCACGTCATCGCGCTAGCCTCCGCCTCCGTGTGGGCAACCTCGACCAATGCAGAGTAGAGAACGCCAAGAATATCCACACAATAGTTGATCCTTCCACTGCTCTCAAGGATGTTAGTCCTATAGAGCGTCTCTACTCTAGAATCCCCAGTACAGGCACCTTTGTGTTTTTGGCTGCACTTGTTTTGTCCTACTACAGCCTCGTGAGCACACCAAACTGTCAGCCCAGTCAGTTGAATGTGTTTCTTGGGTACAGCTCTAAGCATAAGGGTTATCGCTACTATGATCCTTCTGCTCGACAGATTAGGATATCACAAGACGTTGTTTTTGATGAATCTCGACCTTTTTTCTATCAAAATTCAACTCCTCGTCCTACTTCCACCATCGAGACGATCTCCTGGTTGTCTCTCCCTGACACTTCACCCATTTCTCCCCTTTGGGCCTCATGAATATACACACAACATTCATAACATTGGCAGCCGTACTCTCGGGCAATTTAGCTTCGTGCTAGCTTTCCATTTCGCCGCTGTTTTGATTTGCCTTTTGCGGAAAATCGCACGATGGCCTCGCGTCTCAGCGTACCCTATGGAGTATAAAACGCTAGGAACTTAAACATCCCGGGCAACTCTACAGAGTAAAAAAATCACACGATGGCCTCATACCCCGGCGTACTCTGCGAAGTATAAAACGTCGGGAACTTAGCCGTCCTTGCCGATTCTACGAAGTATTAAAAAAAATCGCACGATAGCCTCGCGCCCCAACATACTCTGCGGAGTATAAAACGTCGGGAACTTAGCCGTCTCGGGCAACTCTACGGAGTATAAATAATTCGCACTGCGGCTTCGGCCCCGGCGTACTCTACGGAGTATAAATAAATCGCCACGACAGCTTGGCTCCGACGTACTCTACGGAGTATAAATAAATCACATGGTGGCTTCGGCATACTCTACAGAGTATAAATAAATCGCACAACGGCTTCGGCCCTGACGTACTCTACGGAGTATAAAAAATCGCACGGTGGCCTTGTGCCTCGGCGTACTCTACGAAGTATAAAAAATAAAATAAAAAACTGCACAGTGGCCCTACGCCGCGGCGTGTCAAGGGTAAAACTCTACTAAGTAAAAAAAAGAGCACTCGCGCTAGGAACAGCCTCAGAGAGTATCCCGCACTCCGCATATCACACCAGGGAGTCCCCCACGACAGCAAGCGCCGCCTCCATGTGCGCTAGCGCCAATCTTGGCTAGCGCGCGCTTCGCCCTTCGCGGGCGTTGTTTTCCAAGGTAGGGGAAACAGCGGCTCTACCTCCCTAACTCCGCGTGCGTAGCGCCCATCTTGGCCTATGCCGCTCGCGCACGCCCTTCACAGGCGCTATTTTTCAAGGTAGGGCAACGACAGCTCCGCCCTCCCTACCTCTGCTTGTGTAGCACCCGTCTTGGCAAGCGCCGCTCGCACCCGCCCTTCGCGGCCGCTGTTTTTTAAGGTAAGGGAACGGCGGTTCGGAATCCCTACCTCCGTGTACATAACGCCCGTCTTGGCCAATGCCGCTCGCGCTCACCATTCGCAGGCGTGGTTTTTTTCAAGGTAGAGAACGGCAGCTCGGCCTCCCTACCTCCGCGTGCATAGCGCTCGTCTAGGCCTACACAGCTCACGCACGCCCTTCGTGGGCGCGGTTTTTCAAGGTAGGGGAATGGCGGCTCCGTCTCCCTACCTCCGCGTGCGTAGCGCCCGTCTTTGCCTACGCCGCTCGCGCATGCCCTTCGTGAGCACTGTTTTTCTAGGGGAACGGCGGCTCCACCTCCCTACCTCTGCATGCATAGCGCCCGTCTTGGCCTGCGCCGCTCGCGCCCACCCTTCGCAGGCGTTGTATTTGATGGTAGGGGAACGGCGGTTTGGCCTCCTTGCCTCCGTGTGCGTAGCGCCCGTCTTAGCCTACGCCACTCGTGCTCGCCCTTCGCAGGCACAGTTTTTCAAGGTAGGGGAACGGCAGCTCCACCTCCCTACCTCCACGTGCATAGCGCACGTGTTGGCCTATGCAACTCGCGCACACCCTTCGCGGGCGCTGTTTGTCAAAGTGCGATAACGACGGCTCCGCCTCCGTACCTCCGCGTGCGTTAATGCCCTGCTTGGCCTACGCCACTCGCACCCGCAAAGGGCGGGCGTGGTTTTCAAAAGTAGGGGAACAGCAGCTCCGCCTCCCTACCTCCATGCGCGTAGCGCCCGTCTTGGCCTACGCCGCCCGTACTCGCCTTTCGCAAGCGTGGTTTTTCAAGGTAGAGAAACGGCGGCTCCCGCCTCCCTACCTCCACATGCATAGCGCCCGTCTTGGCCTACGCCGCTCGCGCTCGCCCTTCGCAGGCACTGTTTTTGAAGGGAACAGCGGCTCCGCCTCCCTACCTTCGCATGCGTAGCGCTCGTCTTGGCATACGCCGCTCGCGCTTGCCCTCCGCAGGGCTTCGGTGTACAATTTGGCTACTTGCTTTGAAGGCATCGCCTTGGCGGGGTGGCACGCCTTTGCCGGGAGACTTTGCCACCCGCTTTGAAGGCATCACCTTGGCAGGGTGGCACGACTTCGCCATTCACCTCACAGGCATCGCCTCGGTGGGGCGGCACGCCTTCGCCAGGAGGCTTCTTCGCCCGCCTCAAAGGTATCGCCTCTGCGAGGCGGCACGACTTCATCGTCTACCTCATAGGCATCGCTTCGGTGTGGCGGCACGCCTTCGTTGGGAGACTTCGCCGCTCGCCTCGGAGGCATCACCTCGATGGGGCGGCATGACTTCGCCGTCCACCTCGGAGGCATCGCCTCAGCAGAACAGCCTGGCTTCAACATACGACTTCGCCGCCCACTTTGGAGGCATCGCCTCGGTAGAGCGGCACAACTTCGTCGCCCTCTTGGAAGCCATCGCCTCGGTAGGGCGGCACGACTTCGCCATCCGCCTCGCTCGGGAACTTGAAGTCCTCGAGCCACGTCGCTTGTTGCAGGTCTACGGAGAGCGGGGACTCCGGGTCTATGCGCCGTAGTTGAACGCGACTGGACGCAATAGCGTCGCGGTTATTTGCCCTCTCCGAGGTGGGCTGAGACGCGGCCACCGGTGTTGCGCGTTGGCTCCGAGCCTCTTGTATGTCTCGCACGGCCCCACGGAGGTCTGACAGCTCCCGTTGGCACGCGCTGAGGGCCGCCAGCAGGGCGGCCTCCACCGTGGGCGCGGTTGGGGCCGTCGGCACGCTCGGCGGCGCAACCGGGACGGCGGCGACCACGGCCTGTGCGCCCAATCTACCCGCAGCGCTGGCGCGGAGGAGCCTGGAGCTGGTGACGAAGCCCGCGTCGTCGCCGGGACCGCCCACCGCTCCCGTGCCGAGTAGGGAAGTGGACGCGCCTGCGTTGTCGCCGCTGGGGTTGGCGGTTGGGGTAGTGGTGGCAAGGTCAGGCGTCGCGTTGCGAACGCCGGTGCTCACGGTCGTCACATCCGCGCCGCCACCCGGACCTGCAACTACTAAAGGCGAAGCCTTGGTATTGACGCGAGATTTCGCCGCCTTCTTCTTTTTCTTCGCCACTGATGTTGAAGCTTTCCTTGGTGCCATCCTCCTTCAGATCTGGAGGCTTGTTCTTGTCCTCCCCACGGACGGCGCCAACTGTTGTGGCTACAGACCAAACAGAGAGAGAGTATGGTAGTGGGGAGTTAGGTGAGTAGAAAATGGCTTAGGGTTCCTCCCCCTGGCCTATGCCATATATATATATATATATATATATATATATATATATATATATATATATATATATATATATATATATATATATATATATATATATCCAAATGGTGAGTGCTTGTACAGTTATATCCTTACACGTGAGTATTCCCCTCAGGGGCACTCATGTCATTACATATGTCCTATTTCGGACCTTACATCCTTCTAACAGGCCTACTGGGCTTAGGTGGAGGCCACCCCTACAACAGGTATCATTCTACAAAAGAAAATGATGAAGTTCCCAAATATGAAGAATGAAAAATATCTGCATAGTAGTAATGAATGCACACCTCTTTTTGCGACTCGTAGTGCAAGCTGGGCAAAGGTTGTGAGCAGTAATTGCAAAAATTCTCTGACAACCGCTCCCAAATCTTTTCATCCAAATCTAAAAAACCAGCATCACCATTTGCCACCTCTTGAGCAGATGAAGTTGATGCCACAGAAGTAATATCCTCTGACCGGACACTGCATTTTGGCCGATCAAACAAAATCAAACCGTCAATTGATTTCAATGGCGCAGACAGCAGCTGCAGCTCCCCTGTTGGCTCCTCCCTGATTAGTGATGCTGCCATCCTCAAACCCCGGTGCACAGATCCAGCCGCAAGGTAATTAATGATCCCCCATGTGTCCAAGAACCTAACTATCCTGCTCAGGTCATACAATTCAGCCGTGCTCGTGACAAGCCCCTGGCACTCAGCAAATGCAAGTCTCTTGGCAGGGCGCTCCAAATACTTCACAACCACCTTATTTCTTAACATTATGTACTTCTCTGATGTGTGCCCTGGGGATTTCCCTGAGAAGAAATGTGGCACCACCTGCCTCTCCAACCTGTGCACCGTCATTGGCGAGAACCAATCTACAAATTACAAATCAACCCACATCGCCAAGCACTTAAAATTACATTTTGTTCTACCAGTATAGCCCATCAGTAAGCATTTTTTGTGCGACAAACAAACCTGAGTGCCTGGGCACGATAAGTAATTTGCTATGGAACTGCTTGGGCACGCCTCGACCCTCCATGAGTAGAGGCGTGGTGCAGACATATGAGGACGGCATGTCAGGGTCGTTGGACAGGGACGGGTGGTCGGGGAGCATGGCCGACAGCACCTGGAGCTGCCCGTGCGAAATGTTCTCGAGCGCGGGGGCGGGGGAAGCCGTGGCGCAGCTGGCACCAGCCGCGGAGCGCTCGGCCGCGACAACGGCGAGTACTGAGGGATGGAGCCGGCTGACAGCGCGGCCAGTGGCGGCGGGGAAGGCGGACACGGGCTCGGCCTCGCGGAGGTCGAGTACGGGGTCGTCATCGCCGCCGTCGCCGCCGCCTAGGGTTCCGCCCCCGTTGGCGGACGCGTGGAGTGCGTCGTCGTCGTCGGTCGCGGCGGCGGCCGCGGCGGAGTCGGAGTCGTCGGAGTGGTCGGCCGCGGCGGACTTCTTCGAGGGGGACGGATTCAGGGTGCGCTTCCGCTTCCGCCACTTGAGCCGCGCATCTGGGAGGGAGTTAGGGTTTTTGGGAGGCAGAGTCAGCGCAGGAAAGGGGGCTCGCTTGGGGAATTGCGAGGTACGAAGGCTCGGGGCACGTACCTGAGGAGGAGGAGGCCTTGCGAGGCATCGGCGCCGGCGCCGGCGCCGGCGGAGGCGGAGGAGCGGCGCTGGTGGTGGGAGCCTTGATTGGAGTGTGCCCGCGAGTGAGGGAGGGCGAGGCACGTGCGAGGGGAGTGAGGACGCGGCTTTGAGCTTTCGGTTTCGAACTCCTTCCCTTTTTCTCCACTTGTCCTTTGACTTTGACTTAGACTTGAAAACATAGTAGAGTTCATTTTTATATGTAATTTAAATTAAAGTCATGTTTAATTTAAAGTCCAAATAAATATACTAGTAGAAGAGTGTTAGTCTATATATTGAGAAGACTTGTAACCAGTTAAGAAAAGGGGAGCAATTAAGAGAATAGAAAAATTCAGAAATTTTCCTGTGTTCTCTCAATTTATTTATAATGTATGTGTTTTCTCCTGTAACAAAGTTAACAAGTAGTATCAGAACCTAGCAAGTATCGAGTAAGGCGAGTACCGAGTCACTGAAAAAAATCGTGTCAGCGATTTCCATTTCGCGCTTGACTCGCTCAGTGCTCCGAGGCGAGTGTCACCTTCCGTCCATCAAGAGAGAGAACAGCAGCAAGGGAGAGAAGTCGAGTCCTTTCTCCAAGCAAATCCATCAATTGGGCGTCACGTCAACAAGGCTGCAGCAAGTCCGTGTGGCGCGTCCGTCGAGCAAAGCAACGCCAGGCAGCAGGTGCAGTCCTCGTTTGGCGTGACACACAAGACAGAAGCTGAGTTGGGTTTTGTCCACCGATTCCGAGTAAGCACGCGTCTGTGATGCAACTCCAAGTCGGATGCGAAGTATAACACAAAAGCGGCTTCGGTTTTTTTTTTGTCCGTCCGCGCGAAGAAAAAGCCAAGTCGGTGTGTGGCTGTCCTGCGTAAGAACAAGTGAGCCAAGGTCGTCCCGAGTGAATACTCCAGAAGCAGAAAAGTCACCAAGAGAAAAAGGAAAAACATCTCAGTTTTTTTCTCCGTTCCCTCGGTCCAAGGGCCACTTCAAAGTAGCATGAGTTCTTGATTCGTGCTCAAGATCATGTCGCGTTCTCCGGGAAGCGGTGTCACCGGTGACGAAGCATCATCCAGTATGATGGCGAAAGAGAGTTCCATTATCTCGCTGCATTATCCGATGCTCACGATGAGCAATTATGCAGCATGGGTAATCAAGATGAAGGTGTACATGAAGGCTCAAGGAGTGTGGGACGCGATCGATAACGGCAACGTCGATGTGCGTAAAGATCAGATGGCATTGGCGGCCATCTATCAGGGCATCGTAGAGGAGACGCTCTTCCTATTGGCCGAAAAGGAGACGGCTAAAGCCGCGTGGGAGGCGTTGAAGACGATGCATCTTGGCACCGTTCTTGGCAGAGGGGGGTGAATGGTGCCTCTTTAAAAAATTACCCCCAAGTATCCACATGCGACTCTTATCTCCGATAGCTACAAAAGCTATGAAGAAAATGAGTCATGCTCTCTGGAAATCCAAAGGAGAAAACACCAGAAGAAAAGGCGGGACAACAACAGAAAACAGCACAGTCTGCAGGGGCCAGTCACACCGCAGGCATGAGACCAGTCTGACCGCACCCTGGCCGCCGGTCTGACCGCTTGCCCATGGTCGATCTGACCGCCGAGCAGTGGCCGGTCTGACCGCTCATATGCCGCCGGTCAGACCGCCAGCTAATACCCGATCTGACCGCTGGTCAGGGACCGGTCTGACCGGCCGAAACCCTAGAGGTCAGACCGGCCCCCCGAAAACAAAGCTGACTGAAACTTTTGCGTTGGTTTTTACTGAAATGAAGACCACAGAGAAATTGATGGGATTTCTGCTATTCTCGTCAAGCCAAAAGAGCAAGACTACAAACTTAAAAGTAGAGAGAGCTCAAGGAGAAGGGAATGCAGACCAAAAGTTATTTTGAACAGAATCTACTGCATTTGCCAACAAGAACCTGCAGAAACAAGCAAAATCCAAAATACTCATGATTCTTGGATCCCTTGCTCAAGAACCTTTGAGTTACAGCAGGTAATAATCTCAGAGGAAGGAACCACACTCCAAATTTAAGATTCCACCTAGAAAACCAAGAGGGCAAGGATGCCCTGACTTCAAACCCTAGGGAATCAAAAACAGAGGGAGTAAACTGACTTAGCTCCGAAAGGAGAGTATTCATTGATTCTAGATATTGCTCTTAGGAATTGAATGACCAAATGGCCTTGAGTATTTCCCATCATTGAGCAACCCAGAGCCAGCTCCTCAAACAAGATTCACTCCAAATCAAATGAAACAGCAGAAAACACACTGAAGCAAGAAATAAATGCAACCTAACAACTCTCCTTCTCATATTGATTCAATATCAGAAAGATTACAAGAGAGATAAGATTACATCGGCCCCATACGTAGTTGAAAAGAAGTGAAAGTGCTCTCACTACATGCTTCTCCCTCAGAACACACGCATACTCTGAGAACACACTCCAGAATACACTCGTTGCCTAGAGCTCACTGGCTTGCTTTTCCAGAGCCTCCTCCACACCACATATGAAGGCAAGAGCTCACCCTCTAATAGCAAATCAAGAAAGGTCAGCTGCAATCCACTCCCTCACCTCACATCCATATGAGGCAAAAGTCAAATACATGTAGAGAAGTGGAGGGAACCAACCATTTCTCTCAAACTTGAGTCAATTCTCCAAATTGCCCTCAAGCACCTTCCCAGAAGCTTCCCACAACTGGTACCTTGACCGTCTAGACCTCGACTCCTCCCTGAGTCTAGTCCCGGTCCGCTTCACTGCACACGACCGCACCCGGCATCCTGACCGTCTGGACCTCTGACTCCACCTGAGTCTAGTCCCGGTCCACCTCACCGCTGCCCGTCGTGTCCACCCGACTCCACCTGAGTCTAGTCTGGGTCTGTTCCGTCGCACACGACCGCAACCGACATCCAACCGTCTGGACCCCCAACTCCTCCCTGAGCTTAGTCCCGGTTATCTCATCGTTGCCTATCGTGTTCATCACCGGTAGCTCTAGCTTCGGTTCCTCGTCTCCCGACTCGCAGCCACCTCAGCAGCCTCGATCATCTTCGGCATCACCGACTGTCTGGACCTCAACACCTCCTGTGCCTAGTCCCGGTCCTCCTCGCCTCACCATGACCTAGCTCCAAAGTCCTGTAGTCACACAGACAAGCAAACTGTCACATAGCACCGCACGAAACAACATAATCAATATTAGCAATAGTAAAAGGTACTCAACCCTGGAATACCCAAAACAAACTCAAACTCTCTAACACAACCATCAATTACTCATCACAAACATGGGGATACCTCTACATGGTCTCTCATAAGGCAAAGGTGAGGTGTTATAATTGTAATGATTATGGATACTTTGTTTCATAATGCCCCAAACCGATGATGAAGAAAGCGTTTCTTGCTGAAACGCTCAGCAATGACGAATCAACAGTGCTCTGATGATGAGTTGAGTCAGGGACATTAAGAAGATGTGTCGTCGTCCAAACTCAAGTAAGGTGAAAAGAAAACGGAACGTTGAGGAGATGTGTCACCGTTCTGTATCAAGTATGAGTTTAGTAAGTCATAGTTGAGACCGACTGCCTCAATGTTTTAGAATCTTTGCATTTGGATGACCCATACTGGTTTAGTTGAGTTCCTACGTGTAGCTTGCATGTAGAACGCTTCATGTGGAGGCGTGGCTGGTAGTTCATAATGCATTGAGACTAAAATTAGAGTATGTCAATTCAAGATTAAGGGGGAGATTGTTAGAAATAATCTTGACTTAGAGTTCGAGACGTAGTAGATTTCGTCTCCGTGTGTAACTCAAGTTGAAGTTGTGTCCAACTTGAAGTCCGAATACGTATGCTAGTAGAAGAGTATTAGTCTATATATTGAGAAGACTTGTAACTAGTTAAAAAGGGAGAGCAAGTAAGAGAATAGAGAAATTCAGAAATTCTCCCGTGTTTTCTTGGTTTATTTATAATGTGTGTGTTTTCTCCTGGAACAAAGTTAACAATTTTGTACCACTAGCACATCCTATGATCAGAGGGTAGGTTTTTTTCAATTATGGCTTTTAGTTTTAATATAAGTGTTTGTGTGAATAAACCGAATATAGATAATCTATTAAGCTGCTTCAAAAAAACTATCCGGATAAACCGCTTCAAAATAGCAACAAAAAGTTATCTCATTTGTCAGTTTGAGGGAAACTATAAGCCAAAAAGAATGAGGTATTCATCCTCGTGAGTGAGAATTTACGATGGGCGCCTAGTAGGGAGGGTAAAAGTAATTTTAATTTTGTTGTGTTATCTCTTTTTTATAAAATGCATACGAGTAGGTGTTATCTACTTGCTTAATTTTAGAACAATAGGCCAGTCTTTTGTTTTCTACACTTACGAGCAATAGTAAGTGCACATACGCAACTTGTAGATTTATTGATAAAGTTATGCATCTAGTGGTTTCTTGGTATATGTAACATCCCAAAAATTCGCTTTCTGAAAAATTTAATTCCAAATTAATTATTTTAAATTATTTGAACTTTATTTGGATTTATCTGAATTTTATTTCAAAATTTAAATCAAGAAATGTATTTTAAATATTTTATTAAAGCCAAAAATAATTCATTTGATTTTTCCCAACCTTTCCTTAATTTTTAAATAATTTCTGAGAATTTTTTGGAATTAAAAATCAATTTTAAAAGTTAAAAAGTATTTTATAAAATTATTACATGCAAATCTGAAATTAAAAATATTTTTCTAGGTCTAAAATAGCTCCAGGAATATTCTATGAATTTTCTGGAATTTGTAGACATTAATAACTATTTTCTAAGCAATTATAAAGTTTCTAGTATTTTTTGAAAAGTAATCCGAAAATAAAAATCAATTAAATCCAAGCTTGCCACGTGTCGGTCTCAGATCAAATCCACTCCTTCACTTGATTTAATCCTAGCCATCCAAAGTCACTTACCCCTTCACTTCAATCCAAAGGCCCTGATTCTCTCACTTGCCATGTGTCATCAATCCGACGGCCCGTACCCCTTCACTTCCCCTTTCTCTCACCGACACGTGGGACCCACATGTCTTATGTTTCTTCTACCTCACCTTCTTCCTCCTCTAGCCCTCTCTCTCTCCTCCATTGATGCCGAAAATAAAGCTCAATAAATCGGCCTTCCCCTTTTATTTCCCGTTTGAGTGTGCATTTGAATGCCCTAATCATTTCCCACCCATGGCCGGCCGCCTCCCCTCTTTATTCCTCTCTAAAACCGCCGGTTGTTTATCTTCTCTCTCCATCTATAAAACCCCTCTCCCCGCCGCCCTTCTCCACCCTATCGGCCTCCCCTCTCCCCGCCGCCCTCCTCCACCCTTCGGCCGCCGCTCCCGCCGCCGTTCCAGCCATCAATCGCCGCCGCTCCAAGCTCAACCGCCGCCGCCACCATCTCTCCTCGCCGCCGGCCGCCCCGGTCCTCCCCGACCCTGCCGCCGCCCCCCTTCTCCTCCGCCCCTCGCCGCCCCGCCGTCGGCTGGCCGTGCGCCGGTGAGCTGCCGCCCGTGCCCCATTTCGGTCGGTGCCATGTGGCCGGCCCTCGCCCGCGTGGCCGCCGTGTGCGCGCCGGCGTGGCGCCATGTCATCGGGAATGCCACCTCGGCCGTCGCCGTCTCCCGTGGACTCGGTCCACGGTAGACCGGGCCCACGTGTCATAAATTTTGAATTTCAAATTTATCGATGACGTCATAAATCATCTTTTTCAGTATAAAAATAAATTAGGAAAATAATATTTTTTTTCTTTTTCTCCTATTTAATCTTTCGGAAGCCATAACTTTCTCATTTTAACTCCGATTTGACCCGTTCAAATTTCTAAATTTTTCTAAACTCATCAACTATCCAAATATACACACTTTTTGAATTTTTGAATTTTATTTGAATTTATGTGTATTTATTTGTTTTGTTTGCTCTGTCTTTTCGCGCGTAGATTCCGCTGTTGCCGAAGATTTCTCCGCTCCCCAGCAAGAAGACCCCGAGAGCGTGCAAGAAGGCAAGTATCCTTTGAACATTTTGAACCTATGTTTGAAAAATGATTTTACTTAATTTAAATTTACTTGCATTGCTATTTACATAGAACATTAGTTTCTATCTTAAGGTATTAGTTAATCCAACCTTGTTATGTCCTCAATTGAAGTTGAATGCCATGTACCTTTGTAACCTTAGGATTTTCTTTGTCTCAATAATGAGATTATTATTAAATCTTTGATAAATATTAGAACGGTAGTAAATTGCTTAGTCATGCTATTTAACTTTTGTAACCTTGGAATGGGAAATTATATTTCATTAAACTAGATTTTGTATTCGAAAATTAGTGGCGATTGGCGTTGCCACTGTTATTTTAAAATTAAAATGTGAAAATTGTTTTAGACCAGGGCGGATGGTTAGATTGGATTGGTGCGGTAAGCACGAGATCTTGTAAAGTGTATGTTCCGCCCTAGTCAATTAAGGACCGACTATTGTGATTGTCCAGACTAAGTATTACCGTGCAACCCCAAGTCTATATGGGTACGACCTAGCTGATTAACTTACGATAGTTTAGTTTAGGTGCCACCAGTGGAAAGTGGGTGCCAGAGATTTACTGGTTATTCACAGTGAGGGACAGGGATTTACTGTACTCATATGGCGCGAGTACAGCGCATCAAGAGTCAAAGTTGAGAGGTCCGTGGTGTCCTTGATGGTAGTCACCTTCATCTCCCAAACACGAAGGTCGAGTGCAGCGAGCATCTAACGAGCGTTGTCTGAGTCGGGGTATGTGAGACCGACCGCTCGGAGGTTGCTCAGAATCTTGTGAAAATGCGCAAAGCACTCATCGAGGGACTCACCAGCGAGCATTTCAAACTTGTTGTAATCTCGCTTGAACTGGTCCTGTCGGACTGTCTTGATCTGGGTGGTGCCCTCATGGTAAGCATCGAGGGTCACCCAGATGTCGAAAGCCGACGTAAGATGAGAGATGCAGTCAAACTCGCTTCGGCTCAACCCCTGGATTATGATGTTCCTTGCCTTTGCATTTGCCTCAACATCGGGCATGTTTGCCACATTGATGTTCTCATCGACAGGAACAACATATCGTACTTTGACCTTACGCCAGATGGTGTAGCCCTGAGCCTGGATGTAGGTCTCCATCCGACTCTTCCAGAAGGGATAGTCGATCCCATCGAAGATCGGGGGCTTGGTCGAGTACTTGTCCGTCGCCATAGCTCTAGAGACCGGTTAAGATTTATGAAGAAGAGCTAACCGGCTCTGATACCAATTGTTGGACCGAAATGGCGACAGAGGGGGGGTGAATGGCGCTCTCAAGAAAATTAAATTCGCCCATCAAGAATCCACACTTATACTTCTTCTCCAATAGCTGTGGAAGCTATGAAGAAAGAAGATAGGCACTACTGGAAGTCACAGCAACAAGGCTAAACCAGATCCAGAAAGAAACAGTCAAGAAAAATAATTTCAAAGCAGGTCTGACTGCAAACGGTAGTACCGCTGAGACGAGCGATTGTACCTCTGGGCGGTAGTACTGCTGAGCCGAGCGGTAGTACCTCTTGAGGAGCGGTAATACCTCTGAGCGGTAGTACCTCTCGAGGAGCGGTAGTACCGCACGAAGAAATCAGCAAACAGAGCAGGCTGACAGAAGTTCTGAAACTTCGGATTTTTGGCTAAATCAAGGAAACGAAAGGAAAACTTCTGATCTTTTCAGAGAGAGACATCAAGGGACTATTCTAAAACCCTTTAGGGCCTCAAACAATATGGGACCTAAGCAAGAACACAAGAAATTCAGAGATTAGCCAAGAACTTGAAAAATACAGAGAGCTACCCAAAAACTCAAATTCTCATCTAACCATTGATCCTTTGGCCACGAAACTTTGAGGATAGCTAATTAATAGCCATAAGACTCTGCATGCCAAATTACACCTTTTCTCATGAAGGGAAACATGAAAATCATCAAAACCGAGGAAATGAAGAGCAGAGAAGTCCCAAACATGAAATCTGAGATTAAACCAAGTTTGCTATTGCGAAACTTGATCAAATGATCTTGAGGCATCATCTCAATATAGAGCAACCCATTTTGGGCCTTCCCAGCAAGAAAGAACTTCAAATCACAAAAGGAAGAAAATCACCCAAAGGGAGAAAATGAAGAACAGAGAGGCTGCACAGGAGAAAAATTTCAGATTTTCATTCATTGAACCAAAAGGAATACAGAGGAGTCCCGATACGCATGGACATTAGAACAAGGAAGATTACATGCTTATCACTCCAATCTCTCCCTCTCCCCAAGCCAAGAACTCATCTACTCTCTCTACATTCTTGGAGGAGCACTCAAGAACACATCGAAGAGGGACAAGAAAACAACAGAACTCTGCCTCTCCTACCAACTAAAGCACCACCCACTAAAGCCTAAAGCCAAAACTAACTCACAAAACTCATTTTGACTAAAACAAACCCTAGAAACCCTTGGAGTGCATGAGTGGGCATGCAGCCACCACCATCTATTTATAGCCCTTGGCTAACAGGTCTCCAACACGTTACGCCTGCTAAACCTGAACGGAGCCCGCTCCCTTTTTTGCAGCCTTGCGAAATTACCATTTCGCCCCTCCTGCACCTTCCGGGAAGCTTCCGCGCTCCTTGTTGTCCAAGCCTCGCAACCACATCGAATCTCCGCCGTATTCGACACATCTCGATCGTTCTGACCTCGACACCGCCCGTGTCTAGTCCGGTCACCTCGTGTCTCGCCACGACTTCGCCTCGACGTCTTGCAGCCAACACAGACAAGAAACACATCAAATAGCACCGCTCGATACATGTAAGCCTAAATGCATTTATGAAATAGCCCAAATCTGACAAGTCGACATAATATGCAACCTAAGCCCTTTGATCAGGTTTGACCAAGTCCATTGCACCACGCAACGACATGGTCCGAACCAGCCAAATCAAACTCGACTTTCCTAAACCGATGTCAATTACTCATTACACACACGGAATGACCTCCACATGGTCTCTCAGATATATTATCTGGGTCTCATGACAAAGGAAGCATGGTGACTGTTAGGATAATTTATCTCTTAGGGGTAAAGTTGTACATCCTCTGCAGAGTGTTAAACTATTCGAATAGCCGTGCCCACGGTCAAGTGCAGGCAAGGAATGCATTCACATGGTAGAACTTTGGTCTTTCGTTTTAAAAACAAAGTTTTGGTATTCCGAGAGCGGAGGGAACTCTCGGAAGGTTGTCCTGGCGGTTGGAGCCAGAGTGGGTGGTTGGAACCCGTCGTTTTAATTTTTATCGGTTAGAGCTGGTTATGTAGTGTTGGTGGATAGAACCTTCACTACAAATGTTTAATAGTTTCAGTTAAAACAATTACTTTGTAAATTAATGCATTCGAAAATATTTAATGTTATTTGAAATAAAATATTGTTTTGTGCAAAAGAACCATATAGCCCTCATTTGTTAAGCCTTGCATCTACTGCATTTCTTTCCCAAGACTTGCGGATTACTTTATGTACGCGCATGCTGCACTAAAAATCAACTCAGAGGAATATGAAGCTCAAGAGGGAGACTACGACTACTTCGCGTGTGAATTCGACGAAGGATTCCCGGAGTACTAGGTTGCACTTCCCCAGTCAATTGCCTGTGGCGTATTGTTGGGTCTTCACTGGATTTATCTTCTGCTTCCGCTGTGTTTTGTGTGTGTGTGAGGTCTTGAAACCTCAGTTGTAATAAAGAGACCTTTCGATCAGTACTCTCTATTATTGTAATAATCGTTGTTGGTTATGTACTCATCACTGTTTGACTGTGTGCACTAGCTTTGATCTGGGACTAGTGCTGTAATATACAGAGGGTCCGGGTTCGTAAATCCGGGGTCCCGACAGTATAGCTCCACATCAAGAGATGAAAATATACATTTTTTATGTGAGACTCACCCTATCCCCTCCCTCCTAAGGAAACTTTTTGCATGGGATGGGACTACCATGGGCTCTCCTCTTCCATTGATCGTGTCCATGTATTTGCAAATATTAATCGACCCTTTCTCTTCTTTTTTGTCACTAGCGACAAGGAGTCTTACGATGTTGGAGATGGCCTGACAGGGGTTTTTCGTAAGCATTTAATACACATGGATGTCTACTTGGGTTTGTCCCCTAGGATTGTCGTATCATCTATGTGACATACCTTATAAGCGACGTATTCACATATCATTTCCTCAAGTGTAGCACACAAGCTTAGTATGCATTAATCTAGTTAAAAAAGGAAAAGTCCAAAGGAGCATGCGAATATCAATAGAAGACAACATTGTTTACACTAAAACTTGGGCCCTGTTTGGCAGAGCTCTAGCTCTAAGAAATCTGTAGATTTCCTAGAGCTGATCATCTGTAGCTCTAGGAAATCCTGGATCTAGAGTTGCAGGCATGTTAAGTGCGTTTACATGACTCATTCATTTATATTATATATTAAATAAAAATATTTAAATCACTTTAATTTAGTCAACAAACTACAGATCCAACATAGATCTCGGAGCTAGAGCTGTGCCAAATGGGACCTTGGTAAAAAAAAAGGCGACTACACTCTGTCCGTGCATCCGATCAAGAGACTGCATGGATACCCAAATTCGGCTACACAACCAAAAATTATGGACCTTATGCCATTTCTGTTTGACGTGTCCTGTGCTCGATTCATGTCACCCAACCTACGCAGAAATGCAAAAAAAAAAAAAAACACCGCTGCACCCTCCTCCCTCCATCTCACATCATGATGATCACTAGGTTTTCTCAATACAACCATTTGCTCCACACCTCAACTCTCTCCTTTTGCAAAAACCAAGATATGTTCCAGCTAGTCGATGGAGAGGAGGCACGAACACTAGATTATTGCTTCTTCACGGTTCCTTGCCGCTTCCCTTTCACCTGCATGAAGGGGGCGAAGGTATGGGCAAAATCCCTTTAGTACTATCCCAACCTCCATTGCAAGCAATTCATGTATTTTTTTTGCAGATGATTAAAAAGGTAGAACAAAAAAAAATTGGAAAACCAAAATATAATGCAGCAAAAATAATGAACAACCCATACGCATGCACATGACCTATAATATATGTATGATTCTGATGAGTAATCACAAAAGGAGAAAAATGAAAAAACATCCCTGCACATGAATTTGCCCCCACATGATCAGTACTCATTGGGTTGTGTATCACTATCACACCTCCCTCACCATGGATTCACACTTTTACTTTGTGATATAAAGCTCTTGTACAGCCTGTAAACGTGAAAAAAAGAAATTAACTATCAATATACCCTAGATTACTTGTCAATGTAGCATATACTGCTTGTCAACATATTAAAAGATTGCTAATTCATACTAAATTGAACTGCTAGTGAGTATTGACACATGTTAGTGGTGCTAATCTTATTTTGCTTGCAAATAGCTTTTCAGCACGGTATAAATTGTTTGTGAGCTTAGCATGTATTGCTAGTATATAGTAATTTGTGTTTTTGAAAACGTCGTATATAGTAATTGAAAAATTGTAGTGGCATACTGGCGCAAATGGTGTTTATCATAATTGCTTGTGATGCTGATAAAAACTGCTTTTCAATATAATATAAATTGCTTTGTTAGCATAGCATGTATCTTTAGTATATAGTAACTGAAAAATGGTGGTGGCACAAATGGTGCTTATCATAATTTGCTTGCGATGCTGATAAAAACTACTTGTCAATAAATATTGAATTGCTTGTTGAAACTACGTCGAATTGCTTATCATACATAAATTATTATAGCAGATTGCTTGTTATATACAATTTATTCGATGAACAATAAATTAGAATACTCAGCATGATATTCAGAATTTTAATTTTTCATGATTTTATGTGTCAGTTCTGTTTTGATAAAAAAGCAATATTATACAAATTTTGCTCAAATTGACCTAGTTAAATTACCTATTATACTATCATAACTTGCTCTCCTCATGGTCTATCAAAATGTTGTTTAGTTGTGCAACATAAAAATCCACTAAAAAACTTAACCATTCAACACTAGAAATATGCTGGCACATCATACATGTGGTTCAGAAAATATAGAAAGTTATGAACAAAACCAAGAGAAAGATGAACGTAGAAATAGTACCAAAGAAAATTATGATAGTTAGGTTGATATTGAGATTTTTTTTCTCGAATGTATGACAATAATAATTTGTATATAACAAGCAGCCCATGCTACAGTTTTAACAAAGCAAGCTATTCTTTATTGACAAGCAGTTTATATTAGTATCACAAAGTAAATTAGGATAAACACCATATGTGTCACTATCAAATTTTGAATGCTACAATATGCTAATTAATATGCAGGTACAACACACATATAATGCAGGACAAAACATGAGTTTTTTGTGAACACTTACCTCTTCAATTTTCACTTTGCCTATTTCCCTTTACTGCATAGAAGAAGCTCACTTTTGCCTCCTTCTGGTTCCTCCAACCAACAATTCAAAAGCAGAACACTATGAATAGAAACCAGAGAGACAAATGAACGTGAATCGGTACTGAAGAAAATATATGCATGCGGCCAACCATTTAGAATGAAACATTTCAAAGAATGAACCTTATTTAAAACATGCTGCTCCTATAGTCAGCTTAAGCTAAAGCCTAAAGGTTTCGAAAATTGCTATCATGATTATGAGGATTCTCATCTCTATGATTTATTCAAAGATATTAAAAAAATGCTACCAACCAATCAGAATAAAAAGATTCAGAAAGGGATTTGGGGGAAATTTACAATGAAAAAAGAGCTAAATGAATTAACAAAAAAGAGAAATTAACTTAGACTATCTAGCCACTGTTGGATTTGGGGGAAATCCAATCAGTTGATCAAATCAAACCCTACATTGACCTTAATATGTCGCTTGACTACGTGCCTCCATCACCTCTTGCTGCTACCCAATCCCCACCGCTAGCAAATTCCCCCAACTCTCTACACGTGTGCTTCAATTCCCAAAATGTCTAAGCTGTTTGCGCAAGCAATACCCCCCCAATCCATGAAAATTTCCACCAAAAAATCAACAAAAATCCCACAAAATCCGACGCCTACGTGAATCATGGTCAACGTAATGCACTAATCCACTGTCACCACCTCCCCCCCCCCCCCCCCCCCCCCCACAACTCTATACCTCTCAGCTTGAATCTCCGAGCGTCCAGCCCGTTCGCACAAGCAAAACCACACTGAATACATGAACCTCCCCTAATAAAATCACCATAGACCCTATCCCAACTCCAAAAAAATTCTACAACTTACTTGCGTGAATTGTCACCGCTTGCAGCGAAGCACTGATCCCCATCGCCGCCACCTCCCGCCACTCTACACCTCTCTACTGCCCTCTACCACCCATAGAGTACACTACCAAAGTGCTTCCCCTCTTTGAGAAGTGAGAAACCCTAACCCTCTTTGAGAAGTGAGAAACCCTAGCCCTAGTTGTTGAACAGCATAAGCAAGAGGAAATCAAGAAGATGCTTTAGAAGACAGAAAGAAAGACAAGCTTTCACAAAGGATCGGATGCTACTGATACATCGAGTGTCGCTCCTCCACTGTAAAGTTGATCATATGGTCTAGCCTACCCATGTGCCCATCCGGCATCATAATACCCCTTCTTATAGCAGGGGGGATTCCCGGCCCCCCGCTCGGCCACGTCCCCCGCCCGCGCGCTCCGGCCAGCGCGTGGCGGGGGTTTCCTGTACGGCCAGGGGAGGTAATTCCCTCCGGTTTTCCGAAAATTACGTGCAGGTCCTTTTTCCTCGCAGACAGGTCCTTTTTCCTCGCGAAAACGTCCTGACGATTTTTTTGCGGCGAATTTTTCTGAAAACCCCCTCCAATTTGCAGGATAGCGCCCTGCGGTTTTCTAAATTACGTACGGGTCCTTGTTTCGTTACATACAGGTCCTTAATTTTTACGAAAAAGCCCTTAAACTTTTTTGAAAATACGTATGTGCCCTCAATTTTTTTAAAAAAACTCCTCACAAATTATCGTCTCTTTTACTTCGGTGCACACGGTGGCTGGCGCGGCGTGTCGCCGCGCCTATGTGGCTAGTCCCCTTCTTATTCCCGGGGGGATTCCCCGCAGGAGGCACGGGCCACGTCGCCCCTTTGCCTCCCTCGGCCGGCGCGTGGCGGGCGGATTCCCGTACGGCCGGGGGAGGCACTTTCCCTGTATTTTTCGTAAATTACGTAGAGGTCCTTTTTTTCGTGAAAAGGTCCCTGTTAATTTTTTTAGGCCCCTCCATTTTGCAGGATAGCGCCCCGCGTTTTCTAAATTACGTACGGGTCCTCATTTATTACGTACAGGCCCTCGGTTTTTTACGAAAAAACCCTTCGACTTTTCTGAAAATTACCCATGTGCCCTCGATTTTTTACAAAAAAAACCCTTCGACTTTCCAAAAAATACATATATGCCCTCAATTTTTTTAAATTTTTTTTAGACTCCTCACGAATTATCGTCTTTTTTAGTTCGGTACACACGGTGGCTGGCGCGGCGTGGCGCCGCGCCTATGAGGCTAGTTATCTTCACGCAGCATGAGCACGTTCGAACATACAAAAACAGCTGCGCAGCCAATCATATTCCAGTGGCGAGCACAGATGTCAACGGTTTGCTTCCCTCTCCATCCGATGGCTCTGCAGACCGTGCGGGAGACAACGCACACCGGAAACAGGATTTTCCATCCATTTAAATATGCATAAACACAAAAAGATAGCAGGTCATGTTCTTCTGTGTACAGATCATACGGATTCTGCTGGGATTCAAACCGCTAGGGTAATAACGCGCCTGCTATTGCTCCTATTTATCACCCAACCTATGACTTAAGCATCATATTACTTGTAACTTTGCTATAAACTGTCCCATTGCAAAGCTGATTTTTGCGCAAAAACCATATTACAAATTGTGACGATAATGGCCCCACACAAAAGAACGCATCAAAAACGAGTGTACCATGGAGCACGAATAGTCTAGCTGAAATTAAGTCATCAACAAAGAGCAAGAGAAAGGAACTACGATGTACAAGATGATAAATTGAAACCGTTCGTCATAACGGACATACTCGGACACAATTCAGTTGGTAACCACCATACGAATTCAGTAGCGAGAGTTCATCGCATTTAACCCATCATAAAGCCTACCAAAAACGGCACAACAGTATGGTGACAGCGGTGTTAGCCTTCTCCAGAACTTGGGAAGGAGACAGAAGATATCTTTGCCAGAGCTGGCAGACGGTGGTCATCAGCATCACCATTCCTCTCCATGTATCTTCTCTTAGAAGACCAACCCTTGAGGCATGTTAAAAAGAGCGCGAATAGTTTCGCTGGCCACATCCAAAAGCTGTAAATACTCGTCTGCTCCATCAACCAAGCACTGCAAATTCCAAAAACAAAAGGATAATGAGAAAAATGGAATGGGAAGTCCAATACATTGGAGCTATTATCATCGCTAGTGCATGGTTTTAATGTCACACCACATAAAAATGTTGGAATTGTTGAACTGTATATAAATGAAAACATTATCACTATTGCTGAAATACCCATGCGGAACATCTCAGAAACAGAGAAACAGAAAGGTTAGCTGTCCTCCATCATAATCCTCTATGGTATATTTTTCCAATGTTCTAGGTTTCCCTTTAGAAACATGCAACTCATGAGAACGAGGACGATCCCAGTTGACCATACAGTGGAACTAGCATATAATAGAAGTATAAAACAAAAAACAACAGTAAGACAAACCTTATCTGCTTCCCCAAGCTTTTTACATATTCTTGCCTTCTGCTCATCTGGAATATCATCCGCATTAACAATCACATCTTGAAACTGCATAAAGTACTTCAGTTAGTGGTACTGATAAGATGAAAGCAACAGGTAACTACAGTATGACATCTAGACACAAAGCAAATATATATGACCTGTGAGATCAGCTGTGACACTGGATATCCATCTGCAATAATATTGCTTACTTCCTTGTTTGCTACATCAAATTCTCCAGATTTGCAAGCCGCAAGCAGTGACTTAACAACATCTTCAGGGATAGCCTGACACAGGATGGGCCAACTTAATGAACAAAGTAGTTTGACCTCCCAAGAAAAAGAAACAGTTCTTTAAATTATTTGTTCAAATCACCAAATCCTTGCATGGTAAAATTTATCACAGCATGAAATGATTTTCCAGGCCAAATCACATCAGTGAATTTCCTTTACAACTCCCCCCACCCCGCGCGCGCGGATATCACCGGGCATGAGGGCAAAGGCTGGGGCGACAGCCAGAGCAGGCAAACGAATAAAATGATGGCAGCGTGCTTGTGGGCCAAGGGCGTGTTTATGGGCCTTGGTCATGCCCTTGGTCCATTAGTGATCAGTCATTAGCCCAACAAAGCCTAAAGGCCAGCTCCAACTCCAAGGGTCCAACCCCTAACCCTTGGTGTGGTGGTGCTCGTGCTGCGTTCAGCTGAGCGGGCGCATGGCGATGATTGGGGAGGCACGTCCCGGCGGCTGGGGCCACAGGTGAAGGAGGGAGGAGGCGATTGGGTGCATGGGGGGCGGTGTGCGGCGGAGGTGATTGGGGGCGGAGCACGACGGCCACCAGAAGCAATGTGGCGCCGAGCCACAGCCACCGAGTGCGGGCAGCAATGTCTAGTAACTGATTTGCCACTTGCTAGAAATTGATTTGAATTTGGCACTTGGCAGCTTGTTCTTGTATTCAGAATTACATTTCTAGGAACTTATAAGTTACAAGCATCTAGATGATGTTCTAATGTTTACCACGAAGATAATTCTCTATGATGTTAGTTGACATTATAATGGTGGAATTAATAACTGGCCAAATTAATACACTTACACCAGAGTACATCTACTATTTTGCACCAACAATGTATACATGTTCACATGCGTATTGCAGTTCTTGATTCATTTTAGTGTCCTACTAGTGCGATTACAATTTTACCTGTGTATGCTTGCTTTACTATTGGATATTAATAGTGATCCACACTGCCATACCTAAGATTTTGTTCTGCATCCGCCACTGCTTTGTGTGCAGGACCTCAGTAAAGACTAATGCAAGATCCACTTTATTAAGTTCAAGAGAACATCATCAAGCAAGCAAGATTTTGTAAAACATCAATCGCCAAGTAGAACAATATGTTGCAAATGCAGGAAGTAGCAAAATTTGTAATATAACATATGTACGTTATCCATTTGCAAATAAGGAAAGAAAAATGAGTGATGATATACCCCTGAAACACTAATCAAGTCAGTGGAAGATATAGAAGATCCAAATAAGCGAGCTGCACTCTGCAACAAAATAAAAGGTATATGGAATTAAGATAAATTAACCATAGCATAATGCAAAGGGCAAACTCAGGAAACCATCAGACCTGAAGGTAGGTTATAGCACGACGAAGATCACCTTGAGAGATGGCACTTAGTGTGGACAACGCCTAATATGGAAAATACAAAAATCACTCAATATAAGTCAATAATGAACTAATGAATTTGCGGCAACAATTGACCTGAGAATATACTTGATGTAGATATACGTTTTGAAGTGAACACAGTAAGCTACCTGATCATCAAGACTGAGTCCTTCTTCATTGCATATATGCAAAATGCGGTTGCTCATCACATCTTCCGAAAGAGGCTTGAACCTAAACTTTGCACATCTTGATGCAAGTGGCTCTATTATCCTGTATGCACGTTAGGATCATAAATTAGATAAATTAAATAAATAATGTGACACAGGAAAATTTATAAGAAAAGATTGATAACATACCTGCTGATATAGTTGCATATAAAAAAGAATCTTGTCACTTTGGAGTAAGTCTCCATAGTACGCCTCAAAGCATTCTGCAGACAAATACAAAAGAGCATAACTCATAATTACTGGATAAGTTCTGCAGCAACACGGATAGAAGAGTGCTGCATGAGGTGATGTACCTGGGCATCTTCTGTCATCGAATCTGCTTCATCTAGTATAATAATCTTGTATGGTGGGCAGGGATAACCACTGAAGACCATCGCAAAGACAAAAGTAGTCAAGATTTAACTATAGATGAACAATGAAAAGGTCCCTAATTTTGATGAACTTACCCTTTGCGTGCAGAACCAACAGCAACAGCAGCAAAGTCCTTGATTTTGGTCCTCACCACGTTAATTCCACGATCATCACTAGCATTAAGTTCTAGAACTCTTGACTTGTAGAGCTCTGGACTGCATCATCCAAAGAGGACACCAAAAACTGAAGTAAGTCCCTGAAGTCTTGAACTTATTGAGACTAGTCTTGCATAGTTTGTAAGTAACAAAATTCTTCTAATGTTATTTATTATTTAGTAGATCATCGTTACTGAGCTTTCACGAATGAATATAGGAAAGTAACCACCATATGCGTAAAATTGATAACAGGGCAAATTTGCTCGTGTTATATCACACGAAAACTCCACTTCTTTAAATATGCTCCCCGGGGGAGGGGGGGGGGGGCGTTTGTAGATCAAACAGTGTCAGCATAAAAATTACGATATGAGGTATATTCTAATCAATTCGAAATATTAATTATCCAAAGGCTTGTGAAAAGATACTAGAACCAATTACTTATCCCAGCAAAAGAAGAAAACCTTTGAAAAAACACCCCTTCCGTTTCAAGCCTAGTATTGAATGTCTAGTTTATTGGAAAGATACTAGAACCAAACACTTATCCCAGCAATAGTTGTCTAGTTTATTGGAATTCATCATTTCAAAATAGCTGTACATTGAAAGAATCAAGAGTTTAGTTGCAGTTTTTCCATCCTTGTGCCTCCTTGTCCTTAGTGTGTGTTCGTAGAATAGTTGACAACTATTTTGAAATGGAGGGAGTATCTATATCCTTAGCCTATAAAAAATCCAAAATTTGAACTTGAATTGCAATTTGACCATGCTACCATTCAACTCATTGGTCCAATAGCAAAACATTAAAACATCATGTTGATGAGTATTGGCATATCTAGGACTAGGAATCAACCATGTCCTCCAATAAATTGTTTCAACTTTCAGAACATCCACACAATTCTTGAAATTCTACAAAACAGGCATGCCAATCTTTGACAAACAAACCAAACACCCCAACATTTTGATGGTCCATCCTTACGAAATTGTCCAACCTCCAACATAAACTCCACATCCTTGCCATTCTCTTGGAATTGCACAGCATAACGTTATGAAATTAAGGTTAATCATCTCACTGGCCCATCCAACGCTCCCATTACATTGGCAATTATCGCACCTTACCAAGATTACATCATTGCGTATCACTTATACTAACCGAACCAAACCAAAAACACAAAAAAAAACAAGGGAATCAATGGCCAGCAAGGGAGTACCCGAAGAGCTGGTAGGCGATGGCGAGGGCGGTGGTGGTCTTCCCCGTGCCGGGTGGGCCGTAGAACAGCATGTGCGGCAGCTGCGAGGGACCAAACAGCAAATAAGAAACCTCCTAGGGGGTTCCCTGAACCCAAAAAAACATGGAGAGGAAGGGAAGCGGGGTTAGGGTTAGAGCTCACGTCGGCGGTCTGGAGGGTGGTGGTGAGCACCCGGACCACCTCCTCCTGGTGCGCCACGTCCTTCACCTGCCTCGGCCGGCTGTGACGCCAGGAAGAGGAGCAGGCACAATTAGAGCAAACCACGAGGGCTTCTTTGCAAATCGTGAAAAAGATGGGGTGAGGTCGCCGCTTACTATTTCTCCACCCATGGCTGCGACGCCGGCAAGAGCGGCGCCATCTGCTTGTCCTCCTCCGCCGCCGCCGAGGGAGATGGTCGCGCGCGCAGGCGGGGACCGGTGGCGGGCTACTCCTTGGTTTCGCGCCCTCTGCTTTTTTTTAGCGGGGCGGGGTAAGGTTTTGGGAGCGGTTCCCCTCTCGATCGAGGGGTTTTGGCAATTTGGAGAGGCCACGTTGGTAGATAAGCACTGCCTTTCCAACCTAACTGCAAGGGTTGCCGTTCGTTCAATCGGCCGCGTTCATTCCGAAACGAACGGCCTAGGTCACCTAACCGTACACGGCCCCATCAGCAGTACAAGCAAACTGATTTGTAGAAAACTAGAATGTGCATTCGTGTGTGTGTTGAAATGGGGCACCATGGTGTCCGTGTACAAGTCTCTGTCTTTAGATTACTTTTAGATGTGTGCAAGTGCAATGATATATAATATATCAGGATGGAAAGCCTTAATCATGGATGAAAAGTCTCAATCATGGATGGAAGGTTTCAATCATGAAGTCTGAGTACCATGGTGTCACTATTATTTATACTATATATATATAAGGAATAAGTCCAAAACATCCTAAACCTTGTTTAAAAGTGCATCTAGCTCTCTAAACTATGAAATTAAACATTTAACCTGCAAACTTTGTAATCCAGTTATTATGAAACACAAGGTAAAAATAAAATGATAAGAGAACAAGACATACATATTTAACGTGAAAAATCCTTGTGGGAATACTACGGACTTACGAAGGCAAATCACTATAATGAGGAGATAGGCGAGAAATAAGTCCCACACAGAAAGGAAACATAATCAAAGTCGGTTGCTACACGTTAACAACATATTTGATACAATCTGTGCATGGTCCTGACACCGATCATACCACATTTGGTATGAGACGATGCAATGTTTTACATAGACATAATACGAATTCGGATCAACTTTAATAATTTTTACCTTCAGTTGAATTCTCTCTAGTAGTTGAAAACGCAATAAACCCTTTTAATTAAATCAGGATGAATACCTTTTACGTTAAAAATCCATCACTAATCTTCAACAAAGGAATACTAGAATAGTCTTTATCTAAATGCTTATCATGAAGCAACATTGACACATGCAGAAGCGCGAATTTTTTGCATGGATAATCCATTTTTTATTCGAAAATACATAAATATACCCGTGGGAAATTTTTTTACAGAAATAGGCTCAAGTCGCCCCCCATTGGGCGACTCTCACCTTTCGCCCAACCGGGAGGCGACAAAATTTGTGTCGCTCTACCTTCGAGCGACTGCAATTAGTCGCCTTCCTATTGGGCGACTTATAATGCAGTCGCCCAATAGGAGGGCGACTTTACTCTCCCCCCGTGATTTTTTTAGAGCTTTGTCAATTTTGTAGTTTTAAACTGGGAAAAAATTTGGTATAGTTGTAATAAAAGTTTATGTTCACTGGATGTTGTAGGTGCATAAAAAATTTTGGGAAATTTTTTTAAGAACGATTAAGTGTAGAACATTCGATACATAAAGTGGTAAGTGGCATGTGTGGAACTCTGTGACTTCTAATGTTCAGAACTCCACCACTAGTCCTAACATGCCTTAGGGAATATAACTTGCTGGGTCTATTACATTTTATCTACTGGGTGTAGCGTGGTTGTTTCCCCTTTTTCTCGCGCCCTGAAGATGGCTCCGCTGCATCATTCTTCCTGTCACTCTTGGTCTTGAGAGCTGCCTCACGAGCTTGAAGCTCTTCCTCCTTATGCTTGATGGCTGCTTCACGCAGACTTAACTGCTCTCGCCTCCTTTGCAGCTCATCCTCCTTGCCCTTCAGACGGACTTGGTCCACCCTCACGCGACGCTCTTGCTCAAGCCGCATCTGTCGTTCCACCTCGCGAGCCTGAGTCATCTTGACAAAGTATTGTCCTTTGTTTTCCACCTTCATTGGCCGGTTCCGTGGCCATGCCGGCGGCACCCGATCCACCCATTCGATGAACTTGCAAGGCTTTGTGTGGCGTGGTAGATGTCATGGATGAAGTTGAAAAATGATAACGAGAAACAAAGAATTTAGTTGTCGTCGTTACCATGAAGTCGTCATCCAGGTCTGGACACTTGAAGAACTTACGGCCGTAGTTGGCTCGTTGTACTCGATCCGTCCAGACGCACAACATCGTCCTAAAGCCGCAATGGCACTTTGGGCGCTCATGCCACTCCGGCACTCCAAATGGGTTGGACCTCCAGGAAGACATTGTTGTGTAGTAGTATTGTGATGGGTAGAGGAGGAGATGTGGTATGGAAGACATAGGAGGCCTTTATGTAGGCAGGTTATCTGGTGCAGTGGGCATAGTCCATGGAGAGGACGACATGGGAATCTTTTCGCTTTTTCAGGATTCCAGTGTAGCAATAAATGTCCCTATGAAGGCTTTTCAGAGCCTGTAGTCTCGTAATAAATTCAGAGCTTGGACCATTCAATGTATTTGGTACAACGTAGCCTTTTCAGTCGTTTGTAGGAAACAGTACGTTCCACGAAATAAGTGCTACAACATTGCCTTCTCAGAGGCCAGTAATCATAATTTCTGAAACAACAAGCTACGATCATTACAAACGTGTCGGCCTCAAGTCCATAACGTTCAAATAGTCCATACAGCAAATACTAAGCAAATACATGTAGTAACTAAGTAAACAGAGCAATACTAAGCTACCAGCACAATACCAACTACATTACAGAAAACAGATGTAACATACAAGTTTTACAAATGGTACATGAAATTTAGCTGAAGTTTCCAATAACTACTGATCAGGATATGCGGTGCATTGTCTAGCTGTGTGCCCCTCCTGACCGCATCACCCACAACGTGCACCAGATGTTCCAGCTTGTGATTTGTCCATGTCATTTCTAATACGTCGGCTCTGTCGCCGACCCTTCCCACCCTTCAACATGCTAATATCCGGAACCCAGGTCCTCGCTGAAATGTCCAAAGTGGCGAAGTTTCCCACCACTCTGAACCCCCGGAGCTCCTCACACCAAGCTTGCAGTATTCTCTCCTTAAAGAAGTACTCGGACATGAAGTTGGAAGGATCCATGCCCACGGTCCCGCATGCAGCGAGGACATGAGAGCATGGCTTGTGTAACAACTTAAGCTTGTTGCATGTGCAGCTAGGTTCGTTTGCATGATCTCCAAGGCATACCTCGTGAGTCATAAGTGAACGAGACGTCCCAAATCCAGCCCTATCACAGAGTATCACCTCGAAACGATGCTCCTTGTTGCCCATGACATGCACTGTGTGCAATTGACCCTTATGTGCCTTCGTCTCCATGTACGCCGTAATTTTTGACGAATACAGGGCTCCGGGATTGGCCACATGAAGTGCGGCACTCGCGTGCCTCTCCCTGAAGTAGCGGATTGTGCTGTGAAGAACACCTTCCACGATGGCGACAAGGGGCTGAGAACGGAGACCCCTGAGGACCCAATTGTAGACCTCGGCAAGGTTAGTTGTCATTATTCCATACCTTGCACCATCCGTGTCGTGCAACAGTGACCATTTCTCCAATGGTTCCCCCTCGATCCACTACGAGAAGCACTTGATGTTTTGTGAGCTTCGCCTTCTTGGACCACTTGGGTTAGCCTCATCAATTGCTGGCAACCATTGCGGTTGTGCCGCCCCAGGAGTGACCGGCCCCTTGCTCCTCTTTTCGACGTTCTTCCTGGTGTGCTCATCCAATAACCCCCATAAAGCATCAAATTTCCTCTGCTGAATCTGCCTGGCTAGCCTCTTGAATAGTTTCATCAAAGATTGTTTCGGAAATTGCTTGAAAAAGTTTGCCCCTAAGTGACGACTGCACCACCGGTTCCTCATGTCCGGCCAAGGAACGGTCTCCTCAGGATCTTCTTGAAGTTTTCTTATAGCCTTTATAATACCGGCATGGCGATCATGGATTACGCACACACCAGGACGGGTGCCTACAACTCCAGCCTTCACATGTTTGAGAAACCATAGCCAGCTCTCATAATTCTCACTCTCCACAAATGCAATGGCCAGCGGCAATATTTGATTGTTACCATCAACGCCTATGGCCGTCAGGAGCCGCCCTTTGTATTTGCCTGTCAAGAAGGTCCCATCTACTGAGATAACTAGCAGCATGTGCCTGAATGCTTCAATGCTAGCACCAAATGCAAACAATGCTCTCTGCAACACTGCAAATCCCGGTGGACTTATGGACGGCTTGTCGTGCACGGCGATGTACGTGCCCGGGTTCCTTTGTTGCAACACCTTAAGCATACGAGGAAGGTTATCGTACGCCGCCTCGAAAGTGCCAAAATATTTTTCCAACGCCTTTTGCTTGGCACGCCACGCCTTCGCGTAGCTAATCTTATACTTGAATTTATTCTCGATAGATACCACAATATGCGTGGCCGCAATATCTTTCTTCTCCACTATCCCCCCATACATCAAATTGGCTATAAATCCGGACGTCAGGTTACGATGCCTCGCCAAGACAGTGTTTAGAATGCAGGAGTGCGGCTCCACCTTGGACACAATCCAGTGAGTCTCATACTTGGGTCTACGTGCGTGCACCCTCTAAGGACAACCATCCTGCTCGCACTTCACAGTGTACTGCTCCTGGCTTGATTTCACGACGCGAAATGTCCGCTGCATTGAAAGGGTCCAAAGCTTGATGGCATCCTGCAGCGCTTCCTTGTCAGCAAACATAGCATGCAACCGAACCTCTGTCTCATGATACTCCCATGGTGATTCATGCTCATCATGTGCGGAAACACCCTCCGCATTAAACCGGTTCCATTCCTGGGGGATAGGAACTTCTTCATCATCGGAACTGTCCTCCTCGTCGTCCTCTACAGCTTGCTCTTCATCCCATGCCCTCTGGTCATCAGATTCCATCTGCTGCACGATATACTCATTATGCTCCTTCATCAGCTTACCCAGTTCCCTCTCTATAGCTTGACGGCTGTAACTCTCCTTCATGTACCGCATCGGCTTGCCCAGTTCCCCCTCTATAGCTTGACGGCTGTAACTTTCCTCCATGTACCGCATTGCCTTCATCACGAGCAACTTCATCAGCTCCGCCATCGTGCTGCCCGCCCGAGCTGCTAGCACCTCCTGAAGTATAGGCGAACGCACGAGCTTGCGCAGCTGCTTGTGGTGAGCACGGTTGCACAAGCAGTACACACTCGTATCCACGGCGTCGGCACCCTTGCACAAAACCCTTCCATGAAGCTGAGCGCACCAATGTCTTCAACTCCCATCTGATGTCCGTGGGAGACCGGCTCCAAAGCCCTTGCACAACGACGCTGCACACCTCGGGGTCCAATGAAAAACTCTGGGCCAGCCAATGCTGCACATCTGTCATTCGAGCATTCTCGTCATCCGGAAGTACGAGAGTGACTTGCGGAAAATCGCTCAAATCCACACCATTCGGACCTTCACGAATAATTCCAGCACCATAATACACTCTCAATGTAGTAGTGGCCATTGATGATGTAGGCCTGCGTGTATGATTGAAATTTACGACATGTCAAATAACATCGTACAACACTAAACTAAACTTTCTATACTACAAAATGTTCCATACTACAGAATGTATACTACAACTTTTTGACACTAATATTTCCATACTAAATTTGTACTACATTTTCTACATCTACAATTTTTACTAACACCAATATTTCATCTAAATAATAGTGCAAATACAACATAATAAAAAAAATACCTGGATCCAAATGGATGGAATAGCTTCTACTCCTCCTTCCTCCCTCACCTCCTCCTCCAACCCTGTCTTCCTCTCCTTCTCTTCTCCCCTCCTTTTCTTCCCCTCCGTCCTCTCTTCTCTCCCTCCTTCTCTTCCTCCTTTCCTCGTTTTCCTCTCCTCTTCTTCTCTCATTTCTTCTCTGTGCGCCTCTCCTCTTCTTCTCTCGTTTCTTCTCTGTGCTCAGTGAGGGGAAAGCGGAGGTGGTAGTGGGCGGCCGACTGTGCAGAAATAAATTAAACCCCCCTGTCGCCCTACCGTTGGACGACTGAGATTACAGTCGCCCAACTGTGCAGCGACTGTAATAAGTCGCCCAACGCTCAGGCGATAGTATTGATTCGCTCAACGGTTCCCACATTCCCTAAATGTCGCCTCTCGGTTGGGCGAAAGGTGAGAGTCGCCCAATGGGGGGGGCGACTTGAGCCTATTTCTGTAAAAATTTTCCTGCTGGTATATTTATGTATTTTCGAATAAAAAATGGATTATCCGTACAAAAAATTCCAGAAGCTCGCCCGAACGCTCTCGTGGCAGAACTCGACACGATGCAAAAGCTCACCGACGGATGCAACATCCAGGTCCCCATGGAGGCGTTAATTTGATTGATGATGGGAGGAACGCTCTCGTGGCAGAACTCGACACGATGCAGAAGCTCACCGACGGATGCAACATCCAGGTCCCCATGGAGGCGTTAATTTGATTGATGATGGGAGGAACCCTGATCAGTTCACCAGGGACATGCTCAACAGCTGCATCGCAAGAACCAGATCACCAAGGGCAAGATCGATGCTTACAAGAGCCTTCTTCTTGAGGGACTTGAACAAGCTTTTCTATCTTCGAGCCGAAGCAAAGGTTGCAGGGATAAAAGAAAGCTGCAGGGAGATTAGAAAACAGATCAAATATAAATTGGATAGTGCTTAAACCATATTTACATCTATTTATATTTTTTCTCGGATTCGAATACGAATCGAACAAACGTCGAATACGAATATGGATTGGACAAATATCAATTATGAATTCGAATCGAATATCGACTTAATTCGGTCGGATTTAGATATCCTCATAATTTATATAGTATAAAGATATTAATGACATTTTATGTTACAAATATAGCCCTTGAATTCCAATCTTTATTTCTCGCAAAATATTGCAATACCTAAACTGGTTACAAGCATCTCAATTTATATGCCTATAACTCCTAATATCACACGACTAGGACTTCGAATTGGACACTACTTCAACTCGAATTACAGATGAAATCGAACTCAATTACGCTAGGACTCTAAGTCAAGATTAAATCTAACAATCTCCCCCTTAATCTTGACTTTCTAACTTCTTTCCATCTTGTTTGAGTTTGGACGGCGACACGTCCCAAACGTCCCTGACTCAACTCATCTTCAGAGCACTTCATCTTCGCTGAGCGCTTCAGCAACGAACGCTTTCTTCGTCTTCGGCTTTGGGCATTCTGAAGCGAAGTGTCCATAATCATTGCAGTTATAACACCTCACTTTTGCCTTATCAAACCTCCGACCTTTACGACCATGGCCATCACCCCTGGAAGTGTTCTTGCCTTCATGCTTCGATGATTGAGCCTCCCACTCGGCGCGAGTCAACAAGAGCTGTCCTTCACCTTTGTTGCTAGTATCATGGATGCGTTCCTCATATGCCTTAAGACGACCGATGACCTCCTCCATGGTCATTGCCTTTAGGTCTCCAAATTGCTCTATGACTGAAGCAATCGGGAGAAACTGTGAGGGAATAGCACGAAGGAATTTCTTCACCACATACAACTCTTCCACCTTCTCGCCAAGGGCCCGTATCTTGTTGACGATGACCGTCAACCGGACGGCGAAGTCATTGATCGACTCCGTTTCCTTCATACGCATCACCTCAAACTCGATTTTGAGAGTTTGTACCTTTGCTTCCTTCACGCGATCTGCGCCAAGATGCATTGCTTTCAACGCCTCCCACGCTGCTTTGGCCATTTCCTTTTTGGCCAGTAGGAAGAGCGTCTCCTCTGGGATGCCCTGGTAGATGGCCGCCAATGCCATCTGATCTTTGCGCATATCGACGTTGCCGTTCTCGATCGCATCCCACACACCTTGGGCCTTCATGTACACCTTCATCTTGATTGCCCATGCTGCATAATTGCTCTTCGTGAGCATCGGATAGTGCAGCGAGATAGCGGAACTCTCCTTCGCCATCGCACCGGATGATGCCTCGTTGCCGTTGAGATCGCTTCCCGAATTACGCGACATGATCTTGGGTGCGGATCAAAAAAAAAACTCCGGCTACTTTGAAGGCTCTTGGACGGAGAGAAACGGAAGGGAAAAATTAATGTTTTCCTTTTTCTCTTTTCCTTGAATTTTGCTCTTGGTCTTGCTTGGATCTGCTTTTGCTGCTCCGCGTTTTTGGGGTGCTAGGTCTGGTGCTTGGGTCTCCTTTTATGAGATGGTGGGAGCAGCCGACTCTGAGGTGGACTCCGCTTGACCGGCTCTGATTTGTCTCGGATTAATCACTGAAACCGAGCGGGCTTCTTCCCCCTTTCACCGACTCCCTCATCTTTTCTCCTCCTGAAGCCGATTGGGTCACCAACTGGGAGGAGAGGACGGTCTTCCTGCGGGCTTCTTCCTTGCGCAGCTCCTGCGTCTCCCCTGCGCCTTTCTTCCGCCATGGATTCCCCCCGTCTCTTCTCCCCCGCACGCGGCGCACGCCTCCGCATCCTCCCCGGCCTCCAGGAGTCGCACCCCTCCTCCGAATCGCCCCTGCGCCTCTTGGTCTTCCGGTCCACGCCTCCCCAAGCTCGGCCGGCCCCCCTTGCTTTCGCCGGCCGCGGCCTGCGCCCCCTTCTTCCTCGGCGCCGGCAGCTCCACGCCTCCCCCCGCCGCCGCGACCCGCGCCTTCGCCTCCTACCGCGCCTCTGCCTGCGCGGAAGCAGCCTCAGCCGGCGCCTCTCCGCGCTCGGCCGCTCCCCCTCGGCGCAGATGGTGGCGGTGGCCTCGGCGGATCCGGGGTCAGCGATGGAAAAGGTGGCCGGATCCGGGCTTCTTCGGATGCGGAGAAGCGGAGCACGGGCGGCCGAGCGTGGCCTCTTCAGCGGGCGCCGGTGAAGATCTGGGTGGATCTACCTACGGCGGCGGTCTTCTCTTCCGCGGCCTCAGCTCGGCGGCGGCGGTGGGTCGGCGATCCTAGGCGACGCGCAAGGGTGGCCGCCCCCCGGGAGTAAAGATCATCCCCCCGGGGGCAGCAGCGGAAGAACTCAAGATTTTGGCTCTGCTACCAATTGTTACAAATCTAGCCCTTGAATTCCAATCTTTATTTCTCGCAAAATATTGCAATACCTAAACTGGTTACAAGCATCTCAATTTATATGCCTATAACTCCTAATAGCACACGACTAGGACTTCGAATTGGACACTACTTCAACTCGAATTACAGATGAAATTGAACTCAATTACGCTAGGACTCTAAGTCAAGATTAAATCTAACATTTTATTCTTGTACAATCATACTTAATCATTCTAATTCATTTACTTCACCTAAAAACACAAATTCATGTTAAATTAAAAAACTTGTCTAACTAATTAGTCATAATAAAATATACATATTGCTTCGTCAAATACGAATACGGATATAGATAGTCCAGATAAAATAATATTTTGGATCGTAAAAGTTTATATCATATTTGCATTCATATTTTTTATGCGAATTCGAATATAAATAGAATAGAAATTGTTAATCAGATAAAAAATTTATATCATATTTGCATCCTATCAAATACAATAACTAAATGATACGGATAATTCGTATGCACTTTTAACCCTTACCTAGCGATCTTCGCTTCGGTCCAAGCATCGGCGACAGAGAGATTTGTTTCTAATGCCAGTAGAGAGAACGAACAGGAAGGTATGGTCCAGCAGCAGTGCTCCTACGACCGAACAAAAAAAACCTAGACAAACGCGGCTCAGAATCCAAGGCAAGAAGTTGCATCCGTTTTTTTTACTCTTTTGGTATTTTTCAACGGAATTTATTACGTGCATCCGAGAGGTGCATGAGGAGTTCTTCTACTACCTTAACTCGATGATTTTGACTTGTCTTGACTATATTCCACGACTCGACTTCGTACTAAATGTTAACCTGTGCTCTACCTCGACGATTGTTTCAGTACCAGGTTTGTCAATATCATCGCCCACTGCCATTCCACGGCAGCATACTACCCTATGTCCATCAACGGTTTTCTATCTCAGTCGATCGTCATCTTCTACGAAGAAGTTGTGTCATCAGCTCTCCATATTTTTGTTAGAGGTGGAATTCATTGCAATTCAAGCCATTGTGCCTATTATTAGCAGCATCCATGCGGGATTAATCATTAGCAATTTCTTTGATGATCTGTCATTTTCTATGGGTTGTTGTGGCAAGATCCGCAGATGAGGAGTCTAAGATAGAGTTATATGCTTTGAACACAATAAGTAAATTTTGGCTGCGTCTGATCAAGGAGACCTTGAAAAAAAATATATCAGTTGCGGGAACAGATGAATTTGGTGTTTCATTCACTGTTTGGATATGTTGCAATTTAGATTACTTGTGTGATCATTATGGAGGCTTTGACAATATTCAATTTCAGAAGTTTGATGACACCCTGATGGCAGTTAGCATGACGCTCTCCGAAATTTTACTGTTTGAAAGTGAAGTTTTTGCTCTAATTCTAGTTTGAGATAAAGGATTTAAGTGCAAGGAGTTTATCTTTTGCGTGGATACTACAATATTTTCATTTGTCATAGCTCGGTATGAGGGGTTTACTGTAGTTTATACTTCATTGACGGCACAAGAGTTTCTTTCATCTGAACTATTTTACGAAAGCAGTTTTAACTATGTCATGGAATTTAATTACTTTTAACGCCAACGGTTTGATGTACATGGTGCCACACATGCAAGTTGCTCTTTCAATAAGCATTTTTGCCAATTTTTTGTTCCAGGTGGAGCATGTCAGATTCTATGAAATGACTTCTTTGCTATCTATGCAGTGCCACATGTGATGTTTTGGTTTATGCCATTCCACGATTGAGCATTTGTTTTAGGAGGTCGGTTTCAAACACTACTCTGTAACTGGGTAGTCATAAAGGTAGCTTTCAGGTTTACTATGAAACATGCGGATGGATATGAGTGATCAAGATAGAATTTGCCCCTTCTATATAACAAAGAGATATTTCTAGACCCCTTGATGTGGTTGGATGAAGCAAGTGCATGGCCATACCGAATGTGGTTGAGAAGTCAATCACAACTGAATAATCTACTGCAGATTCAAGTGGAGGATTGAGCTATCATAGAATGGCACGCTTCTCACCTTGAGTTCGACTTGGTATCTTGAGATAAAGGGATCGGTACATAAGCACTATATAATTTCTTCCGATATGATCTATATGTATATTTAGGAGTCGCTATATCCTGTTAGGGACTGCTATCGACTTATGGACCAGAAAGGAGTTTTCGGCCTATAACCGAATATACATGAACCTATAGGCAGTCATACACTTAACGGGTTGGAACGATAATGGTTTGGATGATAGACTCCGGATGTAATACGATTTCTACTTATATTGGATAAGAATCCAGTCAGATGCTTTCCAAGTTAGATATGATATCTAATCGTATCGGATAATGATCCGATTAGAGGCTATGTAAAAAGAGGCACGAGGCTGAGTGAGGGATCCTGAGACACACCCATCGGAACCCTAGCCGCTACATCTCAAAACTCCTATCGTGCGCGTTGGTGCTAGCACAGCGAAGCACAACGTTTCATCCCTGGACATGTGGACTTCGGTAGAGACGCTGCTACAACTATGGTGCTAATCGAAACGATCATGAGGAGTAGACGGTCGGCTAGAGGATGATCGACTACTATCACTACACCGACGTGAGCTATGTTGAACCAGCCGCTTTAACTCTACTTCCGCTGCACTGCGCGTGTAGTGGTAACGATCTATGATCTCTTACTCATATGAACTTTTGGTTTACACAGTAGAAAATTGTAATTTTCACTAGTGTACCCTAACCATATTCCTACAACTACTATTATAGAAAAATTAGTCTCTGCTCTTTTGAGCTGCGGCTGATGATTTTTGTTGTAGGGGTGGCCCCCACCTATGCCGTGCGAAATATGTAAGAGGCTCGCAGTCAGCAGACCCCGCCGGTGGTCGCGCCGGAGCCCACGCTAGAACGGGCGGATAGCCGCGACGCCCCCACGTCCAACCGCGTCCCGCTGCGACGCGTGGACCCGGAGTCCCCACTCTCTGCGGGCCTGCAGCAGTTGGCATGGCCGGAGGACTTCAAGTTCCCTAGCGCCATCGAGGTGTACAAAGGTGACACGGACCCTCGGGAGTTTATGCGCGTGTACGAGACCGCCATCGAAGCTGCAGGCGGGGACGACACCACGAAAGCGAAGGGACTCCCCCTTGCGTTACTGGGAGTGGCGCTCTCTTGGTTTTTCCATAGAGACAAACTCCATCTACGCGTGGGAGCAGATCCGCGATCGCCTCTACAACAACTTCCAGGGGAACTACGTCGAGCGCGTCGACACGGATCAGCACTTTGCGGTTAAGCAAAAGCCCTCTGAGAAGCTCCGGGAATACTTCAAGCGCTTCGCGAAGGTCCGCTGCCAGGTCAAGGATGTCAATGAGACAACCATCATCAACGTAGCGGTACAGGGTCTCCGCCCGGGGCCTCTGGCCGAATACAACGCGCGTAAACCAATCAAGACGGTGGCGAAACTCTTTGACAAGATGGAAGAGTGCACCAGAGCGGAGGAAGACACGCGGCGGCACCAAGGTGACGACTCCAACACCAATCAGGCGGAGGGCGCGGCGAAGAACGGAAACTCGCCAAAGGAAGGCTCCTCCAAGGGCAAGCGCAAGTAGGGGCCGTCCAAGGACGTCCAACACAAGGATGCCCAGTACAAGGACTCGTCGGGCAATAAGCCTAAGCGCGGCCAACAGAAATCTCGGAGAGCCCGCTACGTCTTCAACATTAAGGGCGGCTCCGAAGACAACGCCCTCGCCGGCCGCGGCAGCAACGCTCGCCGAGGCCGGGGGCGGGGGCGAGGCTGGGGTCGCGATGATAGGACCCGCGCGGAGTACGACGACCAGCACCACGGCTAGTGGTGCGAGGTGCATGGTCGAGGTAGCCACGACACGTGCGCATGCACCACCATCGCGGCACTTCGACGGAGCATCGCCAAGGATAGGAACCTCAAGGTGGGGCCGCCCGTCGTGGCCCATGTCCAGCAACCACCGGAAGGCCCCATGCAGATCCAGGATCAGGGATTGCAGCCTCAGGAGGGGCCCCTGCGGATTCAAGCTCACGTGCAGTAACCGCAGGAGGGCCCCCTGCGGATCCAAGCCCCGGAGGGAGCCCAGCGCAGGGTTATAAACGTCATCTCCGGGGGCTCCTCGCTGGAGTTCGCCTCGGCGCGGCAGCGGAAGGCCTATGCTCGGAGGCTACACCACGTGGCGGCATACCCGGCGCAGGCACCGCCGGACTAGGCGCAGCACGAAATTACCTTCACGCCCGCCGACGCCAAGGGTGTAGAATTCCCCCACCAAGATCCCCTGGTCATCCAGGTCGCCATCGCAGGATGCGACGTTAAGCGTGTCCTTGTCGTTGGAGGAAGCTCCGCGAACATTTTGTTCGCAGCGGCCTTTAACCAGATGGGGATCCCCCGAAGTCGCTTGGCCCCTCGGGAATTCCGCTACAGGGCTTCGGAGGTCTGCCTCTGAGGGCGTTGGGCCAGATATGCCTGCAGGTCTCCTTTGGCCGGGACGACAACGTGAGGTGCGAGAACGTCACCTTCGACGTCGTTGACATCCTGTACCCTTACAACGCCATATTGGGGCGACTAGCCCTCAACTCCTTCAGGGCAGTTCCACACCACGGCTTCCTATGCATGAAGCTCCCAGGCCCGTGGGGTATCATCACCGCCCACGGCGACCAGGATATGGCCCGGCGCATAGAACTCGGTACCCTTGGCCCGCACCATGAGGTTCAACGGGACTCTTAGGCTGGGCGCGCTAGCACAAGGGCACTCGGCAGCCCCAAGAAGCACCCCGCGCGGGCTCCCACGTGGATCGCTTCAGCAATAGAGGCTCCCACCGTGCCCTGTCTCGCCGCCACGGCAATGACAGTTGCTGCTATTCCCGCCCCCAAGCGATTAGTGGTTAGTACCCTGTCTTTCGTAAATCGCTTACCCGCGCAAACGGGAATTCAATAAAGTTCACCCACGTAATCGTCTCCGCGCGCACTCTCTGTGAGTATAAACAAAGACACGCGTTTGCGCGCGCACTCTCCGTGAGTATAAACAAAGACACGCGTTCGCGCGCGCACTCTTCGTGAGTATAAACAAAGACACGCGTTCGCGCGCGCACTCTTTGCGAGTATAAACAAAGAGCGCCGGGGGACGCCTCCGCGCACTCTACGGAGTATAAATAAGACGCAGTGTCGAGGTCCGCCTCCGTGCGCACTCTACGGAGTATAAATAAGACGCAGCGTCGAGGTCCGCCTCCGTGCGCACTCTACGGAGTATAAATAAGACGCATCGTCGAGGTCCACCTCAGTGCGCACTCTACGGAGTATAAATAAGACACAGCGTCGAGGTCCGCCTCCGCGCGCACTCTACGGAGTATAAATAAGACGTGGATGTTGTCCCTGTGCACTCTACTGAGTATAAACAAGACGCGGATGTTCCCGCGCATGTGTGGGCGTTGCCCCTATGCGTACTCTCCGGAGTATAAATAAGACGTGGTTGATGTTCCCGCGCACTCTACGGAGTATAAATAAGACGCAGTAGAGGCTTGCCCCTGTAGCGCACTCTACGGGGTGTAGAGGGGACGCAGCAGAGGCTTGCCCCTACAGCGCACTCTACAGGGTGTAAATGGGACGCGGCAGAGGCTTACCTTCGCACGCATTCTACGGGGTGTAGAGAAGGCACAGCAGATGCTGACCTCGATCTATACTCTCAACTTGAGTATAACCTCGATCGACTAACCTTGCCTTGTTTCTTACCACAATTCCATTTTCATCTTGCTTATTGCAAAAGAGCCATTTTGTGGCAATCACATTGTGCTCCTTGGGTCTTTCCACCATTGTCCAAATGTTATTACGAGTGAAATTGTTTAGCTCTTCATGCATTACATTCACCTAAACCGAATCGTCTAGAGCACCATCTACATGTTTTGGCTCAAGAAAAGAAATAAAAGAGGAATGTTCACAAAATGAAGCTACATGAGATCAAGTTTGAACACTCTTACTCATACCATCTAATACTTGGTCTATTGGATGATCTTTTGCAATCGCATTGTAAATTTTTGGTGGTAGTGTTGAAGGTCGTTCTTCTTTCTCTTCCATATCTATTATTTGAATGTCACTTTTTGTGGAAGAAGTGGGAGTTCAGCTTGTTTTGATGAAGGTGACTCACTTGTGTCGTCCTTTGGCTTGATGTCGCCAATTTATATATTCTCCATTGCTTGCCTTAGTCCTTTATCACCTACATTATTTAAATTCTCTTGCTTTTCTTGATAACTATTAGTCTCATCAAATTGAACATCACAAGCCTCTTGTTGAAGACACGATAAGCTTTACTATTAGAAGAATAACCAAGTAAGAAACTTTCATCACATCGACTTTGAAATTTAGAGAGCCAAACACTCTTTTTTAAGATATAGCATTTGTAACCAAATACTTGAAAGTAGGAAATATTCGACCTTCTTCCAATGAGAAGCACATAAGAAGTATTTTTCAAAAGATGATGCAAGTAAAGATGATTTATGGCATGCCAAGCGGTGTTAATAGCTTCTGTCCAAAAGTTATCGAAAATATTATATTCATCATGTATTGTCCTAGCCATCTCAATTAATGTTCGATTTTTTGCTCTCTACGACTCCATTTTGCTCCGGAGTGTAGGTAGTAGAAAGCTCATGTTTTATTCTAAGTTCATCATAATTTTTTTAATTTAAGTGTTTTTGAACTCAGAACCATTGTCACTATGGATTTTCTTTATTTTAAAATCAAATTCATTTTGGATCCTTTTTGTAAAACTTTTGAAAATACCGAAGCCTTCAGACTTGTCATCTAAGAAGATTGCCCATGCATATCTATAGTGATCATCTTATAGATTGTTGGCCCAAACAAATCCATATGTCAGAGCTCTAATGACCTAGAGGTTGATATGATACCCTTGGAAGGATGAGAATTTGCAACTTGCTTCCTAGCTTGGCAAGCGCTAAATAATCTATTTTTCTCAAACTTCGCATTCTTCAAGCCAACTACTAAGTTATGTTGAAAAGTTTTTTTGAGTTGAATTATTCCAATATGACCTATTTTGAGTTGAATCATACTAACATGACCTAGCCTTCTATGCCAGAACCAACCCAAAGAGGTTTTTGCCATTAAACAAGTTTTTAAACAAGAATCGCTAGAAGAGAAATCTACCAAGTAAAGATTTCCAAATCTAAAACCTTTAAAAACTACTTTATTTTCCTTTTTCTTTGAAAGGGTTACTCCATCTTTAGAGAATGAGCACATTAATCCGAGATCACATAATAGAGCAACGGATAGCAAATTAAAATTTAATGTTTCTACAAGAGATACATTTGAAATTGAATGATCATTTGAGGTAGCAATTTTACCCAAACCAAGAACCTATCCTTTGCTATTGTCTCCAAAGGTGATATTTTCATTGCTCCCATTCTCAAAGGTGGTGAACATCTTCCGGTCTTTGATCATGTGTTGAGTACAATCGCTATCAAGCACCCAATGTCTTCCACCAGTCTTGTGGTTCACCCACAAAAAAAATCACGTTCCTTTAGGTATCCAAATTTGTTTGGATCCTTAGAGGTTAGTGACTAAGGCTTTAGACACCCAAATAGCATTATTTTTAGTACCTAAAATTAAAGTATCAATAAATCTTGCAATAACATTACCATCCTTTGTTTTCTAAAGCATATAATGTGAATCATATAAACCTATAGATGGAATCTTACCATAAGGATAAGTTTGTTGCAAATGTCCTATTTCCTGGCACTTATGGCAATATTCGCCATTTTGTTTAACAAACCTTGTGCTACAACTATCACGGATGGTTCATAGTAACAATCGTCTATAATATTTTCACAGACAGTTATTTATACGAACTATTTGTGATAAAGCAAGACGTCACAGATGGTTCTTATTAATAATCGTATGTGAAAATGCCACAGACGGCTGTTAGCATATACCGTATGTGATAATGCAAGACATCATAGACGGTTTGTATTAATAACTGCCTGTGATAATTCACAAACGTTTATTTATAAGAACCGTCCGTGATATGTACATTATCACAGACGATTCATATAACAAACCGTCTCTGATAATGTCACGACACCAATCCATGGCATCTCCCCAGGATTCTGATCTTACCCATCCATTCTCTTCACATTGAACGGCAGGCACCGGTTCCTCCCACCTCTCGCCCCTTATTAATTACTCCCCCTCGCCCTTTCACTCCGAGATGCATGAGTTCTTCCGGCTGCTCCTGGCTAGTTCATCCACTCCTAGTTTGTTCCTTGACGACGCTAACTTCCGCCATGAGCTAGCGCCTCCGTTGTGACACCCCGGTCAACTGCACAATACTCTTGTCGTAAGTGTCGCAAGAGTGTCTTGTGCAGTGTCACCGTCGTGACACAAAGGTGACACTACCGCCGGCTCTCCTTCGCTGCAAGGCACCGCAGAAGCAGCTAGCTACCAAGACAGTGCTTAAGTCAGCGTCAAGGACATCCAGCTTGCGCGCTGCTGGGATCTCTCCTTCTATATTTTTGCCATGGGTTCGTAGGATTATGAGATGTGTTCTTGCTATGTTTAAGATTTGGGTTCGCAGGATTAGGAGATGTGTTCTTGCCATGTTTAAGAGTTGGGTTCGTAGGATTAGGATGTGTTCTTGCTGTGTTAGATGGCTAACCGACTCATTATCTTGTGATGCTATAATGGTGGATTTTAATGGAATGTGCTACTGTGTTTGCTGCTGTATTTGCTTGTTTTCAAAGGGCATAGCTAACATTTCTTAAGTCTAGCCAAAAAACAGAAAAATTTAGGTATAGTATGAACTATCAAAGATGGTTTTGTGGTATAAACTGTCTATGAAGGACTATCATAGATAGTTCTATATTACAACCGTATGTGATGTTAGAGTATCACAAACAATTTTTACTTCAAGCCGTCTGTGATGTTAGAGTATCACGGACGGTTTTTTACTTTGAGCCGTCTGTGATGTTAGAGTATCACATATGGTTCTAGTTACAAACCATGTATGTTGTATTCACAGACGGCTCACAAATCGTCTGTGATAACCTCCAATTATCACTAACCCATAAATTCAGACGGTTTAGAAAACCGTATGTGATGACAGTTCCAAACCATCTGTGATGACCCTTTTTTTGTAGTAGTGACATTATCATGATTAGAGTCAAGAGTAGAGCAACATAGCGCGGCAAGCAAATCATCACGTGAAGTAGATTTACTAGTTCTAGTAATTTCTATACTAGACATTTTATTAAAGATATCACATGTAATTCCAACACTAGTATAAAGCTTGCTTGAATTTTCATGGATAAGCAAGTCATGAGCTTTCTTTAGCTCCTCATAAGAGTCTTTAAGGGAGATATGCTCTTTCTTTAAGTCCTTAAATTTTGCCTTTTTCTTTTTCAAGATATTCATTCAATTCTTCCAATATAACCATAAGCTCATCATATGAAGGTTCATCATTATCAAAAGATTTTACCTTATCTTGTTTTGCCATGAGGCATGTAGGAGACGAGAAGAGTGATGAAGCCTTCTTAGGGGGACTCATACTCATCGGAGTCGTAGTTGGTATACTCCTCATCAGAGTTCCACTCTCCAATGTGAGCTTCATTCTTGCTATTGAATTCCTTCTTCTTCGATGACTTGCCCTGGTCATTCTTCTTTGTGGGGCAATGAGAGGCAATATGCCACTTTTCATCGCACTCATAGCAACGGATGTTGCTATAGTGCTTGTTGTCATTATAGGATCGCCCCTTCTTGCCTTTTTTTCATGATTAGTGCTTCAATATGAGCATCTTTTCATGAATTTCTTCATTCTTCTCACGAGATGAGTCAAATCCTCCTTGGAATCATCCTCATTATCTTCAGACTCATTACTTGACACCGCTTTGGCTTTGAAAGCGGTGACCTTCTTGCTATTGGAGGAGAATTGCTCCAAAAGCTCATACTTGTCCTTCTTGTACAACTCATTGGTTATGAGATTGCCCAAGGGTTGTATTGGTGTCATCCTTGTCAACTCGGGGGAGTTGAGAAAGAGTGTCACTAAGGTCTCATACTTCTTTGGCAAGGCTCTAAGCATTTTCTCATAATATCAACATTGGTTAGTGATGTGCCTAGGCCTTTGAGTTCATTCACAATATTGTTGAGGTGAGAGTATATTTTATTTATATCTTCATGTGGTAACATTATAGATGTCTCATACTTAATTAAGAGCCTATGCAATTTGGCCTCTTTGATTATGGATGTTCCCTCATGCATTTCTGGTAGGGTATTCCAAATAGATGTGTCTTTCCTATAGCAATACCCTCACTAGTCATCCTGTTCTCTCTTAGACGATCAAGTCTAAACCAATGAACGACCATGCTTTGATACCACTTGTAGGATAAAGAATAACTGACTAGAGGGGGTAAACAGGAGGTTCTAAAAATTCTTGTTTTATGAAACTAATTTCTATAATTTTAGAGCTAAGCAAGATTTCTATTGCAATTCAAGACCTACTCAATTCTAGTAAAGTTAAGGCACCACAAGACAAGTCTGCACAAATATATTTTTAGCACAATTAAAAATGACTAACTCAATAATCTCAATTTGGCATCTTGAAGTCCTCCAGCCACACAGCCTACTGCAAGCCGATAGACAGAGGAGACTCTAGGTCCACGTGCCGGAGCGTACTACGAGCGGGGGTAGGGGATTTGTGACTGTCAGCCCTATCTATCGTGACCTCCGCCACTATTGCTGTGGGTGTTTGCTAATTCCGAGCCTCTTGCATCTTCCACATGGCACTCCGAAGGTCTGCCAGCTCACGCTACAGCAATTCGAGAGTCACTACTGGTGTGCCATCCGCTGCTCATGCGGTAGGGTGTGCCGGCATGGAGGCGCTCGGTATGACGTTGTTGGTGAAGATGACTTGGATGCCTGAGTCAATAAGCATGCTGATGTGGTAGGTGTGGCGGTTGACGATGGGATTGACACAAGCACCAAGGTCAGCAGATATGCTGGTGCGAGTGTCAAAGCCCATGGTCATGCCTGCGCAGGCATCGTGGTTGACAGTCGTGGCGTGAGTGTCATGGTCGACGGTCGTGGTGCTGAGATCGTGGTCGACGGTCGTGGTGCGGATGTCGTGGTTAACAGTCACACCTCCGTGGTTGACGATTGCGCTAGTGCTAGCGCCGAAGCCGGCCTCCCACGTCAGTGCGAACCACTCACCGACCGCGGTACCGATGTGTCGCTACCATGGGGTCCATGGACTTTGACCACCAGCCTTTGCACACCGGTCTTTGCAGCTGCTACCGCCACACTCCTTTTTTGCTTGTTTGTCGATATTGCTTTCTTCAGCACCATTGCTTTTCTCAAGCTCTCGGCTTGTTCGTCACTCCCAACGGACAGCACCAACTATTTTGGCTATGGGCCAAACAATAAAAAAAGACTACTAGAGTGAGTATGAGAAATGAACTATATCCCCTCCCTTGTTAACCCAAGGAAGTATATATACGCAGTCATAAGGCCTTATTACAATAATACCCCTACCATAGGGTACTATTTTAAAGGTACACATGTCCTTTACATGCTTTACTGGGGCCTTCTGGCCCAGCAGGCCAAATGGATGCCGGTGGGGGGCCATCGCTACAACAATTATCTTTGTAATTCCTTTTCGGCAGACTTGTTGGTGTTGATTGCATGGGTTCTTTTGGTTCAAATTTATGATACTTTGACTAATGGAGAATAACTAAGGAATTCACATTTTAGGTTTCATATATGTTTTCTATGTACTAACAAACTGTCTCATTGATCTCTTAGTTTCTTGTTGTTCCAGGTCAAGGCGCTCCACGTCAAGTGCCAATGCATTTCAGTTTGGAGACACAACCATTGGCCTTTTTAGTTTGAGTGCTTTATGATGAAATCTGTCGTGAATGTTTGGTACTTTGATTGGTGCGATTCCTTAGCTTTCAGGTTGCACTATATGCAATGATCATAGGAGATGTGCAACGCATGTAACCAGCTACTACTTTTTTAGCAGCAAGAAATCTACAATGTACACAAAGGTGTCAAAGTCTCCTGTCCTGTCAAAAATATGAATTCTACCAACACCTAATGATTTGGTTTTTGAGGCTAATATATAGAAATAATGTCAACGACGATGTATATATGTAGCTCTAGTTGATGATGTACATTTGTAACTTTAGTTGAACTTGAATGTGCAATATTTATTCATTTGTTTGCTACATTGTTTTTTCTTTTTGTGCCTTGAATAAACAACCTATGATCACCACTACAAAAATGCTATACTAGACGACTCATCATATATGGTTCTGTGAAACCATCTGTATTGTAATTATCACAGATAGTTTTACAAACGTAACCGTCTATATTAGTAGCAATAGCTTGAACCGTCTGTAATACATAATTATTACAGATGGTTCTTAACAAGAACTTTCTATGAATTATCACAGATGGTTCGGATTAAAAACCATCTATGATATCTGTAATTATTACAGACGGTTCTTAACAAGAACCGTCTGTAATGTTTAGAATTATCACAGATGGTTCGAACTAAAAACTGACTTTGACATTGCAATTATAAACTGTTTGAAAATCCAAATCCTCTTACCTTGCTTGAGTTGTTGGATCTCCTAAAATCCAAATTCAGTGTGACTCTTTTTCCAATATTGTCATATAGAACTTCCCAAAAATTGTCTACCTTCCCAAAAATTGAAAAGCATGTCAAATTTATGCCCAATCCTATGAAACTTGGTGAAGACCTTCTACATATAGCCACAAGCTTCTACAAAAAAATTCAACAAGTTTGGCCCATGGGATTGAAAGATATAGTAGTTTCATGTTGAGCCCGAGTCAGTTTCTAGTCCAAGTAGAAATTCGATTCTGAGACACCTTCAGTAAAACGAGCATATATGATGTCTGCTTTTGATGTTCTTGTACTCGAAAAGCTAACAATGATGCACATAAAAAAATGACTAGCTTGTGCTTGTCGTCCTCTAAGACCCTTAAAATTGGCCATCTTTAGTCCTAAATTTGCGTGGCTAGTTTTTGGTTTCTATTTTTGCCAAAATTTTTGATCTTCCCTTTGGATGGAATTTGGGGTTCACCTCAACTGCAAAGTTGTAGATCTCATCAAAACCTTTCAAATGAGCATATATAAGCCATATAAGATTTTGCTATTTTATCTTTTGAGACTAGCTATTTACATTGCACTGATATCGTATCTCATAATGTAAGGAGTATCTCACGTAACAGAGGTTATGTACGTGTAGTATACGAGTATTTAAGATCATCTAGGTGGTATAAACAATTTTTTAGGGGTGGTATGTATATTTTTTTGACATACTCCTTTTTATGTGCATATATGAGGGTATATACAAAATACGCTAAAAACTATGAACTCCCTTACAAGTTTTTCATGTGCTTCAGATTGGAGTATCTTATAATTAGTATACGAGTATAACAAAAGTGATAAAGAAGTATTTCAAGTTTGTTTAGGTGGTATATGAGAGGTGGGTGTAATTACACCCGGGTGTAAAAGGTATTTTTCCTATATATATATATATATATATATATATATATATATATATATATATATATATATATATATATATATATATATATATAAAATCTTTGTGCTCTATATCACCTACCAATCATCTGTGATGGGCAAGTATCATAGATAGTTTGTATATAGAACCGTCTGTGATAATTATGTCTCTGACCGCTAGGCCTGTCGATCCTCCCAAACCCAATCCCAGCCAATAGAAACCTACCAACCCTCACCCCACGGATCGTAGCTCCACCTCTTTGTCCTTGCGCACATTCTGCCAAAAACTTTCCCACTCCTATCTCTCCCTCATCTATAAATACTCAGACAAACCCATCCCCTACCTACCATCACTCAAAATCTCGACCCCAACCCCGATGGCCCTTACAAAGTAGACGGCACACAAGTCTACGGGCGGCAAGGTGCCGTGCAGCTGGCTACCAAGACAACGCTCAAGTCAGCAATAGTGGGTGTCAAGGACAGTCAGCTCATGCACTGTATCTTCTACTGTCTGCGCACTTCATCGCGAGAGGGCCTAGGCATAGATGTGTTCTTGCCATATTCTTGCTGTGTTTGATGGGTAACTTGCTCGTTATCTATTGATGCTGTAATGGTGGATTCTAGTCTTAATGAAAATGGAATGTGCTAATGTATTTGCTGCTGTATATGTTTGTTTTCAAAGGGTATAGCTAACATTTTATGAGGCTAGCCAAAAAATAGAAAAAATTTTAGGTATAGAATGAACTATCACATACGGTAGAGTTACTATCTGTTGCATAGTAAGTTATCATATGTAATTCATGAAGTTACTTACCGTTCTCACGCATGTTAGACCCGTGCCATTTTTTCTGGGATTTAGTGAAGTTGTTAACTATAGAAAAGTTACTACCTCCTGCATATCAAGTTATCATTTGTAATTCATGAAGTTATATACATTTGGCAAAGTTACTATGTCATGCACAAAAAGTTATCATCTATAATTCATGAAGTTACACATAGTAATCATGTGCATTAAACCTGCGCCCCCGGGTCCCAAGCAGCCCCATGTGCCACTTTTTCTAGAATTTAGTAGGGTATAGAAACCGAAAAGGTTTTAAGCCCACCTAGGAATCTCGCTCTTCGTCATCCCCTGATTTGATCTCTCCCCATCTCTCCAACTCTCTCGCTTCCTTGACTTTGGCTATCTAGCACTTTGCTTCTGTGGATCTGATGGGGTTTTCAGCAAAAGGTGAGAGGGAATAGCACGAGTTATGAATAGAATCGTGGGGATAAGGTAATCTAAACCCAGTCTAATTAAAAGAGCACACCCAGGAAACTGAGGTGGCACATGAATCACATAAACTTTTAAAACAAGCTTTTCCCGTGGCTGCGAAATATAACGCCTGAGGGCCAGAAGGTAGTGCACAGGGCCTAAGGAAAGTCTTGCGACAATACAATGTCTATTCGGAGAAGCACACATAAGAGGGTGCAGGGTTTATCTGCATAGTCCGTTTAAAACGAGACCACTTTATCTTCCTGACCATCTTCAACATTCCTAACCTTAAATTTTTGCAGTAAGGGTACGAGAAGAGGATCAAAATTTTCCTTTTGAATCAATAGACAGAAGAGGGAAGTATTTGGGGTAATTTGATTGATATTAGCACTCACTCTTGTGTTATTGTTTTGAATTCGGGGTAAGAGAGCTCTAGAAGTAAAATGGCTAAGGCAACATATAGATGAGGGGAAATCATCTAAGAGAGATAAGGATTAGCAATACCACTTATATTTTTGGAATTAGAATTTTGAAGAAATAATTCTAGTCATGAAACAAATGACCATGCTAACTAGGTCACGACCTGTAGTCGATATGCTCTGATACCATACCTGTCGGACCCAGATTTTAGCATCCGGCATCCTCTATGATTTCACCGCACTATTCCCTGGATCAGTAGATAGTGCTCACAGATTACAGTTCTAATAATCAAAGTACATATCATGCGGAAGCGTAAATATAATAGTAGACTTACTCAAGGGCCGATTAGGCTGAAATCAATAAAATGCAGCAGCGGAATGAAGCACATAGGTGGGACCCTCAGGACATGCCCACAGGCAGCCAACTGGGGGTTTGCGACCTAGCCCTTGACATCTTCATCTTCTTCGCCATCATGACCAAGAGTATTGTCGAAGCGTAGCGATCTGGTTCCTGATTCTGGATTTGTTGTGAGAGCGAGAGTGAGCACAAACCACCATGTTCCATGAGCCAATACACAGGATGCAAATAAATAATATGCAAGGCTGATCAAAGGAGAGGCTCGGGTTATTTCATTTGCCATAAATTACTTTTAGTATTATTATTATTTAATCACGGTGTTATTGTTGCTGTCTAAAACTCCAAACAGTGAGTATCATCATTTATTTAATCCACCGATCATACATTTTCAATATTGATTCATGCCTAAGACTCCAAGCAGCGAGTGTCATCATTTATTTAATCCACCAATCATATACTTTCAATATTGATTGCTGCTTAAGACTCCAAGCAGCGAGTGTCATTATTTATTTAATCCACTGACCATACGCTTTCTATATTGTTACCTACCATTTCATTAATCTAGCCAAGGGTGTCTGATTCTCACATAAATCCTAACTTTCACCATAAATTTGTAAATCAATCTCAGATGGATGTATACTCCCAATCTCAGATCCACTACATGCCGCTCTGTTTACTCTACAATCCAATGATAACCCAATACCTTTAATTTGGATCCACCAATCAAACAATTCCCCTTGCATTGACTAAAAATCCCATTAATCAAATTAGAGTTACCAACTCTCATATGAACCTAAATTTTTTACCCCTAATTCAAAGATCCAATTGCAGATGCATTATTTACCAGTTTGATCAGTTCGTAATGAAAATTCAGTATCCTTTATTTTTAATCCACTAATATCTTTTGTGCTTTGAATTCCTAATAATCCAATCTTATAGCTGCTATTCATCAATTCATCCATTCTGAATTCTACTGATTATCCAACATTATTACCTTTAAATCCACTGGTATCATTTTTATCAGAACTTCCTAGCAATTCAATCCTTTCTGGTTTTGATTCAAGCCATAATTTGTTCTTCCAGTAATCAACCTTATTCTTCGTTATCTATCTCTAACTAATTCACTAGTATACATCCACCAGGAATATTATTGATCAAGTTTATACTCCAATAGATGTTAACATACCTCCAAATTCCCAAAAATTCAATTGACCCATCTAGTAATCGATCATATTCTATTATCCCATGATTGTCAACATCTCGCAAGAATTTATATTATTTATCAATGTCATAATCCAACAATTACTTTTGCACTCCCTAATTCTCCAAAAATCATTTGATTCATCCATCTAGTCAATCTATTCTTCTAAGCTCCACCAATTTATTCCTCTAGAATTCACACTATCGTTTCTTTTTGATGATCGACACGAAACCCACCAACATCTTTATGTGTTTACCAGAAACATCCATCTTCTTTACTTACTACTTTATTTATTCTTCCCTACATTTCATAAGGGTGAGAAGTATCATTATTATTTTAAAATATGATACATAAAAATTCCTGAGACCTAGCAGTTTTGAACTAAAATATAATGCGTAAAAGGATGCAATAATAGTAAGGATCCAAATTCCATCCACCGTTACATGGTCTCTGCATCATATGCTAGACCTTCAGCGTTATAGCCGCTTACATTATCACTGGGACGACACCCAGGGCAACACAAATCAGGACTTTCTACTGCCTTCCACTTTTCCATTCCCACCCACAAAGTTTTTGAAATAGAACTATATCTGGTTTAGTTCTCATATCCTCCCTTGACCGTGAGCACAGCTATTCGAATAGTTTTGACTCTGCAGAGTTTGCACACTTTACCCATAAGAGATAGTTCACTCGTTGCCCCACACGATTCCTTAGCTGTGTGGTCGAGCAAACCATCACACTAACCATTCAATGTACCTCGCCCCTTCCATCATCTCACCCCTATGAGCTTGGCCCGCTTGCGGTAGGTCTCATAGGTTGTGCGGGATGTTCCCCTCCTATGCGCCTAGCAGCTAACTACCCACACTGCTAGCACGTCGCAGAAGAACTTCACCCTCTGCAGGTGCCCCATTCAAGCCCGCCACCCAGACAGCCACTTGCACTACCTCACCTCCTCCACCGATGATGATGACGTTTAAGGTCCAGTAAATTTACTAAGCCAAGTTGTACTTTACAGACTTGTGGTTGTACTTGTTTTACACTGGAGGTCATGACAAGATTCAGTCCTTAGGGTTATCTGGGCGATTCTACCACTAACCACAGTCTCGTGCACCGTTACACCATACCCCCGAACCATCTACCCAGATAAATAAGCAATTTGAGGTTTTTGGGGAGCATAAAATAACCATACCAAAATATACCAGTCCTTACCACCATGATTGCCCAAACTAGTTTCTCATGATTAAAAGTGATGATGATGCTTGGAGCATTTCAGTGCCCTCGAGTATCTAAGCAGTGCTAAGTATGGTGTATAATTACGGACTTATTTTTGAAAGGTTATTATTATAATTTTGCTAGGGTGACAAGGTTCACATATTTAAATATTCCAAAGGAGGTGTAATATTAATCAAGTTAAATAATGGTCATATAACTAGAATCTTAAATTAAACATGTAATTGCATACAAATAACAGCATGCAATTTGATAATTTAAACAAAAGTAATTTGCAGAAAATGTAGGTTCAACATGATTAAAGTATTGACTCACCTTGCGTGATTTGAGGCAAGGTTGATTGGGCGCGGAGTATTATCAGAGTCACAGTGGGTGGTGTGAAGTGGGAAATGGTAGGGAAACCTGCCAAATTGGAGGTCAAAGGATGGGTCAGGATAAAGGTATATTCATGAGATTATTTCTATTTAGTACTCAGAGATAGCTAGATATAGCTGATGGCAGAACACGATGACTTGTTCTTTTTATTAATAACTTCTTTTATTATTTTTATATTTATCAAGGAAATTACATGAGTCGGGTTAGACCTATAGAATGGTGTAGGAGTTTAGTGTATTAAATTTATCTTAGGGTATGTATTCCTTACAACTTAGGTTATGGCATGTTATGGGGTGGCATTTACTAATTATTCAAAGTATTCTCCCAATGTTCAATTTAATAATTTATTGAAGCACGTGAGTATTTAATTATCTCATTGATGTTTAATAGTAAATTTTAGTATATTATTATTTACTACCACTTTTACTAAAGTTGCCGTTGAGACTAATCTATCGATGACGGCTAAGGGCGGGGTTTGTACTTCAAATCATGTCTCTCAAATTCTAAATATGTATTTCATTCCAAACGGTTACGACATATCGTTTAATTAATTCTTATGAAGCTGCCTGATTTGTCATTTAATTAAATCTACCATTAAGATGCATGTTAAATGTTATGGCATATATCCAACTATAATTAAGGGTAATCTTTAATTTAAAGCCTTGCTCTTATAGGTAAACATACTATTCACTTCATTTCCTTAATCTTAATTTTGAATGTATTTGTAATTGGGATCATTATTTGGACATATAACCAAATCCATCTTGTATTAATGCCTTTAATTTATATTTTAATTAAATGCTCCAAACTACATTAGTTACTCATATATGTCATTTAATCCAATATTAAAGCTTAAATAATCTTATTTTATATCCCAATTAAATTTATTAGCTTCTCTAGATTATTTCCTAAATTTCATAAATTTTTCTGAATTAAAAAGGGTTAGAGAAAATAAAAAAGAGGAGGAAGATATGTGGCCGACAGGGTTCAAACCTAGGTCTCACGGTGAGATCCTTAAGCGGCTGCTGGTGACCAACTGGGCAATGGGCCTTAGGTGAATGAGAAGGGGGAGGTTAGTTAGAAGTGGTGTGCGCTGGGATCGGCTCAAAACAGAGCATCTCGGTGGCGGTCGGTGCTAGCGTTGCCGCCGACGGCGGAGGTGGTGGAAGGAGGTGAGTACCCGCAAAACGGGTTGCTCACGCTCGCGCCTACCTGCTGGTGGAGCCTCACCAGCTAATTCACGGCGTGGAGTGGCAGTGGAGCAGGGGCACGGCCGCCACAGCGATTCACGGCGTTAGATCCAGATTGCAGGCTAAGGGAGCTTCTCGGCGGGGCTAGAAAGCTACCTTGACGGTCGGAGAGACGCGAGAGGGGCTGTGGTGGTCTGGCGACGTGAGGCGGAGGCAGATCGGGGTGGAGCTTGGTGCCTGCGATGGAGAGGTGGGGGAGGGCCCAGCCGAGGACGGGGATGACCTCACGTTGCTCCCAGGATGCTACAGGGCGGAGGAATTGGACCGGCGTAGCTTCAACCGGCGGTGTGCTTGTCAGCCGGAGTTGGGGGAAAGTGACACCGGTGAAGCTAGGTGCACTGGAAACCTGATTGCTTTGAGTGGGGAGTGAAGCGGAGCAGGGCGGTGCGGTCGGGGCTTCGGATGGGGTTTTATAGCTGGGAAAAGGAGCGGGCGGCAGGCGGGCGGTAGGCCGGTCATCGCAACAGGCGTGGCGACGGCATGGCTACAGGAGACAGTGACGGCATGCTGGTGCAGGGCGACGTGCGTGCACAGGCGGGGCCGTGGTGATGCAGGAGCAGTGACGTGTGCGCACGACTGTCGGGAGCAAGACAGAGCCAACGGGGAGAAGGAAAAGAAAGAAGATGACGCGGAGCGAGCGCATCCACGGGACAAAAGCGGGGAGGAGGGAGAAGGAAAAGAAAAAGAGAAGGAGTGGGGGCAGGAGCCGGGCCTGCTAGGCAGAGGAAGAAAAGAGAGAGAGGGAAAGGGAGAGAGGGAAAAGAAATGGCCCACATGTAAGAGAGGGGGAAAATGGGAAAGGAATGAGAGAAAAATGAGATGGTTTAGCTATTTTTGGATTTTGAATTTAAATTTATATTTCACATTTAAGATTATTGATTTCAATTTTTGCATGACATTTAAAATTTAAATGTGAGTTTTAACATTCTTTTGGCCATTGCTTCTCTTTTATTTAAGCAATTTGGATTTCAAATTTTTATTTCCATTATTTAATACTTAAATTTTAATTTGTGTGTAGTTCCTTGAATTTTCTATTTCTTTTATTAACACCATCATTGTTTTTAAATTTGGATATTGTTTCTCAACATATTAACTTGCATGGCACCAAAACTCAAAATATTCAAAAGAAATTTTGAACACCAGCAAAATGCAAGAGAAAGTTTTAAATTTTCCATATTTTTGAATACCTGAATTTTTGGGGTGTTACAATTCCCAAGCGCGACCACTAGTCACCATGACGTGTGATGCCACAGGCTGACATGACGGTCGATGCGGCAGCCATGTGATGCCATATGGCACACCACCTCAGCACAAGCTCACCATGCTAGTGCCTAAGCCGCCCAATCAGCACCCATGCCACATTAGCAGGGTTTTAGTCTGTGGACCCGACGCATAAGAACCGGGCCCACTGTGAGCCTTAACTTGAATTTCTTGCTGACGTTAACGTGCTGCCATAATCCCGAATTTTTTAAGAAAATAACTTTGCCAAAAAACCTAAATCAATGCTGACATCACGATTTTCTTTTGCTTTAGAAAAATAATTTCAGAAAAAAATCCAATTTTCTCTTTTTCTTAAAATTAAAACTTCTGAGAGTCCGTTCTCCTTCATGTTAGCTCCGATTAAATCCTTTCAAATTTCTAAATTCATATAAAATCATAATATATCCAATATGCCTTGATTTTGAAATTTTAGAATTTATTAGAATTTTATTTGAGTTTAGTTGGTTATTTTCACTTGTAGGCTACGACGAATTTGATGAGTTCTTCAATAACTCTCATCAATCCGTAGAGCAAGGCAAGTTACATAGCTTAACTATGTTGATCCTAATTTGTAAATAAAATTACATTAGTTCAAAGGGGGTGTATAGGTATCACCCGGATGTTTTATTCCTAAAAATCATTAAAATTTCGGACCGTTGGATTAGAGATCCAATGGCCTCTTATTTTTGGAGGGGGGCATTTTTTTGGAGGGGGAGATTTTTATTTTGGAGGGGGTGGGGAGAATTCGTGACCATTGGATCTCTAATCTAACGGTCACAAATCTGGATGGTAGTTAGAAACAAAACATCTAGATGATATTTATCAATACCCTAGTTCAAATTATGCAGCATGCTTAATTTTATTCATTGTATTTAAATTCCTATTTTAAACTTAGTTAATGCCTAATTATTATTACATGATTTGACATTGATCCCTGATTACCTTGTCACTCTAGAACAAAACTTTGGTTAATACACTAGTATGGACTAAAGGACTTTTGTAGCAAATGTTTAGACATGCCTAGAAATAACTTTAGGCTTGGAATAACTTTTCATATGAAATGATGAGTTTTTAAAATGTCTTTTTAACGTCGGTGTGTCAAGAAGGTCTATGAAATATTTCCAAAAATAACATATGAGAACATTGTTTAGACCTAGACCAATGGTTAAGTGGTGGGTGCTCGGTGGCACAAGGGATATGTGGAAAGTTTGTCTAAATCAATTAAGGACTAGTCTTGGAGCTACATGTACAAATCCCTATCGTACTACCACAAGGCTGGTATGGGACAGTCCTAACTAACTAATTTACGGGTCTTGTCGGACCCCGGAGCAGCAACTTCGGAACCTTCTGTGTTAATCACACATCCCAGGAAAAGCTAGTGCACACAGTGATAACAAAGACAGATATCATGCGTAATGACAAACTTTATTTAACTAATATGAGCCTGATGGCCAAAGTTTACAATAACAGCAAGAAGAAGACATCGAAAGATAAACATAAAGCAGCATTCCATCTAGCCTTCCCACAAGGCGAATGACTGTAAGACGTGGCCTACTCACAATCCTCACCGAAGTCGTTGAAGGCTTCTTCTGGAAAGAAGTTAGATTGAGCAACGTGAGAACAAAAAGTACTCCACAAGTTACACCAGGAGTTTAACAGAGTTAATGCATGCATAAAGTGTATCAAAGGAAGGCATAATATGGTTAATTTGCATGAAAGGCAACATGTGATGTAAATATCATAAAGTATAACCAAAAGCTGAGTTTGATACAATAATTAGAAAATGATTTAACAAAATAGTAACGTTAGTGTAGGCTCCAACCTAGCACTAGCCTATCTACGGGTATCCCATCCGGACCATCTTCTCCAAAAGATATTGTATGGATTCCATCCATCCATACACTTTTAAAATCTCTCATGGATTCCATCCATCCATAAGGTTTTTGTAAACCATTTTGAAAACAAAGTCTAATCCGTGAAAAACTTCACTCAGCTTGCCCATGACCGTGGGCACGGCTATCCAAGATAGATTATACACTCTACAGAAGTTGTACAGCTTTATCCACAAGACATGATCATCCCTTTTTGCCACCGGATTAACACACTTCCTTAGGTGTGCGGCGAGGAGATCATGACAAGGACTTTACAATGATCCGTTGTCAACATACTCACACCGCCACTAAGGTTTCACCACAACATGAATCCACATGTTGAAGCCCCCTCTTGTGCCATGTGAGACTTCTCACGGCCTACGCTGCGCTCACATTCAGCCTATAGCGAGATTAAGTTGGAACTTCACAAATTATTCGGCCAGGTCTGTCTCATACCAGACTTGTGGTAGTACGATAGGGCTTTGCAATAGTAGCTCACAGGCTGGTCCTTAACTTAACTTAGGCATAACCACTTACCCCTTGGGCCTGCAATCGACATTGAGCCACCAAACATCAATGCATGCCAGCAAGCGCCCACCACCATACCAATGCCTAAGTCTAAACTAGTTTGTATTTTGTTTGAAAATAATTTCATAAACATTCTTGTCTCACCAAAGTCAAGAATTCACTTCAAAGGTTTATCATTTTATGTGAAAGATCATCCCAACCCATAATTATTCTAAGCATGGCTAAGCAATTCTACAAAATTTCTAGTTAGTGCTAATGTACTAACTAGGTTTTTATCTATGGTTGACAAGGTATAATGGTATTCAATATAAAATTTGGCTGTCCAAGGAATTTGGGTACAACTAGAGTTCAAAACTGAATTTAAACTAAACTTAAATAAAATAGCGAATGCATAATAATTTAAAAACAATATAAATAATATAAAATATTGGGTTCAACATGGTCAAGGGTGTAACTTGCCTTGCTCGAAGTCCTGGTGCGATTCGTCGTAGTCGTTCTCTCCGAGATTGTCGAAATCTACATGCAAAGAACCAAACAAATAAAATTTAAAAATTCAAAAAGAGTCTAGATTTGGGTAATTTAGGATTTTAGAAGAATTTAGAAATTTGAATGGGTCAAATCAGAGTTAAAATGAGGAAATATGGGCTTCCGGAATTTTAAAACGAGAGAAAATAAAAGGCTATTTTTGGAATAATTTTTGTACTGAAAAAAGACTAATTATGACGTCAGCAGGTATTTAATATTCGGCTGAATTATTTTTTTTGAAGAAAAAGACATTTTATGACGCAATGCTGACGTCAACAGAAATTTAATTTTGAATTTTTGGACAGGTGGGCCCGGTCTACCGTGGACCGGGTTCACGGATCATGATGGAGGCCGAGGTGGCACTTCCGGCTGGTGTGACACCACGCGGTGTCCACATCGGCTGTCACGTCGGTTCGAGGGCGCTGATGTGGCCGGTCAAAGCGGCGGCGCACGAAGGCGGCACGCTCGCTGGAGCGCGGGGGCGCTCGGCGGTGGCCGGCGAGAGGTGGCGGAGGGAGGGGAGGCGACGGCGGTTCAGACCTTACTAGTGCCAGCTCGGGATGTGGCCGGAGTGAGGCGGCGGCGGAGGAGAGAGAGGGCGGCGGCAGGTGGCTACGGCGCGGCGGCTCTCCGGCGGTCGGGGCCTTCGGCCGAGGAGGGGGAAAGGGGCGGCAAGGGGAGGTGATGCGGAACGAGTGCCCTCAGGGGGGTTATAGGGAGGGAAGGGTGGCAGCTCGCCGGAGAACCCGGGGTGGGAGCCGGTTTCGGGTGGAACGTGGGCAGGAGCGGCGTAATAAAGGGGCGGCGAGGTGGGGAGGCCCGAGGAGGCATTTTGGGGAGAGGAGCCGACATTAATGGTGGTGCATGGCCGGAGGAGAGAGGGAGAGAGGAAGAAGAAGAAGGGGAGGTACGGGATGAAGATGACGGGTGGGGCCCACGTGTCAGTGAGAGAGGAAGGGGTGGGTAAACGGATGGACGACACGTGGCAAAATAAGAGCATCTCGGCCGTTGGAGGGTTTAAGTGATTGCGGACGGTCCAGATTCGATCAAGGAAGATGGATTGAATCCAGGCGGGACACGTGACTGCTTGAGATTAATCCGGATTAAATTTTCAGAATAACTTTTCAGAAATACCAGAAAATTTTATAAATACTTAGAAAATAGTAAATAATGTCAAAAATTCTAGAAAATTCAAAGAAAATTCCTGGAGCTATTTTAGACTTAGGAAAAATATTTTTAATTTAAATTTGGCATTTAAATTTTACAAAAATATCTTTTTGGCTTTTAAATTTGACATTTAAATTCAGAAAATTCTCAAAAATTCTATAAAATGTTTTAGACTTACTAAAGATATTTCCAACTTAAAGTTGGTCTTTCAATTTTTACAAAAATACCTTTTTAGTTTTGAAATAGATTTCAAAAATCCTGGAAAATTCTCAAAAATTTAAAAAATTTAGGGGAGCTTGGGAAAAGCGAAATAAACTCTTTTTACCTTTAATAAAATATTTAAAGTATATTTTCACACTTTAGGCTTTCAAATAAAATCCAGCTAACTCCAAATAAATCTCAAAAAATCACAGAAATCCAAATAAAAGCCAAGTGCTTTACAATTCTTAATTTTGAAATAGTATTTTTTTACAAAAATTTACAAATACCTTTTATCTAATAATAATTTTATGTTTTTAGTTAAATTATTTTTAGCAAAAGCCTTTTTTAAGGTAAAAACAGGCAAAATAAAATCTCTAAAATTCCGTCAACCGAAGGACATTTATTTTTATTTTTAAATTAATTTTAATTTTAAATTTTTTGGTGAAATTTTTGAAATAAACAGTTGGGCTGTTACAGGTCTCAACCTATGTCTTGCTATAGGTTAAATGTGAGAGTGGCGTTGGCTGCGAGAAGTCTCACACGACACAAGAAGGGCCTGAATATAGTAGATTCTTTATTAAGGTGAAATCTTAGTAGAGGCGTGGCCAGCTTGATGGTTTTGCATTGTAAAGTTCTTTTTATGATTACTCAGTCGCACGCCTACAGAAGCGTATAGTGGCTGACATCGTGAGTTAATCTTATCTTGTAAGCAAAATTATACCACCTCTGTAGAGTGTATAAACTATCCTATATAGCCGTACACACGGCCATGGGCATGCTAAGTAAAGTTTTTCACGGATTAGAATTTGATTTTAAAAACTGGTTTAAGTAGAATTGTTGGAATCTTTTTAGAGAAAGATGGCCCGGGTGGGATACCAGTGGTTAGTTTGGTGTCAGGTCGACGCATGCGCTAACGGTAATAATTTGTTAAATTAGTGTTTATTGTATTCAATTTAACAATTTCATATCTATTACTGTATTTTTTAAAATTCTACTTTACACTTAAATAATCCTATATGTCTTCACTTGTTGCTTTACGTTAATAATGTATTTCCCATGTAACATGCGGAGTACATTATATGTGCTCATCCTTGCTAATTCTATTGCTCAGAGGAGGAGGACTTTGACTACAATGAGCATCAAGATGAGTAAGTCGTGTCTAACTGTCATTTGCCTGTAGGTAGGCTTTTGGCTTCACCACTTTATTTACTTGTTTCCACTGTTATTTATATTCATTGTTAGCTCATGAGCAATGTTGATGTAAATATTGGCCATGAGGCCATGCTCATTTTAATTAATAAAGTCTATCATTTCACTTGATATATATCCCTGTTACCACTGTGTGCACTAGCCAATCCTAGAGTGGTGCAATTAATATAGAAGATCTAGAAGTGTTGCTTTGGAGTCTGACCGTGGACCCCACTAATTTCTTTCTTCTTCTCCAAGAAGGGGATATGGGCACACACCAAAAGAACTTTAGACTATAATGTAGATAGAGGCTATTTATTATGTACAAGATATATATTAATAAAGAAGAATTGTCTCCCTACATCTTATATTCATTGTTATTCTACTTTCGTGGATTGATCTATTCATCGGCACCTCGAACACTAGTTATTTAACACTGAGTATCATTTTGCTAATTGACGGAACACCCATTCATGCAGCTATTGATCGGTGGGTCCAGCTAATGGTATCCTCATTGTTTTGAGTAGGAGAAATTAACATCTGCTGATAATTAGAATATATACTCTTGTGACAGAACAATATGCACCATGAGTACGCACTTCTGATGCGGGGGATTGCCCGATCTTCACGGCGTAGGATCGATGAAGATAATTTGGATCCGTGCAACCTGACAAATCGATGGCGCAAACTACTGTTAGAACAACAACCTGCGACAAAAGAATTCACCCAACCACACGCTCGTGATCCTGTCTACCCGACCACCAAGTAGACGCGTCGTCGCTCTGGCCAATCACAAGGAATCACAAGAACGACGGGAAGAACACCCGATTCCCCTCTAGGTTGCAATCATATGTCAAACCCTAGTAGGAACAAGCGCATGGCTCTCTTTGAAAATAATAGATTGATTTCTTATTTCTATTGTGGTCTCCCCTCAGCCTCATGCACGCAAAATATTTAAGGCCGAAGAGATACAAGACCGACTCAATAACTAAAAAAAAACAAAGCGTCCGAAGCGAGACGTCCGAGACCGACTCGACCAACAAAATAAAAACATAGAAAAAACAACATTCGAACACGCATGAGAATGCGTCAAGCGACAGGCACACGAGAAATTAAAGAAAACCCATTTCTTCGATTGCTTCGTGACGTTTGTAGACATGCATGTGTGTTCGCTTCAACAGTGAATGACCAGAAAGGAGTCTTCATGGGTTGTGCATAATTTTGTTGTTTGGAATAGTCACGTCACGTGTGCATGCATGTGTTTCTTTTGTTTCTTTTGTTTATCTCAATTCACATGTACATGCATGATTTTCTTGCTCGGATGATTTCATCTGGCTTCGGCATCCAACATCTCCTCATGTACAAACCTGAGACTAATTAAAATACTAGCATTAGGTAGCAACCAATTCTTATGTAAATTAAAGCCAAATTTAGTTAAGAGCGAGTTCACCTATTGATTAATCTTTTTAGCTCGCGCTCGTGTAATTGGACCAACCGGGATATCCTCATCATCCGCCCCCTCTTGAGAAGGAGTCGTCCTTGACTCTGATTCTTCTGGCCCAAAAAAATGGTGATAAATCAGCAACATTGAATGTAGAACTCACAGCATAATCATCACCTGGAAGCTCTATCTTGTATGCATTATCATTGATCTTCTCAAGTACTTTGAATAGACCATCTCCCCGAGGCATTAACTTGGATTTGCGCTTATCCGGAAAGCGTTCTTTGCATAGATGCACCCAAACCAAATCACCTGGTTCAAATAACATCTTCTTTCTTGACTTGTTTGCTTTCTCAGCATAGTAACGTGCCCTCTTTTCAATTTTTATTTTTTAGTCTTGACATGAATCTTCTTCACATATTCAGAACGTTTGGACGCCTCCATATTAACTTGTTCATGTAGTGAGAGTGGCAGGAAATCAAGTGGCGTGATTGGTTTAAAACCAAACACCACCTTGAACGGGCACAATTGAGTAATAGAATGTACCGCCCTATTGTATGCAAACACCACATGCGGCAAACAATATTCCTACTCTTTGATATTCTTCTTGATCATCGTTCGAAGTAGCATTGAAAGTGTTCTATTCACCACCTCCATTTGTCCATCCGTTTGTGGGTGACAAGTTGTTGAGAATAACAACTTTGTCCCGAGCTTGGCCCACAAAGTCTATCAAAAATAGCTCATGAATTTGACATCGCGATCTGAAATAATTGTCCTTGGCATGCCATGCAATCTTACAATTTCCCTGAAAAATAAGTCAGCTACATGCGACGCATCGTCGCTTTTGTGACATGGAATAAAATGTGCCATTTTAGAGAATCTATCCACAACAACAAAAACTGAATCTCTCCCCCTCTTAGTCCTAGGTAATCCTAAAACAAAGTCCATACTAATATCCTCCCATGGTGCACTAGGAACAGGAAGTGGAGTATATAAACCACGTGGATTAAGTTTAGATTTCGCTTTGTGGCATGTCACACATCGCTGTACAAACCTTTCGACATCACACCTCATCTTAAGCTAATAAAAGTGATCGCTCAACATCATGAAGGTCATTTCTCTTCCGAAGTGTCCCATCAATCCACTTGCATGAGATTCCTGCAATAAAAGCAAACACACGGACGAATCTGGAAGACACAATTTGTTAGCACGAAATAAGAACCCATTATTAACATGGAACTTATCCCATCCTCTCCTATCTTTGCATTTGGAATATGGTTCTGAAAATTCATAGTCGGAAGCATATAAATCTTTCAAGCTCTCTAATCCAGGTACCTTTACTTCCAATTGATTGAAAAGTACATTCTTCCTAGATAAAGCATTAGCTATCACATTCTCTTTTCCGTTCTTGTACTTAACAACATATGAAAAAGTTTCAATGAATTCTACCCACTTAGCATTGTCTACGATTCAGTTTAGCTTGGCTCTTCAAATATTTCAAAGCTTCGTGATCAGAGTGAATAACAAATTCTTTAGGCCAAAGATAATGTTGCCAAGTTTCAAGCACACGCACCAAAGCATACAATTCTTTATCATACACAGGATAGTTCAATTGAGCACTTTCTAGTTTCTCACTAAAGTATACTACCGGTTTTCCTTCTTGCATTAAAACACCACCAATACCTATTGCACTAGCATTACATTCAATTTCAAAAGTCTTAGTGAAATCAGGCAAAGCGACCAATGGTGCTTCAATTAATCGTTTCTTTAGTTCTTGAAAAGCTTTTTCTTGTGATGTACCCCATTCAAACACAACACCCTTTTTAGTTAACTCATTTAATGGGGCAGCAATGGTGCTGAAATCTTTAACAAAATGACGATAAAAGCTAGCAAGACTATGAAAGCTTATGATTTAACTAACATTCACAGGTGTAGGCCAATTCTTAATTGCTTCAGTTTTAGATTCATCTATCTCAATGCCTTGTCTAGAAACAACATAGTCTAAGAACACAACTTTATCGGTACAAAAAGTGCATTTGTCCAAATTAGCATGTAATTTCTCACTTCTAAGCACTTCTAGCACTTGTTTAATATGATCAATGTGTTCATCCATCGTTTTGCTATAAATCAATATATCATCAAAGTATACCACAACAAATTTGCCCATGAACGCTCTTAAAACATGATTCATCAATCGCAAGAATGTACTAGGTGCATTAGTTAAACCAAAAGGCATTACTAACCACTCATACAATCCAAATTTTGTTTTAAAAGCAGTCTTCCATTCATCACCAAGTTTCATCCTAATTGATGGTATCCACTTCTTAAATCAATTTTAATGAATATAACAGCACTACTAAGTTCATCTAGCATATCATCTAACCTAGGAATAGGATGACGATATCTAACAGTGATGTTGTTAATGGCACGACAATCGACACACATTCTCTATGTATCATCTTTCTTAGGAACAAAAATTACAGGGACAGTGCAAGGAATAACGCTTTCGCATACATACCCTTTCTCAAGTAGCTCTTGCACTTGACACTGAATTTTTTTTGGTTTCCTCCGGATTGGTGCGGTATGGTGGATGGTTTGGAAGTGACGCACCAGGAACTAGATCAATTTGATGCTCTATTCCGTGCAATGGTGGAAATCCCGCTGGTATCTTCTCCGGAAACACGTCTTCAAATGCCTACAAAAGAGAGGAAACACCACTAGGAAGAGAGATTAACTCATTAGTTGAAAGCAAAATAGTTGCATATTTGTACATAAGCACAAAGTGCAATCTTGATGGGTCATTGCTCACATCTTTCAAATTTGATTTTGTGGCTAACATAACCATCCCTCTCTCACTTTTACTTTTTCCTCTCATATTTGGCTTGTGGCTCTCACTCATCGATGTGTGGAAGTCTCTCTCTTTTCTTTCTTTTTACCCTCATTTTCAGCAAGCTTTCTTTGTTGAAATTCATATTGTTTTTGACTAAGAGTCATTGGATTAAGCTCCTTTGTCTTCCCCTTTCACATAAATGCATATCTATTGGAACGGCCATCATGTTGCATACTTCTATCATATTGCCATAGCCTTCCCAGCAGCAAATGACACACTGTCATGGGCACCACATCGCACTCAACAGTGTCCTCATAATCACCAATCTTGAAAGTAACATGCACCACAAATTGAACCTTCACATCCCCACACTCGCTAAACCATTGCACGTGATATGGACGTGGATGTTTCAGCATCTTTAAACCAAGCTTTTGACATAATTCAACACTAGCCAAGTTATGACAACTACTACCATCAATGATAAGCTTGATTACCTTGTTGTTTACCTTGGCTTGTGTTTGAAACAAGTTGAATCGCTGCGGATGTGCATCTCCTTCTTGTGCAAGCATGCTCAAATTTTGGGTGACAACTAATGCCTCACCCGTTTCATAATTCAACATATCAACCTCTGCATTGTCATCCGATGCATCCTCATATTTCTCCTTTTCATGACTAAACTCAACCTCATCTTCACTTGCGGATTCATACTCTCCATCTTCCGTCATAAGCATAACTCGGTTGTTGGGACACTCTCTAGAAATATGTCCACTGTCGAGACCCGAATATGCAAATTCGGACTCTCTGTGTATACTGCACTAGTCCAGGATCACGCTAGTGCACACAGTCAAACATAGAGGTAAACATCACCACAATCTCGATATTAAATAAGGGAAACTCAAATTATTAATCAATATCCAAAAGTGAGACCTTATGGTCAAGCTTACAATCTCAATAGCCTTAGGGGCTTAACAAAAATTAGCAGCGGAAAATCCAAAATGAAACGTAGTGGCCAATCGACATGCCCACGGGCAATCGAGTGGGGAGCGAAGCCTAGAACGCGTAGTCGTCGAAGTACTCGCCTCCTGGAACCTCCTGCTGGTAGTACTCCTCTTCCTCAACTGAGCAACATAGGCGTAAAGCCGTGAGTACATTGGTACTCAGCAAGCCGTTTGTAACAAATGATGCAATATAGTATGCAAGGCTTACCAATGGAAGGCTGAAAGGGTTAATTTGCATAAACAGCATTTGAAATTACCATAAATAGATTGAAGGCGAATTGTAAATAAGACAATAATGAATAATCAAAGGAATTGAAGTAAACTACTTATGGACCTCCCATCCACAAGCTAAACCCACAGTGAATTAACCATCCACTGACCAGCTACACACTTTTCCAAGAGTAACTATACCTCGTGTGAAATCACCGAGCATTGTCCATGACCGAGGACGCGGCTATTCGAATAGTTTTACACTCTGCAGAGGTTGCACAACTGTACCCACACGATGTGATAATCCTCACGTTAAAGATAATCACAACAAGGCTTTTACAATGATCCATCTCAACCCGATCCCACTCGCTAAGGTTTCGCCGTCGAGTAGGGTAAATCCCCCTAGTCGATAATTGCCCCCTCTTGCGCCACAACAACATCAGTAGTGTAACCAAAGTTGAGACTTCACAAATTATTATGCTAGGCCTATCCCATACTAGATATGTGGTTTGCACGGTAAAGCTCAGATCAATGGCGCACAAAGTTAAGTCCTTAAGTAATACGCAGGCGAAACATCCACATCCCAATGTGCAACCTGCACCCCCTTTACTGCACGATCATTCACCCGAGTGAAAACCAATTTTGTATAACCACGCCAACGACACACCAATGCCATGGCACAAATTTTATAACAGTGGCACCAACCACGATTCGATATCTCATTAAGTCAAATTAATTAATCACATGTGATGATGAACCCAAACGATACTAAAAGCATGGCTAAGCATACTAATCGTGCCATCCCAAATGTGATCGTAACATAGCATCACTACTAAGTTTCCCAACCTATGGTGACAATGGCATCATGGCATTCAAATTTAACAAGGAGGGAATTACTCAATTGAGGTGATAACTACCAATTACAAGGTTTGTACAAAAGTAGCGATGCAATGTAATTTAAAACAAAATATTTAAATAATAGATTGCAAAATGGGTTCAACATGATCAAAGGACACGACTTGCCTTGGCCTTGCCCAGTTGACGGCTCTTGATCTCCAAATCCGACGGCGGCTCCCTCGAACGCGTGATCTAACGAGAGAGAAAACAAAACGAAGAGACAAAATAAATTCAAATAAAATTCAAATGAACTCCAAAAATTCTCAAACCTGAACCAAAAGGTAGAGCTCAATTTTAGATGAATTTAGGAAAAAGAATCGGGTCAATCGGAGCTAGGACGAGGGAGAACGGGCCTCTGGAAAATCTGGTTTTAGGAAAAGGCTGAAAATCGGAAAAGGCAATGTGCTGTGGACCGGGTGCACGGTGAGATGGGTCTACGGTGGGCTCGGTGCACGGAACAGTAGGGCTGACCGGGCTACTGGCGCAAGCGGCTAGGGCTGACGTGGCAGACACGTGGCGACACGTGTGCACGGTTGACTGACGTGGCAGCTGACATGGCAGGTGATGTGGCAGATGACGTGGCAAGCTGACGTGGCATCTGGGTGTGCTCGGCTGCTGACGTGGTGACCACGTGGCACTGACGTGGCTTGACACGTCAGATCTAGGGCTGACGTGGCTCGGCTGACTCGGCTGCTGACGTGGCCAGATCGGCTCACGGGTCTATGGTTCGGCTGACGGGCGGGACCCACATGGCGGCGGCAGGGTGCACGGTGGACGGCGTCCACCGGGAGGCGAAGGGACGCGGGGCTGGCGTCAGCGCTGACGCACTCGGGGGCGCGGGGCGCGAGGCGGCGGACGAGCGGCGCGGGCGACCGGGGCGAGGCGGCGCAGGGCGCGGCCGAAGCGGCGAGGCGCGGGCGGCGGGTATCCGAGGCGGCGGATCTGGCCGGCGATGTCATCGGCGGCGGCGACGGGACGTCGGTGACTCACCGGCGGCGAATGGCGGAGAACGGCGACGAGCGGCGGCGAACAGCGGAGGGCGGCGGAGAACGGCGACGAACAACGGCGAGCGCTCCGGCGGCGAGAACGAAGGCTCGGGCGACGGCAGCTCCGGCGAAGGCGGCGGCGAGGGCGCACGGACGACGGCGAGCGGCGGCGCGGACGTCGGCGAGCGGCGGCGGAGGAGGCGGCGGCTGCGCACGGCGGCGAGGGCGGCGAACCTCGGGGTCTGCGCCAATAAATACCCCGGGCGACGGCGGGCGGCGGGCCAAGTGGGCTCGGCCCACTAGGGTTAGGGTTAGCGGGCGCTGACAGGTGGGCCCCACCTGTCGGTGGCACGGACGAGGCGAGCGGCCGGGATGGCGCGCGGGCGAGAGGAGCGCTCTGGATGGCTGACGTGTGTCGGCCATCGGGCGGCTCAAGGCGGGCGCGGGGAGCAGGCGGATGTGCGACGCGTGGCTGGGGTGCGGGCGGCGGCCGAGGCCTGGCTAGGCCAGCTGGGTGGGCTGCGGCCCACCTGGCTTTTAGGATTTTCTTATTTTTTTTCTTTTTCAGAAATTCAAATAAAGACTTTTTGAGCTCTAGAAAATTGCAAATAAATCCAGAAAAATCTCCGAAAATTCCAGAAAATTCCTTGAGACTCAGGGAACTCAAATAAAATATTTTGGCAAATGTTAATGTTTAATTTAATCATATTAAATCGAAATAAATTCTAAAAATTCCTTTTAAGCTTTAATTAATTCCAGAAAATTCCAGAAAATTAATTTTTGAAAATTGGGCTTTATAAACTCCAGAAAATCAGGATGTTACAAACCTTACCCCCTTAAACGGGATCTCAACGCCGAGATCCGGGCTCACTACTAGAATAGGTTCGGAAACTCCGCCTTGAGATCCTCTTCGCGCTCCCAGGTGGCTTCCTCCTCGGAGTGGTTGCTCCACTGAATTTTGCAAAAGCGAACAACTTTATTCCGGGTGACTCGCTCTGACACATCCAAGATTTTGACAGGACGCTCTTTGTAGGACAGATCCTCCTGAAGATCAATTGCCTCAACTGGTACAGCCTCCTCTGGCACTCTCAAACACTTCTTCAGCTGGGACACATGGAAAACATCATGTACCCCACTGAAGAACGCAGGTAGCTCCAATTGATAAGCAACCTCTCCCCTGCGTTTCAGAATTCTGAACGGACCGACATACCTTGGTGCAAGCTTCCCTTTTTGCTGAAACCTCTTCACACCTTTGAATGGTGTGATCCTGAGATACACAAAATCATCTGGTTCAAAACTCAGCTCTCGGCGTCTGGTATCCGCATAGCTCTTTTGCCTGGCCTAGGCAGTCTTCAACCTCTCTTGAATCAAACGGACCTTGTCCTCAGCCTCTTTTAAACAATCTGGACCAAACACCTGACCTTCCCCTGTCTCTTTCCAATTGAGAGGGGTCCTGCATTTCCTGCCATAGAGTGCTTCAAATGGTGACATCTGCAAACTTGCCTGATAACTATTGTTGTAGGAAAACTCTGCAAAAGGCAAACAGCTGTCCCACTTAGGTCCATGATCTAGCACACATGCTCTCAACATATCCTCAAGAATCTGATTGACTCGCTCTGTCTGACCATCTGTCTTGGGATGGTATGCGGTACTGAAATTCAGGTGCGTTCCCATAGCCTCATGGAAACTACCCCAAAACCGAGAAGTGAACTAGGACCCTCGATCTAACACTATTTTCTTGGGCACTCCATGCAAACTGACGATCCTCGACATATACAGCTCTGCCAATCTGTCACTGGTGTAGGTTGTCTTCACTGGAATGAAGTGAGCAACCTTGGTCAATCGGTCCACGATGACCCAAATCGAATCATAGCCCTCTTTGGTCTTGGGCAGACCGACTATGAAGTCCATACCAATCTCTTCCCATTTCCACTCAGGGATTTTCAACGGCTGGAGCAAACCTGCTGGCCTCTGATGCTCTGCCTTAGCTCTCTGACAGACATCACAAAGGGCCACATACTCAGTGATCTCACGCTTCATACTAGGCCACCAATATTTTTCTTTAATGTCCTAGTACATCTTGGTACTGCCAGGGTGTATCGAGTATAACGACTCGTGAGCTTCCTTTAGCAACAGATCCTTTAGCTCCTTCTTATTGGGCACACACAAACGTTGCTTGAACCACAAGGTTCCTTGGGCATCCTCTGAAAATCCTGACTCTTTTCCTTCACTCATACTCTTTTTGATGAGCTGAAGTGCCTCATCATCCGTCTGAGCCTGACGAATCTGACCATCCAAAGTGGGCTGCAACTCCATTGCTGCCAAAAATCCTTCCTCGACCAATTCCAAGCTGAGCCTTTGGAATTCCTCATGCAAAGCTGGCTGACTCTCCTTGACCATTACTGAATTACAATAAACCTTCCTGCTCAGAGCATCTGCGACCACATTAGCCTTCCCTGGGTGATAATGGATCCCGACATCGTAATCCTTTATCAACTCCAACCACCTCCTCTGCCTGAGGTTAAGCTCGGACTGGGTAAAGATGTATTTCAAACTCTTGTAATCCGTATAAATCTCACATCTATTGCCCAAGAGATAGTGCCTCCAAATTTTCAAAGCATGCACTACGGCTGCTAGCTCTAAATCGTGGGTAGGGTAATTCTCCTCATGCGGTCTCAACTGGCGCGAGGCATACGCTACCACTCTCTTTTCCTGCATCAGTACACAACCCAAACCCTTGCGTGAGGCATCGCAATAAATCTCAAAATCCTTGTTTAAATCTGGCAATACTAGCACTGGGGCTGTGGTCAAACTCTCCTTCAACTTCTGAAAGCTTTTCTCGCACTCGGGCGTCCAAACAAATTTCTTTTCCTTTTTGAGCAATTGGGTAAGTGACTTGGCTACACTGGAAAATCCTTCGATGAAACGACGGTAATAACCAGCCATACCCAGAAAACTCCTGACCTGAGTCACCGAAGAAGGTGACTGCCAATCCAAAACATCCTTGACCTTTCCGGGGTCAACAGCAACTCCCTTTGCGGACATCACATGGCCTAGGAAGGCATTGAGCAAACCATCACAATAACCGTTCAAAATACCTCGCCCCTTCCATCATTTCACCCTATGGGTCACTCCCACTTGCGGTGGGTCCTATACATTGTGCAAGATGTTCTCCTTCTGAATGTCTAGCGGCTGGCTACCCACACTGCTAGCACGCCGCAGCAGAACTTCATCCTCTGCGAGTGTCTCGTTCAAGCCGTCACACAGATAGCCGCTTGCACTACCTCACCTCCTCCACCCGTGAGAACGACTTTTAGGGTCCAATAAATCTACTAAGCCAAGTTGTACTTTACAGACTTGTGGTTGTACTTGTTTTACACAGGAGATCATGACAAGATTTGGTCCTTAGGGTTATCTAGGTGGTTCTACCACTAACCACACTCTCGTGCACCGCCGCACCATACCCCCAAACCATCCGCCCAGATAGATAAGCAGTTTGAGGTTTTTGGGGAGCATAAAATAATCATATTCGACATATACTAGTCATTACCACCATGACTACCCAACCAAATTTTCTCTTGATTAAAAGTGATGCTTGGGGCATTTCGGCGCTCCCGAGTGTCTAAGCACTACTAAGCATGGTGTCTAATTATGGACTTATTTTCAAAAGGTTACTATTATAATTTTGCTAGGGCGACAAGGTTCACATATTCAAATCTTCCAAAGGAATGTATTATTAACAAGCTAATTACTAGGCATGTAACTAGGGTATTGAAATCAACATATACTTAGCACCTAAAATAACAGCATGCAGTTGATATTTTAAACAAAAGTAAATTGCAGAAAATGTAAGTTCAATATGGTCAAAGAATTGACTCGTCTTGGTCATGGTGAGTCTGGTCTTGGTGGTCTAGAGCGGCTTCTGTTTCAGCTTCTTCTTCTTGAGCCTCGTACGCTATTGTTACGTGCGCCAAAATTTGGATAAAAAGAAAATGAGCCGATCAAATAAACACTCACAAGAAAATTCAACTAACTCCAAAATTCATGGTTTCAGTTCTATTAGACAGACTTTGATTTTTGGGTGAGCTTAGAAATGTGTTTCATTTAATTTGGTGTTAGAATGAATCAATTATAATTATTTAAAGTTTAACCATAAGTCAATTACATACAATGTAGCCTCTAATTCAATTTGAATATAGTAGATAAAGGATTCTCATCATGGCTAGGGCATAGGATTAATATTTATGTTTTTAAATCATATGGTAGCTAGTCCTACAATTTTTACTAACATGCAAAAGTTTATGATTTATTTTTTGTCAATTTTTCATTTGCTAAGTTGTCATTCCATGAGAGCATACACCTAACAATATCCCTACTAAGCCTTTAATTAATAGTTAAGATTTAAAATAAATAATCAAAGCATATTATTTACAAGCATGTGATGGTTAATCCATGATTAAATGTTTAAGAAGCTCACTTATATCCTAAATAAATTTTGCATCACTTATGAATTAATTTCTGATTTTTCCTGTATTTTTATTCGCTAAAATCGCTTAGCAAAAATTAACCAAAACCCCATTCTAATTATTGCGGTCTGGGGGAATCGAACGCGGGTCAGTGCACTCAACGCACGCCCTACTAACCAGTCTGCCTCTCGGTGTTACCTGACAGTAAGAAGGGAGAGATTGCAGAAGAGCCGAGCGGTAGCAGGGTCCCGAAGCAAAGGAAGCCGGGGGCGGTGGACGGCGGTGGTGTGGCCGGAGGGCTATCGGTGAGGGGCAAAATTCATTACTGGCGCCGCGTGGAAGCTGATGGGGGTGTCGGTGGAGGCCGAGGAGCACCGGAGGTGAGTCGGCAACATGCGGCGGCGGCGGGCTCGGGAAAGGCTCGACGCCGACGAGCTACGGGCATGGTGGAGGAGGGGAATAGTTTTGCCGTGCTCCGAGGGTGGCTTGGGAGAGAGGAATCGGGTTATGGTGGCTCGACGCGGTGGCGCACTCGCCGGCCGGCCGTGGGGAAGAAAACGGCGCCGGCGAGAAATGGGGGCACGGGAGGCCGATTAGTTGCTAAGGGAGCTAGGGCGGGGTGTGGTGATGCTAGTGGAGGCCTCGGCCAGGGCTTTATAGGCGGGAAAAAGTTGTGGTGGCAGGAGGGCAGTTGGCTGGGGCATGGCGGCGATGTTTGCCCGGCGTGGCTACAAGGGAGATGATGGGATGAATGACCGATGACGCTGTTGGCGTGGGGGGGAGCGACACACGCGGCAGGTCCGTGGTCCGGCAAGGCTGTCGCCGACGCAGCAGATGACCGGAGCCGCACTTCTGGTCTTCGGCATGGGCGGCGACAGGCAAGTAATGGCTACTAGGCGGTGATGCGGGCGCTGCGTTTGACGTGATGGCGGTGGGGGTGGGGTGACACACGCGGAGATGGCACCGCCGACCAACAGCTTTTATCTTTTCTTTACTATATAAAAGAAGGAGTTGGTGGTTGGTGCGGCCTCTTCCACTCTTCCTCACAGAAAGCAGCCTGACATGTGGCCCCGACTCAAAAAAGAAAACCACCTGCCTGCCACCCTGCGCCGAATCTTTTCCCCCACGTCGCACGTCTCCCCCGTTCTCCCGTCTCCCCGCCTCCTCCTCCCCCCGCGCCGCCGCCGCCTCCTGCCCTCCCTCCCACCCTGCGCCGCCGCCGCCTCCTCCTCCCCTCCCTCCCACCCTGCGCCGCCGCCGCCTCCTCCTCCTCCCCACCCCGCGGCGCCGCCTCCTCTCCTCCCTCCCACCCCGCACCGCCGCCGCCTCCTCCTCCCCCACTCCCCCGCTCCGTCGCCTCCTCCCCCGCTCCTCCACTCCGCCGCCGCCTCCTCCTCCCCCCACTCCTCCGCTCCCCCCGCTCCTCCGTCGGCAACCGCTATTTCACCCGCGTCGAGGAGGTTGACGGCGTCAATACGTGCCCTCCACCGTCTCTCCGTCCCTGTGTTTCTTTTCTTCTTGCAAGAAGAATCTGCCATTTCGATGTTCTGTTCTTTTCCGGAAAATGGATACATTGATGCTGCTAAACGAATTTGGTGTTGTTGCTTCTTGATGGCGTTACAGTGAAGGAGAAGCGGTGGGTGGAGTTCAAGGGTGACCAGGAGCCGACGATTGTTCTAGGTTACGTCTCCTCCTGCTCGTTTGGTCGGTGAGGATCTGGTTTATACAGAGAACCTAATTTGACTAGCTTTGTTTGCCCTTTGTTTCTGCAGGCATGTATGGTTTATGTGCCTTGATTCTGAATTGATATGATTGAATCTCCTGTTTTGAGTTGCTGGTTTATGTGTTTGATTGTACACGATTGGTGCATTCTCTTGTTTGAGGACGGATGAGTCTCCTAGATATTTCATGGCAGATTGCAATTGGGTATAAATGGCAAGAAAACCGTCTGTTGCCGTTCCGTTCTTTGTCGTTGAATTTCCTTCAGATTTGTTCGCATACTTATACAATTATTTATTAGAAGTTTTCATTTTAGTGTTCTAAAATGTCCTTGTATTCAGGCAGTTCTGACAAGGATGATCAAGATTCGGGCGAGGTTGAAGGCTTGGGGCTCCAAAGTTATTGGGACGCTTCTTATTCAGAAGATCTTGCAAATTTTGAGGAACATGGGCACACTGGAGAAATATGGTGACCACATCTGTCTTTTTTTTCAATATAAAAAACCTCAAACTAAGTAAATAAAAAGTTACATGTTGTCATTTCAACTGCTGCAACAAAGCCCAAGTTATCGACACTTATTGGTTTCGTGATGTAATTGTTGATATTATTTAAACTTCAAACATTGCAAGTATGGCAATGTCATCTTAAAATTGTTGGGGACGAACTATCATTATTTTTGTTGGCTATAATGCTATATTTTACTATCAGTGGGAATTTTCAATTTAATCACTGTGTTCTGTGTTCATTTTGTATGATAGATTTAGGTCTTTTGGCAAAATTTAAATGAGTCACTGAGCATGCATAACTTACATTCACATTTTTGGATTCACATTATAGTTGCTGTTAGATTAGACGTTATACATCTAACATGGTATTTGGATAATAAGAGCAATTGAGTGCTGTCATTTGTGGCTGCTTGAATTTTGACAAGGTAGGTGGTAGATGAGGAGCCCATATGGCGTATAGTCGTACAGGTGCTCTTAAGAATGCTGAGCTCAACTTATAGTTGACTAGGGTTTAGAATTTATTGAGCCAAGCAAGACTAAGCTATGCCAGGTGTAACTTATTTTCATTTGTCTTACCCTGCCCACCTGGGATCACTAAACTAGATCAAGCTCAATGGTTGGCCCCTTTTCTATGGTCAGGCTGGTTGTGCTCAATTTGAGTATTCATTAAGGCACATAAGATTCACTTATCCAAAATATGTTATAGATGACATCATCAATCCATATATATCAATTAGCCTTTTGCTTTCTATGTTTGCAGTTTGCTTATGCACCTTTAAAAACCACTACATTAATTTTCTAGCAAATTAAGACTAGGCTATAATTGAGTACATGTAACTCTGGTTGTGCTTTTTTGGCTTTGTATGATCTCTGGAACAACATAGCTTTAGTGCATTTTCTGGACTGGGATGCTCATCAATATGTAGAAAAGTAGTAATAAAAACAGGTAGCAAAGTGCTGTTTTTTGTACTTATAGATGTTTCATTGCTAACTGTATGCTGAGTCTCATTGCAACAAACTTTCGTAGCTAAAGGATGTTTCCAAATATTGAAAATGCATACTTCCCCCAAACATTAGTGGTTGTTTCAGTTCATTGTGCTTAGTGTAAGCTTTGCATACAAGGGCATAGTACTGCATCAACAAAAGAGTTAAGTATCAGATGTCACCATGTCTGTCTCCATCATCTCTTCAATATTCTGAATTTCTGATCTCAGTAATAAAACTCTGGTCCTAAATGCATCATCATCGTCCTCTGCTTCCCTAATGCTTGGTAATTACTTTACAGTTTGCTATATGCCTATATCATGAGTTGACTTCTGCAAGTGACATCTTGAATAAAGTTTTTCTTAGCATTTGCAGTACATGATCTAAAAAAAAGCATTTGCAGTACATGATCTAAAAAAAAGCATTTGCAGTACATATTAGTAACTTATATCTCATCTCAATCATCATTTTTGTCAACTTGCAGGAATCGAAGATTTATGATTGGTTGATTTATTTACGAGTATGAACATGTATGTTTTGCTTGATACATGATGACGTAAGATAAATTGATGTTTATTATTTAGTTTGAGATCATATTTGATAGTATGCATCATTTTTATTTAGTTTTCCGTTGCAACGCACGGACACCTTACTAGTTATTCTTTACATTTTAGTTTTATTTTCACTTATCTATTTATTACTGCAAACCCTAAAAATAGAATTTCCAAATTTTTGGGTTCAAGTTGTACTCCCCTTTTTAATGGATCATATTTTCAGATTCGATTTTTAAAACTTAATTTCTATTATTTCTCATAAGTTTCTTCCATTATTGGAACCTTGACCGAAATTCAAAGAAATCCAACAAAGTTCAAATATCAAGAGAAATATATTTCAAAATAACTCAAAGGTTACACTTTTCCCAAATCTCTAAATTTCAGGGAGTTACAAGTCTATCCCCCTTAAAAAGAATCTCGACCCCGAGATTCAGCCTAAGCTGTGACGCGAGCGCTGCGTTTGACGTGACGGCGGTGGGGCCGGGGTGACGCGAGCGGAGATGGCGGGCTGCGGCACCGGTCGGGCCAAGCGGGGAAGGAGGCGTCAGCCTTGTCCGAACGCTGCGAGAGCAGGGGAGGCAGACAGGGGAAAGGGGCGGGCTGGCTGGGTTGGCTGGGCCGGCCAGGCCAAAAGCCCTTTATATATATATCCAAAGGCAGGGAGACTTGGTGCTCAGACACCATGGTGCCCCTGTTATATATATATATATATATATATATATATATATATATATATATATATATATAAACACATTTTTGTATGAAACAATTTCTTTGCATATATTTCCTTCATTTCTATTATTCTTACATCTTTTCATTTATATTATTTCTTTACATTTTAGTTTTATTTTCACTTATCTATTTATTATTGCAAACCCTAAAAATAGAATTTCCAAATTTTTGGGTTCAAGTTGTACTCCCCTTTTTAACAGATCATCTTTTTAGATTTGATTTTTAAAACTTAATTTCTATTATTTCTCATAAGTTTCTTCCATTATTGGAACCTTGACCAAAATTCAAAGAAATCCAACAAAGTTCAAATATCAAGAGAAATATATTTTAAAATAACTCAAAGGTTACACTTTTCCCAAATCTCTAAATTTCAGGGTGTTACAATTAATTCTGGAGAAAAAGAGACGATGCCATTTCAATTGCTACTACAGAATATGACTACTTCAAAAACGACCCACAAAGAAAATGTTGCTGCTACGGCCAAGACGCGTGTCCATCCATGGAACGCCGTCGCAAATGTTACACCCAAGCAGCTGAAGACCACCAGACTGGACATCGCCATGAAGCCCTGAGAAACAGAAGATGGCCATGCATACCATGTGAGTAATACAAAATAAATATATACATAATGTCCAATGTAACTCAACCAAGAAGTTTCTCTCTCCCTCCTTTTGTGTCAAATTAGTTTAATTATCACCTCTTGAGTAGCGGAAGGTATTGTAAAATAAACTCCTATAAAAATAGCAAAAACTTGGCAATAAACTGGTTTTAGCCGAAAACCACTCTCGAGTAGCAGAAGGTATTGTAAAATAAAAACTACTCTAAAAATAGAGAAAATTTGGAAATAAATAGGTTTTAGCCGAAAACCAGTTCATTAGCTTATTGGGAGGTGCTTCTGTGCTTCTTAATTAGGTCCAAGAGAGCCTTAAAGACCTAATTAATCCACGTGAACGCTGTGAGCTAACCCCAGACCTCCAATGAAGATCACTATCGACCGCAAATTCGTGTGGTCGAAGGGAAGAAACATTAGATGCATGCGCCTTAATCAGTAAATCCGACAACAGATCAGCTGTGGGAAATAAAGCTAGAGATCGGAGTATATTTCGTACAATAAAGAAGCGGAAGCACACGACATTGCGGTGGTGCTCGCGGATCGCCGCCTCGACGTCGAGGTGAGCCGCCCTCCTCGCTCTCCCTCTCCCGGCCACCGCCGCGCTGAGCACGACGCTGTTCGTCGTCACCGGCAGCATTGGCGGCTGCTGCATATCTGGTTTTTGGTTGATTGTACGCGCAATCTATCGACCCAAGTACTTGGCGTGGCCGGTCAATTTAAGCATGCCCCTCTTATGTTTCTCAACTTCTCGACTGCGTAACGGAGACGAACTGGTCTTTCTATCCGTCTCTCTTTATTTTGAGTATTGCTGGCTCATAAGAGTTTATATCTGCATCGGGAGTCCGTTCTACTACCTACGTATAGGTACATCCGCGGGAACCAACCGGAGCTCGTGGCACTGCATTGTAGATACGCGCGGTACATCGTAGATAAGGATGTCGAATACGAATCAAACAGTAATCTTTTTATATTCGTACTTGTATTTTGACGCGAATATAAATTTGAATATACTTAAATACGAATGTGAATTAACTATTACAATAAATATGAATATGAATCAAATACGGTTGGATACACAGCATAATAAAATTTAGTAAATTGACACTGGTTTCATAGTAATATTTGTATCTCTTTTCCTATCTTTTCCTCTAGTTTATCACGTAATTTGATCATTGTTGTCATTTTACTACTAATCCTACTAATCCTTGATATATTGCAAATAAATCGATTATAAACGTTGAATTTGGTTAAAAGAGCACGCAAAAAAATTTATAGGGATGTGTTAAAATGAAAACATGAAATATCAAATTAGAGGATCACCACAACAACCTCGTCGAGATGTATATAATATATCCAATTTTGAAGTCAAATATAAAAGATACACATTAGCTAGTCACTGTTATTATGTCTGCCTAATTCAGATATTATCCGAATTCGTACATAATCCAGCACCTATTTTACATACCATATTCGTATTCAACAAAAAATATCCAAATACTATGCAGATTCAGATTTGTTTTATCACTGTTATCCGAATTCGGATGTCGGATAAAACGGATAATCCGGATGCGTTTGACACCCCAACTCGTAGACGCCCGTGTAAAGTGTATATGGAAATTAACGGATGCATTGTACAACGTATATATCCGATCCAATTAGCAAGTACCACTATCTCCTGCTGAAAGAACACATTCTAGAGGTCAAATACTCTTATGACCCGATGCCAACATTTATGTACCACGCACAAGCTAGCTCCACCGTGTCTAGGAAAATTCATGTACATGTTCCACCGCACATCCAAACATTTATGTACACGTTCCACTGCATCTCGACAAAATTTCACCACATCTCGGCAAATTTATGTACAAGTTCCGCAGTATCGACCTAAGACCAGACCATCCAATTGGCATTACAGCAACGGGCTAGGAAGGCCATCCGTCCAAGAATTTCTGTCCAAGCATCACAGCTACGGAAACAAACATCATCAACAACAAACCGGACGTTCAGGTGATGGCTCCAGCAAAACTGTTGAGAGACCCCCTGTAAAATGCAAAGGAAAGTCTTATCAACTTCAACTAAATAACTGGAGACTTCAACTAAATAACTGGAGATAAAGAACTATACCTTAAGTTGTAGGGGAAAGAAAGATCCATACCGCCAAAAGGAGGAATCCAGTCAGAGTAAGGAATTAAGAAGAGGATGAGGTGAGTCTGGGGGAGACTCCTGCAATAGAAAATATGCCAAATTCAAATACACAATTGTAGCAGAGCCAGAGAGTGACCAATTTACCAAAAGCAGCAACAAAAAAAAATCCAAATCTGGTGTTCAGCTCTCAAGAAATATACCTTGCATGTAGCTTGACAATGGTTAAAACACCAAGATCCCAGAAGAGCTATTCCAACCACACTGAATAAACCAATGTATATCTTGTATGCCATATCGTAGTGCTCATAACCTGATGGAATGAAACTGAACAAAGCATACGCCACCAAGCCAACAGTGGAGATGACAGCTACAGCAGATATGCAGTATACTGCCCTAACCCACCCAGTTCCACGAGCAATGTGTGATAGCACATATCCAAACATCCCAAGAAAAGCCAGTCCAGTAACACAGAACAAGAGATTGTAATACTTTCCAGGAGGAGATTTTTCATCCGTATGAAGCAACCATGGTATGAGTGATAGCATGAAGAAAACAAAGTCCCCAAGCACAGTTTGACAGCTCTTGAGCAAATTAGCACCGTCCTGTCATTTATTAAGAAATGTTAGTGCGCTGTTTAGAAAATTTTGAATTATTGTTTGCAGTAGCGAACGGTATTAATTCTTCAGCAAGTATAGGAATAGGATTGTTCTATTCATCTTTAGATGTGCATTTTAAAGAAAGCTTGTCAGTACCTCAATCCATATCGTACATGTAAGAACATTTCGATCCCAATCTTACATAGGATCTCAACTAGGAAGAACCATATAAATAGTGGTCCAAACCTTACAGCCTGTGTAATCACAATTTTAGAGGTAATTCGAATTTGCCTATATTGCACATGCTGTCAAGTCATCTTCCATTGAAGATTTCACTCAAACAGAAATGCACGGTTAGAGAGATTTAAGAACCATGGTATTAGAGGTATGGAGGTCCAAACCCCAAATCTGACAAGTGCTCTTGAGCAGTGCCCAATCAAGATGCAGGACTTGATTATCTCCCATTGCTAATTGTTCTAGCACCTGCTGAATACCCAGAGCTTGATTATCTCCCATTGCTCAAGATGCAGGGCTCAAATACAGTCCAACAGAAATCTACCCACAAGCCGCCTCCAGACAGCAGCACAACGCCCCTGACTTTCTCTTCCACCCGAGTACCCAAGCACCTATGCAGCAACGCTGCTGCTATGCCTCCTCCCGAGCCACAGCAAGCTGCTCGTTGGGCGCTGCTCACCTGTCGCGCACGCCCGCTGGTCCCACAGGCTCGCTGCCACCTGCAGTCAAACCCACCACCACTAGCTTCGTCATCATCGCCGGTCAGCATGCCTCCAAAATGATCCAACGCCAGCCACTCTGCACTCGCCTCCTCTTCTGAATCCCCCACTTCTCCAATAGAAATTGCACCTCCTTCACCAGATCAAGCGCCGCTTCTCTGGCTTCGTTGCCCTCTGCTGAAGAACCGCTTGACCGTTCGCCACCAGCTCAAGCGCGGGTGCCAGCCACCTCCGCCTCCCCTAGGGTCTCTCGACTGCCACCTATCCAAGCACCGCCACCATCTCTGCCGTCGGCAGCACCCAGGATTAGGGCGACAGTAAGAGCTCTGGTACCATGAAGTTGGTGGAGTATTCTGGAATTAGTCTGTCTCATCTCTATTCTGGGTCTAAACATTACACCTCCAGGGTAACCTTTTTACACGAAGCGAGGATGAAAGTGAAAGTGTAAGCAGGGTGCTATGCATGTGTGTGATAGATAAGTCTTTGTGTTGTCTTTTGTGTTGTCTGCACATGGTGTACATGGTGCTTTTGTTTTTTGCTTTAGCATCTAGGACTTGCTTTTGCTTTAGCATCTAGGACTTGCTTTTTGCTTTAGCAGCTTTTTGCTTTAGCATCTTAGACTAGCTTTAGGACAGCATCTTGGACTAGTCTAGGATAACATCTTGGCATATGCTTAGCTGACTAGCAGCCTATAAATATGTATCTCCAACCCCTCAGGTTGGTATGGCATTGTGTGAGCAATAAACAAGAAAACTTGCCCCATCTCCTAGTGTCATCCTCTCCATGAGAGTAAGGATCTTGCTATCACCAAGAGCAAGAGTCCAGCGAGTAACAAGTGGTATCAGAGCCATACTATCCTGTAGCCTGAGCATCTCCTGCTCATCTCCTTCTCCGGCCTCGCAGCAGCCCCAGCCGGTAGCAGCAGCAGCTCCGGCTGTCCCCGCTCACTCCTCTCCGGAGACGGGCAGCAGCTCGTCAGAAGCAGCCCTCTCTCCACGCAACATCCCCCAGTAGCGCGCCATGTCCGCAGGGCAATCTCAGCGCTCGGTCGCCTCGAGCACGCGGCGTCAGCAGACGGCCGAGCTCGCCGCGGCAGAGCAGCGCGAGCGAGCGGCGGCGGAAAGGGCGTCAAGGCTGGCAGCGGCAGAGCTGGCAGCAGCCAGAGCGGAGGTGGAAGCGGCGGCGGCAGATGCAGCGCGTGCAGCAGCAGCGGAGGTCAAGGTTCTGCGCGGCAGCAACAGCAGCTCCATCTCTGCTGATGACAGCGCCGACGCGGATCTTGAGCCGCTGGAGAGGGAGGCAGCGCGAGGGCGAGCGGCGCAGTGGGCAGCCGCGCACGCCCACGAGCGCGGCGGCAGCCCAGACAGGCGCGGACGCGCCGGCGGCGCTCCTGAAGGAGGCACACACGGCGGTGGCGCTCCTGGAGGAGGCACGCACGGCGGTGGCGCTCCTGGAGGAGGCACGCACGGCGGCGGCGTACGGGTCGACGGAGAGCGCGGCCCTCACAGGCAACGCGGCTCTCTCTCCCCGGTTCGGTACCGTGGTCACCACGAGTACCAGGCTGTCGTCAGGGACGTCGGCCCCGGCGGCGGGTGGCCTACCCTCACCAAGACCAACTACGTCGAGTGGGCTGCGGTGATGAGGGTAAAGCTCCAGGTGCGGCATATGTGGGATGCAGTCCGGTACGGCGACGTCGACTACGACCAGGATCGACGGGCGCTGGATGCTCTCATCGCTGCAGTCCCGCCCGAGATGTAGTTTTCGCTTACCAACAAGCGGACTGCCAAAGAGGCTTGGGACGCCATCGCTGCAGCACGCATCGGCAGCGACCGCGCCCGCAAGTCTACATTGCAGGCACTACGCACGGAGTGGGAGAACCTGGCCTTCAAGCCAGGTGAGGACGTTGATGACTTTGCTCTCCGTCTCAACACTCTGTTGCAGAAGTTGGTGCAGTTCGGTGACGATACCTACGGCGAAGAGAGAGCTGTGGAGAAGCTCTTCCGCTGCGTCCCCGAGAAGTACAAGCAGATGGCCCGCTCGATCGGGTCTCTGCTGGACCTCTCCACGATGACCATCGAGGAGGCGCTGGGTCGCCTCAAGGTCGTCGACATCGATGAGCCACAGCGCCTCTCGGGACCCGTCACCATTGGCGGGAAGCTCCTCCTCACTCGGGAGCAGTGGGCTGCCGGCCAAGGTGACAGGAAGAAGGGGGAGCATTCTTCCGCGGCAGGCGGTCGCAAGCATGGCAAGCGCGGCAAGCCGCGCAAAGACGCCTAGGCAGGGGCACGAGGAGGCGCCCAGGGCGGCGATGCTGGCAAGCAAAAGCCGGCACGAGACGACTCTTGCCACAACTGCGGCAAGCTTGGTCATTGGGCCAAGGAGTGTCGACAGCCACGACGCGGCCAGGCCCACGTCGCGCAAGCGGAGGAGGAGGAGCAGCCGGTCCTATTCATTGCTCATGCGAGCATCGAACTACCTCCAGCGGCACCGGCCGCAGTGGCTCTCCTCCACCTTGACGAGCCAAAAGCACACGCCCTCCTCGGCGACAGTTCCGGCAATGACAAGACCGACGGGTGGTGTCTCGACACCGGCGCCACCCACCACATGACCGGGCGGCGGGAGTTCTTCTCCGAGCTCGACTCAGGCGTTCGAGGCACCGTCAAGTTCGGCGATGCCTCCGCCGTGGAGATCAAGGGCGTCGGCTCTGTCATCTTCGTCGCCAAGACTGGCGAGCACCGGCTGCTCACCGGCGTCTACTACATCCCCGATCTGCGGAACTCCATCATCAGCTTGGGACAGCTGGATGAGAACGGCTCGCGTGTCGAGATCGAGCACGGGGTGCTGCGGATTTGGGATCTTCGACACCGCCTTCTTGCCAAGGTAACCAGAGGCGCAAATCGACTCTACACTCTTCACGTGCAGGTGGCACAACCCCTCTGTCTCGCTACTCGTCGGGACGACGAGGCGTGGCAGTGGCACGAGCGCTTTGGGCACCTTCACTTCGAGGCCCTGAAGCGGCTCAGTGCCACGGAAATGGTGCGAGGCCTGCCGTGCCTTGACCATGTGGAGCAGCTCTGCGACGTCTGCGTGTTGACGAAGCAGAGGCGACTCCCGTTTCCCCAGCGGGCGAGTTTCCGAGCCAAGGAGAGGCTCGAGCTCGTACACGGGGACCTGTGTGGCCCGGTGACACCGGCCACACCGGGAGGACGACGCTACTTCCTGCTGCTCGTCGACGACCTCTCCCGCTACATGTGGGTGATGGTCCTCGGCAGCAAGGGAGAGGCTGCGGACGCCATCAGGCGCACGCAGGCTGCTGCGGAGGCGGAGTGCGGCCGCAAGCTGCGCGTGCTGCGCACAGACAACGGCGGCGAATTCACGACGGCTGAATTCGCGTCGTACTGCGCTGATGAGGGCATTCAGCGCCACTACTCCGCGCCGTACAGCCCGCAGCAGAACGGCGTCGTCGAGCGGCGCAACCAGACGGTTGTGGGGATGGCTCGGGCCCTCCTCAAGCAGAGGGGGATGCCGGCTGTCTTCTGGGGAGAGGCGGTGGTGACGGCCGTCTACATCCTCAACCGCTCGCCTACCAAGGCGCTCGACGGCAGGACGCCGTACGAGGCTTGGCATGGGCGCAAGCCGGCGGTCTCCCACTTGCGGGTCTTCGGCTCCCTCGCGTTCGCCAAGGAGCTTGGCCACATCGGCAAGCTCGACGACAGGAGCACTCCGGGAGTGTTCATCGGCTACGCGGAGGGCTCGAAGGCCTACCGCATCCTCGACCCTGTCACACAGCGCGTCCGCATCTCGCGTGACGCTGTGTTCGACGAAGGGCGAGGCTGGACGTGGGACAAGGTGGTGGACGACGGTTCGACTTCGACTCTCAGGGACTTTGTTGTCGACTACGTCCACTTCGAGAGAGCCAGGGGAGCTAGCAGCTCGTCTTCACCGAGCTCGTCCACCTCGACACCTTGCTCGCCACCAGCTCCGGCGAGTGCTCCACCACCTTCGGCACCGGCTACGCCCCACTCTTCACCACCGGCTCACCACTCTCCTGCACCGGCGGCCACACCACCGGGATCGGCCCCAACAGTTTCAGTCCACGACGAGCAGCGCATGGTGGAGTTCGCTACTCCGCTGTCCCACGACGAGGACCGCGTCGACGCCTACCACGACGACGAGCCTCTTCGCTATCGTACCATGGACAACATCCTCGGCGAGCTGCCCGTCCCTGGACTGGCGCAGCGCGACTGCGAGGCGAAGCTGCACTTGGCATGCGACGACGGCGAGCCCCGCTCCTTCGCTGAGGCGGAGGGAGACGCAGCGTGGCGTGTCGCGATGAAGCAGGAGATGGACGCCGTCGAGCGGAACCGGACGTGGGAGCTGGCGGATCTTCCTGCTGGTCACCGCGCGATCACCCTTAAGTGGGTGTTCAAGCTGAAGCGGGATGAAGCTGGCGCCATTGTCAAGCACAAGGCTCGCTTGGTGGCACGAGGCTTCGTGCAGCAGGAGGGGGTCGACTTCGATGACGCCTTCGCACCCGTCGCACGGATGGAGTCCGTGCGACTCCTCCTTGCGCTAGCTGCCCAGGAAGGCTGGCGTGTTCATCACATGGATGTCAAGTCGGCATTTCTTAACGGCGACTTGAAGGAGGAGCTCTACGTGCATCAGCCGCCGGGATTTGCGATCCCCGGCAAGGAGGGCAAGGTGCTCCGCCTGCGCAAGGCCCTCTATGGCTTGCGACAGGCACCGAGGGCGTGGAACGCCAAGTTGGACTCCACACTGAAAGGGATGGGCTTCAAGCAAAGTCCGCACGAGGCGGCCATCTACCGGCAGGGCAGTGGAGAAAATGCCCTGCTGGTGGGTGTCTACGTCGACGACTTGGTGATCACCGGCACCAAGGATGCGGAGGTGGCGGCATTCAAGGAAGAGATGAAGGCCACCTTCCAGATGAGTGACCTGGGGCCCCTCTCCTTCTACTTAGGGATCGAGGTGCACCAGGATGATTCCGGGATCACGCTTCGACAGACCGCCTACGCCAAGCGCGTCGTTGAGCTAGCTGGGCTCACCGACTGCAACCCAGCTCTCACTCCGATGGAGGAGAGGCTGAAGCTGAGCCGCGACAGCACGACGGAGGAGGTGGACGCTACGCAGTACCGGCGTCTTGTGGGGAGCCTTCGCTACCTCGCCCACACACGACCGGACTTGGCATTCTCCGTCGGCTACGTTAGTCGGTTCATGCAACGACCGACGACGGAGCATCAGCAGGCTGTGAAGAGGATCATCCGCTACGTTGCGGGGACCCTTGACCACGGCCTCCATTACCCGAGGTGTCCTGGCGCGGCACACTTCGTCGGGTACAGCGACAGTGACCACGCGGGCGACATCGACACCAGCAAGAGCACAAGCGGGATTCTCTTCTTCCTCGGCAAGTGCCTCGTTCACTGGCAGTCAGTCAAGCAGCAGGTGGTGGCCCTGTCCAGCTGTGAGGCCGAGTACATAGCGGCTTCCACCGCTTCGACTCAGGCACTCTGACTCGCTCGACTGCTTGGTGATCTCCTCGGCAGGGACACTGAAGCAGTGGAGCTCAGGGTGGACAGCAAGTCCGCTCTAGCCCTGGCAAAGAACCCCGTTTTCCATGAACGGAGCAAGCACATCCGGGTGAAGTACCATTTCATCCGAGGCTGCTTGGATGAAGGAAGCATCAAGGCAAGCTACATCAACACCACGGATCAGCTTGCGGATCTGCTCACCAAGCCTCTTGGAAGGATCAAGTTCCTTGAGCTCTGCTCCAAGATCAGGATGGTTCAACTCTCCCACAAGACGACGCACAAGACTTAGGGGGAGAATGATAGATAAGTCTTTGTGTTGTCTTTTGTGTTGTCTGCACATGGTGTACATGGTGCTTTTGTTTTTTACTTTAGCATCTAGGACTTGCTTTTGCTTTAGCATCTAGGACTTGCTTTTGCTTTAGCATCTAGGACTTGCTTTTTGCTTTAGCAGCTTTTTGCTTTAGCATCTTAGACTAGCTTTAGGACAGCATCTTGGACTAGTCTAGGATAGCATCTTGGCATATGCTTGGCTGACTAGCAGCCTATAAATATGTATCTCCAACCCCTCAGGTTGGTATGGCATTGTGTGAGCAATAAACAAGAAAACTTGCCCCATCTCCTAGTGTCATCCTCTCCATGAGAGTAAGGATCTTGCTATCACCAAGAGCAAGAGTCCAGCGAGTAACAGTGTGGGCCTACGCACATGGAGGATGGGCATTTAAAGATATTAGGCCCAAGGTGTTACAGTAATCGACGTTACTGGTAGACATGCAACTGCGGACAATCTGGAAATGGAATTTGGTTCTAATCATGGAGCAGACAGGGAAAGGAAGGCCAAGGAGATTAGTCCTACTATTACTGGTAGATATGCAACCGCAGGCAATGTGGAAATGGGATTTGGTTCTAGGCATGGAGCAGACAGGGAAAGGAAGGCCAAGGAGATTAGTCCTACTAAACGTCTGCTTAAGTTTCTCAATGTAGAAACATTTAAGATATGTCTCATCTCAAGAAATTATAGCTAGGGAATGGTGCTGCTACTACTAGGTCTCAAAACGAGTTTGTCGGTGTCTGAGTGTTTCAAAACGACAAGCTTAGCTGCAGCAAAAAAAAACAGAGGGGAGTGGTGAGTTTTTGAAGGCGGCACTAAAGGCTAAACGCTGGGTTCTTTTCCATTTTCAGCCAACTTATGCTTGTAAAAACGACAGTAGCTAGCTTTTAAATGGTGCGTTTTTTTAAGACGCAGTCAATAGGAAGATTGTAGTAAAAAATGTATTGAGTTCAGCTATATCGGCCAAAATCACACGCGACTATTTTAATGTGCGTACTACCTCTCGCGAACAGCCAGAATTCAAATATTTAAGCCATAAACCCAAAAGAACCCACCAAAGTGTTTTGTCAAGTGAACGTGTTTCTAAATGACATGCTTAACTACAACAAAAAAAACATAGCGGGGCAGTGAGTTTTTGAAGGCGGCACTAAAGACTAAGTGTTGTGCCAAGTGAACTCTTCGATTAGTATAGCTAATGAGAGATTAACCCATAGTTATCTTTCTTTGATATGACATTTTACACCTGATCAGCTTGTGAAGCCCTCCAATGATCCGCCATCTCCATGGATAAGGAAGACATGTCACACAGATCAGCAGCCATAGCTTCAATCACCTGTTACAAAAGGCATTTATTACACTTTCTGCACATATATGTAACAATTTCAATGGTGATTAAGTCATAAACCTGTTGCGTCTTCTTTTCTTCTAAATTTCTTTTTGCTCTATCTTCAATTTTGGCTTCAAGAATCTGGACAAGAAACATATATCGCAAATCATATAATGATTATAAAACTATGATAATGAAAATAGACATTTACTAACTAGAGTAAGCTAATCTACAGCTAAGGAACGTAGAGCTAGGGAATTGTACTGTTACTACCTAAGTCCAAAAATGTGCGTCTGAAGAACAAGCTAAAGGAAAACTGCAGTTTACTTGGTAAGTGTCTGGGGGATTTCTGAATGGTAATAAGTCCATTTTACACCCCTAAACTTTGGAAAAACTCCACTTAACCCCCTGAACAACAAAACAAGGTATTTACCCCCCCCCCCCCCCAACTTACAAAGCCAGGTCAACTTACACCCCGAAGCAGTTTTACTGACGGGGATGCAACTCAGGGTGGTTCATCATTGGTTTTTGCTTATCGGGATCCAAATGAGAGGAGGGAAGATGGCAAGAAGAATAAAGAGAATGCTGAGAGAGAGAAGAGTAAGAAAGATGTTGATGGATGTCAACATACTTGAGTCAGATTCCTGTCAGTAAGACCTGATAATACGGCTACCAATATGGCAAAAACCACTTTGAGTGAGATCCACGTCAACAAAACTACCCTCTAAAACTGCCTTGAGGTGTAAATTGACTTGGTTTTGTAAGTTTCGGGTTAAATACCCGATTTTGTAGTTCAGGTTGGTTAAGTAGACTTTTCGCAAGTTTAAGGTTGTAAATGTATTATTCCTGATGTGAATAAGGTGCTTTGCTGCAGCAAAAACACATAGCTAAGGAACGTAGAGCTACGGAATTGTACTATTACTACCCAAGTCCAAAAATGTGCTTCTGAAGAACAAGCTAAAGGAAAACTGCAGGTTACTTGGTAAGTGTCTGGGGGATTTCTGAATGGTAATAAGTCCATTTACACCACTAAACTTTCGAAAAACTCCACTTAACCCCCTGAATGACAAAACCAGGTATTTACACCCCCCCCCCACCAACTTACAAAGCCAGGTCAACTTACACCCTGAGGCAGTTTTACTGACGGGGATCCAACTCAGGGTGGTTTATCATTGGTTTTTGCTTATCGGGATCCAAATGAGGAGGGAAGATGGTGAGAAGAATAAAGAGAATGTTAACCGAGAGAAGAGAAAGAAAGATGTTGATGGACGTCAACATACTTGAAGTTGGATTCTTGTCAGTAAGACCCGATAATACGGCTACCAATGTGGCGAAACTACTTTGAGTGAGATCCACGTCAACAAAACTACCCTCTAAAACTGCCTTGAGGTGTAAATTGACCTGGTTTTGTAAGTTTGGGGTTAAATACTCGGTTTAGTAGTTCAGGGTGTTAAGTAGACTTTTTGCAAGTTTAGGGGTGTAAATGTACTTGTTACTTCTGTAAATAAGGTGCTTTGCTGCAGCAAAAACACATAGCATAGTAGTGGACATTTGAGGGGGCCAAAGAAACAAGAAAGTGCCTTTTCAAGTGGACTCTTCGATTAGTATAACTAATAAGAGACTCACATCTAGTGATCTTTGATATGATATTTTGTACCTGATCAGCTTGGGAAGATAAACCCCTCAAATGGTCTACAGTCTCCCTTGATCTTGTAGACAAATCTTTCACATCACTAGATATCTCTTCAACAACATGCTACAAAAAGCTATATTAGACTTTCTTGGAATCATATAAACATATAATTATTTAAACAGTGATTCACAAAAGAGCAATATCACAAATCGTATGAAGATTAGATTATAGAATTATTAGAATACATGTTGACATTTACCAACCTGCTCAGATTTTGAGGACAGGTGTTTCAAGTAGCCTGCTATATCTTCTGATTTCACAAATATACCCCTCAGATCAATTGCCATTTGCCCTGCTACCTGTGACGAAAAGTATATATTAGATTTTTCTTGCAGAAACACACACATAAGAATTTATAGGCAACTATATCACAAACCTGCTGCCTTTTACATTCTTCTAAATCTCTTTTCTCTCTCTCCAAACATAGGTGAACTAAATGATCAACACAAAGACGAATATCCTCTTGATTAGTCTGGTTGCTCTGCAAATGCTTCTCCACGATTTTTGTGCTTGTGCCAATTTCTTGCTGGCCAGGTTCTTCCTGCAATTTATTAATTTCAGATCAAATATCAACAATTTCAATTTCAGCACTTAAATCATATCACTACCAAAACAAAATAACACTACATATGAAACGGATCATATATCAGTAACCACCAAGGAGGATCCCAGATCTATATTTAAGCTGTTCCAAACTATATAAAGGGTCAACTCTCCAATGAACAGAAGTAGCTTCAAGGAGGAGAAAACGAACAATATGCAAAATGTTCAGGTGAAGGAGTACCACGAGCGAGGTGTTGGACGTGACAGCTGAGGGGCCGTGGAGGTCGACGGAGCGCGAACCGTGCCTGGCGGCGCCCCCGGCTTCTCTGCATCCGCCGTTCACCCTCGCTCCGACGTCGAGCACCTGGCGGGCGCGATCCGCGGGCAGCGACTTGACGCAACGCGACGCACTCGAGGTGCTCGACGTATGGCCTAGTAGACTTCGGAAGCTGACGTAGCAGGTGCGCGCGCCCGGCGCGGAGCTGGAGAAGGAGCTGCCGCCTTCCGGCGACGCGCTCGAGGTGCTCGACGTATCGCCTACAAGGCTTCGGAAGCTGACGTAGCAGGTGCGCGCGCCCGACGCGGGGCTGGAGGAGGAGCTGCCGCCTTCCTCGTCGTCGGAGCCGCTTCCGCGAGGGGTGGAAACCGCGGCGGCGGGAGTCTCGCAAAGTGGTGGTGCTGACGGCGAGGAGGGGAGCTCAGCACCGCCCCGGATTCCCTCTCCGAGAGTGTCGCCGACGCCGAGGCTCGTGGAGGCCATGGCGGGGAGATGCTGCCGATGGGGTTAGGGTTTAGGGGCGGAATAGGCGTAAGACCCGAGGAATGTGGGGGAGAGCGCGGATTTTCCAACGCCCAAAAGATGTGGAATGGATAGATAGTAATACTGCTAGTCCCCTGGCTCTCTTGCATTTGCACGAGGAGAATGACGGACGCAGGCGAACGCAGCAAATCGTTACCCAAACGTAATGCAATGCGCTGCGCGGGAGGGAGGGTAACAACTAGTCAACTACCAAGCGTAGCATAGCGTAGTATAGCTGGTTGCTGTTTTCGGATGCGGTTTATATGTTTTAGTTATCTTTTATAGTTTTTGCCTGTATTTTTTAATATGATAGCAGACATACGGAGACGTTGACATAGGTGCCGCACATAATCCTAAATCAAAAGCTAAAAGGAATAGAGGTAGTTTTTTTTAGGCTATGGCATGTGGTTTTTGACTTTTATCTTTTGAATTCTATCTGTTCGTAAAAGAGTACGGAAAGAGACACTCGTGTGTGATTTTAGCCAATATAGATGAATTCGGTACAACATCTACTATAATCAACTTTTAGATCCCACCTTAGAAATACACACCGTTTGAAAGTTAGTTGCTGTAGCATATGTCAAAAGCCACAAGCAACAAATCCAAAAGAACCCAACTCTGGGCTGACAAATATGGTCCGTCCTTTTCAGCTTTTCCTTCTGTTTTTATCTTCAACTTCTTTCAGCAATCACTATTTATTATATTAAAAAGGTATGGTTAAAAATGATAAACCATCTCCTAAAAGAACGTCCCCGTATGGGGCAAGAACAGGGTCATAGGATGAGAAATTGGGATTTCTCGAGCCGTACTGCAAGACTAATGTTTTACCCATGGCGAAAAGTGGAGTAAAATGCACAAGTGTTCAATACAAGTACCACTACATGTGGTAGAAGAACTGCCTCAAATCCAATTGGATTGTTTATAAGACATCTGAGTGAGGACAGCGGTGGCCACTAACGATCAAAGCCACTTTTGATTATACTTAACATGTTATTTACAAAAAAAAGTATTTTCTTAATGTCAATTGTAAAAATAGATCTCAGGTGCCTTGGGACGACACGTGGTGCACCTGTCACCCGGTCACCGGCGGCAGGTGCCACATGTCGCCCTGAAGACCTACCACTCGGTCACCGGGCGATAAGTAGTGCTATTTTTGCAATTGACATTGAGAGCATGCTATTTTGCAAGTAACGTGTCAAATACTGCTATTTTTGCTAAAAAAAATCGCCAAGAACTAATGGTGCTCAGCCAAGGTCCTCAGGGTACAGCCGTACGAGCACAAAACTGAGTCGCAAGGGCGCATTAGGTGAAGAACACATCAGCCATCGGGTGGGTTGGAGAAAGGAGTCGAGCACATAGGCGTATGGGAGGCGGAGATGGAGGGTCTTTTTTTTTTGGCTTCTAAAAGTTGTTTCTAGGTGATATTGAATATCTATATCATAGTCCTTGACAGCTTGTAACCATCTTCATTGTCGCAGATTTAATTCCAGCTGACCAATGCATGTACTATGGCTACTAATTTTAAGTCATGAGTAGTGTACTTCTCTGCAGGTGTTGACATCTTGACGCAAAAGTTGAACTCCTTCCGTCTTGTATTAATGCACATCTTAATCCCTTTTTCTAAGGTGTGACCGTAAAATTGAAAATCCTAGTTAGGGAGTATTAGAACTGGAGCTGTAGTCAATCTAGTCTTTAATAGGACTGGAGCTATAATCTTTAACTCCTGAAAACTTTTCTTGCCACACTCGAGTTTGTACATACTCTCTTTTCTTCCTCTCTCTCTCTCTCTCTCTCTCTCTCTCTCTCTCTCTCTCTCTCTTTTACTATACATGTGTATCATCCTTGTATATACCAAATTATGACATGTCTTGTATCTTCATGTAAACTGCTTGGTTTTATTTCCCAAAACCTCTATAGGTGTTCTGTATAGCAATATTCTTTATGATTTTCTTTAGTATCCCTTAAGACGTGTCTAGTTTATTTGCTCTAGCGTCCTTTCTGTCCAAACTGAGTTGGTTCTTCCATCCCTTATGTAGTCATCTAAATATTCACCTTTGTCATACCCCTTTTTGTACAAGGTTGAAAATCAAGTCTGTTGTAGGGGTGGCCCCCACCTAAACCCAGCCGGCCTGTTAGAATGTTGTAAAGTCCAAAATGAGACATGTATAATGACATAAATGCCCTTGAGGGCGATACTTGGGTGTAAGGACATATTTGTAAAACACTCCCCCATGTGAATATATATAAGCCATCCAAGCTATAGGGAAACCCCCAAGCATTGCTCACCTAACTCTCCACTACCATACCACTCTCTCTCTCTGTTTGGTCTGTAATCACAACGGTTGGTGCCGTCCGTGGGGAGAAGAAGAAAGCAAGCCTCAAGATCTGAAGAAGGATGGCACCGAAGAAAGCTTCATCATCAACGGCGGAGAAGAAGAAGAAGAGGAACACGACGGAGACGCGTGTCAGCACCAGAGCTTCGGCGTTGGCGATCGTGAGTGCGGGCATCGACACCAGCGCTGCAGCTGTGAGCGTTGATGCTCGTGGCGCGACCATCGACCCCACCGCTGGCGCGATGGTCGGCACCGGCAGCACCGACCGGGTTGTGGGAAGCGGTGACGTCGATGCCCACGCTGGCGCGACAACCGCCCCCACTTCTGGTGCGATAGCGGCGGGCCACCTCATCACCGACTCCAAAGCCCACCGCACTGGCGCCCCAGGAGGCTCCGGAACGCAAGCCGTGGTTGCCGCCAGCCCGACGATGCAACCCGCTTCTCCAACCACCGCAACCACGTTGACGATGGAGAACACTCTGCTAACGGCCCTCGGCACGCTGCAACGGGAGCTGGCGGACCTCTGCGGAGCCATGCGAGATATGCAAGAGGCTCGGAGCCAGCAAGTCCCACAGGTGGCCGCGCCGGAGTCCACGCCAGAGCGGGCGGACAGCCACGACGCCCCTACTTCCAGTCATGTCCCGCTGCAGCGCGTGGATCCGGAGTCCCCCCTCTCCGAGGGCCTGCAACAATTGGCGTGACCAGAGGGATTCAAGTTCTCCAACGCCATCGAGCCGTACAAGGGCGACACGGAAGAGTACGCGAGGGCGAAAGAGGACGCGTGAAGACGCCAAGGCGACGGCTCTGACACTAATCAAGCGAAGGCCCCGGTGAAGACCGAGGACGCACTGGAGGACTCCCCCAAGGGCAAGCGCAAGCAAGAGTCCTCATTGGGCGCCCCCGAGCGTAAGGATGCCAAGAATAGGCAGGACTCGTCGAGTGACAAGCCCAAGCCCAAGCGCAATCAACGTAGACCTCAAAGGGCCCATTACGTCCTCGACGTTGAAGGCGGCCCCGAGGACACCGCCCCCGCCTTCTGCGGACGAGGCCGTAGAGGCTGGGGCGCAGATGCGACCAGAGGTGCGACGATAGGCCCCGCGCAAAGCAGGAGAACTAGGACTACAACATGTGGTGCGAGGTGCACGGCCGTGGTGACCATTTCACGCGAGCGTGCACCACCATCGCGGCGCTGCGTCAGAACGCTGACAGGGACAGAACCCTGGCAGCGGCGCCCCTCGTCATAGCTCACGTGCAGCAGCCCCAGGAAGACCCCTACGAATTCAAGCCATCGGATCATAAACGTCATCTCTGGGTGCTCTGCACTGGAGTTCTTCTCGGCGCAGGCACCGTCAGGGTGGGCGTACCGCGATATCACCTTCACACCTGCTGACACTAAGGGCGTGGAGTTTCCCCACCAGGACTCCCTGGTCATCCAGGCCGCCATCGCAGGGTGCGACGTTAAACGCATCCTAGTCGACAGAAGCAGCTCCGCGAACATCCTATTCGCGGCGACCTTCGACTAGATGGAGATCCCCTAGACTCGGCTGGCCCCCTCGCGGACCCCGTTGCAGGGCTTCGGGGGATAGCCGTTGAACGCGTTGGGCCAGATACGCCTCCAAGTCTCCTTTGGCCAAGGCGACAACGTGAGGAGCAAAGACGTCACCTTCGATGTAGTCGACGTCCCGCACCCATACAATGCCATATTAGGGCGTCCAGCCCTCAACTCCTTCGGGGCGGTGCTGCACCACAGCTTCTTATGCATGAAGCTCCCAGGCCTGTAGGGTGTCATCACCACCTTCGGTGATCAGGACCTCGCCCGGCGTGTAGAGTCTAGGGCTAGGGGTCCACACCGCAAGGTCCACGCCCTCACCGACAAGTCAAAGGTGGACACGCCGTCCGCTCCAGGATGGACGCCCAAGCCCCGACCGGAGGGCGGGGTCAAGAGGGTGCCTCTCCAAGCCAAAGGTCAATGTGTGTCCATCGGCGAAGGCTTTCCCCCGGAGGTGGAGCAAGACTTGCTCCGGGTTCTCCGGGACAACGCGGATGTCTTCGCATGGTCCCCGGAAGACATTAAGGGCGTGGACCGCGCCCTCATCGAGCACAACCTAGCGGTCCGCCCCGACGCCAAACCGGTCAAGCAGAGGCTTCGGCGCATGTCCATCGACCGGAAGCAAGCGACTAAGGTGGAGGTAGCGAAGCTTCTCCGGGCCGGAGTCATACACGAGGTCCAGCATCCGGATTGGCTTGCCAACTCGGTGCTGGTGAAAAAGGCTAGCGGCGCCTGGCGTATGTGCATCGATTTCACCGCCCTTAACAAGGCATGCCCGAAGGACGACTACCCCTTGCCGTGCATAGACCAACTGGTGGATGCCACAGGGGGGTGCGAGCTCATGAGCTTCTTGGACGCATACTCCGGCTACCACCAGATTTACATGGCCAAGGACGAGAGGACAAGACCAGCTTCATCACACCGATTGGGACATACTGCTTCGTCAGGATGCCCTTCGCCTTGAAGAATACGGGGGCAACATTCACCCGCCTCATCGTGCTAGTGCTGGCCTCCCAGCTCAAGAGGAATGCGGAGGCTTACGTCGATGATGTGGTCGTCAAAACCAGGCAGCTCGTCTCCCACGGTCAGGATCTCCAAGAGACCTTCGACAACCTCAGGCGAGCGGGCATCAAGCTCAGCCCGGACAAGTGTGTCTTCGGCATGCAAGCAGGCAAGCTCCTGGGCTTGCTCGTGTCTGGACGGGGCATCTAGGCGAACCCTGAAAAGTCGATGCGATCGTCGCCATGGAGTCGCCCAAAACGACAAGGGAGGTCCAGAGGCTAGCTGGCCGCATGGCCGCGCTGAGCCGCTTCCTGTCTAGGGCAGCGGAACGGGGCCTGCCATTCTTCAAAACTCTTCATGGCTGCGACGAGTTCCACTGGGACGACAACTGCGTGAAGGCTTTTGACGACCTCAAGAAACACCTCGCAATCCTCCTCACACTGGTCGCCCCAGCGCCAGAGGCTCCCCTCCTACTTTACTCGCCGCTTCAGCAATGGCGGTCAGGGCCGTCCTTGTCCTCGAGGAGGGCGCCCTTTAGCGCCCCGTATACTTCATCTCCGAAGCCCTTTAGGGTGCCAAGACGCGGTATACGGAGCTGGAGAAGTTGGCGTACGCGCTGGTCATGGCCTCGAGGAAGCTCCGACATTATTTCCTGGCCCATTCAATCACGGTGCCATCCTCATTCCCTCTAGCGGAGGTGCTACATAATAAGGAGTCCACTGGGCGCATTGGCAAGTGGGCGGTCGAGCTCGCGCCGTTCTCCTAGACATACGCCTCACGAACGGCAGTCAAATCCCAAGTCCTTGCGGACTTCCTCACGGAATGGACTCCACCGGCCCAGCACGTCCAACAGCCAGAGGACCTGGTGTGGATGCTCAATACCGACGGAGCGTACGGCGCGTCGGGCGCTGGAGTAGGCGCAGTGGTCACTACATCGGAGGGGCACCACCTGCTGTACTCGGTGCGCCTCGGATTTTCGGCCACCAATAATACGGTCAAGTATGAGGCGTTGCTCTTCGGCCTCGATAAGCTTAGGGCCCGCACGATGGGTCCTTGTCTGTACCGACTCACGGCTAGTGGTGGGCCATGTCGACAAATCCTACCAAGCCAAGGACCCTGAGCTGGCCAAGTACCTGGCAGCTGTAAGAGCGAAGGAGCGACACTTCCTAGGCGTCACGGTTAAGGCCATCCCTCGCGCGGATAACGAACAAGCCGACGTCCTCGCAAAGGCCGCCAGCCAACAGCTTTCCCTCCCTGAAGGAGCATTCTACGAGGTCCTACCCACGGCAGCCATCGCTTAAGACAACCGCGATGCGGCTCTCATCCACCAAATTGCCCGACAGGGTGACTGGCGGGAACCCATCTACGGTTTCTTGCAAAGCATCATGGAGCCAGATGACCCCCTAGAGCTCCGACGCCTGCAGCATCGCGCCAGATCTTTCTAGGTGTTCGACGGTGTACTCTACAAAAAGGGAGTATGCGCCCCGCTCCTGCGATACCTTTCGCACGATGAAGGAAAGATCCTTCTCGCGGAAATTCATGCGGGGCTCTGTGGCTCGCACTTTGCGCCGAGATCGCTAGTCGGCAAGGCATTCAGGCAGGGCTTTTACTGGCCAACCGCCATTACCAACGCCAATTGTCCCTGGATCTTCTCGATGGAGATCGAGTGAGCGCCACCCAGCACGTCGCGAAGTACGCGTGTCAAATGCAGCACGTCGCGAAGTACGCGCGTCAAATGGCGCATGCGCGTGACCGCACCGTATACTCACGGGAGTTCCAGCCAGGAGACCTCGTCCTCAAGATGGCGCTCCATGAGGAGACTATCGGCAAGTTGGAGTCCAAGTGGGAGGGCCCATATATCGTCGCTGCACCTTTGCAACACTGGAAGGACAGACACTCCGCCACACATGCAACGCAGACAGGCTGCAGCGATACTATGTCTAGGGACGGAGCGAAGCCTGTAGCAAGGTCAGCTCCTTGCCTTTGTAAGACGCTCGCCCGTGCAAACGGGAAATTAATAAAACCAACTGTTTGCAAAACCTTTCTCATTCTGCACAAAGACACGTGGGGGCACGCCCCTGCACGTACTCTCCGGAGTATAAAAAAAGTCGCATGGATGTTGTTCCTATGCGCACTCGGCACTCTCCGGAGTATTAAAAAGACGCGTGGATGTTATCCCTACGCGCACTCTCTGGAGTATAAAAGAGACGCGTGGATGTTGTCCCTACGCGCACTCTCTGCTGCCACCACTTCGAAGGGTAGGGGACGGAGCGCTCGAGCGTCTACTTCGGCTAGGCGCCAGCTCCGTTGCCACCACTTCGAAAGGTAGGAGACGGAGCGCTCGAGCGTTTACTTCGGATAGGCTCCAACTCCACTGCCACCACCTCGAAAGGTAGGGGACGGAGCGCTCGAGCTTCTACTTCAACTACGTCCTACGGATTGGCTGGAGGCAGGCACAATCGCGAAAAGCAACAGAGGCATGTACCCCAATCAGCCTTTATTGCATTCATAAGAGAATGATTACACGGATTCGACAACTACATTTGAGGAGGGCTATGGTTTACAAGTGCCCTCGAGTGCCTAAGGTCACTACTCGTCCAGCTCCGCCTTAACATACTCTTGCGTCGAAGTATCACCTGCTGAAGTCCGGGTCGCCCAAAAGTTACAGGCCTCTTCCGCCCATGCCCAACGCCGAAGATGCCGTCGAATCATGCGGTCTGAAAGTACTAATCGGCCTCTACCAAACATCTGCCTGGAGCAATAATAGTACACATTGTCAGAACGCTTTGGGGCAATACCATTTCATTCATGCAAAGGGGAGGGGCCACAGGGCGCCAGCTTACAAAAACGGATACATGGCAACTCACGCCTACACACCGGACCTCGGCATCACACCTGTGGGTCCGCGCCGTGCCCAGGAATGGTGGCACCATCTTCGTTGCGACGGGGAACTTCATCGAGCCACTGGCCGAAGTTCCCCTCTCTATGCAGCGTCTGCCGCAGCGCTACCTTGGCCGCGGCCTCCTCGTTGTAGCCCTAGATCCGGTCGTAGAAGGCCTGGACGGTGGGCCGAACGGCGCGAACGGCACTCGACATCGCCCTGGCTCCGGCTGGCAGCTCCAACTGGGGGTCGTCTAGCTCATCGACGTGCTGGCACCCTCGGTTGTGGAGCATGGCGAAGGCAATGCAAGCGCTGGCGAAGCCGCAGTGGTCGCTGAAGGCCTTGGTGCCGCGGAGGGCAAGGATCGAACCCTCTCCAATTAGCCGAAGCGACCGCGCCAGGTCCTCGGGACCGAACGTTAGGTCCGGCACGTCGACAAAAAGATCCTTGAGGGCACCCTCCAAAGACTCCATCGCCCCCACGCCGCCACCGACACGTCTCCCAGAGTTCAGTTCCTCTCTTCAAGGGACGCGGCGAGCTGGGCCTTCTCCTCCTCCAGCGCTGCAATCTGCTGGAGCAGGCCATCGCGCTCCTCCGCCGCTGCACGCTGGGCCTCCACCGCAGCACATTGCGCCTCCGCCGCAGCGCACTGCACCTCTGCAGCAAGTATCGGCGCGTTGGAGACTGCCCTCACACTTTCCATCTCCAGCAAGCAGATGCGCTCGTCCTTGGCGGCGTGAGCCTCTTCGGCGGTTCGAAGTCGGCCCTCCAGCACCCTCCGCTACCGGATACATATACATTGTACAGATAGCTCACGTATACATTTAATAACTCATAAGTGAACTACTTGCACAGGGTTGTGGCTTGTTGGCTGAGAGATAGAAGGGAGGCGGCGACGAAAATATCAGAGACGGCGGCGAACTCGAGTTTGGCTTTGTCCGGTGCCGATTAGGGACCTTCGAGAGGTGCTGTCAAACAAGTTGCAGAGCGCAACGGCGGCGAGAAGGTGCAGGAAGGTGCGAGAGCGAGTGAAAGGATCCAGGCGGTGGCAAAACAAGGCGGCGGCGGGATATTTTCGAGTGATGAATAGTGGACGCGCACGGAGGGACGGCGGAGATCGCTCGGCAGTGGAATTATGACAGGGATAGCTAAGATGGGTGCAAGATTAGACCAGGATTCAAGAGAAATCAGAGTTTAAACTTCTTTTGATATTTTCAGTTTCGTTTCACTTTCCATATTTGTATTTGTATTTTCATAAAAATACAAATTTAAATATGCTTAAATACGAATGCAAATTAATTATTAAAATGCATATGAATATAAATCGAATACCTACTCAATTCGATCCAATATGAATATCCTATGGTATAATAAAGTTTAGCAAATTGACACATGTTTTATAGTAGTATTTGTGCCTCTTTCCTCTAGTTTATCAATAATTTGATCACTAGTGCTATTTTGCCACTAATCCTAACTAATTCTATATATATTGCAAATAAATCAGCTATAAACATATTTAATTTGGTTAAAAAGAACATGCAAAAAGTTTTATTAGGAGATGCGTCAAAATGAAAATATGAAATGGCAAATTAGAGTATCACCACGATAACCTCGTCGAGCTTAGATGTAGGGTCTATTCGAGTAAGGTCCTTTGGGACCAAATTCCAGGAAGAAATTTTTCGGCACCCTTCCCCACAAAGGAAAGGCTGTCTTCTCTGGTTGTCTCTCAGTAAAACCATTTTTTCTTCCAGTTTGGCCATAACGACCGAGTAAACATCGGAATGTATTTCTCCATCTTGCCATCATGAAGCTTCAGACCACAACTCCTAACAATTCCGGCTTGCCTACTCATTTCATAATAGTATCGAAAAAGCTCCAGATCTGGAGGAATTCTCAGATAGGCTTCGCACAGATACAGGAATATGCTCAACATGGTGATCGAATTGGGAACCAAGTTCACCAATTTCACTCCAAAGTATTCGAGTATGACTGTGAGAAAAAGGTGAGCAGGAAGTCGAAGTCCGCACTCACAGTAAGATTGAAAAACTGGGATTTACCCAATCTCCCCTGATGGCAAGTTTTGTCCGACGACCTCAATCCATCTCACAAAAGTCATAAGCTGAAAAGAACATGCCATAATTAATCCAATGAACCAAATATAATGGACTGACAGAAAACATACTGTATGCTAAGAAATCGTCTTCATCACTCAGTCAAGGCAACCATGAGAAAAGTGGAATATGTTGTGAACACAAGAATATGAGATTAAAGTAAAACTCTAGGGCTAAAGCTCCAGGAGTAACCGCGTCGCTCTCCCTTCCTCTCTGCCTCCGACGCCTCGCTTAAATAATTATAAATTAATAATCAAATATGCTTAAATAATTATAAATTAATAAACAAAGTCGCATTATTTCTTTTAAAAAATATTTAGCCTATTTTTAATGAGATCTTATGGGGATCGGGTCTCTGCGAGGACCAGGAACGATGGGCCATCTCCCCTGGTGGGTTTAGCGGGGGGCTTCCACTGGGACCCCTGCCCTGTTACCACCCCTAGTGAGACATCGAGTGGTAAATCCTCGAATCTACCTCTTTGTAGTGACAAATCATCAATTATTTCATCTATGTTTATACCTTTTCAACTATTTGCTCGTTTGTTTTGACCCCCACAAACTAAATTTTTTACACGTAGTGGACTTAAGAGATATCTTGCACAGGCGCTAATAATTTTTTTCAAAAATATTCATTCTAGTTTATATAATTTAGTCAAAAAAGAATATACCCCTCAGGCGCTGACCACTACATACCTCCTCTTACCAAAACGTTGTAGGAAAATGAGTCGGATAGAAATACCATTACGAATAAATTCAAAATCATATTATACACTCTTCACAAATAAAAATATCGTATATCATATTATACACTCTTCGCAAACAAAAATATAGTATTATACACCAATGTTCGCTGGCCTATCCTCGACATCGAATGCCTCTATCTTCTGCCTCCTAAATTTTTACAAACCCTGCAAGTGAATTTCTCTTCACAATGCGCCCCAAAAACGTAGGTCCATCAATTCTGGAGAAAAAGAGACGATGCCATTTCAATTGCTACCACAGAATATGACTGCTTCCAAAACGACCCACAAAGAAAATGTTGCTGCTACGGCCAAGACGCGTGTCCATCCATGGAACGCCGTCGCAAATGTTACACCCAAGCAGCCGAAGACCACCAGACTGAGCATCGCCATGAAGCCCTGAGAAACAGAAGATGGCCATGCATACCATGTGAGTAATACAAAATAAATATATACATAATGTCCAATGTAACTCAACCAAGAAGTTTCTTTCTCCCTCTCTCCTTTTGTGTCAAGTTAGTTTAATTATCACCCTTGAGTAGCGAAAGGTGTTGTAAAATAAACTCCTACAAAAATAGCAAAAACTTGGCAATAAACTGGTTTTAGCCGAAAACCACTCTCGAGTAGCAGAAGGTATTGTAAAATAAAAACTACTCTAAAAATAGCGAAAATTTGGAAATAAATATGTTTTAGCAGAAAACCAATCCATTAGCTTATTGGGAGGTCCAAGAGAGCCTTAAAGACCTAATTAATCCACGTGAACGCTGTGAGCTAACCCCAGACCTCCAATGAAGATCATGATCGACCGTAAATTCGTGTGGTCGAAGGGAAGAAACATTAGATGCATGCGCCTTAATCAGTAAATCCGACAACAAATCAGCTGTGGGAAATAAAGCTAGAGATCGGAGTATATTTCGTACAATAAAGAAGCTGAAGCACACGACATTGCGGTGGTGCTCGCGGATCGCCGCCTCGACGTCGAGCTGAGCCGCCCTCCTCGCTCTCCCTCTCCCGGCCACCGCCGCGCTGAGCAAGACGCTGTTCGTCGTCGCCGGCAGCATTGGCGGCTGCTGCATATCTGGTTTTTGGTTGATCGTACGCGCGATCTATCGACCCAAGTACATGGCGTGGCCGGGCAATTTAAGCATGCGGCCACATCAATCGTGTCGTGCCTCTCTATGTTTCTCAACTTCTCGGCTGCGTAACGGAGACGAATTGGTCTTTCTATCCGTCACTCATTATTTTGAGTTTTGCAGGCTCTTTTGTGAGTTTATATCTGCACCGGGATGTCGAATACGAATCAAACAGTAATCTTTTTATATTCGTACTTGTATTTTGACACGAATACAAATTTAAACATACTTAAATACGGATGTGAATTAACTATTACAACGAATATGAATACGAATCAAATATGGTCGGATACACAGTATAATAAAATTTAGCAAATTGACACAGGTTTCTTAGTAATATTTGTATCTCTTTTTCTCTAGTTTATCATGTAATTTGATCATTGGTGTCATTTTCCTACTAATTCTACTAATTCTAGATATATTGCAAATTAATCGATTATAAACGTTGAATTTGGTTAAAAGAGCATGCAACAAAATTTCATAGAGATGTGTTAAAATGAAAACATGAAATGTCAAATTAGAGGATCACTACGACAACCTCGTCGAGATGTATATAATATATTTAATTTAGATGTCAAATATAAAAGATACACATTAGCTAGCCACTGTTATTATGTCTGCCTAATTCGGATATTATCCGAATTCGTATTTGATCTAGCACCTATTTTACATACCATATTCGTATTCAACAAAAAAAAATCCACATACTATCCAGATTCAGATTTGTTTTACAATACGAATATATTTTTTTTTACCACAATCACTGCTATTCGAATTCGGATGCCGGATAAAACGGATCATCCGGATGCGTTTCACACCCCAACTCGTAGACGCCCTTGTAAAGTGTATCTGGAAATTACCGGATGCATTGTACAACGTATATACCCGATCCAATTAGCAAGTACCACTATATCCTCCTGCTGAAAGAACACATTCTAGAGGTCAAATACTCTTATGACCCGATGCCAACATTTATGTACCGCGCACAAGCTAGCTCCACCGTGTCTAGGAAAATTCATGTACATGTTCCACCGCACATCCAAACATTTATGTACACGTTCCACTGCATCTCGACAAAATTTACGTGCAGATTTCACCACATCTCGGCAAATTTATGTACAAGTTCCGCAGTATCGACCCAAGACCAGACCATCCAATTGGCATTACAGCAACGGGCTAGGAAGGCCATCCGTCCAAGAATTTCTGTCCAAGCTTCACAGCTACGGAAACAAACATCATCAACAACAAACCGGGCGTTCAGGTGATGGCTCCAGCAAAACTCTTGAGAGACCCCCTGTAAAATGCAAAGGAAAGTCTTATCAACTTCAACTAAATAACTGGAGATAAAGAAATATACCTCTAAAATTGTGATTACACAGGCTGTAAGGTTTGGACCACTATTTATATGGTTCTTCCTAATTAAGATCCTATGTAAGATTGGGATTAAAATGTTCTTACATGTACGATATGGATCGAGGTACTGACAGGCTTGCTTTAAAATGCACATCTAAAGATGAATAGACCAATCCTATTTTTGCTAAAGAATTAATGCCGTTGACTACTGCAAACAATAATTCAAAATTTTCTAAACAGCACACTAACACTTTTTTAATAAATGACAGGATGGTGCTAGTTTGCTCAAGAGCTGTCAAACTGTGCTTGGAGACTTTGTTTTCTTCATGCTATCACTCATACCATGGTTGCTTCACACCGATGAAAAATCACCTCCTGAAAAGTATTACAATCTCGTGTTCTGCGTTACTGGACTGGCTTTTCTTGGGATGTTTGGATATGTGCTATCACACATTGCTCGTGGAACTGGGTGGGTTAGGGCAGTATACTGCATATCTGCTGGAGCTGTCATCTCCACTGTTGGCTTGGTGGTGTATGCTTTGTTCAGTTTCATTCCATCAGGTTATAAGCACTATGATAAGGCATACTGGACATACATTTGTTTATTCAGCCTGGTTGGATTAGCTCTTCTGGTATCTTGGTGTTTTAACCATTGTCAAACTACATGCAAGGTATATTTCTTTGAGAGCTGAACCTCATATTTGGATTTTATTTTGTTGTTGCTTTTGGTAAATTGGTCACTCTCTGGCTCTGCTACAATTGTGTATTTGAATTTGACATATTTTCTATTGCATGAGTCTCCCCCAGATTCACCTCATGCTCTTCTTGATTCATTACTCTGACTGGATTTCTTCTTTTGGCCGTTTGGATAGAGACCCCCTGTAAAATGCAAAGAAAAACCTTATCAACTTCAACTAAATAACTGGAGATAAAGAACTATACCTTAAGTTGTAGGGGAAAGAAAGATCCATACCGCCAAAAGGAGGAATCCAGTCAGAGTGAGGAATTAAGAAGAGGATGAGGTGAATCTTGGGGAGACTCCTGCAATAGAAAATATGCCAAATTCAAATACACAATTGTAGCAGAGCCAGAGAGTGACCAATTTACCAAAAGCAACAACAACAAAAAAAATCCAAATCTGGTGTTCAGCTCTCAAAGAAATATACCTTGCATGTAGCTTGACAATGGTTAAAACACCAAGATACCAGAAGAGCTATTCCAACCACACTGAATAAACAAATGTATATCTTGTATGCCTTTTCGTAGTGCTCATAACCTGATGGAATAAAACTGAACAAAGCATACACCACCAAGCCAACAGTGGAGATGACAGCTCCAGCAGATATGCAGTATACTGCCCTAACCCACCCAGTTCCACGAGCAATGTGTGATAGCACATATCCAAACATCCCAAGAAAAGTCGGTCCAGTAACACAGAACAAGAGATTGTAATACTTTTCAGGAGGTGATTTTTCATCCGTATGAAGCAACCATGGTATGAGTGATAGCATGAAGAAAACAAAGTCCCCAAGCACAGTTTGACAGCTCTTGAGCAAATTAGCACCGTCCTGTCATTTATTAAGAAATGTTAGTGTGATGTTTAGAAAATTTTGAATTATTGTTTCCAGTAGCGAACGGTATTAATTCTTCAGCAAATATAGGAATAGGATTGTTCTTTTCATCTTTAGATGTGCATTTTAAAGAAATCTTGTCGGTACCTCAATCCATATGGTACATGTAAGAACATTTCGATCCCAATCTTACATAGGATCTTAACTAGGAAGAACCATATAAATAGTGGTCCAAACCTTACAGCCTGTGTAATCACAATTTTAGAGGTAATTCAAATTTGCCTATATTGCACATGCGGTCAAGTCATCTTCCATTGAAGATTTCACTCAAACAGGAATGCACGGTTAGAGAGATTTAAGAACCATGGTTTTATCTCCCATTGCTAACTGTTCTAGCACCTGCTGAATACCCAGAGTTTGATTATCTCCCATTGCTCAAGATGGGGCTCAAAAACAGTCCAACAGAAATCTACCCACAAGCCGCCTCCAGACAGCAGCACAACGCCCCTGCCTTTCTCTTCCACCCGAGTACCCAAGCACCTATGCAGCAACGCTGCTGCTATGCCTCCTCCTAAGCCACAGCAAGCTGCTCGTTGGGCGCTGCTCACCTGTCGCGCACGCCCGCTGGTCCCACAGGCTCGCTGCCACCTGCAGTCAAACCCACCACCACTAGCTTCGTCATCATCGCCGGTCAGCATGCCTCCAAAATGATCCAACGCCAGTCACTCTGCACTCGCCTCCTCTTCTGAATCCCCCACTTCTCCAATAGAAATTGCACCTCCTTCACCAGATCAAGCGCCGCTTCTCTGGCTTCGTTGCCCTAAGCTGAAGAACCGCTTGACCGTCCGCCACCAGCTCAAGCGCGGGTGCCAGCCACCTCCGCCTCCCCTAGGGTCTCTCGACTGCCACCTATCCAAGCACCGCCACCATCTCTGCCGTCGGCAGCACCCATGATTAGGGCGACAGTAAGAGCTCTGGTACTAGGGATGGCAACGGGGCTCATCCCCGACGGGACCTAATCCCCGTCCCCGATCCCCGCGAAATTAAAATTCCCCGAACCCCGGCCCCGGCCCCGGCCTCGGGGCCAAGTTGGGCCCGTCCCCGTTCCCCGACGGGCTTCAGGGGCCCGACGGGGCAAAATTCCCCGCCAACAGATTAACCGAGATGAAGCTATGAGCACAAGAACAACAACTATAAGGTTGCAAACAATATCACAAGGATCTAACAGTCTATAGATCATCTTACTATATGGTTCTCACAAAATTTGTAAAACATTCAAAAATGGATGTGGCAACTTCTATTTCATCGTTTTCGTTTTAACTGGTTGTCCCTTTTTTTCTTATGTTGTGCTTGCTAATATGTGTCATGACTACTGAAATACTGAATGTTCCACACATCTATCATTGCATATATGCTATATATATGTTCATAAACCCCCAGAAATTCCTGATTTGTACCTATATACAGTAACTACGTTGCAATTGATGATCTCACGGTAATACCAGCAAGGAAGAAGATGAGGAACCGGTGGGGAAGAGGAACCGGTGGGCCGAAGGAGGAGCCGCCGCCGCGGGTGAGGAAGAGCCGCTGCCGCGAGTGGATGCGCCGGTCGCCGCCGCAGTAGATGCGCCGGCTCGAGGGCCGCAGCGCCGCGGTGGTGGACTGGTGGGTAAGGGCGTCGTCGGTCGCAGATCCGTGGAGGAGGGGGCGGAGGCGCCGGGGGAGGGGGAGGGGGAGGGGCGGCGGTGGAGGGGGCGGAGGCGCCGGGGAAGGGGAAGAGGGCGGCGGGGGAGGGGCGACGGTGGAGGGGGCGGCGGGGGAGCCGGGCGCGGTGGGGGCGGCGGGGGAGGGGGCGGAGGCGCCGGGGAAGGGGAAGGGAAAGAGGTCGGCGGGGGAGGGGCGGCGGTGGAGGGGGCGGCGGGGGAGGGGGCGGAGGGGGAGGGGGGAGGGGCGGCGGTGGAGGGGGCGGAGGGGGAGGGGGGAGGGGGGCGGCGGCGGCGGGGGAGCCGGGCGCGGTGGGGGCGGAGGCGCTGGGGGAGGGGGACTGGGGGGCGGCGGGGTGTAGGGGCAGTCGGGACTCGGGGTTTCGGGCGCAAGCGCAAGCCGAAGGGGAGGTGTTGGCGGCGCTTGCGCTGGGGAGAGGAACCGGGGGTAGGGTTTTTGGGCTGATTTTTATATGAAGTGTAGAGGACCCCACATGTCAGTGATCCCCGATGGTTAACGGGGATGGGGATCACTTCCCCGTCCCCGGCCCCGCCATCCCCGACGGGGACAGTATTTTGCCCACGAAAATCCCCACGGGAAATAAAATCCGCCAGACTCATCCCCTAATAGGTGAATTCACCGTCGGGGATCGGGGATCGGGTCACCATTGCCATCCCTATCTGGTACCATGAAGTTGGTGGAGTACTCTGGAATTAGTCTATCTCATCTCTATTCTGGGTCTAAACATTACACCTCCAGGGTAACCTTTTTACACGACTAGTAGTGTGCCCGTGCTAACGCTACGGTAAAATACAAAACAAGATAAAATTTGTACGCAGTGATGCTGGCGATAACTGTTCCCCATAGTCGAAACACTCTTTCGACCACGTTCACTTCCTTACAACGTGGTTGGAATCGCTTCCGACCACGTTCAAGTCTTCTCGGCTCGATCGCAGCTCCTTCCGACCACTGACGCTGTGGTCGTAGCCTTCACAATGTGATCGAACGCTTTACAACGTGGTCGATAGCCCTTACGACCACGTTCAGCGCTCAATCAACGTGGTCAAACACCTCTGCGACCACGTTCAAACATCTAGAGCCAAAACAGGACTCTGGCCAGGGGAAGTTGCCTGATAGTAGGGTGTTGCAGAGGTAGTAAGAGCCTTTGCTACCAAAGCACCAACAGTTGCCTGCATGCCAAGAACTGCGGCACCCATCCCAAGCATATTAACCAGAATGTCATTTCTTAGACTTTTCATAACATCAACACGTGGAGGAGCCTGGAAAGTAATCCACAATTTTATTTTCTAACTTGAAAGCATATCTAAAGAAGTATACCAAGCTTGCCATGCAAAACAATAACCTAAAATATACATGTTTAAAAGCAGACACCAGTTATCTTGGTGACAGGACCATCATGTGAAAAAACCAGTTCAATTGTCACATGGTAAACAGACAGACAGGTAAACAAGATGAGTCAAAGGCAGTGGGCAAGGAGGAGCAATGCCATTCTTTAACATGAATATAACTCATTTATTTTGCTGGTAACAATGTAAAATGTGGGTTGTGGTCGACAAAAGAAAGTACCTTTGCAGGATCGCTTGCTGTTTTTCTAAGTCTTTCAGAAAAACAGATGTAACCAAATGACCAGAAGACTGAAATAAAGCTGCAGCAATACCAGCAGCAGTTGCGTAGAATGTAACGGGCGCTGTCACCTTCCCAGTAACAACCGTAGAGAACGACAAAATTCCAGCAGAAACAGCTGTGCACACCAACTGGGACCAGAACCCAAGGGCACCCAAATTCTTGAAATACTGTGCTGTTTTCTCTAGTCTCTTGATAACCTGTCCATTTAGTCCATAGAAAAGCAAGAAAGTCTAATTTCAGTCATGGTACATGGCTTAAACCAGCACTTAAAGATAAGCAAGATATATACAATATCATTTCAACCATGTGAAGAAAAAGCAATTCCAAAACTAAAAAACGTCACGCAGGTTAACCAGAGATTCAGAATTCTGTACTAAAATGATAACATGTTTTACAATACATAGCGAATACAACAAATGGAATTGAAAAAGAAAAGCAAGAACACTGCCACAACGTCGCTTCACAAATCAGGAATCATGGTCTTTTATTTAATTAGGAACTGGGAAAATATATTGTTCATGTTGCTTCTTTAGGATAAGAGAGCTTTACCTGAAGGTATGGAATCCTAATGATGGACAGGCCTTCGCCGAACGGGCATTCTATATCTAAACCATATACTTCACACAGGTTTTCAATCAAAGCTTTAGATGTGACAACACATGTTAAGGTAAATTTACCCAGCAATTAAGCACGCTAGTAAAATCAACAACATACAATTTTATGCCAATCATCTCTATCACAACAAACTGAAACCAGCGGGCACTACATGAGATGCTAACTGAGAGTGATTTTCTTGACAAGATCCAAACCTGAAATAACTCCCTACAATTTCGTTAGCATTCCTTTCACATTAAATTCTGAAAATTCCCCTGTATTAGAGATATATCAGAAACCAATCACTCAATGCCCTAAACCCTAAATATCATCATGCCCAAGTGCATTTCCTGAAACAAGCAACCATCACAAAGTCCAAAACTATATACGTTTCGTGTGCAATTCTTAAATACCTAAGATTAAATACCTAAGCTTCAAACGCTCATATAGGTTTCCAAGAACATAAAATTTATCGAGAAAACCAGGACAAGAGACCTACTTCACGCACTGACCAACAGCACCGGAGGTCGATAGATGAGGTCCATATCATATAAAGATTTTGTTGCACAATAGCTCGTTTCCCATCTGCCAAAACATTGAGTTTACATATTTAAATTCTAATTCAATTTGACAACATGTAATGGGCAGACATAGGTGATTAAGAAGCAAAACCTTTGGTCTGAAGTTGCATTGCTTGAATCAAGTATCCCCTTTATATTGTGCACTGAACTAAGGCACATCCTTGAAGGCATGATAAATATCCTGCAGAGCAACAAAAACGAGCTCATGGGATGGTACATTAGCATAACCCACATTACACACAGTCTTTGCAACAATTTGCCTCCTCCTAAGTGGAATATTTATGTGCCCTGGAAGATCAGTGCAATTTGGAATCAAAATCTACAAATCTTTCACCACAAGATACACATTCTCATTTCTTCACACCAAGAACCACCTTAGCGATCTCAATGCGGGAGAAGCGGCAAGCACGAGACGAGGCTACCTGTCGAGGAACAGGGCCTCCTCGAGGGCGCAGCGGAGGCTGGACTCCTGGTGCCCGAGGCCGGCGCAGGAGCCGCATTGCTTGCCTGGGCAGTCGACGCGGCCACTGGTGGCTCCGCCTCTGGTGGAGGGCTCGGGCTACGACGGCGGCCGGGACGACGAGGAGGAGGATGACGAGGCCGATGGTTGCGGCACGGATCGGGAGGGATAGGGGAGGGGAGAGTGGCGGTGCAGATCGCCACCCCCGAGGCAAGCCTGTCCACGGCCACCATGGGCGCCTTGGACCCCGACGACCGCGGCGATGGCGAAGAGGACGAGGCCAGCGGGGGTCGGCGGCGGAGCGGAGGGGTGGGGGGGGGAGGGGGAGGCGGCAGCGGAGCGGAGGGGTGGGGGGGAGGAGGAGGCGGCGGCGGAACGGAGGAGCGGGGGAGGAGGAGGCGGCGGAGCGAAGAAGTGGGGGGAGGAGGCGGCGGCGGCGCAGGGTGGGGAGGAGGAGGCGAGGGCGGAGCGGCGGATGAGGGAGGGGAGGAGGCGAGGGCGGAGGATGGAGGATGGAGGGGAGGAATCCGATCGATTGAGTCGAATCTCAGCAATTTGGAACCTGGAGAAAGGGGAAAGCTAGACGAGAGTAAAGTATCGCTACTGCTACTGCTAAGGCTAAAGTGATAAGTTGGCAAAAGCATATCCTATCCTCCATTCCGTCTGAAGACAGTGTTTATATGGGTACAAAACCAACCGTAAGCTTAAAGGAAATTACAGCTGCCATTACACCCAGTTTAGCACATGGTAAACACTATTGTAAGCAATCTAATGAAGATAATTAAACTAACATTACTGGAATAAATCTGGACCATTGACGTTCCCACTTGGAGTATGCAAAGATCCTGACCACCCGATGATGCCCAATAACTCTGACGAAACGTTATCTTCAGATTGAGGCTCTCCCAGCGTTCACCTTCAAATAACTCAAGTTCTGACATTTCCTTCCCCTCAACTTCATACTTGTCCTCAAGTATGGGAATCAAGAATCCAGGATTTGATAGTCTGGGCTTACCATTCTGGAAATGTTCTTTTGATAAATGTGCATAACAAATCGGAGCAACGACTGATATGGCTGTTGTGCTCCTTTGATAGACATAGGCAAGAGAGTGGACTAGTTCTTGTAAGTCATCAGGGGACAGGGGAGAAGCCTATCTCTTCATGCAGGATATGGTAATGTGTTGGTCTTGTAGTCCCAATCATTCCAGCATGAGAACACATGTAAAAGTCGTAATTCTTTGGATGGTAGACTATGTTGTCCACAACAGTGCCAGGGGGAACATTATCTGGAGAACTAGGCAGGAAAAATTTGGTACGGTGATTTTTCTGTGCAACAATCAGTGTGAACTTTGGAAACCAATTTTCATCAAGAAACTTGCAAGCCTCAATTATGTGACCTAATTCAATGTTCAGCACCTGAGCAAACTGGCTCTCACTAACCAAAGGAAGTGCTTCAAGGTCTATGTTGACAGAGCCTTCTTTCTTGTCTAAAATCATACCCTCCTGAGCCTCATCACCAGTAGGCTCCAATTGGTTACCAGCTGCTCTTTCTGAGAACAAGACCCTAATTAACTCCCAAACTATAACTTGATGCATTAACAGCTCACGCGAAGACATAGATAAATAACTGACTTCAAGCTGCCTTTCAATGATGTCAATATAAGACCTGCAATTATCTGGCAAAACCAAACGACTTGCCACGACTTTCTGAAGCTTTAACTTAAACAAGTCAGATACAGTTTCCAGAATTTCACGATCAAGCCTCCTATGGAGGTCCATTGGATCTGAGAAACATAGTTCTGCCAGCTCCTCTTTAACTTTGTTCTTCTCGTCATGCACTACTTTGTCACATGCAACTTTTTCTATGCGAATGACAGAAGATAGGCCAGTTCCAGGACTATTGACCAGACTACCAGAATGAACAAGGATGCCATTTGGTCCCCAACCAACTCGAAGAGATCTACCCATAAATAAAGCAGCATCTACTACGCAATTGGTATATATTTTTCCAGCAACCAGAGTTGCTTGCTCAGCCGGCAGCTTAAAGACTTCAACCTTGGTCATTCTCACTGGAAATCCCTCGTCTTGCCCAGACATAAGAATACCATGAGAAGACAGACCAGGCTCTGAAGAATTTACACTATATTCCAGCAGTGCCTGTGGTTCCTTTCTTGCAAGAATGCCAGGTCTCCTTCCCACCTTCTGAGAAGAACCATGCAAAGGAGAGAGAGACCTCAATCTCAGACCGTTAGCACTTGAGTTGGGTAAATCCACATTCATCCCTTCTCTGCTAAGGTATCTCTGATCAGATGGGAAGCCATCCTCCATATCTTCATCAACTTCCTCATTGGAAAATATTGCCATCAGCATTTCTTGCATCTTTGCAGGGTCAGGTCCAAGATGAGCAGGCAATGAATGTGAAAGCTCCTGTTCTAAACCATTTGTAGGTGTATCTCTTACTTCAGCAATCGACTGCCTAGCAACCTCCTTCATGTTAAATGGACAATACAGTAGCTCAAGGTGCACCTGACCCCGATTTTTCCTGTCCCTTTGAATCTCTAAATCTTGTACAAGCTTCACCCAGACGTCCTTCACTTTGCCTGGTTGTAGATCCTTCAACCCAACTTGAACACAGCCAATCAACTCAGATTCCTGTGTCCTAGGATAATTGTCATATTCCTCGTTGAACCATCTCTCAATGTTTTCTCCTTCATAAATTTGCCCAGATGCTATTATCACAGGATCAGACATCAGCTTCATAGATATTGGGCAACAGAACTCTGGAGGTGGAGTAGCAACCTCTGGTGAATTATTCTGATATTCAAATGTCCCAGTCCCAGACTTCCATGCACATGATTTGAAATCATATGTTATCTTACCCAAGAGATTTCTCACTTGACCCAGTCTTACACCACCAATTTCTACAGCGCCATCAAGGTATGGATCTGGTTTTTCAACCTTCCTGATAGCAGAAGTGCCATCCCTGCATGAATGGTTGACATACCCAGGGGCCCACTGTTTCCGGCAGCTGTACAAATCAGAGGACCATTTACTGTCTTTGAGCTTGTACTGCTCAACCATGGCTACCCACTCCTTCACAAAGTCAGTAAGTTGTTTGTTCCTTGTCGGCTGGAATTGATTCTTGCTCTGGCCAGCAACAACATCATAAGCATTCCTCTTTGACACTGTTCCAGCTCCCATCTCCATGCCCATGGACATCCAATAGACTTTACAAAAGCTTAAATCTGGCCAAGGTGGAAGATTCCAGAGCAAACCCACAAAATACAGCTGTTGCATACTAAACTTTGGTAACTTCTCCCACAGAATGGCTTCATAGTTTAGGACATGGACATTTACTTGTTTGTATGTATCTCTGTATTTTGGATTATTGAGCTTACAAGCAAAAGGTTCATCTGAATCCAATGAAGAGAATTTGGAATACTCTAACATCAACCTCCTAGAGAAACAGTGGTAACTTTTAGGTAACATCTGAGCACCGAGATTGTAAAGGAATGCATCCTGCTTCATATGAAAATCAGCTTCATCATCATCACAAGATACCAGTGCAGGATTGTCATTGCTGATGGATGCAGTTATACCAGTATGTGGATCTTCACCATCAACATCAAGAACAGTGATCTCAGGCCCAAAGTCACAAAATACACTACCAAAAAGACCACAGACTTCTGCCTTGTCATCAATTGACCAATCAAGATCAGCAGGCACAATCTCTTTCGGAAGATTATGTGTGTATGGATCTATGCCATATACCTCTTGCTCAAGAATTTCTTTCCCAGGTACCCATCTAGGTTGATACTCCACAGAGCAAAGTTTGGCTTTCACTTTTGTTTGCTCCATCTGCTCTATCTTCATGTTGTTAGAGTATGATAAATCATCATCAACAGTGGATACACTAAGAACCCTCTTGTTACTAGGATTGGAATCCCATTGTTTAGCCTGGTACTGAGGGTGAGGTTGACTCAAATTTTCTTTAGGGTTCTGAAGCCACTGCCTATCTAAGGTTGGTTCTTGGCTAGGGTTTTGGTGATTCCCGGTGGAAGAAGCCCAAGAACACGGCAATGGATCTTGATCCCAACCAGTGGCAACTACAGAAAGATCAGTGGAAGGAAGTTTGGAGTTACCTTCGGGTGTGCTCTTCAACTGAACTCCTTGAGTGCTATTCAAATTAATCTGCCTCAGATCTTCAGTTCTTCTAGTCTTCTCATTCTTCCATTCGGCCGGTGGAACCAGATCTGGTAAATCTCTTGGCTCCTCTGATGGTCGCAAGTGAGATACACATCTTCCCACGTCGGCCTTGTAATTGGTCTTCGAAACTACTCGCCAGATAGCCGTGGGGTCGGACGCATCCTCTTCGTACCTCACCATGGATTTGGTCATCTTCCCGCCGATCGACGCTGGCTTAGGGATTTTACCCGGGACAATGTCCGGAACCTTCACCACGCACCGATTTGGTCCGCCGCCATAGCCGGATAAGGAATAGGGCCTCGTCGGGGATCGGATCAGATGGGGGAGAGCCGCTGGGCGATGGAGGGCTTGGGCTCGGAATTCATGCCAACGACGCTAAAGGGCGGTACGAAGCAGTAGTACGTCGCCACAGTCCGTCGCCACAGGCCGGAAAAGATTTGGGGATTTTACGGAAACTGGGTTCCCAACCCAATCAATTCCGACCGATTCTTGCCGAGGATGGAGATGCTCTGATACCATTTTGTCAGATCCCAGGGAGGAATCCGATCGATTGAGTCGAATCTCAGCAATTTGGAACCTGGAGAAAGGGGAAAGCTATAGACGAGAGTAAAGTATCGCTGCTGCTACTGCTAAGGCTAAAGTGATAAGTTGGCAAAAGCATATCCTATCCTCCATTCCGTCTGAAGACAGTGTTTATATGGGTACAAAACCAACCGTAAGCTTAAAGGAAATTACAGCTGCCATTACACCCAGTTTAGCACATGGTAAACACTATTGTAAGCAATCTAATGAAGATAATTAAACTAACATTACTGGAATAAATCTGGACCATTGACGTTCCCACTTGGAGTATGCAAAGATCCTGACCACCCGATGATGCCCAATAACTCTGACGAAACGTTATCTTCAGATTGAGGCTCTCCCAGCGTTCACCTTCAAATAACTCAAGTTCTGACAAGGAGGCGGCGCGGAGAACCGAGGGCAGACGCGGAGGGGGAGACGGGGCAGAACGGGAGAGAACGTGGGCGCCGCGGCCGCCCCCGGGGTCTCCGTAGAGCCGCGACTCTTCCTCCCTCCGGATCGCGGCGTCGAGGTCGCCGGGGCGGCGGAGGAAGCGGTGGGCCGCGGGGAGGAGAGGAAGTGGTCGAGAGAGGCGAGGAACGAAGCGGTGGGGGAGGCGGGGCTAGGGTTGGCGTGGAGGCTGGGGCGCGGCGAGGAGGGGGAGAGGAGGACGAAGTATGATGCGGAAAGGAGGAGGAGGGGCTAGGGTTGGCGTGGAGGCTAGGGTCGTCAATGATGTGCATGATCCGGATGATTTTGGCCTTAGGATCTTCAATGAGTAAGAGAAGAAGCCTTGAGGAGAGATCCAGGCCATTCATTTGTATGAAGTTGGATTACTTTGGTACACAAATCTGAGTAGACTTATATTAGGCATAACTGTGGGGGTGGTTGAGGGGGTGGATTTAGTAAAGAAAATTTTGGTGTATTATAAAGTAGGGTAGAAGTGAGGATGAAAGTGAAAGTGTAAGAAGGGTGCTATGCATGTGTGGGCCTACGCACATGGAGGATGGGCATTTAATGATATTAGGCCCAAGGTGTTACAGTAATCGACATTACTGGTAGACATGCAACTGCGGACAATCTGGAAATGGAATTTGGTTCTAGTCATGGAGCAGATAGGGAAAGGAAGGCCAAGGAGATTAGTCCTACTATTACTGGTAGATATGCAACCGCGGGCAATGTGGAAATGGGATTTGGTTCTAGGCATGGAGCAGACAGGGAAAGGAAGGCCAAGGAAATTAGTCCTACTAAACGTCTGCTTAAGTTTCTCAATGTAGAAACATTTAAGATATGTCTCATCTCAAGAAATTATAGCTAGGGAATGGTGCTGCTACTACTGGGTCTCAAAACGAGTTTGTCGGTGTCTGAGTGTTTCAAAATGACAAGCTTAGCTGCAGCAAAAAAAACAAAGGGGAGGGGTGAGTTTTTGAAGGCGGCACTAAAGGCTAAACGTTGGGTTCTTTTCCATTTTCAGTCAGCTTATGCTTGTAAAGACCACAGTAACTAACTTTTAAATGGTGTGTTTTTTAAGACGGAGTCAATATGAAGATTGTAGTAAAAAATGTATTGAGTTCAGCTATATCGGCCAAAATCACATGCGACTATTTTAATGTGCATACTACCTCTCGCGAACAGCCAGAATTCAAATATTTAAGCCATAAACCCAAAAGAACCCACCCAAAAAGTGTTTTGTCAAGTGAATGTGTTTCTAAATGACATGCTTAACTACAGCAAAAAAACAAAAACATAGCGGGGCAGTGAGTTTTTGAAGGCGGCACTAAAGACTAAGTGTTGTGCCAAGTGAACTCTTCGATTAGTATAGCTAATGAGAGATTAACCCATAGTTATCTTTCTTTGATATGACATTTTATACCTGATCAGCTTGTGAAGTCCTCAAATGATCCGCCATCTCCATGGATAAGGAAGACATGTCACACAGATCAGCAGCCATAGCTTCAATCACCTGTTACAAAAGGCATTTATTACACTTTCTGCACATATTTGTAACAATTTCAATGGTGATTAAGTCATTAAACCTGTTGCGTCTTCTTTTCTTCTAAATTTCTTTTTGCTCTATCTTCAATTTTGGCTTCAAGAATCTGGACAAGAAACATATATCACAAATCATATAATGATTATGAAACTATGATAATGAAAATAGACATTTACTAACTAGAGTAAGCTAATCTGGAGCTAAGGAACGTAGAGCTAGGGAATTGTACTGTTACTACCTAAGTCCAAAAATGTGCGTCTGAAGAACAAGATAAAGGAAAACTGCAGGTTACTTGGTAAGTGTCTGGGGGATTTCTGAATGGTAATAAGTCCATTTTACACCCCTAAACTTTGGAAAAACTCCACTTAACCCCCTGAATGACAAAACCAGGTGTTTACACCCCCCCCCCCACCCCACCAACTTACAAAGCCAGGTCAACTTACACCCTGAGGCAGTTTTACTGACGGGGATCCAACTCAGGGTGGTTTATCATTGGTTTTTGCTTATCGGGATCCAAATGAGGAGGGAAGATGGTGAGAAGAATAAAGAGAATGTTAACCGAGAGAAGAGAAAGAAAGATGTTGATGGACGTCAACATACTTGAAGTTGGATTCTTGTCAGTAAGACCCGATAATACGGCTACCAATGTGGCGAAACTACTTTGAGTGAGATCCACGTCAACAAAATTGCCCTCTAAAACTGCCTTCAGGTGTAAATTGACCTGGTTTTGTAAGTTTGGGGTTAAATACCCGGTTTTGTAGTTCAGGGTGTTAAGTAGACTTTTTGCAAGTTTAGGGGTGTAAATGTACTTATTCCTTCTGTAAATAAGGTGCTTTGCTGCAGCAAAAACACATAGCATAGTAGTGGATATTTGAGGGGGCCAAAGAAACAAGAAAGTGCCTTTTCAAGTGGACTCTTCTATTAGTATAACTAACAAGAGACTCACATGTAGTGATCTTTGATATGATATTTTGTACCTGATCAGCTTGGGAAGATAAACCCCTCAAATGGTCTACAATCTCCCTTGATCTCGTAGACAAATCTTTCACATCACTAGATATCTCTTCAACAACATGCTACAAAAAGCTATATTAGACTTTCTTGGAATCATATAAACATATAATTATTTAAACAGTGATTCACAAAAGAGCAATATCACAAATCGTATGAAGATTAGATTATAGAATCGAGAACCCCTAATAGCAGGGGGATGCCCCGCACCCCGCGACGCCACCTCACCCCGCGCGCGCGCCCCGGCCGGCGCGTGGCGCGGGATTTCGGTACGGCCGGGGGAGGGAAATCCCTCCTGTTTTCTGGAAATTACGTGCAGGTCCATTTTCCTCGCAAAGAGGTCCTTTTTCCTCGCAAAAAGGTCCCTGGTGGTTTTTCCGCGGCGGATTTTCCTGAAAAACCCCCTCCAATTTGCAGGATGGCGCCCCGCGGTTTTCTAAATTGCGTACGGGTCCTCATTTCATTACATACGGGTCCTCAATTTTTTCGGAAAAACCCTTTAGCTTTTTTGAAAATACGCATGTGCCCTCGATTTTTTTTAGAAAAATTATTAGACTACATGTTGACATTTACCAACCTGCTCAGATTTTGAGGACAGGTGTTTCAAGTAGCCTGCTATATCTTCTGATTTCACAAATATACCCCTCAGATCAATTGCCATTTGCCCTGCTAACTGTGATGAAAAGTATATATTAGATTATTCTTGCAGAAACACACACATAAGAATTTATAGGTAACTATATCACAAACCTGCTGCCTTTTACATTCTTCTAAATCTCTTTTCTCTCTCTCAAAACATAGGTGAACTAAATGATCAACACAAAGACGAATATCCTCTTGATTAGTTTGGTTGCCCTGCAAATGCTTCTCCAAATTTTTGTGCTCGTGCCAATTTCTTGCTGGCCAGGTTCTTCCTGCAATTTATTAATTTCAGATCAAATATCAACAATTTCAATTTCAGCACTTAAATCATATCACTACCAAAACAAAATAACACTACATATGAAGTGGATCATATATCAGTAACCACCAAGGAGGATCCCAGATCTATATTTAAGCTGTTCCAAACTAACTCTCCAATGAACAGAAGTAGCTTCAAGGAGGAGAAAACGAACAATATGCAAAATGTAATTATTTAAGTGATTAAAGGAATTGAATGCAACAATTGTAGTTACACTTGTTATGTATTTCGCAGATGATTCACAATATGCCAAGCTAATGCATGAGCGCAAACTATGGACGGGAAATAATATATGAAATACGTGCATTGGTATGCCGTTATGTGGGAAGTCACATATCAGCGATGTGGAGCACAAGCAGCTGGCGCACCAGCAACAATGGTGCCATCTTCATCTTAGGCGGGCTTCAGTGGTTAAATCCGTGGACTTCACAATTAGCTTAGCATGTGGATTTGGTTAGCTTATCTTTAGCCCAAAGATGCGGTTAGTTGATTGTTCCAGCCGGCTTATATATGCCTATCTATGTTATCTTTTGATTCAATCACATAAAAAAGTCTTAAGCCCTACCTCCTGTATTCTCTCTCTTCCTTCTTTCATCAGCAAACAGGTTGCCATCACAGCTACTGTGCACCGAGGCTATCGTCCTCGACCACCTGTTCTGCATCACTACTATCTCCAGCATCTAAGCTCTACCAAATACACACTCTGCCATGCTAACAGCTACTAGCCCTTTGGATCAAATAAAAGCGTACAAAAGAAACTATTGATAAAGAATGCCCAACTAAAGATATTTGATTTAGGGGATCAGTTGCCATTTAAAGCCTAGCAGAGTGGCCTTGTTGCTGACGACACAATTTTAGCCTATGAAGATGATCTAAATACGGCCATAATAGTGAAGGTGCTCTTGTATACATATGAGAGTGACTGGTCTGAAGATTAATTTCCTGATGAGTGACACTATTTACTTAGGAGAAGGCAACAAAACGACAGCCATGCTGGCAGACTTGTTCAACAGCAACGTTGGTCACCTGCCTTTTAAATATTTGGGTGGCCCTGTATCTTCTTGAAGATTAACAGTAGCAGAGTGGCAATTCTTCTTGTTGGATAAAGAAACTAAAAGATTTGGCGCTAGGAGAGGCAAGAATCTTTCACAAGAAGGTAGGTTGGTGTTAGTTGGTGCTTGTTTGAGCACTATCCGTACCTGCTTGATGTCTTATGTATAAATTGCCAGAAACAGTGTTATAGGTTAGTCATAACTCATAACCTCAAAGAGATAGAATTCTTTCGCAAGGCAGACAGGAAAAAAAGAGATACCATTTGGTTATTGGCATACAGTGTGTCTGTCAAAAAGCCAAGGGGGCTTGAAGTCGCAAGGATGGATCACTGTTTGTTAAGTAAATGGCTTTTTAAAAGTCTTGAAGATGATAACATCTGGAATTAGTTGGTACAAGCATAGAAGGAAAATCTCGTTTCCAAATTAAAAAGAAACCAACTGATTCTCTTTGTTGGGCTGATGTGCTTGATCTTAGGCCTTTTACTTATGAAGGATGTTGATGGCAAGTTGGTGATGGCTCCCGCATAAGGTTCTGGGAAGATGCATGGTTACGCGATAAACCTTTGACCTTGAATCCTTGATATATTCTGAAGTCTGAACTGTATAATACTGGGCTGAATGCTGGTCTGCTGGAGTTAATCAAGTGTTTCAAGGGCTAGCACCACTCAATTTCAGAAGATACTTGGCTGATGCGCAAGAATAGATGGTGGAACACTTGAGAGCTAGGCATGGGAATATCTCCCTTACTAATGAGCAAGATGTTGTTTTCTTGGAAATGGGACTTGAAGCATGTTTTCAATGTCAGAACCATGTATAAAAAAACTTCAGTAGGGGCAGAGAATTGCAAGCATCAAAAGGCTGTGGAAGCTACCCAGTCAGTACAAAAATCAAGTTCTTATGGCTTACAAGAAACGGCCCTATTTTGACTAGAAACAATCTATCGCGTAAATTATGAATATTGTGTGTGTATTCATGAGTCCCAAAGGGCAATATTTATAGAGAGTACAAAGAGGATATACAAAATAATATACCATATACAAATAAGGAAACCAAGGCATATAAAGAAACAAATAACATTCATATTCTATTCTTAACACCCTCTCAAACTCATGGTGGATCACACACACTAAATTTGGCGAGAAAATACAAGTGTTGTGCTTTAGTCTGTGGCTTCGTGAAGAAGTTAACAAGTTGTAACTCTAATAGCACAAACTGTAAAGTGGGTACTCCCCTTACACCTGTGAGCGAGTGTATGAAGCATCCACACCAATATGCTTGGTGAGCTCATGCTTCACGGGATCACGGGCAATACTGATAGCACATGTACTATCGGTCATAAGGGTCGTAGGTCCCCTCACAGGTACTTCAAAGTCTGCAAGTAGCTATCTTAACCAAGTAATCTCTGTTGTCATAACTGCCATAACTCTCAACTCAGTCTCTGCACAAACAGAAAAATGCAGTCTTCTTCTTTGTCTTCTAGGCAATCGTAGAGGAGCCAAGAAAAACACAGTAAACAGAAAGAGAACGACGATCAGAAGGATCACTAGACCAGGTCGCATTGGAGTACGCCTAAAGCTGTAATGAGGTGGAGCTAGGGAAAAACAAGTGACAAGAGATTGTCCCACGCAAGTAGCGAAGAACACGAAGAAAGTGACTACAGTGAAGATGAGTAGTACAAGCTATAAAGTGACTCAAGATATAAACAACATGAGCAATATCAGAGCGAGTGCTCACAAGATATATCAGACCCCCAACAAGATGGCGATAACGAGTAGAATCCTCAAGAAGGTCACCATCAATAGTACGAAACTGAAGGGAGAGTTCCATAGGAATCTCTGCAGTGTGAGTATCAGTCAGATCAGGCCGATCAAGAAGATCTTGTACATACTTCTGCTAAGAGAGGTAGTAACCCTCTGGCATAGAAGAAACCTCAATCCCAAGGATATACGTAAGCAAACCAAGATCAGTCATCAAAAACTGCTCACTGAGAAGCTTCTTCACGCATGTGATAAATGAGGAATCGTCACCAATAATGAGCATATCATCCACATAGAGAAGAAGCAATGTCCTACCTCGAGGTGAGACATGGACAAATAGAGCAGATCATGGGCACTGATAGTGAAACCGACAGCGCTAATCACTAAGGTAAAACGTGCAAACCAGGCACGACAGGCCTATTTGAGGCCATAAAGAGCACGATGAAGACGACAAACATGGTCATCTGGAACAGAATACCTAGGTGATGGCTGCATGTAAACCTCCTCATGCAAGACACCATTAAGAAAGGCATTCTTAACATCTAGCTAAAAGAGACCGCCAGCGAACAGAAACAACCGCAACAAGAGTGCAAACAGTGGTTATATGGGCAACAGGGGCAAACGTCTCATCGTAATCAGGACTGTACTCCTACTGAAAGCCGCGCGCCACAAGACAAGCCTTGTAGCGCTCAATAGTACAGTCAAACCTAGTCTTAATCTTGTACACTCGCATGTGATAGAATGAGCATACACAGGTATCGGTACAATGTCCCAAGTCTCCATACGTCGAAGAGCATCAAGCTCCTCTACCATAGCGAGCTGCTACTCAGAATGAGAAGCAACCTCATGATAAGAACTAGACTCAATTACAGAGAGAGCATGAGTTGTCGAAGTAAATCCAAGACAATCAGGAGACCGACGGAACGTCCGGTCACGAAGGCGTAACGAGGAGCATCATCACAGGAATCAGACGTCGGTGTCGACAAGATACTAGGAGATGAGTCTAGTGAAGGAACGAGGACATCTGGAGTAGTGCACCCCAGAGAAACGAAACGGTGGTGCTGTAGGAGCAAGAGGCGGAGGCAAAGGCGATCATGATCCGCCTTCTACACTTTATGACACTCCTGACAGAGTGGAGAGGCCAGCCCGTCCAGCTGGCGCCAGAGACTGGCCAGGGCTCGGAAGAAGCCGTCGACAGAAGAGTCCCCCTGGCGAAGCGTCTCCAACTCACGCTGAAGCGAAAAGAACTGAGCATCACTGCTCTGCTGGTATCGCTCACGCAAGTACTCCCAGATCTGGCGAGTAGACAGCAGACCAATGATTTCTGGCTAGATGGAGTCGTCGACGCTAACCACCAGGATGGTGCGACGATGGCCGGCAGGCGGACCGGCGAGCGGCGGCTCTGATTCAAATCTGATGGATCAGATCGGGCGAAACAGAGCCAAGCAGGCGGGGCGCTCACAGGTCGAGCGACGACAGGCGCCGATCTCTGGTCGCCGAGCGCCAGGCGACGATGATGCGGCAGGCGGCCGGACGCGGGACGATCGGCGGGCGACCGACACCAAGCGGGCGACGAGGCGACAAGCGACCGGTCGATGAGGTGTCGGGTAACCGGTCGTCAGGAGCCGAACGGCCAAGCAATGGGCGTCCGGCGGACGAGGCAAGTTGTGGCAGTCGGAGATGGCGGCGGCGGCGGCTCTCCGATGGTGGTGCGGAAAATCTAGGGTAAATGCCCTACCTCTGATACCATGTTATGAATATTGTGTGTATATTCATGAGGCCTAAACGGCAATATTTATAGGGAGTACAAAGACGACATACAGAAAAATATGCCATATACATATAAGAAAATTAAGGCATATAAGGAAACAAATAACAATCCTATTCTATCCTTAATAGCGTAGAGGATGGAAGGAGACAACCAAGAACATTGACAGAATTCCTTCAGTGGGCTAAATAAAAGTTGGCAGGAAATGAAGAAGATCATTTGATGGATTCTCTCCTGTGAGCTAGACAGTGGACAACAAGGAATAGCATCAGTTTTGATCATGCACAGCTCACCGAACCTGCTGATTTTTTTTCACGAGTTATGTTCTTTCATTACATATTGGGCAGGGCTATAGGGCGATCATGCTGTGGGAGAGCACAATTTCTGTAGATGCTTGGTAGTTTTTTTTCTGCCATATTATGTCCATTTGCTCCAAAACTCAATTATCTAGTATGCCTACGCTCAGAATTAGATTCGGACCCTGTGCATTTGTTGTTCAGATCAGCATGCGTGCATGCCGGTTCTGTATCATTTAAATGCAACTGTAATGCTATTGAAACTTAGATTAATCTACTGCAGTCAGCTAGTTCAGGTGAAGGAGTACCACGAGCGAGGTGTTGGACGTGACAGCTGAGGGGCCGTGGAGGTCGACGGAGCGCGAACCGTGCCTGGCGGCGCCCCCGGCTTCTCTGCATCCGCCGTTCACCCACGCTCCGACGTCGAGCACCTGGCGGGCGCGATCCGCGGGCAGCGACTTGACGCAACGCGACGCGACGCACTCGAGGTGCTCGACGTATGGCCTAGAAGACTTCGGAAGCTGACGTAGCAGGTGCGCGCGCCCGGCGCGGGGCTGGAGAAGGAGCTGCCGCCTTCCGGCGACGCGCTCGAGCTGCTCGACGTATCGCCTACAAGACTTCGGAAGTTGACGTAGCAGGTGCGCGCGCCCGACGCGGGGCTGGAGGAGGAGCTGCCGCCTTCCTCGTCGTCGGAGCCGCTTCCGCGGGGGGTGGAAACCGCGGCGGCGGGAGTCTCGCAAACAGGTGGTGCTGACGGCGAGGAGGGGAGCTCAGCAAACCCCGGATTCCCTCTCCGAGAGTGTCGCCGACGCCGAGGCTCGTGGAGGCCATGGCGGGGAGATGCCGACGATGGGGTTAGGGTTTAGGGGCGGAATAGGCGCAAGACCCGAGGAATGTGGGGGAGAACGCGGATTTTCCAACGCCCAAAAGACGTGGAATGAATAGATAGTAATACTGCTAGTTCCCTGGCTCTCTTGCATTTGCACGAGGAGAACGATGGACGCAGGCGAACGCAGCAACCATTACCCAAACGTACCATAGCATAGCATAGCATAGTATAGCTGGTTGCTGATTTGAACTACGGCTTATATGTTTTAGTTATCTTTTATAGTTTTTGTCTGTATATATTAATATGATAGCGGACGAATGGAAACATTGACACGGATGCCGTATATAATTTTAAACTTAGCAAATTGTTTGAAGAATATGGTTCAAAAGGTCATCCTGTTTCAACATTTGATTTTTTAACTTTTCAAGAAACCAAAAGCTAAAAGGAATAGAGGTGGTTTTTTTAGGCTATGCCTTGTGGTTTTTGACTTTTGTCTTTTGAATTCTGACTGTTCGTAAAAGAGTACGGAGAGAGACACCCGCGTGTGATTTTAACCGATATAGATGAATTCGATACAACATATACTTTTATCAACTTTTAGATCCCGCCTTGCAAAAACACATCGTTTGAAAGTTAGTTGTTGTAGCATATGTCAAAAGCCACAAGCAACAAATCCAAAAGAACCCAACTCTGGGCTAACAAATATGGTCCATCCTTTTCAGCTTTTCGTTCGGTTTTTATCTTCAACTTCTTTCCGTAATCAGTATTTATTATATTAAAAAGGTATAGTTAAAAATGATAAGTCCTATCCTAAAAGAACGCCTGTATGGGGCAAGAATAGGGTCATGGGATGAGAAATTGGGATCTCTCGAGCCGTACTGCAAGACTAATGTTTTACCAATGGCGAAAAGTGGAGTAAAATGCACAAGTGTTCAATACAAGTACCACTACATGTGGTAGAAGAACTGCCTCAAGTTCAACTGGATTGTTTATAAGACATCTGAGTGAGGACAACGGTGGCCACTAACGAATCAAAGCCACTTTTGATCATATTTAACATGTTATTTATAAAAATAGCATTTTCTCAATGTTAATTGCAAAAATAGAACTCAGGTGTCTCAGGACGATACGTGGTGCATCTGCCCCTCGGTCACCAGGCGGCAGGTACCACATGTCGCCCTGAGGACCTGCCGCTCGGTCACCGGGCAACAAGTAGTGCTATTTTTGCAATTGACATTGAGAGGGTGTTATTTTTGCAAGTAATATGCCAAATACGACTATTTTCGCTAAAAATTCACCAAGCACTAATGGTGCTCAGCTAAGGTCCTCAGGATTAGCTTTTAAATAGAGTGTCTTTTTAAGATATGATCTACAAATTGATTGTAGTACACACTATAACGACTTTATTTATATCGGTCAAAACACACATAAATTTCTATTACTCTATCTTATAAATAGCGTAAAAGTCATAAGCCACAACCATAAGCTATAACCTGAAATAAAAAAAAAGAACAGACCCGTTGAGCACAGGAATGGATCGAGTGGTAACGACACCTGCCACCTGATTCCGCATGTCTGTTTGATATGGAGCGTAATGGGTCTTTCACTAGGCTTGGATCCGATTACATGGTTTCCAGTAGTTGACACGATGAAGCCATATATGTTAAAATAATAATAATAATAATAATAAGACTTGAGTTCATTCTCACACGCACCTTCTGAATATTATAGGTGGGTTTTTTTAGCTGTGATTTATAGTTGTGGTTTATAGTTTTTATCCTAATATGAGCGTTTATGTGAACGAACCGAATACCAATAAGTCGCTTTAAAAAATATTGGCCCAATAAACCGCTTCCAAATGGTAGTGTAGAAGTCATGCCATTTGTTCGTTTAAAGGAAACAATAAACTATAAGCCATAAGCCGCAAAGAACTCGACCTACAGTTCAGCTTTTTTCAGCTTTATGGCTTCCTCTCAGATAACAAATGGGACAGCTTCTGCGTCATCTTTTTGAAACGGTTTACCAAGATAACTTTTTGAAGCAGCTTATCGGCATTTAGTTCATTCACACAAGCGCTCATGCTAGCGACAGAAGCCATAAGCAGCAGCCGAAAAGAACGCATCCTACACCATTTGGAGTGAGTCATAGTTACCTCGGCTTCAATTGGTTTCAACATGAACCAACTGCAACGAATTACTTCATCCATTCAAATTTATAAGATATATTATTTAGCACATAGATCAAAAAAGTAGTGAAAATAGCTAGATTATCCCTAATTATTATCTTTAAGTACTATATTCAATGTACGTATATAGAGAATAGTAAATAAAGTTATATGTTTATTAGTGATATAAAGAAACATTACATTAATGTTATATCAAAATATAAAATATGGTATATATATATTTATGGATAACACTATTAAAAAAACGTGTCAACAGAGCGCCAACCACTGGTGGCATCATCAGCATTCAGCAGGCCAAAGATCTATATACTCAAGCAAGAGGCAACACGTGACACCTTGGAGGTACGGTCAAAGTCAAGGCATAGTTGCATTATAAACCCTTAAACAATTCCATTCTGCTGGATCAAGCCCCTATACAATATTGCTAAACTTGCTAAGGCTCCTCCTCTATCTGAAGTTTTCAACAAGACGACTTTGGAAACAGACGAGGAATTAGTTAGGGAGCAGAGGTGAGCACCCCATGTTTAGCTCAAAAGTGAAGAGAAAGAAATGCTTGCGACACCAGCCGGGGCAGCCTCTTCCTTTCCCTTGCTGTTTTACGCGTGCAAGTGATGTTACTTTAGGCGAAGGCTAGGAATAAAGCTGCGTTTATGCTTTCCTACACCAAAATACAGCTGCCATTAATAATTAGTATTTTAGTGCTTGTCAAGGCCTAAATTACTTAAGATGGATTCTTTTGTACTGATGACTTATGGCTTATGATTTAAATATTTGAATTCTGGCTGTTCGCGAAAGGCAGTACACAGAGGAAAATAGTCGCATGTGATTTTAGCCGGTACAGCTGAACGCAATACATTTTTTACTATAATTTTTCTATTGACCCCACATTAAAAAAATAAACCGTTTAAAAGTTAGTTACTGTAAACAGTACAAATATAAATTAATTTTAAGCCCAACAGAATTCAACCTAAGTAATGAATGGTAAGTAGGTTTCATCCCTCGCTCCAGTTTGTTTACCCTCTTTGTGGTCAAGTGACTAGAATAAATCCTTTTTAGCTGTGTCAGCGATCAATAAGAATGTTGTATCTAAGTACTAGTGCACACTATTGTTGGGATTGGATATACTAACTTGCAAAGGAATTCATAGTGACACGGGCCTGGCTGATTTTATTAGACTAAAATTTCCTTGCAACCGCTGGTATGAACTTGATCAAATACTTATTTTTTGGGCTATCAACTTTACCGAAGACTTGGCTGAGTCAACCATCATAAACCTTACCGAAGACTTGTTGAGTCAAGCAACAAGAGCCAATTGATTTCAGAGGTCGGTCAGTACTAGTGTGACAATGACGTGAAACCACGCTACCAACGTCCCCCTGTCACACAGACACAGGAAGCGCTTCCTTTCCGCCCCGTGAAAATGACAAGCAAGTGTCAAGTAGTAAACATTTTGCTGATCTTTTTTTGTTTTATTTTATTTCAGTCATAGCTCGTAGGGATCATTAATTTTTATTTCCATCTGCATCATCATGGAGAGCCACGTTCCTCCCAGAAAATCCCAAAAAAAAAAAAGGTTAAAACTTACTCGAGACAAGTACATGTTCTAGTCAGCTTTGCAAGGCAATAGTACCTGTGGGAGAAGTGTTTCTATGCTTCTATAATGTTGTTGCTGTGTGCTGCAACTGCAAGTTCTTGCCCGGACACATCAAAGAACCATCTGATCTTATTTAGAGGTGTTCAAAATGGCTTTTGCTTTTAGATTTTTGCCAATAGCTTTTAATTAAAAAGCTACCTCATTTAAATAGCTTCTGACTTCTCTAATGGAGAAGTTAAAAGCCAAAAACTGTTTTAAACAAGACCTTAACGTGGTGGATGCGAGCTTCTTTCGATTATTCTAGCCGGTAGGAAATTTCCCATAAATTGGCATAAATCTCACATTTAGGCCCTGTTTGGAATGCGGGAATTTTTCCCGATTCCTGCGGGAATTGAACTGTTTCCTGCAAAATTCCTGTGAAATTCCTCTGTTCCAAACAGGCCCTTAGTATTGTTTTTTAATTTGGAACGACGCTAAGTAGGTCTCTTTGGATATACACAACCCACCAATGCGACTAATGTGAGTGGGAACTCACGAATTTTGTACAGCAGCAGCAGAGCAAAATTTCTGATGAAATTCCCAGTTACAGGTGGAGCCAGTTAATTTGGTTCCTGCACTAGGCAGTGGAGCACTCAAAAGGCCCTGTTGCAAACAACTGTGTCTATTGATTTTTGATTGAAATGACATGTTAGATTTTTCTAAGCTATTTAATTAAAAAAGGGAAAGAAAAAAATAATAGCTTTAGATGCCAAGGCTTTGTTTGGAACGAGACAAAAAATATATATATGCAAAGTTGATCAACAAGATGGTACCTTTCTCCACAGAATCAACGATAGCAGAGTACTACGGGAACTACTTGATCCCCTTTCCAGGATTTAGGTTACCTAGGTGGATTGAATGGAATCTGGAAAGGGCAGGAACAAACTGAAGCAGCCCCTTTTTTGTACAAAATGTTCCTTGCTGCATCAGCCAAGAGAATCCACAGAAAGCTTACACTGCAATGCGCTGCACCGCACTGCTCTGCTTCATCCATCTCCTCGCCTCTCGCTCTATAAAACTCCCCTCTTCCCACACGCCCCCTCTCACCATACACCTCCTTCTATCTGAGCTGGAGATAATAAAAAAAACTCGGAGAAAGGGGAGAGAGAAAAAAAAACAAGCAGCCCCGTCGTCTGTTCTGTCCAGGCGGCTGCTGCTGCTGCAGCAGCAGCAGCAGAGGCAGAGCTCTCCCCTGCTTCCTCCTCCCATGGCTTCCAGGTGGGCCCAGCCTGCTAGGCTTCTGCTGCTGCTGCTGGCGGTGGTGATGGCGCCGCCGGCGCGTGCGGACAAGCCGGCGAGGGCCGGGCCGGTTGGGGCGGGCGCGGGCGCGGATGCCTCCGCCGTGTTCCCGCTCCACGGCGACGTGTACCCCAACGGGTATGGCCGCCGCTTCCTTCCTCTCCCGGACCAGTCCGTCCCGCTCCCTCCCTCTCCCTCGTGGGTTGGGTTAGAAATCCCATCCCTCTTCTCCCTGACACCCGAGAACCAGTCAACTGATTGCAGATTTTGGTCTTACTTGGGAGTCCCATGGGTTTCTGTGCGGATTGCTCTGTGTCCATTCTTGCTTTATTAGGATCAAGTTGTTGGGCGAAAATTTAATCCTTTTTTGTTTCTTGCTGATGCTTCTTTATGCAGGTTGTACTATGTGGCCATGAGCATTGGCAACCCGGCGAAGCCCTACTTCCTGGACGTCGACACCGGCAGCGACCTCACCTGGCTGCAGTGCGACGCACCCTGCGTCAGCTGCTCCAAGGTACCATCCGCTCACCGTTCCTTGCTTATGTGTCCAGTCAATTTCAATTTTGCATCCACTCCCCGAGAGGGGAGGTATGGGACTCTAAACTAGATGCTAGACAGTGAGGCGTTGCCATCGTGCGATGTTCTTGGTCGAATCTGTAGATTATTTCCAATCCAAATGTTGATGTTTTCGCGTTAGGGGGTACATTCTTGGTATTATTTTGGTCCAAAAAGTTGGTATCTTTATATCGAAATCAGGGGAAAACGGGAAAATTTGATATGTTGATTCGATGCTTATGCTGTAAATGCCCTAGGTACCTTTCTGGCCCAAGATTATGCTAGTCTGGGGTTACAAATTTATTGTTTGCTTTAGTTCTAGTTCACGAGCTGGTGTTTTGACTGTGGATGTCCAATTTTGTGTCTGGTCATTACTTGATTGGGCATTACAATCAGCATGCTATTTCTTTCTAGTCCAAGATTTCATATTATAAACCAAACTTGGTATGATTTTTGGTCAGGACTTTGCTCTTTTGATGTTTTTGCATGTTAATGGTTGGTGCAGGTGCCACACCCGCTCTACCGACCAACAAAGGACAAGCTGGTGCCATGTGTGGATCAGCTGTGTGCCTCTCTGCACGGTCAGGCAAAGTACAACTGCGACTCACCGCATCAGCAGTGTGACTATGAGATTAGGTATGCCGACCAGGGCTCATCCCTCGGTGTGCTCATCACCGACAGCTTCGCCCTCCGCCTTGCGAACTCCTCCGTTGTCCGTCCCAATCTTGCATTCGGGTATGCTACTTGTAACTTGTAAGGTACAACACTGCAGAATGATCCACTTGACTTGGGTCTTGATGGTTGTTTTTGTGTGTGCAGGTGTGGGTATGACCAGCAGGGTGGGAGTAGCAGTGAGGTGGCACTGACTGATGGTGTGCTCGGGCTTGGGAGTGGCTCAATTAGCTTGCTTTCGCAGCTGAAGCAGCATGGGATCACCAAGAACGTGGTTGGCCACTGCCTCAGCATAAGAGGAGGGGGGTTCCTCTTCTTTGGGGATGATCTTGTGCCCTATTCGCGTGCAACGTGGGCCCCCATGGCTCGGAGCGCATTCCGGTAAGCCTTATTGCCCTGGGATTTTGATTTGGTGTAACCTGAAAATTGCAGAGAGAACAAGGTTTTTCGCCTGCGGCTTGTTTGCAATAATGCTTAAGTAATCACTGTTTGACTAGTGACGTTAAAGTTGAGTGGCCGATCATTACTAGTGTTGAAACTTGAAAGGATTTAAATGAATTGAAAAAGGGTACACTAAACATATAGTCATGCTGAATTTTCCTGTAAATCACTACCCTTTATATACTTCGAAACCGTATGGAGCCAGCCAAGTGTGGCGGATCTGTTGTTTCCTGATTCTATATCCATTTTTTAGGGGGTTTAGCTATGTGCAATCTTTCAGTATAGTTAAAAAAGCTGTGGCTAGATTTTCTCCCATATAGTCTTAAATGACATAACCCTGTATTTCCAGGAATTACTACTCCCCTGGCTCAGCAAACCTGTACTTTGGTGGCCAGTCACTAGGTGTGAGGCCAATGGAAGTAGTCTTTGACAGTGGCAGCTCATTCACCTACTTTGCTGCACAGCCATATCAAGCACTTGTCACCGCAGTAAATTTCAAAACTTTTCCCATTCTAATATGATAGAATTGACAAATAAACATAGAGCTTATGAGGTTTTCTGTTTTGCAGCTTAAGGGTGATATAAGCAAGACGCTTAAAGAGGTGTCTGACCCCTCTCTGGCTCTATGCTGGAAAGGGAAGAAACCATTCAAATCCGTGTTCGATGTCAAAAATGAGTTCAAATCATTGGTTTTGAGCTTTTCTAATGGCAAGAAGGCACTCATGGAGATCCCTCCTGAAAACTACCTCATTGTCACTGTAAACATTCCATAACTCAATAGATTATTAGTAAACTGCAATTTATTGGTGGCTAAAACTGTATTTCTGTGTTTGTGGAAGAAATACGGGAATGTGTGTTTGGGCATCCTCAATGGATCAGAGATCGGCCTCAAGGATCTGAACATTGTTGGAGGTAGGAAGCTCATACATAACCAAGCAACCTAGCTTCAGAAGTCATGAGCTCACATACCTCTGTTACAATTGACGTTTTTAATCTTCTCTTGTGCAGACATTACAATGCAGGATCAGATGGTGATATATGACAATGAGAGAGGGCAGATTGGATGGATCCGTGCACCCTGTGATAGAATCCCCAAGTTTGGATCTTCCCTTCTGTGATCATTTCACACACCTGAACATATATACCCTTAATTCTTTTCTCTTTATTCAAACAGCGACAATGCCATTCATGGATTTGGGGAAGGTTATTGTTGGCCTCAATTCCCCGGCATCATTGGTATTCAGAACGATGAGTGCGCTGCTTATTACCGTTCAAATAAAGACTAACAAGGGAGGTCATTAGGGTGGTTGAAGGACAGAAGGATGATCATCCAAAGGAGGCTGGCTATACACGGAGTAGGAACATGTATTCTTTCGAAAAGAGAAAATCTAGTCACCTGTAAACATCAACATGTTCATACGAAATATATAATTATCCCGTTCTTATGAATCTTCTCATATCCATTATAATCTGTGCATTCGTTCTTTGTGTGTCGTTTACGTGATGTTGTAATCGATGTAATGATCCGGGTACCTTGGATTTCAGAATGTAAGACTACTAATGTACTGAGGTGTGATCATGTTTCAGAACTGAAATTTCACACTTGTTGTACTGTATTCTATAAAGAAGTGGGTTAGTGTTTTTTCGGAAGTCAGTAAAAATTAGTTATACTTGGTGCATCATTTATTTCTTTGATAGAACTATTATTCTTGGCCTCTTGGGCGTCGAAGTTCACTCGAGGAAACCATTACACAATGTGTAAGTTGCAAATACAGGCACTATTCCAAATTCCAACCTCACTCATAAGCAAAAAGAACTTTGTTCTGTTTTCACAAAGCATTTGCTCCAAATGGAAATAAACCGAATTGCTTCAAAATACATCATGATAAACTTACGTAAATCAGACATGATTCGGGTTAATTACAAAGAATGAAATAAATCGGTCCTTCCTCTCCCCTACAAGCTTCAGTAGCAGCTACGCTTAACACCAAAGCAGTTTAATTAAGCTAAGCGCGGTTAGTCACCGAATGGGCAGAACACCTTGAGCGCGCCGACGAAGCCGGCGATGGATCCCGCGGCGGTGGCGACTGACACGAGGAGGCATGCGACGGTAAGCGCCTTGAGGCAGAACCAGTTCACGCTGCCGCGCTGCGCGATGTACATCTCCACTAGGAAGTAGACTGGCAAAGCGGGGGACATATAAGGAGACGAATGACCTAATCCTCCGAATGTTACACCAGATAGTTAAGGCTAATCCAGACATACGCATCAACGAGATGGACCGGCCTCACCTCTCTAACACCCTAAATTCCTTAGGGCATGTACAACCCACAGACGGGGGTCGTCTGTAAGAGCCTAGAATCTGACATACAGACAGCTAAAAAGACAAGTCCTACAATGGAGAGTCTGTTTCACTGTCTGCAAGCTGTTTAATGCTTTGCATGTAGCCAAGATCAATCATGAACACTATTTTGTATACCATTGTGTTGCTATTTGATAGAAAACGGATCAAGCTTAAATAAGATGAACATGATTACAATATTTTTTCTAAAATCATCAATATAAATGATATATTATATATAATTGCAACATTTTTGTCTAATTTTCTTTGTTTCCGAAATATTCACACCAAAAATAAGCCGAATTTGGATACCAACCGATTGTTAGGCATATTTGTTAGGCATACTTCAGATTGTTAGAACTGCACTCAAACTGTATTCAGATTGTTCAGATTGATACCCATATATCAGTTCTTCTAACAGGTAGGTATAACTTGAATGCAAGACCCCACCTTGGACTCCAGGTTATGCGTGGCCAAACCTCTACTTATGAAACCTATCTGCCATGTAAGGTGCACCCATAGAGTTTGCCATGTATCACAGCTAACCCATCGATTACTTATGAAAGAAGTAGAATAAAATCACCAGATGCTGTCATGGTAGGTTAAGTAAACCAGAAGCCTACAATATTCACAGGAAGGAAGCTAACCAAGCTCTGCTGCCCAGTTTCTGACCAATTGAATGAAGTACTTCTTTTCAGCATATCTGAAAATATAGGTACTTTAGATGAAGCGTCCTTCACAGGAACATCATCATAATATGCATCAATGGAGAATTTACTGTCATTTCATTCCAAACCTGACTAGAAACACATGTCCAATGTAACTATGTAAGATAGAGCAAAATAGGTTAGTGCATGTGCTTTGATATTAATGAAATGAAGCAGAAGACCAGGGAGCAAATATACTGATCTATAACTGAAATAGAACTGCAATATATATAATCAAAAGGGCATAAAGTTAATTATCTACCAATATCATTCTTTAGATTCAAATATACTAATCTATAACTGAAACAGAACTGCAATCACCATACTTTCAGCCCATAATTTTCAGAATTGTAATCACTATACTTTTTAGAACCAAAAAACAACTATTTTCAGAACTGACACAACTATAATCTAGGTAGTGACATTGTTTCAATCTGAAACAGAAAAAAGCGCATGTGAGAATATCAGAGCCCCAGGTCAGCCAATCTTCATTCCACACAGCATCCTCATAGCCCCAGGTCAGCCAAAAACAACCTACACAAAGTAGTCCATACATGTAGATCAACACAAGTTGGTATAATCAAGAGGCTGATAGAAACTAGTTGGTTCATCAGAGCATATTCAGCAACCATAGAGCACATACCAATTATAGAATAAATGTCCACCAGTCCACAACAAAAAACAAGTTCATACCACATAGCCATTGTTGCAGATTTGTAGTGATGAGAGGGTGAAGAATCACATAGCATGGGATGCTAAGATTATTGTCGGGACCCGGAGCAGCAACTCCAGAACCCACTGTGTATTCGCACTATCCCAGGAAAAGCTAGTGCACACAGGTTGAACAGTGATACATATCACGCATGATAACCAAACTTTATTATAAAGCAAGAGTACGGGCCTTATGGCCAGGTTTACAATAGGGTGGCTTCATGGCCAAACATAAAAGTAAACAGCGGAAGATAAATAAAAGGAGCAGCCCATCCTGCCTTCCCACAAGGCGAATTGACTGTAAGACGTGGCCTATTCGTCGCAATCCTCCACGTAGTCAGCGTCATCATCCTCTGGCAACATTGTTTATAGCAAGGTGAGCACATAAAGTACTCCCAAGGTAAGCACACGAAGTGCTTACGCAAGTTACACCAGGGAAATATAACAGAGTGTATGCATGCATAAGGGGTTACAAAAGAAGGCATATTATGGTTTATTTGCATAAACAGTATCATTGGAGTAAATATCAATAATAAGTGCAAAAGCTGAATTTGATACAATAGATAGAAACAAGAATTTAACAAAATAATATCGTTAGTGCAGGCTCCGACCAAACACTAACCTAACCACGGGCATCCCACCCGGACCATCTTTCCAAAAGATTTCACAAGTTCCACAAACCAGGTTTTAATAAAAACCAAAGTCTAATCCGTGAAAAACCATACTAAGCATGTCCTTGACCGTGGACACGGCTATCCAGGATAGTTTATTACTCTGCAGAGGTGTACAACTTTACCCACAAGACATGTTCTCTCGTTTTGCCACGCGATTTACACACTGCCTTAGGTGTGCGGCTGAGAGTTCATGACAAGGCTGTTCCAATGTTCCATTGCCAAATTAGTTACGCCGCCACTAAGGTTTCACCACAACATGAATCCACATGTTGGAGCCCCCTCTTGTGCCATGTGAGACTTCCCATGGCCTACGCCACGCTCACATTCAGCCTATAGCGAAAACTAAAATGGAACTTCACAAATTACTTAGCCAGGTCTGTCCCATTCCAGACTTGTGGTAGTACGGTGTGACTTTGTATTAGTAGCTCACAGACCGGTCCTTAATTTGACTTAGGCCTACCCGCATACCCCTTGTGCCTGGCAGTCAACAACGAGTCAACAAACTACGATGCATGCCAGCAAGCACCCACCACCATACCAATGCCCAAGTCTAAGAACAGGTTTTATAATTTGTTTGAAAACATCTCATAATCATTCTTGACTCACCGAAGTCAAGAATACCCTCGAAAACTTTATCATTTTATGTGAAACAAATCTTCCCACCCGAATTATTCTAAGCATGGCTAAGCACTTCCATAAAGTGTTCTAGTTAATACTAATGTACCAACTAGGTTTTCATCTATGGTGACAAGGTATGTTCGTTCAATATCGAAATTGGCCATACAAAGGAAATTGGGTGTAACTAAAGTTTTAAGCACATTTGAACTAATTTGAATAAAAATACGCATGCATATAAATTTAAAAACAACATAAATAATTTAAATTACTGGGATCAACATGGTCAAAGGTGTAACTTGCCTTGCTCGAAGTCTTGCTGCGATTCGTCGAAGAAATATTCTCCGGATTCGTCGTAATCTACACGCGAAGAATCAAAAGGAAATTCAAACAAAATTCAAATAAAATTCAAAAATTCAAAAAGATTCTAGATTTGGGTAGTTTATGATTTTAGAAGAGTTTAGAAATTTGAACGGGTTAAATCGGAGTTAAAATGAAGAAGTTATGGCCTTCGGAAGATTAACAGGAGGGAAAAAGGAAAAGGCTGGTTTCGGGAATTATTTTTGTACTGAAAAATGCTATTTATGACGTCAGCAATTTCAAAATTTCTGAGCGGGAAAATGATGTGAATGACCGGTGGGCCCGGTCTACCGTGGACCAAGTCCATGGACCGCGGGGTTTGCCGACGTGGCACACCGACCACATGGCGCCATGCGGGCGTGACGTGGAGGCCACGTGGGCGGCCACGCGGGCGAGGCCGGCCACGCGGGCGGCGTGCACGGGCGGCACGGGAGATGGCCGGCCGGTGGCCTTGCCGGCGGCCGGCGGCCGGAGGCGGGGCGGCGAGCGGCGGCGGGGAGAGGTGGGGCGGCGGCGCACTCACCGGTGGCGGCGGCGGGACTCGGGGCGGCCGGCGGCGGCGCAAGGAGGAGGCGGCGGTGGTGAAGCGCGGGCGGCGGCGGGAGGCGGGCCGGGAGGCGGCCGGGGCGGCGGCAAAGGGCGGCGGGGTGGCGGCCGAACGGGAGGGGAGGGGCGGCGGTGAGAGGGAGGCCGAATGGGAGGAGGAACCGGGCATGGGGAGGGATTTTATAGATGGTGAGAGAAGAAACGGCCGCGGATTTAGAGGGGGATTAAAGGGAGGAGGTGGCCGGGCGTGAGTGGGGAGTGATGAGGGCTTCCGTTTCCACCCTTAAACGACGATTAAAGAGGTAGTAACGGCCGGGAATTGAAGCTTTCATTCGGCATCAATGGTGGAAGAGAGAGAAGACTAGAGGAGGAAGAAGGGGAGGAAGAAGAAACATATGACAAGTGGGTCCCATGTGTCATAGAGAGGGAGGAGAATGAAGGGGTACGGGCCGTCGGATTGTTGACACGTGGCAAGTGGATGGCTCATGTCCTTTGGATTTTATGAAGGGGTAAGTTGTGGTGGATGGCTAGGATTAAAACGTGGAGAGAGGTGGATTTAATCTGAGAGCGACACGTGGCGGGCTTGGAATAAATTGATTTTTATTTTCGGATTAAATTTTCAGAAAATACTAGAAGCTTTGCAAATACTTAGAAAAATAATATTTAATGTCTAAAAATTCCAGAAAAATTATAGAATATTCCTGGAAGCATTTTAGACTTAGTAAAAATATGTTTAATTTCAGATTTCCATTTAATAATTTTATAAAATACTTTTTAACCTTTAAAATTGATTTTAAATTCCAGAAAATTCTCAAAAATTAATTAAAAATTTAGGGAAGGCTAGGAAAAATCAAATAAACTCTTTTTGGCTTTAATAAAATATTTTAAATTCATTTTCTTGCTTTAGACTTTGAACAAAAATCCAGAAAATCCAAATAAACTCCAGAAAAACAAATAAAAGGCAAATAAAATTTTTGGGATGTTACAATTATACTTTCTGGAGATGCATACAAAATAAACTTGCTGATCTAATAACGTTGCTGCAGCAGCTAACAAAATGGTCTATCCAAACTAATGATTGTCAAGTACCTGATAGTCAAGTACTGTCCATGTATAAGTTTCCATGGTCTATCCAAACTAATGATTGTATTTGTTTGTTCACAAACCTGATGCTGTTTTCATGAACCTGATAATGTTCATGAAGGTTGCTTATGAGCCTGATACTGTTCATGTAAATTACAAGCACTTCACAATATTGCAGCATGCCTGGTTATGTGAAATGGAAATACTCTGAGGTTCAATTATTTCATTCATACAACAGTCTCATATCAAAATTGACATAATGGTTATGAACATCAGTCATGAATCTTAGCATAACATCAGTCATGAATCTTAACATGTGTGAAATCAACAGAAAGATATAGAAAGTGAACTAATTTACCCTTGTCATCCCAAGAAATATATATCTGTTCAAGAAATATATATCCCAAAAAGTGAACCAATAAGCCAACTATGCCATTGAAGTGAAATATATATCTGTTCAAGAAATATATATCTGTTCAAGAAAGATACAGCTCTCACCGATAGAAGATACCATTGTCACCTACTGTTAGATTGTTAACTTTGGTGGTCCTGTAATATTTTCAATGTCCATGTTTCCTAAAATGACACTTTGTTTCACTACTTCTAATTTATACCGTAAGCACAATTTTGTAATATGATATGCATACTGAAATGACCTTTCTAAGAGAAAGCACCACATTAAGAAGATGATCACTAAAAAGCTGGTGAAATGCTTTTTGAAACAGCTACTCCATATTATCTAGAGTGTTTCATGTATAGACATTTTGAAACTGCATGAGCTGTAACTTATTCACCTGGGGCTTAAATAGTTTTAGCTCTCTTTTTCAATATAAACTTCCATGCTTCTAGAGCCCGATCTCTCAAAATCTCAACTGAGCTAAAAAAAAGTGAAAATTTGGGCTTATGCTCTGAACAATAGCCATACATAACAAAGAAGGCAATCTCAGTAGGGACAAGTAAATTATACCTCTCCTATGAATTTGATTCGAATAGCAGAGATAAAGCTTTGGGAGTGTAAAACTGGTGAAAAACCCTGCAAAGTTTCATTAACCAGAACATGAATTAACAGTGCAGTCATGCGAAGATTGATTTGCTAGTTCTTTGTGCATCCAATAGTACCTGTGGCCAGAAGCCTCCATACCGTCACCACTCACCAGACTACCATATTTGGCACCGAACAGAATAACGGGCAATGCCTAAGATTTCAGCGATCACATATTTCTAAATTACTCAGGGGAAACATTGTTCTTTGGCAAGAATGTCACGCATCATTAACCGAATTTGGGGCTTACTTTGAGAGTCATGCACGGGTCACCAGAGAAGATAACGTGCGCCGCAGATATCATGGAGTTAGCAATCGGCAACACAGCTCGGGCAGCATGAAGCGCTTCCTCTTCGTCAACTGGAAGCTCCTCCCCCTCCCCACCTGCTGCCTGTCAAAAAATTCTGAACTTAAAAATCTTGCTTCGGTTCAAATGGAATAGCAAATCCATTACCCCTGGTTCATCCTCTGAGGCACGGAGTCTTTGAAGACGGCTAGACCCAAGATCATAACACACCGAGGTGACAAAGTGCCGAGATTGGGCTGCAAATAATCACCCCGAAAGTCCTCCCCGCCAGCAAACCCCCTGCAAGAACCCAGATTCCCACCCGAAATCAAGAACCCGACCCCCAAAGATTCCAACTCCAAGAAAAGAAGCCGCGAAATACCGTATCTTGGATCCAGCCGACGAGCTCGATTTCGCCACGCAGCGAAGAGAGGGAGCTCGCGCTCCCGCCGCAGACTCACGAGGGCGGTTGCTGCTGGGTTTTTTCTTCCTTTTCCTCCGGATTTCTGCTATCTCGCGAGGGCGGTGTCGGGGGAATGGAATGGGCGTGTGCTTCCGCCGCCGGGGGGGAGGGGGGGGGGGGTTCCGGCCGGCGAGGAGCTCGGGCAGCCGCCTGGCCTCGCCCAAAGGGCAGGTCCGCCCCTGACGCGGACATCTCGAGCACCGTCGGTGGTGACGAATGCCGGTGAACGGCGCTGAAGTCGGAAGAATGGGGACGAAAGCGAGGGCGCGGGAAGATATGGAGCTGGGGATGGATTTGGCGCGCAGAGAAACCAGAGTACGCGCGCGCCGCGCGGGATCCGAGCGTGGGTCGAGTCGCAGAGACGAGGGCCGTACAATGCTGCTGCGCTCGTCGGTTCGGCCTCGGTCCACGGGCCCTCGTCGTCGCCTCGCGAGGCGACGAGGCGAGCGTCTGCGAGCCCAGCCGAGGTTTTTTTTAGAAAAAAGCCGTCTCCGAGACGGGATAAGGACGGGCGTTGTACATGCCCTTAATCTTAGATCGTATATTCTGGGCATTTGGCCCATAGTGGAGGGATTCAAGCACTGTCGGCCCATCTTCAGTATGGACAGGACTTTTCTATGCAGAAAATACAAGGGCATCATCTTAACTGCTATTACCGCTGATGCCAATGATTAGTTGCTCCTAATTGCCTTCGCAATTGTGGAGAACAAAAACACCGATAGCTGACTATGGTTCTTGGCCAACATAAAGCAACATGTTGTGTAGGACTAGCCAGATGTGTGCGTCATCATAGACCATCACGCCGGGTTGTTATCCACGCTGAACACGATACAGCATGGCACAAGGCCGCCGTTCCAATAGAACGATATGCGCACATGTTGATGCATGCGGCATCTTGCGGCCAACTTCTACACTCGTTTCTGGAGCATGGACCTTATAAAGAAGTTCAAGAAGCTGTGCCTGCAGAATAAGAAGTGAAAGTTCGGCGCTGTATGGCGAGAGCTTGAGGTGGAAACCGCTCGTAGGAGCGAAGGTTCTGGGGCAGGCACACCGCAAAGCAAGTTTACTGAGCGGATGAGCGTGTATTGCCCGGACTTGGAGAAGTGGTCCCTTCTCCATGACACACACGGTGTGCGATATGGTATCATGACAACCAACATGTCTTAGGTGTATAATGGTGCGTTGAAAGGGGTTTGTGCCCTACCCGACTACGCGACGTTGTCCCAATTTCACCGTGGGGGAGTATCGTTGCCTCTTTCGACCGTCCATCCAAGGCTATGCTTGGAAGCCGTCGACGATACTCGGCAGCCACCGTTGCGTGATGGCCATCCACACCTACGCGGTTGAGCCATCACTACAACCACCTGCTAAGTGGCTCGAATACACCGAGAGCGATGAAGTGCACACTGCCGAACCTACTTAATTCAGGTCCCATGCATTGGCTAGGTCCAAAACATGATGTTGTGTGTTGTTTGTTGCTTCTATTGTTCGTCATTTGCAATGTGTATTGTTGTAACTATTGTACTGGTTCACGTGTTCACATGCAATGGAGTAAAGTTAATTTTTTAGTTGCCCAACAAATCAAAGGAAGCATAAATGCATTGGAATCTGCATAGAGAGGAGATCACATGGCTTGATTGGTCGACAAATTGGTTTTATCATCATCACTACTACTACGGTGCACTGCGCGACATGGATCTAGACCATGGGAAGGTACATGCCTTTAGGAGGTTGCAAAAACACGGTGGCCAGCATTGGGGAATACTACGCGATGAGCCGATCTACTGTGTGGACTAGGGCCATTTGCCCTTCTTTGTGAGCTCAGTGTTGTACTCCTCGGCCGCCTTGGCTTGGGCCGCAATAGTGCACTTCCTGTTGCGCTCCTTTTCACGAGTCTGGCGCTCCGTGTGTCTACACGCCTTGAGATGAGTTTGTGTCTCGCACCGGATACGATTATCATGCTCCTCATTACGGTGCCACTCCTCCATCCTCTCGCGGTCCCAGCTGGCATCCCACTCTTCACAATCAAGATGCTACTGGTTGTATGGATGAATCTCTCGGTCGATTCACTTCTGATAGCCACACAGCAGATCCAGAGACTATGGATAGACGGGAGAGATTGTCAGTGTGAACTTTCATACAGAAATAGAGGGGGAATGTACTACATACGGTCCTTACTGGCTGCCGATAGCTGCCCGTGTCCCAATGGTAGTCAGGATAGTCTCAGGCGTAGTTACCACATCCCCAGTAATGTATGTCCAAGATTAGGCGCTTTTTGGACTTGAAAAGCTTGCATTTGTCTCTGTACCAGCAGAGGGACGGACGGTGTGTCCCTTTTGGGGGGGGGGGGTTCTTGCGGGGATGCTTCGTTGGAATGTTCAAGTAGGGGTTGCTGTTGGGGGGGGGGGGCGTCGTTGCGGGGAGGTGCCCTTCTAGCACGCCACCTTTCTTCATCCTAGGCCATAGTAGCCCTTGCGAGGTTGCAGATCTTGTCCCACTAGTTGTCCATGTAAGGGAGGATAGTGTTGTACTCTCGTTATAGGATAACCTGCGGTGGAAGCGGTGGTATTTATTTCGCGAGCCGGTGTGGTGTACGCGGGTGAAGTGCAATTCGGTTGACCTTTTTTTGTGTCTGCGAGGCAGCAGGTCTGTCTTCACGGAAAGCTAGCTAACTCGTTCGGTCACATCGCTACAGGACGTGATGAGATGCGACACAATGTAAAGTTAAAATTATCGAAAAAAGATGGAGCTTCACTTGACCTGACGCCCCCTTGGCGGCAAGGGGGCCATTACCGTAAAAACCATGTCGACGGGCCATTTCCGCAAAAGAGTCTCCTAAGATGCTAAAAAAATTCTTTCATCTTTGGTTTAATAATATAATAATGGGAGATTGGATCATATACCCTCCCTTTAGTTGAAAAATTGATGATTTACCCTCCACACTCCACATCTCAATGACACGTGGGGTCATCATAAGTCACTGACACGTGGGTCAGGAAGGTAAATCCTCAATTTTCATCTAAATGGAGGGTATATGATCATTTTTTTCTATAATAATAGATAGATTAATACGGATCAAACAAGCCAGCACACGGTACAGTCGTACAGGTATATATAAGCACGTCTCATCATCTCTACGTTGCCGCCTCTCCCACGCACCCGCCTCCACCTTCCTTCATCTGTAGTAATCTAATCTCCCATCCATCCATTGCTGCAAACAACCCATCTTGGTAACTAGCTAAGTACTGAATAGCATGGAGGCGGTGGCGGCGGCGGTGGAGGAGCTCCGGGCGAGGTTCGCGGCGGGGCGGACGCGGCCGGCGGAGTGGCGGACGGCGCAGCTGCGCGGGGTGCTGAGGATGTTGACGGAGACGGAGGGGGAGATATGCGACGCGCTCCACGCCGACCTCGGCAAGCCCCGCACCGAGTCCTACGTCCACGAAGTACGTACGTCGTAGATAGCATCAATTTGCATATCATGTTGTGTAAGTTCGATTTTGCGTGGAATGATCTGTAAAGATTGGATCTTTTTACGGGGTTTCTGAGACTTTTTCTAATTGGTATGTTAATTAGATCGGTAAGCTGCTCTGAATTCTTGGCATGTTTATGTTTCATCTGCTCAATTTTCATTCTTGCTGATACTTTGCTTGATGATAATTTGGAAGTTTTATTTCTTATCAAATGATAACTTACAGTTGATACAGGTCAATTGACTCTTTAGGCTGCTAGCTAGAGCTACGTTGTTATAAAATAAGATAGAAAGCATAGTATATACACGTAACAATTATGTATTTGTGGGTGCTCATGTGTTGAGATATTGATTTGTAAAGATTGGGTTTTTTTAAAGAGATTTCTGAGGGTTTTCATTTTGGATTGGTAAAGAACTCTGCATTATTTGCATTTTTTTAAAAATGGTTCATCTGATGTACAATTTGCAGCTTGGTTAATACAGGTCAGTTGGTGCTAAATCTGTTGTTAAGAAAAGTAAAGAAATTAAGAAAGACACACAGTTTGTGTTTTATGATTTTTTTCTATGTTGGTCAAGTTTTAACATTGATTTGGTCGATCAAAGTTCATATCTTACTTTATGCTTAAGCTTAAGCTTCGCAGATTGAAAATTTCATAGACTCCTAATCTGATCATTACTCATGGGCATGCATATACTGTTGCACTTTCTCCATCTATTAATCCGTGCCGCAGATATCTCTGGTGAAGTCGTCGTGCATGTTTGCCTTGAAGAATTTGAAGAAATGGATGAAACCACAAAAGGTATCCTTAGCATTTTTAGATTCATTATATAGGAATTGACTTGTTCTCGTGAATTTTCTACGTTCTAAACAAGGCCTTATGTTGTAGCTTGTACATAGACTTTTGAATACAAAGCTACGTTCAAGATATGTGCTAGCTTAGCTATTATGCTATATAGTGTCACTATAGCTATGCATAGTAGTCTACCCCTATTGCTAATAAGCTTGTACCTGAGATAGATAATCACTACCATACTCCTAATAAGGCCTTTTTCGTTATTCTGATTTTGTGGTGTCTGGTTAAGCTTTACTACCCGATAAAATTTCTAGTTAAATTGATTCTTTTTAACTGACAAAAGGAATATATAGTAGGATCGATTTCGTACAAAGCTCAATATTTTTATTTGAGAAAAAAGTGTGTATTAATTTGGTTTTGTAATCTATTCACTGGAGCATTGGTTATTTTGAAGCACATAAAAAATGGCTCTTATTAGTGCATGAATCATTAATCCTAACTTATTATCCAAACCTTGATCTGCACCACTGCCTAACTGCTTTGCTGCCACGTTACGCTCATTCAGGTCCCTGCTTCGCTCATGACGTTCCCATCGACGGCGAGGATCGCGGCGGAGCCCCTCGGCGTCGTGCTCGTCATCTCTGCCTGGAACTACCCTTTCTGTAAGTTGGAAGATGATGCATGCATAAATGCTTAAACAAGATCACCTAATTCCAAGCATTAAAAAGAGGTAGTCAGGTCGAACAGTACATGCCCTACGCTCTTCTTAGTTCTAAATTGCATGCGATATGTGTGCATGAGGTGAGATGTTCTAATGGTTTTCGACGGGTCAATCTCTGTATACCCTCCAGCTTATTTGGACATGTAAGAAATTTTAGATCTAATTCTTTCGGATTGACAGGAAAATTATACTAAAACCTCACCCAACCCAAAGAAACTGGATCTAATCCCCATCCATCTAAGCAAGCCCTAACAGAGGAATTCTCCGTGGGTTGCCGGGGGGCGGGGGCTGTTAGTTGCCACGCACTCCATAGCTGCCTCATCAAACATTGTGTGAGGGGGAAATAAACGGGTTGTTTTTTGAAGCGGATTCTTTAAATGGATTTTTGAACTAAAAACCATAGATGTTGTCCGTGTTAGCATCTCTCCGTCCGCTATTATTTCAAAAAACGCACACAAAAGTATCAACCGTACCTAACGTACATGCATTAGTGTGAGTCGGTTGATGTGGGGATTGAGTTGCTTGCGTGCTTTTCTCAAGTCCTCGACTCATGTGCATGGCATGGTTGGTGTAGTGCTACATATGTAGTATTCCCTCTTTTCTTGTGACGAAACGAAAGGTTAAGTTGTTATCTCCTGAAGTTTTGGTCAGTCATTGTCGGTGATCAACATCTGAGCGTTAAGGGGCCATCGTGATCTGTTGTTATCGCCTGCCTTGTTGGTGAACATTGGATAAGTAATGGACCATGCTTTAGTAGCCGCTTTCAACTGTTAACCACTTACTCTTTGAGAGTTCAGTTCTAATTGACAGACAACTCTTTGAGAGTTCAGTTCTAATTGACAGACACAAAGCACTTTGGTATAGAAGTTGATCCTTTTTGTGGGGTTTGCTAAACCCTACGCCATTTTTTTTTATAAAAAACTGACTAAACCCTACACTACTGTTGCTAGTCCAATTGGTATGGCATCCATGACCGTGATTTGAATATCACTAATTACATGTTAGGTAGGTTTATTTATAATTTTTTTCTGAATTTTATTAGTGATGTCTCGGTTGTTGAGACTCAAAAGATAAAGGTGTTAACAAACCGCACCCTTTGGGCGGAAAAACAAAAAACTATTCAATTCAAGCTAACCTTGAGCATGGCTTGAGCTCTAGCTCCAGTGATTCTTATCTTCTTGTACTCTTCACCGCCTGATTTAATAACTTGTCCATTAATTTGTTTCAGTGCTGTCCATCGACCCAGTCATCGGAGCGATTGCCGCCGGCAACGCCGTCGTGCTGAAGCCGTCGGAGGTCGCGCCGGCCACGTCGTCGTTGCTCGCCGAGCTGCTGCCGCGTTACGTCGACGGCTCCTGCATCAAGGTCGTCGAGGGTGGCATCCCTGAAACCACCGCGCTCCTGGAGCAGAAGTGGGACAAGATCTTCTACACAGGTTTTGTTCAGTTCTTGCCGCCATTGATGAAGCTTGAAGCTTCTTCTTCCATGTCTCAAGAGCCTCCTACTTAGTATTTAGGTAAGTTTCAGACCATGAAGTGCATGATTTCTGCTGCTATCATAAAATTGCAGGGAATGGTAAAGTAGGACGCATTGTGATGGCCTCGGCTGCAAAGCATCTGACGCCCGTGGTCTTGGAGCTCGGTGGCAAATGCCCTGTTGTTATCGATTCCAATGTCGACCTCCATGTAAAAAAAAATCGATCTTCCTCTTGAGTCTGAATTGACAAATTCTTGCAAAAGAAATATCATCTTATGTTAGGTCTTGCATATTTTTAACAGTCCTTTTTTTTATACGAAGGTTGCTGTTAAGAGGATAGCTGCTGGCAAGTGGGGTTGCAACAATGGGCAGGCCTGCATTGCTCCTGATTTCATCGTAACCACGAAATCATTTGCTCCAAAGCTGGTATACAAGTAACCATGGAGCATTACATACTGAATACTTTCAAGAATTTGCAGGGCACTTGCTGACTAACTGTACTGTGATTCTTGGCTGTATGAAAATTGATAGCTGGAGTCTCTAAAGAAAGTTTTGGAGAAGTTCTACGGGAAGGATCCACTGCGATCGGCAGACTTGTCGCGCATCGTAAACTCCAACCATTTCAACCGATTGAAAGGCCTGATGGACGAAGAGATGGTCTCGGACAAGATCGTGTTCGGTGGTCAAAGAGATGAACAGCAACTGTGAGTGATGAAATTCAACCCTGACAAATGCTTCTGAATCATGAGTTTGGCTGATCTGTTCAGATTGTTTCTTCGTCGCATTGCAGAAAGATAGCCCCTACAATCTTCCTAGATGTCCCTCTTGATACGGCGATCATGAAGGAGGAAATATTTGGGCCCTTGCTTCCTATCATAACGGTTAGTGCTAATCCTCTAATCCTAACTATGTACAAGATTCAAGATTTTTTTTCTTTGACCTGGATGAGTCACTAAAGATTGCACAACGCTGGCTTTGGTGATACATGATGTGCATCGCAATTACTGTGTTTGTGATGGTGTTTCTTTTAGGTTGACAAGATCCATGAGAGCTTTGCTCTGGTCAACTCCATGACCAAGCCACTTGCAGCCTACATCTTCACCAAGGACAGCAAGCTCCAGGACCAGTTTGACAAAAGCATCTCTGCAGGAGGAATGCTAGTGAACGACACCAGCATACATGTAAGCAGCAAGCATTACTAAGAAGCCTCTAATTTGGTTTTCTGAACATATGAGATGTTAACGAAGTGGTTCTGATTTGCTTGCGATATATTAGCTCGCCAATCCGTACCTGCCGTTTGGAGGAGTTGGCGAGAGCGGCATGGGCGCCTACCATGGGAGGTTCAGCTTCGATGCTTTCAGCCACAGGAAGGGCGTCCTGGTACGCGGTTTCGGCGGCGAGGCGAAGGCCAGGTACCCGCCCTACACGCCGGCGAAGACGAAGATCCTCAAGGGCGTGCTTAGGGGCAATCTGGCAGCCATGGTTCAGGCTGTCCTGGGGTGCCCAAGAGGAAAATGAGTTGGTCTCTCGGTATACACATGTTCGTCATATATAAGATACAGATAAATAGTACTTCATGTTTTTGCAGTACTTCATGTTTTCGCAACTAAGGAAACATTTTTAGTACAGATGAATGTGCTTCGTATGATTTGCAGCTGTAACTTAGCATAAATTTTAGATAAAGGATATAAAATCCAGCCTCTATATCCACGAAGGATATACACAACCAAAAGTTACACGGGCTCTTAGGCTCAAAGCCTCAAAACTGAGGTACATAAAACAACATGAAAGATAGCTTAAAGACTATGAAAAGAACTAGAAAGGCTAAGCTTCAGCACTTTTGCTCCGACCTTGCTTACAATCAAGCCCCTAACCTCAACCTACCGAGCCACCCAAACTTCGGTCTGCTTTGCGTGAAGATGGACCTCCGAGGCGACGTCTCCAAGAAGGCGACGAGAGTCACCGACGCCGCCCGCCTCACCGAGGCAAGGCTTTCACCTGGAGATCAGTACACATGAGAGCTATGTAGTGCCACGACACCTCCAGGAAGGATAATGGCGCCCGAAGGCGTCATTGATGTCGAGACCGGTAAGATCACCGGCAAGGCTTTCACCAGCACCACCACAACACTCCACGCACTACCCACACACAAAAAAGACCGCCACCAACACTCCGGGGCCCTACACGCCTCAAGGCCATGGCATAGGCGCATAGCCACCCTTGAACTCCACGACGAGCTACTTCCTGCAACGTCCGCCACTGTAGAGACCACTAAGCGACGTCTAAGCGCCACCACTGAGCAGATCCAGGGACATGATCCACAGATCAAACCTACAGCAATACAACGGAAGGGCCTGGCACAAATCTTCCTGAACGCCTTACGGAGCCTGAACGGCACGTGGATCACCACCGCCTTCTTGCTCCCGGCCGCAACCAACTGGAACTCGGAGCTGATGAAGAGGACCTTGAGGTCGTTCTTGAGCTCCTGGTTGCCAATCTCCATGTCGAAGAGCGCCTGCGCGACGGAGTCCACAAACTCCGAGGGCTCGAGGCCCTAGTCCTTCTGCACCTTCCTCCTCGCCGTGACGGCACCGGCGAGGCGGCTTCGCGCGCTCTCCCGACTCTCTGCGCCTCCCTCGGTGCCTTCGCCCAGCAAAGCTGCTCGCAGCGCCTGCCTCCTCCCCGCCGTCACTTCCTCCTATGGCCCCCTCCACTTGCTTGCAGCGTCGGCGACACCTGGCACTAGGCCGAAGTCGCCCGCTGCTCGCCGGTCGCGCCGCCGGCCCCCGTCGCTCGTGCCCGGAGCTGGTCGCCGGAGAAGGCCGCCGCCCGAAGCCCGACCAAAGCGACCGCCGCCTGCGCTTGAAGCAGCCGGCAGCCGCTCGGCCTCCCCGTCGGGCGCCTCCGGCTCGAAGCTGCCAGCGACCGCAGCCTCCGACGGCCGCCGCCGCGCTCCGCCGCCCGTCGTTCGCCTCCGGCTTGAAGCGACTAGCGCTCGCGGGCGCTCCGCCTGACGCCGGTCCCGCGCTCGAAGCCGCCTGACCGCCGCCGCTCGGCCTCCGGGTCGCTCGCCCGAGCTCGAAGCGCCGGACCGCTTCCACGGCCGCGCTCCTCAACCCGCCGGCCTTCTCGACGCCCAGCGCAAGCACCGCCGCGCCACGCCTTCCCGCGCACGCAGCCGCGCCGTGGCTCGGGAGCCCGCCGCCGCGTTGCCAAGACCTGACGCCCCTGACCCTAATCCGGGCCGAGGGACACCATATCCGGCCGTCGGACCCGCCACCGGCGCGGGGAGCCGTTGCCGGGGAGCCCGTACGAAGCCGGCCGCCGCTTCCGCTCGAGCCTGCCGCCACGAAGCCACCGGCCCGTCGCCTGCCTCCGGCCCGAAGCTGCCGGAGCCGCACCGGCTGCCCGCGCCCGCGCTGGCGCCGCCCACCGCTGCCCCGAAGCTGCTGCGCACGGTCGAAACCGAGCTCGGCCGCCGCCCGCCCCTACCGTCTGCTCACTCGAGCTCCTCGCGCCGCCAAGGAGCCGGCGGCTAGGGAAACAAAAGACACGGAAACCACGAGGTGGGACCCCCTCCCCCCTCGACGCCGACGAGTCCGCCGGAGCAGGGGAGGGGGGCCTGGAGGAGGAGGCGAAATAAATGCCTAGGTCGCGTGTTGTTGGAGGAAGAAAATTTGCATTAATTCTTTGCACAGATAATATAAGGAAAATATGGTGATAATATTATACGCAGCGAACAAGAGCTAAAAAACAGACAGCCGGTTTGATCATTTATATTTTGATCATCCTTTTGTAAGAGCTCAAAGCATTATCGTACAGCATCCAAGTACATGTAAGAAATGTTAGGTCCTGGAATTGTCCAATGCTGCTTTTATTTCTAAATAATGGAGCACGCAACTTAAAATAGAGCATCTGGAGCACATTTTGCGTCATAAGTCCGATTTTGTGGAGCTGTCATAAAACCAGAACAAGCTCTATGAGCATACGCTTCAAGATCTAGTTGCAAAACGAAGCAGGACCTCGTCTTGTTCACTCACCAAAATGCAGTTCATCAACAGCTGATGTCAGCTAGTTAAGAGATATACCCTGCATCATTTCAATGATAAGAATGTCAGCATGGCCTTCCACATAGTTATTTTCTCCCTCCCAAGAATGGAAGTTTTCTCAATCCCATCTACCTTTGGAGGATCAAACTTTGTCCCGAGATTGCTCAATTTAGCATGAGCTTCAGCATAGTCATCAAAAAATGCATCCTGATCCTCAGTGTACTTTTCAGCATAGATCTTTAAGCATGACAAGTAATCACGAAATTCAGTTCAGAGGATCAGCTAGAGATGTGCAAAATTTTGCAATATGAGAATCGTCACTAACCTTGAATGATGAATCCTCAAAGAGCACAGCATCAGTAGGCAGAACTAGAAGGTCCTCGTCTTGTCATGCTTTGACATCCTGAATTTTTATGCACATGTTTTTGTAACTGCTACATGATGTTGTCAAACTTGAGCCACTGAGATGTCCAAGACTGCCCCCCAGGTGCACCAGGTCCATTTTTCTGGCAAGTCAAGTGCAAGAATCTTAGCCAAACAGTGTGATATACCATTCAAACTTTATGATGTTGTACATGCTAGTACTAAGTACCACCCACAAGAACGCCTTTGTAAAAACAGATAAACTCTGTGGTTGGAAAAGTGTGTGGTGACGATAAGAATATACTTCATTCACAATTGAAGATGCACCACGATATGGCTAAATGCAACTTCAGTGTAGACGAAGCAAGCATGTACTATGTTTTGTTCTAGTGAATCACAGAAAAATTCCTAATAAGTCCCTTCCAAATGAAAATAAATGCCTTGTCAGAACCCAACACAAACTAGGAATCCAAAATGTTTTTTTTAAAAAAAATAAGGAATCCAGAATGGTGCTTTTGCAGGAAGCATATATGCATGACCAGCCAGTAAATTTTCAGGAGATAGCCAAAGGTCAAAGTAACTAGTACAACTTGCCAATGTTGGTTATCTTTCCCCGGCTAATCCAAAAGGTAAATTACGAATGAACATGCAATGCCCTGAAAATGATTCAGTAGATAAGGCGTCTTTAACATGAGAACAATGAACTACAGCTGTAATTTACATACAGTGTATTTTGTTTCTGGTTTACCCCAGCCGCTACGCTCAGGTTTCGCACGTCCAAGTGTATGTGCTCCTGACAGTGCAACAATTTCCTACAGATCACAATACAGATGTGCCAAGCAAATCCAGAATTATATTGTATTGAATAACTGAAAGTTGAAACACAGCACTCTGTGAGTACCTTGTCATTCAGGCCCATTCTGTAGAATACTTCTCGCAAATGTTCAGCAGGTGAAGGTGGGCCAGCAGCTGAAAAGGTGGCAAACTATAAATGTATAAGCGAGCAGGGAACAGGTATGCACTGTAGTCAATATTGTGATTTCCAAACAGCATAAATTATATCACACAGGAAAAAGATATATCAGCACCCATTGAATAGAAAAACCAAACACCTGAACATGTTCCAATATTTGGGAAGATAATTGGTCATCAATTTTTTGTTTTATGACCAAAACACGAGGACAGGTATAGTCCAATACTGCACAGGTGGTGCAGCTTTCCACTATATTCCTGTCACATGATGGGCAGTTGGAACAATCTGTCTTTCACATTTTGCACATTCACTCATGTGATTCGAGTATTCGACCAGACCAAAGACCTTGCAGCCGTAACTTTGTAAGAGCTTGTAGATCGCAACCCTTTATAGGCCTTTAGCCTATTTTCTGCTTCAATTTTACTAATTAAATTCCACAAATACAGGGATAAATATTGTCTTTAACTCTTAACCATATCAAGAAGTTGATTTTAGAGGCAATACAAGGAATCCAACAAACTCTTGTAGGAATGACAAGGGGGCAGTTCAAGAAAATAAATTCATGATGATTGAAAAACACTACTATGAAAAGTTAGCGGGAAGAGTATTCTGCGATAGTTGTGTCCTATATTGTTGATGTTAGTGTGACATCAATATCTTTTGTTAATAATTTTATTCTGGTGCACCAAAGTTACATCTTGCGGACAAATAAACATTTAAATACAGGTGAGATCCTCAAGGAGGCATCTTGGCTTGATGTGCTAGTCAAATACATTTTCCTTCACATGAATTATGAAGTTTGGTCATATACTCGTAGGTGGCGTTTGGATACATGGTGGGAATGGGATAGGGAAATGAGGTGGGATATAAATCTGATGGGTTTGACTAGGATAGAGGGCCTGTTCTTTTCGGCTTTTGAAACCGGCTTTTGGTTTTTGCTACCGTATCTAACTTTCAAACGGAGTATTTTTTCAAGACGGGATCCATAAGTTAATTGTAATACACGTTAAAAGCCCAACATTTGTACCATCTAAAATCACAAGCGAGTATCTCTCTTCATAATCTCTGTCATAAACAGCTAAAATTAAAAAATTTCAGTATTAATCATGGGGATTTTGGGGCCACCAGCTTCCTGCAAAGTGAGAAAATCGAAACAATCACATCACTATTAATCAAGAAGCTTTTTTTTTTTTGAATTATCATCGGTGGGTTGAAGCGCCATGAAGAACCTCAATGGCTGTAGCACTGGCAAGCTGAAACAGATCTGCATAAGTGACACCTGCATATTTGTCCTTGATGGGTTGGATCAGCTTCAAAGCATTCACAAGACCTGCAGTACAATTAGTATAAGAATCATCCCTTCCCTCATCATGAAGCAAAAGATAAAGAATGGAGGAGAAGCACTACCAGCATTAGCCGCATGCTTTAACTCAATTTCAAATCTCAAGCTACCATTAGCTCCACCACACTTTGGCCACTCACTAGTATTCTTGTCATAAGTACCAGCGTCATGCCAACCCAACCGAACCTGAAACCAAGAGCAACTCAGCAGACAAGTAACAAGTCACACAGAGGTACCTGGAGCTGCATCAGTTAATGTTGGATCAAGAAGATGTAAAAGCAGGAACTGTGCACATACAGCAAAGACGAAAAAACTGTAATAACTTGCACACAGGACATGTCACAGACTGGTGCACCTACAGCGCTAGTATCTTCTCTTCTCACACCATAATCTTCTTGTACAAACAGAATAATCTGTCAGATAAAGTTGCAATCGTTCTATAAACCCCCAATTGATCATATACCCTCCATTTAGATAGAAATTCAGGATTTACCCTCCTGACCCACTCCTGACCAACGTGTCAGTGACTTATGATGACTCCACGTGTCATTGAGATGGGGAGGGTAAATCCTAAATTTCCCAACTAAAGGGAGGGTATATGATCCAATCTCCCTTCTATAAAAGTACAAGGTTGTGTGTACGATACCAGGATGGGATGGCAGGAGGTGGACTTGAGCAGATGCTTGACGTCCTCCCGGGCTCCCCTCAGCTCGGCCGCCACATACCCCGTCGCCGCCGAGCTCAACGGACGCCGGCCGAGCTCCTTCGCCGGGAAAGCCAAAGAAGGGAACACCACGAAATCAAGAACCGATGCATCGACATGGATAATGGACGAGGAGAGGAGCCGTCGGTACCTGGGAGACGAGGAGGAGGCTGCGGAGAGGGGGGAGCCTCCGGAGATTCCGCGGCGGAGCAGGTGGTGGACGGCCATGTCGGCGCCGGTGGCGGGGGAACTCAACGCAACGATTGTATTGATCACGGAGAAGTACTTATAGAAACAGAATGGGGGAGATAAGGCGGGGTAGCCGGGAAAATAGGAACTACTAAATATAGTCTAACACCCTCCCGCGGTCACAACGGCGAGCTAGCGGACGTTGAGACTGGACCGAAATTCGGTGAAGACCGGCGAAGGCAGTCCTTTGGTGAAGATGTCAGCATATTGAGATGACGTGGGCACGTGAAGCACATGCACGGCTCCAACGGCGACCTTCTGGCGGACGAAATAGAGATCGATCTCGATGTGTTTCGTCCGCTGATATTGCACGGGATTGGAAGAAAGATATACCGCACTGACGTTGTCGCAATACACCAGGGTGGCCTTAGGCGGAGGGGAATGAAGCTCATGGAGAAGCTGGCGGAGCCAAGTGACCTCAGCAACGGCGTTGGCGACGGCGCGGTACTCGGCCTCGGCACTGGAGCGAGATACTGTATGCTGGCGTTTAGAAGACCAGGACACCAAGTTGTCACCGAGGAAGACAGCATAGCCGGACGTGGAGCGCCGAGTGTCAGGACAACCAGCCCAGTCTGCGTCAGAATAGACGAGGAGGTCTGTAGCCGCACAACGCTGAATGTGGAGGCCCAAGTCCAATGTACCCCGAAGATAGCGCAAAATCCGTTTGAGAGCACTGAGATGTGGTTCACGAGGATCATGCATATGAAGGCATACCTGCTGGACAGCATAGGAGATATCTGGGCGAGTGAATGTGAGGTACTGAAGTGCGCCAGCGAGACTGCGGAAGTCGGTTGGGTCAGCAACTGGGGCACCCTCATTGCCAGAAAGTTTAGCACAAGTATCTACTGGAGTGTTGCAAGGCTTGCATCTGCCATGCCGGCGCGGTCCAGGATGTCGATGCAGTACTGCCGTTCACTGAGGAGCAAGCCAGAGGACTGCCGAAACACACTGATGCCGAGGAAGTGATGAAGCGCCCCAAGATCCTTCATGGAGAACTCAGACTGAAGTGATGAGATGGTCCACTGAAGAAGCTTGCTGGTGGATGCAGTAAGGACGATATCATCAACATAGAGCAGGAGGTATACAGTGTCTGATCCTTGCCGAAAAATGAAGAGAAAGTTGTCAGACTTGGCCTCACTAAACCCAAGAGACGGCAGGAAGGAGGCAAATCGGTCAAACCATGCTCGGGGCGCCTGCTTCAGACCATATAGGGACTTGTTAAGTTGGCACACCATGTCGGAGCGAGACGGGTCAATGAAACCTGGCGGCTGGATACAATATACGGTCTCCTGGAGGGTGCCATGAAGGAAGGCATTCGTCACATCAAGTTGGTGGATGGGCCAGTCGCGAGACACCGCCAAGCTGAGTACTGTGTGAACAGTAGCGGGATTCACAACTGGACTGAAGGTCTCGTCGTAGTCGATGCCGGGGCGTTGCGTGAAACCACGCAGAACCCAGCGAGCCTTGTAGCGATCGAGGGTGCCATCGGCGTGAAACTTGTGCTTGAAGATCCATTTGCCGATGACGATGTTGGCGCCGGAGGGGCGCGGGACAAGATCCCAAGGCAGCTCGATATGTGCGCGGTAGTGGCAAAAGTGTAGCGGCGTGGAGATTCAGCCGAGTGGTTTTCTTGCGGACACCAGCCTTGCCACGAGTCGTCATGGCGTGCTCATTGATGACCGGGGAGACGCCGAACGGAAGAGGTAGAGCGGGACTGCCTTGTCGTGCCGAGCGGGGGCGAGTCGGTATGGCGACATGCGGAGGCAGCACTAGGACTCGGGGCGGAGAGGCGGCGACAGTGGCCTGCCCAGGCGCCGAGGGGGCGGCCACCTGGCCCGTGGCGGAGGAGAGGGCGGGGGAGGCCTCCCCAGCCGAGACTGGCCCAGCCGACTGCGAGGCCCACCCAGGCGAATGGGCAGGGGATGCTGTGGTGGAGACAGCAGGAGGGGCCGGCCCAGCGGAGGCAGGCGGCGCAGCGGAGGAGGGCGCAGAATCTGTTGGAGATGCCGCCGCTCGCTGTCTGGAAGTGCCAATAGGAGCCTGTACAGGGGTGGAAAAATCCTCCAAAAAATCGAGATCAGCAGCAGAGTTAGTGGTGATCTCAGCAAATGGAAACGAATGCTCATCAAACACAACATGCCTCGAAATAATAACCCTGTTAGTGATAGGATCCAGACACCGATACCCTTTGTGATGGAGTGGATAGCCAAGGAATACACACATCGTGGAACGGGGCGCAAGTTTGTGGGGGCGGTGGCGGAGAGATTGGGATAGCATTTGCAGCCAAAAACACGAAGGTGCGTGTAGGTGGGGTGGACGCCATGAAGTGCGAAGAAAGGCGTGTGATGGGCAAGGGTTTTGGTGGGGTGCCTGTTTATGAGGTGTGTGGCGGTATGAAGAGCTTCGATCCAAAAGGATCCCGGGAGACTAGCCTGAAAAAGGAGGGAGCGGACAATGTTGTTAAGAGAACGAAGAATACGTTCGGCTTTGCCGTTTTGAGGAGAGGTGTGAGGGCATGACATCCGCAAGTGAACACCATTGGTAAGAAAGAAAGTGCGGGTGGCAGAGTTGTCAAACTCTCGACCATTGTCGCATTGGACATTGCGGATGGTAGTGGCGAATTGAGTTTTAACATAAGCAAAAAAGTGCGACAAGGTGGAAAAAGTGTCGGATTTAAAACAAAGCGGGAAGGTCCAGACAAAGTGGGAGCAATCATCTAAAATAACAAAGATAATATTGGAATCCCGAAACGCTAACGATAGGAGATGTCCAGAGATCACAATGAATCAACTCAAAATTGGCCGAAGCCCTACTAAAGGAGCTAGTGAAAGGAAGGCAAACATGGCGGCCAAGCTGGCAAGCGTGACAGACTCCAGTGAGACCGCCTTTGGTCATGGGAACTACGGCGGCAAGACGAGCGAGCGCGTCGTGGCCAATGTGACCAAGACGGCGGTGCCAGAGGACGTCAGTGGTGCTGGTGGCGAGGGCAGTTGCTGACGAAGGTGGAGGCAGGGCATGATGGAGGGGGTAGAGTGGACCGGAACTATTGAACCTGGCGATCATGGTCCTGGTGCGAAGATCCTTCACAGAGAAACCAAAGGGGTCAAACTCAACTGCACACCAGTTGTCAGTGACAAAGCAGCGAATAGAGATTAAGTTCTTAATAATGTGCGGAGAGCAAAGGATATCACGAAGAGTAAAAGAACTATTGTGGTGGTGAATGTGAGAGTGTCCTATGGAGGAAATAGGAATTGTGGAACCATTACCGACCATGATGTGTGAGGGATGATGAGGGTTGGGAGGGTGATTGAAAGAGAGGGTACCGGCGTCGGAGGTCATGTGTGCAGTGGCACCCGTGTCCATGTACCATTCGTGTGTAGCGGGTTGAGGTAGCGTCGTAGTGTTGAAGGAGTCGGCGAGAGACGCTTGGTCCCATTGAGTCGGTGCGCCGCCAAGCCAGCCCATCTGCGGCAGCCCAACCGGCGCAGGTGGCGGGGAGTGCGCCTGCTGGGACGCAAGGCCCATGCTGCCGGGAGTCGCGTAAAGGCCGAAGGGGGACGCCGGCTGCTGCTGCTGTTGGAGAGGCACAGGTGGGCCGCTGGGTGGGCCGTCAATGGCGGCGCCAGCAAACAGAGGGGCCAGCGGGCGGGATCCAAGGAGGCCACGACTCAATGGCCCCGACCACATGTGAATTGTGCCGGCCCAAGGGTTGTGCGGAGAGGGCCACGTGGCGCCACTCGGGACGGCCTGCTGGTTGCCGCCGCGGCGCCGGCGATTGCGCGAGTTGCCGCCGCCTTGAGTGCCGCTGGTGCCGCCGCCTTGAGTGCCGCTGGTGCCGCCGCCTTGATGCCCGGCGCCATAGCCAGTGGAGTGCGCCGGTTTTGTTGCCGCCACTGGTCGAGCCGACGAGGAAGACGGAGGCGTCGGAGGGGCGCTTGGTGGCATATAGTTCTTCTAGGTGGAGCTGAGACCGGACCTCGGCGAACGACGGAAAGGGACGCTGCATGGGCACGAGTGTTTTCAAGTGGCTAAATTTTTCGGACAAACCATTGAGAGTGGTGAGGACGAGGGTGCGGTCGCCGACGGGTTCGGCGAGATCGCCGAGCATGTCGGCCATGGCCTTCAGCTTGCGGCAGTAGTCGTCGACGGAGAGATCGCCTTGACAGAAAGTATGGAATTCTGCCTGGAGATTGAGGGCGCGGTGCTCACGGTTGCCGAGGAATTGATGTTCGAGGGACCGCCAGACATGCCGAGCGGTGGCGTGCGGCGTGAGAACCACCTGGAGTAGATCGTTGGAGATGGGTGCCGTAGAGCCAACCGAGGACGACGCAGTCCATCTGAGCCCAAGCAGCACAATCGTAGCGGAGGTCGTCGGAGAAAACGTGGTCTGTCAAGGCATACTTGCCGAGGGCCACGAGGAAGAGACCGCGCCACCGAGTGTAGTTGGCTGCCGAGACGTCGAGGGTTACTAGAACGATGGCCTTGACGTTGAGGACACTGACCGCCTGGGCATGAAGGGCGGACAGAGAATCAGCGTCAAGCGGAGGGGTGAGGAGGTGAGGCGCGCCGCCGGGGGATGCAGCACCAGATCTGCCATAGAGAGGCGCGCCGCCGGGGGGTGCAGCGCCAGATCCGCCGTAGAGGGAGTAGCCGGGAGGAGCCGACGGGCCCTCCGGAGCAACGCGCATAGATGCGAACAGCGCAGCGAGGGCGGCCGGCATGGATGCTGGGGAAGCCGGCGTTGTTGGAGGGGATGCAGTCACCGCGGCCGGCGCAGACGAAAGAGATGCGTCGGGCGTCGGAGAGAGAAGACGCGCGACGAGGGAGGAAAGCACCGTGCGCGCGGCGCTGGAAGCCTTGGACGCCGCATCGTCGGCGACAGCGGAAGCAGTTGCAGAGTCGACGTCTGGTGAGCGAAGGGCGTCGTGAACGGCGCCGGCGATGGCCTTCACAACGGAGTCAAGGACCGCCTCATCAGGACGAGAAGTGGCGGACGACATTGCCCACCGAAGACTCAGGTGCGGAAGCGGGAGATCGAAAAAAAGTCTGATACCATGTGAGATGGGATAACTCAACGCAACGATTGTATTGATCACGGAGAAGTACATATATAGGCCACCTCCTACCATAATCTCTCAACCGACTTATAGAAACAGAATCGGGGAGATAAGGCGGGGTAGCCGGGAAAATAGGAACTACCAAATATAGTCTAACACTTAGGGGTGGTTCCTGTTGAGAAACTGGGTCCAGGACTAAGAGTCCTAGTCTAATATGGGCACCCCACCGTAGGCTATAAATAGAGACCTATACCCCTCTTTATGTACACCTGATGCAATTGAAAGCAATAAAGAAAGACCAGGAGTTCTCTCTACCTCTCTGTGTTCAATCTATTATTCTGTGATTCTGTGATTGATTCGTTCTTGGTCTAAGCAGAGGAATCGATCGGACTGGTCGCCAGCGACGGTTCCTCAACACGTTATCAGCACGACTTCGCTCCGATGAACGAGGTAATCATCGAAGCACATATTGAATTTTCTAGATCGCTTTTGAATTTGTATTTTCTTTTTGCGTTCTAGATAGAATCTTTACGGTGCAAATCCACCCTAATCTACCGCGAGCAGACTTGAAGTCGCCGGCACAATGCCGATCGGTAGATTGTGAAACGGGGTAGATGTTGATTGCACTGTAGATTAGAAAAACGATGCAAATCCGCCCCAAATCTACCGCGAGCAGATCTGAAATCGTTGGCACAATGTCGATCGGTAGATTGCGAAACGGGGTAGATGTTGATTGCATCTTAGATTGGAAACGAAAATTTTTTGCATGGTTTTGTTTGATTCTGCATAATCACTGAACAAAGAAAATTGGTATTGCGTCTTCTGTTTTGCTCTGCACGGCATCAGGCATAGCCGCACCCGTACGCGCGCTGCCGGCCGCCGACAAGCACCGCCGCTGCACAGACGGCTGCTCAGCCTGCCACTGGCTGACGCCTGCGCCCGCATGCGCGCCTCCCGAAGTCGGCCGACGCTCGAAGCGCCGCCCCGTCGCCATCAGGCCTCACCGGCTGTTCGCCCGGCCCGCGCCGACCAAAGGATCGGCCACCGGCCCCGCCCGGTGTGTGCTGCCGCCCGGGTCCTCGACCACGGCCCGCAGCCGCCGGCCTCGCCGCCTTGCCACCTTGCCTCCCGCATACAGCCGTCGCCGCTTGGGGACCCGACCGTGTGCCGCCACCGGCGTCGCCTGGATCACCCGGGCCGACCACCGGCCTCACCTTTCCTGAAGCGCGCCGCCGCCCCGGGCTTGCCGCCTGCACGCGTGCAGACCGCCGCCGGAAGCGTCGCGCCACCGGCGCCTTCCGCCGTGACACCCGGAGCGCCGCGCCACCTGAAGACGAGACACCCCGCCTCGGCCGCTGCGCGCCCACGCACGCGTCTGCGCCTGCTCCGCTCCCGCGCCCCGCTCCCGTGTCACTGGCCCGCAGACGGCCTCCACCGTGCCACTCTGCGCCCGCACGCGCCGAGCGCCGCCTCCCAGTCCGCCACCGGTCTCCCACCTCGGCTCGCCGGCCAGCAGTCGTGCCCGTGCCCGGCTCCCGCCGCCCGTGCCGCTCCCGCCGACTCGCCGGCCTTGCCGCGCCACCCCACGCGTCCAGCTCCGGCCGCCCGTGCCGCTCGCCCCTCACCTGGGCCCGAACTGCGCGCCGCCGCCGCCACTAAGGGAGTGGTAGGGAAACCCTAATCTCCAAAGAGATAAGGCGGCCGGGTATCCTCCTGGGCCGAATGGGCCTAGTGGCCGGAAGAAGAAAGGAATGGGCCGAAATCGGCCCGGCCGGAGGAAGGGACGGGTAAAAATGCGGAAAACACCCCCATGTTTTGTAAATTAATCGAAAGGCCCTAAAAATCACATTTAAGTCCTGAATTTTGCAGAAAAGGCCTCGTAGTTCTGAAAATTACGTATAAGCTCTGAAATTTACGAGGGGGTCCAGAATTTTGCAGAAAACCCCTCGGTAAATCAGAAAATTACGTAAATTTTTCTCTGAACTGAAAATTTACGTATAAACCCTCTGGAATTGCATAATTTGCTGAAATTTCATATTTTAGCATAAAAGGGCATCGGGAATCCAAATTTTGAATTGATTTTAGCATTTGAAGCTTATTTATTTATGTCTTTATTATTCTCTGTATTTTCTGTATTTATTTACTATTTTTGGTTAATTGTAATTACTGAAAATTGCTTTTAATCACTGAAATTAGCAGTAAAATTATAGAAAATACATAGAAAATTCTGGAACATTACGAGAACCTTTTGTACCCTTTATTTACCCATAGTAAATTATTCCGTGCATGTTTACCAGCAGTAAACTTATATACACATATAGATGACTGGCATCACGAACCAAGAGTTCGAGGAGCTAGCCCAGCATGGCCAAATCTATCTGACATGGGCATCCGATGTCGAGATTGTACTTGGAGCCAAGAAGCTCCACGCAGCTATTGGGATTGGCGGACCGCATAACGTCCAACCTCTGTCTCACTATCAAGAATGAGTACATGGCAGAGAAGAGCGCGCTAGCACTCTGGATTGCACTCCAGAAGCGGTTTGAGAGGCTAAAGTACACCATTCTTCCTCAAGCAGAACAAGAGTGGATCAGACTGAGGATTGCCGAATTTAAGACGGTTGGGGAGTACAATTCTGCCTTGCACAGAATTTGTACTAATCTTCAACTCTGTGGCAAGCAGATCACAGACAAGGAGAAGATCGAAAGAACCCTATCCACCTTCCACCCCAATGCAGTACAATCCGCACACAATTATCGTCAAGACGACTATGAGGAATATGCCAAATTGATTAATATGATGCAAGTTGCGGAAGCTTAGGACGAAGTTCTCCGCAAGAACTAAGTCACTCAGCCATCTGGGAGCTCCACTGGCCATGAAGCCAACGCTGGGAGCTATAAGGTGCGAAAACCCTTGATTAAGAGAAGGGTAAGGAAGGGCAAGGCCGCAACCCAGAAAGACAAATCAGATGCTCTACATGAGAATAAGGCTATCAAGCTAAAGCGGGATGGCAAAGGGCAGCCTGAAGCCCACTTTGCAGTAGTTGAGGGGGAGCATATTGAGTAGCTGCCTGAGTTGATGGAGGTTGGACCTATCCCGGCAGCAGCACCCCCTCTCGACCTAGAAACAGCAACCGCCATGATTTCTCTTGAAGAGAATGTCACCCCCGAGAGAATAACAGAAGAAGTAAGGAGAGAATGTTGGCAGGGTAGAGTCTCAAGTCCTGGTCTTTGGTTATTTACCTCTTGATTCAGTAGACCTAACCGGATTTGCAGCAACAGGATGAGAGGGAATAGCATGAGGTGGGGATTGAGTCGTTGGGATAAGGTAATCTAACCCATGCAAAATTTTTAAAAGGGTGCTCCCAGGGAACTGGGGTGGTACAAAATCACACAAACTTTTTTTTTAAAAAAAACAAGCTTTTCCCGTGACCGCGAAATAGGGCGCCCGAGGGCAAAAGGCAGTGCACAGGGTCCAAATAAAACCTTGCAACAATACATCGTCTACTCGGGGGCACACATAAGAGGGCGTAGGGTTTGTCTGCATAGTCCGTTTAAAACAAGACCACCTTATCTTCATGAATATCTTCAGCGTTCCTAACCTTAAATATTTGGAGTAAGGATACGAGAAGAGAGTCAAAATTTTCCTTTTTAATCAATAGACAGAAGAGGAAAGTTTTTTTTGAGGTAATCTGATTGATATCAGCACTCACGCTGGTTATCATCTTGAATTCGGGGTAAGGGAGCTTTAGAAGTAAAAATGGCTAAGTCAGCATATAGATGAGGGAGAATCATCTGAGAGAGATGAGAATGAGCAATACAACTTATAATTGTGAAAATAGATATTGAAGAAATAATTCTAGTCATGAAACTAACGGCTAGGCTAACTAGGTCACGACCTGCAGTCGATATGCTCTGATACCATCGCTGTAGGGGCCCAGATATTAATATCCGGATTCCTCTGTGATTCCACCGCACTATTCCCTGGATCAGTAGATAGTGCTCACAGATTACAGTTCTGAATATCAAAGTACATATCATGCGGAAGCGTAAATATAGTAATAGACTTACTCATGGGCCGATTAGGCCGAAATCAATAAATTGCAGCAGCGGAAGAACGAGCACACAGGTGGGACCTTCAGGACGTGCCCACAGGCAGCCAACTGGAGGATCGCGACCTAGCCCTTGGCATCTTTATCTTCTCTGCCAGCTTGTCCAATCTTGTTGCTGAGGCGAGCTGATTTGATTCCTGATTCTGTATTTTGTCGCAAAAGCGAGCGTGAGCACTCCGACCCCGTGCTCTGCGAGCCAATACACAGAATGCAAATAGATAGTATGCATGGCTTATCAAAGGAGAGGCTCGGGTTATTTTATTTGCCATAAATCGCTTTTAGTAACATTTCTGTTATTAATCATATTGTTGTTTTTGCAACCTAAAAACTCCTCACCGCGATTGACATCATTGACTTAATCCACCAAAGATTCACTCTCATTATTAGCTGCTGTCTAAGACTCCCAACAGCGATTACCATAATTGACTTAATCCACCGAAATTACACTTTCTTTATTGAGTGCTGTCTAAACTCCAAACAACATGTGTCATCCTATATTCAATCCACCGATCATATTCTTTCTGTAATGGTTGTTGTCTAAAACTCCAAACAACGAGTGACATCATCGACTACACACATTTTATATTGATTGCTGTCTAAAACTCCAAACAGCATGTGACATTATTTAGATATTCCACCAAATATACTCTTTCCAAATTGATTGCTGTCTAATCTCCAAACAGCGAGTGACATCACCTAATTAATCCACCGAACATTCTCACCAAGATTTTCTAACAATCCAATCCTTTTTATTATTGATTCAAATCCACCAAGAATACCATTGATCAAGCCTACGATTCAATATTATATATATCCACCAAGAATATCATTGATCAACTCTACGATTCATCATTATATATCCACCAAGAATATCATTGATCAACTCTACGATCCATCATTATATATCCACCAAGAATATCATTGATTAATTCTACGATCCACTAGTATCCTCCCACCAAGTAAATCACTAATCAGGAACTATAATCCAATACTAGTATTACTCCTCCAAATTCCCTAAAATTCAATTAGATCATCTATTTAGCCTGTCTATTCAGCTAGAGTCCACTAATTTATTTCTCCCTAGAACCCGCACTATCATTTCCTATTTATGATCGACATGAATCCACCAATACCTTTATGTGTACACTACAAACATTTATTTCCCTTACTCACGACCCTGCTTATTCTTTCTATATTTTATTTTGTAGGAATAGAAATGCCACTATTTGAAATACAATACATAAAATTTCCTGGGACCTAGCAGCTTTGGAACAAAACATAATGTTCAAGGAATATTAACATGATTTTCCATACATATGGCATCACACCATATGCCTAATATCACCATAATTTTACCATACATATGGCATCACACCATTTGACATCTTTCAGCGTTATAGCCGCTTAACTTACCACTGGGACGACACCCAGGACAACTCAAATCAGGGCTTTCCGCTGCCCTCCACTTTTTCCATTTCCACCCACTAAGTTTTTGAAATAGAACTATATCTAGTTAAGTTCCCATGTCCGCCCTTGACCGTGGGCACGGCTATTCGAATAGTTTTGACTCTGCAGAGTTTGCACACTTTACCCACAAGAGACAGTTCACTCGCTGCCCCACACGATTCCTTAGTCATGCGGTTGAGCAAACCATCACAGTAACCGTTCAAAGTACCTCGCCCCTTCCATCATCTCACCCTATGGGTCGTTCCCACTTGCGATGGGTCCCATACGTTGTGCGGGATGTTCTCCTTCTGAACGTCTAGCAGCTGGATACTTCACCTTGCTAGTCGCCACAGCAGAACTTCACCCTCTGCGGGTGTCCCATTCAAGCCTGACACACAGACAGCCGCTTGCACCACTTTACTCCTCCACTGATGATGATGACTTTCAGGGTCCGGTAAATCTACTAAGCCAAGTTGTACTTTACAGACTTGTGGTTGTACTTGTTTTACACAGGAGGTCATGACAAGATTCAGTCCTTAGGGTATCTGGGCGGTTCTACCACAAGCCACACTCTCGTGCACACCTGCACCATACCCCCGAACCATCCGCCCAGATAAATAAGCAATTTGGGATTTTCGGGAGTATAAAATAACCATATCCAACATACACCAGTCATTCCCACCATGACTGCCCAACCACATTTTCTCATGATTAAAGTGATGCTTGGACGTTCTTACTCCCATGATTATCTAAGCAACACTAAGCATGGCATATAACTACGGACTTATTTTCGAAAGGTTACTATTATAATTTTTACTAGGGCGACAAGGTTCACATTTCACAATATTCCAATGGAGAGGTAATATAATCAAGTTAATTAGTGGGCATATAACTAAAATATTGAATTAAACATGTATTTGCATATAAATAACAGCATGCAATTTGATAATTTAAAACAAAATAATTTGCAGAAAATGTAGGTTCAACATGATCAAAGTATTGACTCGCCTGGCGCGGTTTACCGCGGTCTTGTGCTCACTCAAAGCTTTCTCATTTGTCGATCTTGAGGTTCGGGTCCTTATCTCCACTTCGATCTCGGCCTCGCATGATCCTTGACTCTTCCGGTCTCCAATTTCTAATTACGTGCTAAGTAACTGAATTCAAATAAAAGCAAATAACTCAAAAAAAATCCAATAAATCCAATCACTTTAAATACCCGATTTAATTTAAATTATGCATTTATGATTTGAGAATAGAAGGATGATTCAGGTTAGTGTGTTGCAAGCACAGCGGTAGCTGGGTTTGAGCAGCAGGACAAGTTGTCTGAATGCTTTACCGTGAGGGAAAATTTTAGGAATGCGAGAGATCAAAAGTGAAGATGTATCTACAGGAATTATCCGCTTTTGGGAAAAGAAGGTGGCCAGACTTGGCCAATTGGGAAAAAGCGAGGCTTGACCTTTTGCTTGATGGCTTTTTTTTAATTGATTTGCATTTACCAAGGAAGTTTCATGAGCTAGGTTAGATCTATGCTTCGGTGTACAAGTTTTAGCTAAGCTTGGTATTTGTCGAGCGTAATCTTCAGGGCATATGTTATATATATAGAGATGTATATAATTTTTAGTTTACCGAATTAATGTTAGAATCCGAGTTGACAGCATTTTGTGGTGCGACATTGTATGTACCTTCATTCATCACTAGGCTAAATTTAATTTAAATTATGATCTATTTATATTTTAGCATCTGTATGTTATTATGACCTTTTAATTGGAGTGCTCTCTGAAATTTACTGATGATGATATTTTATCCCTTTATAAATCGAGACTGCTATACATGATTATATTTTGTTATCATTATTAACTAAAGTTACCACTTAAGACTTCATGATTGGTAGTATGTTAATGATAGTGTTTACATACATGTATTTTTAATAGGGTCTACGGTGAACGCAAATATTGTACTGATATATTCACTAGTGGGCTTTATACATGCTATTCGCACTTCTCTAACTACTTATTTATATATATACATATAGATGTTTTTTATATATATTTACTTAGAAAGTCCGACATTTAGTTTTTATTGGCTTTAATTAAAATCTACTTATCTGGCAAGGCTTGTTTTACAAGGTCATATTTTCAATATTTGCTAATTAGTAAAACCTACCATGAAGATATATTTAATGGGGGCATGGTAAATATTGGGCATAGATTTTAATTATAAATAAGGGTAGCCCTTAATTTAGAGCCTTGATTTCATAATATCCACCCTTTAACTTTATTTGGAATTTCTTTTCAATTAAGCTCTTTACTAAATTTGAATACCTAACCAAAGAAATTTTCCTTTATTAAGGCCTTTGATTGATATTTAGTCTTTGAGTTAATTATTTAAGGAATATTAATCATTCATATATAATAACCAACCCACATTTAAATACTTAACAATCTGGTTTTATGACCTAATTAAATTCATTGGCTTTTCTAGATTATTCCTAAATTTTCCCTTGATTTTTATTAACTTATGTGAGCCACAAAAATTTAAGCAAAAACGTGGCAACAGCTGCAGCCGGCTAGAATCGAACCCAGAATCCCCAGGTGTGCGCGTGTGTTAACCATGCGGTGCTAGCCAAATGGGCCAACAGCCTGGGCTGACCGGTAAGCGCAAGGCATGTTGAAGAACCGTGTGACAGGGGGTGCAAACAGGGGAGAGCCGGCGGCGCGCGGTGCTGGCGTTGCCGCCGGTGGTAGGGGTGGTGGCCGGGCGTGAGAAACCCCAAAATGGAGTGCTTTTACCGGCCCCTATTTGTGGGAGAAGTATCGCTGGCCGATTTGGCCGAGGTGTCGGCCGGCGGCGTTCATGGCGGCGACGGAGATGGGGAAGATGGGGATGCGGCGGCACAAGGCACAATGCTTCGATTCCTTCGTAGGGGAGTATGTAGGAATAGTCGGGAACATACCTTGGCGGTCGGTTTGGGCTTGGGGTGGTTGTGACGGGCCGGCGGCGAGCACGAGCGACGGTGCTAGATGGCTCCCGTGGAGGGGTCACTCCGGCGAGGGAGGGCGTCGGCCGACCGTGGGGAGAGCTTCAGCGCGCCGAGTAGTAGCTCCCATCGTGCAGAATTGGTCGGGGGTTCACCGAGGGAGGGGCGGCGGTGAGGATGGCGGTGGCGGCCGGGATTGGGGAGGATGGACGGCGCGGGAGCTCCGGTGAACGGGTTTCCAATTGAGTGGAAGGGGAGGGAGAGGAGAAATAGGGGCACGTGTTGACACGGTAAGATCGGCAATAGCCTCGCCGGAGCGGCCGGGGCGGCGTGAGGCGCGGCGGCCGGCAGTTCGGAACTGGCGCCCGAGCTCGGGCTGAGCAAAGGGAGGAGAAGGGGGCAAAGGGAGAGGAAGGAGGGGGCTCAGGGCGGCTTTATAGCGCGAGGGGCGGGGGGGTGCCGTGGGGCGCTGTGGCCGACGACCCGGCGACGGGATACGGTGGGGGCAGCAGCATGGCCGGTGACGTGCGCGTGCAGTCTGATGGCGACGTGGAGACGACGAGGCTGACGCGGTGCGTAGGGCATGGAGAGGGAAGGCAGTTGGGGTGGCGACGTGCGCACGGGAGTCGGGAGGGGACGGGAGCAGGAGTGTGGCAGCGCGCGACCGGCAGGCACGGGCGAGCGTGGCTGACGCGAGCGAAGGAGTGGAAACAGGGGAAGGGAAAAGAAAGAAAGGGAAGGGAAGAGAGGGGCCGGGGGCCAGCGGCAGGAGGGAAAAGGAGGAGAGAGGGAAGGGGTGCGGGGCCCACGCGTAAGAGAAGAGGGGTAGGGGCCGCATGATTTCGGAAAATTGGAGACTAGGATTTTAAACTCTTAATTTACATTTTAGATTTAAGCTTTACTGATTTAATTCTTTGCATGACATTCAAGTTTGAATTCCCATTTAAGCTTTGTATCTAATTTTTGGATTTTCGGTTTGCAAATTGAATTAAGAGAACATATTTTCTTTTTGGCGTAATTATTCAGGGATATATTCTAATATTCCTTTTAGATTCATTCTATTGACTTGGATTTAAACTCTGGTATATTTTAACACTTTGAATTAATGATATGTAATATCATTTCCTATCTTTATTATTTTCAGTGTCACCATTTGCGCCTGGAAAATACTTGGGTTATTAATTTTCATAGCATGAACTCAAGGAAGAATTCAAATACATATTCAGAAAAGACTTGGGAGCCAGCAAAATGCAAGAAATTTTTTTTAAAACTCCATATTTTCGAACATCCAAATTTTTGGGATGTTACATGTGCACACGGGAGAGTCCCTGAATAGGACAACAGCCAATATCGATATTTACTTCGCAAAGAAAATTGCCACAATCATCGATCTTGATCCCGAGCTTGCATCGCTCGCTGAATGTAAGAAAAGATCAGATTGGGAAGAAGGCAATAGCAACTGAATTGCTATCTCTAAACAAAGAGAGGTGTTTGGGCCCGTATGCCGCACACCTCCCCACATACACCCCGTTGGGCACAAGTGAGTATTTGTTCGAAAGAGGAATGAAAGAAACGAAGTAGTGAGATACAAAGCAAGGCTAGTAGCACAAGGTTTCACTCAACGTCCTGAGTTGATTACGAAGAAACCTACTCCCCAGTCATGAGTGGAATTACCTTTAGATATTTGATCTCAATGGCAGTGAACTTGAACTTAGAAATGAAATTGATTGATGTTGTGACTGCATACCTTTACGGTAACTTGGATTCAGAGATTTATATGAGAGTCCCTGAAGGAATCCCTCTCCCGAACCAAGACAGAGCAAATAGAAATCTGTACAGTGTGAAACTAAGAAAGTCACTGTATGGACTGAAACAATCTGGAAGAATGTGATATAATCGTTTGAGCAACTTTCTCTGCAAGAAAGACTACACAAACAATGAAGACTGTCCTTGTGTATTTATACGGCGATCCCAGAACGGGTTCTGTATAATATCTATGTATGTAGATAATCTGAATATCATCGGGACAGTCGAAGACATAAAAGAAGCAAGCTCTTACTTGGAGTCAGAATTTGAAATGAAAGATTAGGCAAGACCAAGTTTTGCTTAGGCCTGCAGCTTGAGCATGTCACTGAAGGAATCTTGGTGCATCAGTCGACCTACACTCAGAAGGTGCTTGAAAGGTTTGGCTTTGAGAAGGCATTTCCCTCGAAAGTACCGATGATCGGGAGGTCTTTACAGCAAGAAAAAGATCCTTTCCGACCTAGTGAAGAGGGGGAGGAAATCCTGGGACCGGAATTCCCATACTTGAGTGCAGTGGGAGCACTCATGTACTTAGCAAACTGCACTAGACCGGACATTGCATTTGCTGCGAACCTGTTAGCAAGGTACAGTGCAGAGCCCACCAAAAGGCATTGGCAGGGCATAAAGGACATCTTCCGATACCTCCAAGGAAGCAAGGACCTTGGATTGTTTTACAGAAAGAATCAAGATTTGAACTTGATTGGATATGCAGATGCTGGGTACCTGTCGGACCCGCATACCGCAAAGTCACAAACAGGCTATATGTTTCTGTGTGGTGGAACTGCAATTTCATAGAAATCGTCTAAGCAAAGCCTTGTAGCTACTTCGACGAATCACTCAGAAATTATAGCTCTGTATGAGCTACACGAGAGTGCGCTTGGCTCCGACGAATGGTTCACCACATCCAGCAGTCATGTGGAATGAACATTGTGCAAACCCCCACAATTATTTATAAAGATAATGCAGCTTGCGTCGCACAAGTACAAACGGGCTATGTGAAGAGTCATCTCACAAAGCATATCAACCACAAGTTCTTCTATGCACATGAATTGCAAAAGATGGACGAGATTAAAGTACTGCATACTAAGTCATGTGAAAATCTCGCAGATTTATTCACTAAGTCACTGCCCGCATCTAGCTTTGAAAGGTGCGTGCATGGAATTGGAATGATGAGACTTAGAGAAGTGCAGAATTCAGGGGGAGAATTCTCACAAGCCCGCTGGTAAATCTTAATCAGGAAGATTAAGTACCCAAAGAATAAAGTCCTGAAGACCAGATGAAATTGGGTAAATTGTACTCTTTTTCCCTTGACGAGTTTTCCATGAAGTTTCTCGACCAAGGTTTTTAATGAGGCAATTCGTGCATCGCAGCATTACATATATCATGTACTCTTTCTCCAAATTTTTCCCACTGGGTTTTTATGGAGTTTTAACGAGGCATGAGTATGTCGGGTGAGTGCCCAAGGGGGAGTGTTGAGAAACTGGGCCCCAGGACTAAGAGTCCTGGTCCAATATGGGCACCCCACCGTAGGCTATAAATAGGGACCTATACCCCATCATTATGTACACCTGATGCAATTGAAAGCAATAAAGAAAGACCAGGAGTTCTCTCTACCTCTCTGTGTTCAATCTATTATTCTGTGATTGATTCGTTCTTGTTCTAAGCAGAGGAATCGATTGGACTGGTCGCCAGCGACGGTTCCTCAACAGTTCCTTGGTTCGCGTGACTCTGGGAAGGAATGGACCAATAGGAGTTTTTTAGAGCTGCTATTTGAGAGGAAAAAGAAAATAAAAAAACCAAATGAGAGCAGAGATAGCTAAATGGGTCGTGCAAGATGGGCCGGTCCAAGGCACAGTTCTATTAGTATAGCCCATAGCATGGTCCTGCATGAAAGGCGGTGGCCAGGCCGGCACAGCACGAGGCTATGGGTCGTGCCTAGATTGGTGCCTCAGCCCATCGTGTCGGCACGACACTATCGCGGCACGGCACAGTGTATTAGGCCCATCTATAATTTAATATGTTTTTTATAATTTTTTTAATTTATTGTGTCATTTCTATAGACAAGTGGTAACGAAAAATCTATAATTGATGCATCTAACATAGACATATGGCTAACCCTTTTCTACGGATGGTATAAAAAGTCGAACCACGCTACAATTTTGTATGCGAATTAGACTACATCATTAGATACTTTTTATGTCTTTTTATTATTCAAACTGTCATCGAAACGAGACTAGACAGTAAACTTAGAAGCATTTCTGATCGGATGTGGAGACCATTGACTCACTGAGGATATGGATGGATTCAAGGAAAAGCACATAAATGACTCAAGTATATTCAATATGAGTGTCTAGTGTTACAAATAGCCTCCCCTGTCCCACTACATAAGGTCCTCCTTATTTTGTATTCCCAATTCCTAATTGGTTAATCCTACGTAGAAACCATAAAACACATAATATTAATTCTTCATTCATCATTAAGATTTTCAGTAAAACTATAAAATTGGAAGGATCCCTAATTCCTAATCGGTTAATCCTACATAGAAATCGTAAAATGCATGGCATTAATTCTTCAATCATCATTAAGATTTCCAGTGGAATTATGGAATTAGAAGGATCCTAACTCCTAATCGGTTAATCCTATGTAGAAATCGTAAAACACATAGCATTAATTCTTCGGTCAACATTAAGATTTTCAATAGAACTATGAAATTAGAAGGATCTCTAATTCATAATCAGTTAATCCTATATAGAAATCGTAAAACACATAACATTAATTCTTTAGTTATCTTTAAGATTTTCAGTGGAACTATGAAATTGAAAGGATAAATTGCTAAAGGATCAGCGGGAGGAGCAAGGACACATGACATTCAAAATTCATTTTGTATACCTAAATAGGAATGCAAAACACATGTCATTCAATATTTCAAATCATTTTCTCATTCAAAATTCAGATTGGGATGACATTCAATATTTCAATTCATTTTTTCATTTAAAATACAGATCAAGATAGCATTCAATATTTCAATTCATCTTCTCATTCACAATTCAAATCGGGATAGCATTCAATATTTCAATTCATTTTTTTATTCACAATTTAGATCAGGATGACATTCAATATTTCAATTTGGGAAGGGAAGAGTAAGGACAAGGAGTACCGGAGTGGGCCAAGGCCGGAGGTGGGCTAGGAGGCGCTGGAGTGGTGAGAGGGAGGAGGTGCTGGATGGTTAGATGGAGGCAACGGCGCTGGTGTTGGAGGGAGGTGGCAGCGCCGGCGCTAGAGAGAGGCCGCTGGACAGCTGGAGGGCGTCGAGGTCGGATCTGTGACCGGGTGATGATATTGGCTATTGGACTATGCCGCTGGTGTTGTTGGCTATGCTGTAGCATTACTAATTTTTGTAGGTCTCAAGCTACAGCTTACCAAGCCGAGGCCGGTATTCTATCCCTGCCTCGGCGCACAGCGCCTGGATCAAGATGGTGTAGAAGAAAGCGCCATTGGGAGACGCCCCACTGGCGGCGCGTGGTGGTGTCGGATTCGCGTCTAGAAATTAAGACACTCGCGTCCGAGTTCCACGAAAGAGAGAGAGAGAGAGAGAGAGAGAGAGAGAGAGAGAGAGAGAGAGCTTGCGTCCGAGTCGGACAAGTCTTCGGAGGCGCCATGGCCCATATAAGCACCCTGTACTCCCACTTGGAGGCAAAGCATTGCTCTACTCGACTCGATTTGGCCACCAAGAAGGCAAGGAAAGGAAGCAAGAAACCCCACCGCGAATCCGTGGCCATGGAGGAGATGGCTCCTCCCGATGACATCAATCACGTCCCGCTGGCGCCGCCACAAACGGTGGTGCTGCCTCCCGGTGTCTACTTCAACCCGGGGCCGGAGGAGATGGTGTGCAACTACCTCAACCAGCACATCGCCGGCGACGAGATGCCGGAAACGAAGGGGATCATCTTCCGCGACAACGTCTACGGCGACAGCCCCGACGTGCTGCGGCAGAAGCACGCGCCGGGAAACACCCGCAACTCCGAGCACAAGTGGTTCTTCTTCAGCGAGTACAGGTTCCAGAGCTCGTGCGGGAAGCGCGGCCGCCGCAGCGTCGACACCGGCGGGCACTGGCAGGTTGAGCAGACCAAGACGGAGCTGCGCGTCGGCGGGGAGCCCGTCGGGTTCAGGCACAGCTTCGGCTTCTACCTCGGGAAGAAGAACAAGACGCCGTGGCTCATGGAGCAGTACACCAGCTACATGGACGACGGCACCGGCAAGGACGCCGCGCCGGTGCTCTGCAAGATCTACTTCTCGCCGCGCGCGTCCGCCGAGGAGAAGAGGAAGAGGGCGTGCCGATCGGGCATCCCTGGGGAAGAGGGTGTGCCAATCGGGCATGACGGGAAGAAGAGAGCCGCCCGGGTGATGGTTCCAACGGCATATTTTGATGCAGTCGCGGCCCTATTGCCGCCGTCGAGCGTTCGTGGTATCGGCGAGGGGCAGGGAGCGGAGGCCGCGCCGGCGGGCGTTCTTGGCCATTACCATGGGCAGCACGCGGAGCCCGAGCCGCCGCCGATGGGCGTTCTTGGCCATTACCTCGGGCCGCTCGCGGATGTCGCACCGCCGCCGATGGGCGTTCTTGGTCATTACCAGGGGCAGTTCGCGGCGGACGGGCCGCCGCCGTCAAGCGTTCTTGGTCTTCATCACCAGGGCCAGTTCGGGGAGGCCGCCGCGTCGGATAATTTCAGCATGCCCATGGACGAATTCTTGGAGGAGGTGCCGCAGCTGACGTACTGGGACAGTCAGGAAGCCGCGGCGTCGGATAATCACATCATGCCCATGGACGAATTCTTGTCGATACTCGAGGAGGCGCCGCTGCAGCTGACGTATGGGGACAGTCAGGGAGCACAGGGCGCGGTCATGGGCTACACTGAGACGACGCTCAGGGACTACCCCTCGTGCCAAGAATTGGGGCCGCCGCAGCTAGACCCAAAGGGCGATTACGAGATGGACGTCGACGTGGCGTGCGGCGCCGGTGCCGGAGTTGAACAAGAACCAGAGCCCGCCGCCTCGCCACCGCTGCAAGAAAGCCCATGCATCGACAACGGCGAGCAATTCACGACCTACGTCAAGAGCAAACTCGACGACGGCGGCGACGTCGGCGAACTCGGGACATGCTCATTTCCCGACATGTCGCTTCTCGGCTCGCCGTGTGAGTTGGTGGATTTCGACGCGTCTCTGCTCGAGGAATACCTCAACGACGTCTAGTCCCACCGGCACCGGCTGGCAGATCAGCTTGCGATCATGGCGTTGGAAGTTTTGCAGCTTAATTGATCCGCAGGCGTGTAGTACTATTTCATTGGCATTGATTCTTTGGTTGTTTGGGAGTAATTTGGTAGGGAATTCTTGTAGTAACCATTTGACGGGAAGTGTTGTGTTCAATTAATTTGTTGCAGTTGGCTATTTGGAAGGTGTACTAAGTACTCCTACTAGCTAGCCGTATTATAATTAGAGTAGTATTCTTTAGTTGTTTTATGGGATTCTTGTAATGACCATTGGATGACAAGTAATATGTAATTTGTTCCGGATCAGTTGATTAATAACTCTGTTGAACTTCTTTCCTCTCGAATTCTCTCTGCTCTCTGTTCCTCGATATTTTTTTGCTTTTTATAATTTTTAAGATGCGACTTTAAGTTATTTTCTAAAACTTTACATTAAGATATACTAATAAAATTGCAATATCATGAAAGCATTTTAATAATAAATCTAATGATATAATTTATATATAGCCAATCTAAATAGTTTTAAACTTATTGGTAGTCAAACTTCAAACTTCAAAAAATTTGACGGCACGAATTATAAGACGTCAAGCAAAAAACAACGAAGGGAGTATTTGTTAATGCTCATACTGTTTTATACTGTTTAACTGTTGAATTCCGTTATTTTAGCTTTCGACAGAACTTTAATGAGGTTAATTAATCCAAGTAGTAGTTTATGGAAGAGCTTCTGAAATTAATTGAGCGCAAAAGGGGGTGCTATACTGCTATTGCCTGTGTACCTATTTAGTTGGTTCGATCTTTCATCGTTCTAGATCGGATTTTTGTGAATGTTTCTGTTATAATCTTGTAGTTGTACATAGGGTTAGTTTGCGGCTGCGGGTTATGTTATACCACGCTGTGAAATCTAGTTAGTTAGGGGGATATTTACTAATTCTAGTAATTTTTTGCTATTATTCTTTGTAAAAAATATGCTTTCACCTACCTATTTGTAGCTCCCTGAAAAGAAAAACAAAAAGAGAATCTCGGTGTTTCAAAAATCCACCTCTCTCTCTTCTATCTCTAACCATATCTCTCTCTCTACCTTATCTATCCATCCATATCACTCTCATCTCCATCTATTCCATCTCTTTATCTCTCTCCCATGGAGGCCAGAGGCGGCACGGCGGCTGCGGCACGTGCAGGCAACGCGAGTGTGGCGCCGTGCGGTGGTGCACAGGTAGGCGCGGCGGTGTAGGCGGCCGAGCATTGCAGGCTATGGAGGCCAGATGCGGCACAGTGGGCTATAGCGGCATGCATGCCGGGAGGCGTCGGCGGCAGGTGGTGGTGCCGATCGGTAGAGGCGTGCAGGCGCGGCGCGAGGAACAGTGCGCAGGCGACGTGGCCGGAGGCGGTGCGACCGGAGGCGGCGTAGCCGGAGATGGTGCGGCGCGCCTGGCAGGTGGCGGCAGCCAGGGGCGCAGGCGGCCCGTGGAGGCAGCCGACCATGGCAGTTCGGCGTGGCAGCTGGCCGGTGCATGGCATGGGTGGCCGTGGTAGCTCGGCTCAGCAGCCGACTGGCGCATGGCGCGGGTGGCTGCGGCAGGTGGCGGAGCGGCACGGGCGGTGGAAACGGTGGTGGCTGGAGTGGCCATGATTGTTTCTTTTCACGATCACATGGTTGACCAGTCGGATGCATGGCCAAATCACATGTTTGCACGGTGGTTTTATTGGGTCGTGCTGTGGAACATTGTTGCCCAGCCGAACAACGATTGGCATAGCGAAAGGGGCGAACGAACCTATTTCTCTCGATCAAGCGAATCTCATGTTGTCTCTTGTCAATTCTAACTGGACTGTGTCTGATTCATCTCTGTTCCACTTTGTAGATTCGCACGTGGCCTTCGAGGGAACGTTTGGACTGTGTCTGATTCATCTCTGTTCCACCCCGGATCCTTCATGCAGCGTGTCCGCCGAGTGTGCTTAAGGCAAGTACCTCGCAGTCGTGACCTTTCCGTTTCGCAAACCATGTGTTTTCAAATTACTTGTCACCTAGCCATTGAGTACAATTATCATATCACTCAAGTTTGCTTGGCTATTATCATATCACTAAAGTTACCTGGCTAATATCATATCACTAACGTTACCTGGCTAATATCATATCACCAAAATTAACTGGCTAATATCATATCACTAAAGTTATCTAGCTATTAGCATACAACTAAACCTTACCTGGTTAGTATCACATCACCAATGCTTGCCTAATTGTTATCGTATTACTAATACTTACCTGGTTATACACTTCTAATATTGTATCATATCATGATATTCTAGGTTATCTTGTTTCATATATTTTTAGGTTTATTAGAATACTTTGGTAATAATGTTCTAGAACTCATCCTTTAATTAGTGTTTTAGAATTCATGCTTAAATCATTAGTGGGGGTAGCATATGAACATGTTTTAACTTAGGTTTAAATTATTAGCACTCTTTCGGCATTAGGGTCATTAAGGCTGCTATGTTTTAGTTTCCTAATATCCTGATCCATTAATTGTATGATGTTGTACATGTGCCATGAAGGATGTATATATTAAACATGTTAATCTGACTAATAATCACTTATCACATAATAAAACTTAAATGGTTGGCAACCTTGTATAAGCTGTGTTATAATACCTCTTTAGAATAATTCTTATATCACTATCACCATATTATCATTCCACATCGCCCACTTATCGTGAATTACGTTTCTCCATTTTCAACCTTAGTAAATCATTTCACTTCTCATAACATTATCTTAATCTTCTCTCAATTCCCAGAAATTCACACCATATAACCTGTTAACAATATCACAGTTATCTAGTCTAGGGTTATCCACATATAGGGGAGATTTTCACCCACCTGGTAATGTACGGTGGATTGCATACTTTCGTTACTCAAGATATTATACCCCATCTGCAGTTATACAGTCGAGGACAGTGTTGTGCCTAACTACTCTCATATAACCGGGTATGTGGGAAGTAACTGCCAGCGCCATTGCCATAACTTGCTATATAATAACTTTACCTTAGTTTACCCTCGATTCCTTAATTACATTTCGGATAACTTGTTAATAAAGGAAATAACAGTTATCTGGCCCGGGTTACCCACATATAGGGGAGATTTCCACCCACCGGGTAACGTATGGGGGGCCGTACACTCTTGTTACTCAGAATATTACACCCCGTCTGTGGTTATACAATTGAGAACAAGGATGTGTGTGACTACTCTCATATAACCAGGTATGTGGGAGGCAATTGCCGGCGCCTTTGTCATAACTTGCTATATAACAACTAACCTTATTTTCGTGGTTCCTATTACCTCTATCTCCGATCGGTATTAGTAGTTTCAATAACCTAGTTTCATTGCAATTAACCTGTATCAATTACTTGCTTGTTTTACTTATCATTTACTCACCGTGTTATGACCGTTGTTGGGTACTCGCTGAGAATTCTAAATCTCACACTTGCTGTTTCCCTTCTCAGGTAAAAGACCAGTGGAGTGATAGCATCATGCATGGGTATGAGCACTCGTGTTTTCATCGAGGCTTGCCACTATTTTGTTACTTCTTTTGTTATTCATTTGGTTAGAAGTGGACCGGTCCCATATTTCAAATATTTATTTCAGTTTCCGTTGATTCTTTATTACAATGCTCTTAAAAGTTTTAATTTTCTTGCAATTTCTATTGCTGGCTTTATTATTTATTCTTACTTTAGTGATGACGTTCTATAATAGTATCTCATATTGATATGTGAGGTGTTACACTATTATGTCCAAAAGTAGAAAAATAATTTAGTGTTTTGAAAGGCCACTGCAAGTCTCCAATACCAAATGGAGCTGCAGTTTGTTACTACATGGTACTGTCATTTTTTATTAGTTAATAATTAGTTTTGTAGGAATGAGTTTGTTATTTGGATGAATGAATCCTAGAAAAAAAAGAACGACATTTTACTCCTCGGCTTGTTTCGAATTGTGAAGTGCTTAATCCAGAAATTGTGCTTTTATGTCTTTAATCTAATTTGGTACAAGTACAAATGTAACAAATCTCATTTTGGAGTTACATGTACATGCCCACTAAGCCACACTAGCTAGTTACATTACAAACACAAATTGATGGTGCTGCTTCCTATGGTCAATTGCGTTGCACATGTATATCGACGTGGAAACTTTCTTGTGCGTGTAGCATCTCCTGCCCGTTAGGACACGAAAATTTTTCATAATTTTACGGAAATTAATCTGTTTGCTATGAAATTCTTGCAATAAGACCCTGAAATCTTTAGTTGGTTAATGGAAAAGATTGCCCTAGCCTCTGATGCTAAAAAGCATTCCAAAATTCTGTTACACCCACGCATTGCCGCTGCCCGTGACGCGAGAGTAATCCAACCTAAGATCTATGTACGTAAGAGTGTCCACTTTCAGATCGAGATAATCCTCTAGAAACGGAGTTTTCAGAATGATTTGTTCCAAAGATTTAGGCACACTATCTGGCTGATGTGCGTCGGATGATCAAGCGATTTTTTTTCTTAAGGATGTTAAGATCATTTGTTTTTGCTGGACACAATGTAAAGTAGCAAGTAGCTTCTCAGGGCAACCTGGTCCTTCATCGGGTTGAAATTTCTAGCAAGGGTCTGTTTGAAAAAAAAAGTCATACGTTCCAAACAGCCCTTAAGTTTTTTGCTTCGAGGCTAGGGATTGGTAAATTATACAACAACCGCCCCTCTTCGCACTTTTGAAATGGATGTTGCCACGACTGTGTTTTCGCATTTTCGAAAAGGTTTGAAGCACTATCCGAAACTATAACTAAGATTGGCGTGCTTGTGAAGTTGTGACAGAAGATATCTTTGCTCCTCTTCGTACATGACCTGAAATTTCTGCGGTACAACAGGTTGTACAACGAAAGTTACAGTAACGTGACCCCTTGACAAAAACTAGTAATTTGCACCAGACACCATATACTTCTTGTGTACTGTATAACAAGTAAATTAACAAGCAGCCCGCCGGCCGGCACGTGCGAACGCTAATGATCTATGCATGTACGGCGAATCAGCCGCTGAACGGCCGGTACACCTTGAGCGCGTCGACGACGTCGGCGTAGGAGCCGGCTGCGGCGGCGATCGACACGACGAGGCACGCGACGCTGAGCGTCTGGAGGCAGATCCACCGCGCGCTGCCGCGCGGCACGCGGCGTTGCGCGATGTACGACGGGGAAGTAGACGGTGAGCGGCCAGAAGGAGACGGTGCCGAGGTGACCCACGACGCTGCCGACGAAGGGGAGCAACATGGCGACGATGGTGGTTAGGCAGACGAACGCCGAGCGCCAGGTGAGCCGGAATACGCTGAGCGCGAAGGGCCAGCTACAGTGCAATTTCAGCTATAAACCAGTTTATTTCAGTCTAACCGAGCGGCACCTAGGTGTAGGGGAGCTTTCCATACGATTGGTATGAATGTCTTCCAAAGTACCCAGAAACCTCCCCCAAGTCATCCTCGTGGAATCCATTTGTTAGGTCCTGCGCTAACTGGTTTACACCTTAAGCTTCGGACTGTGTCTTTCAGCTTATGACTAAAAGTATACTATAACGGTTGTTAGTTGTTTTAAGAAAAAAATAGAAAAAATGAAAAAAAAAACGTCATATTGTCACGGATGCTTGTGTTGGTGGTTGGTTCCTAACGATTCAATTCACTACATATAAATGTACTGTTTCGATTCGTTCACATATATTACATGAGAGGAAATTAAGAGTACTCGCAGGTGGCAGGCACAGAGATGATTTGTGTGTGTAGAAATGGGGTGTGCCACTACTGTACAAGAAGAGGGAAATGCTATTTGAAATTCCTCATCTTGAGTACAATTTGGGCAAATTAGTAGTTCAACATGTTATCTGATTATCTCTCAGTCTCCTAGCTGGCTATCTGGATTATTTAATCCTTACAAAGGGGAGTATGACCGGATTTAATACAAGCAGACAGCATCAGGGTTACGTCCCATGCGAGCACAAAGTTGGTAAAAATGGCTACATTGGATTATTAGTATTGCCAAGCCTGGTACAGAACCTGACACCACAGTCAAAAATCCTGAAGGTGAATAAACACCAAGCTGAGGCACAATTTGTCAGTGTAGATCATTCGCATCAAATTTATCAAAAAGTTACACAAAGCTACTGCAATTAAGTTTTTCATTTTGGGGCTGAATCGTATACTGGAGGCTGGATGGTACGGGGAAAGGGAATGTGGAGTGATGGTACCGATCGATCTGGTGGCCAGTGTTCAGAACGAACAAGAACAAAACAATATCAACTCAATGCAAGGTGAATTGAGTAACATGCAATTCGAACGCATATAGCAACGCTATGAAGAGTAGTTTGCTTGGCGCATTGCTAGAAACGTTGGATCAACAAAAGATGAAACTTCCAGGTTGCAGCAGGCTTGCAGTACACCAGCAAACTCACAGGATAAGAGGAACGGGAACCCCTGCCTGTCTTTATGTCGAGATTCTATCCTGAACAACTTGCATGTCTATAGACTATTGGTCCGCTGACAACGGAAGAAAACTGGAGGTGTGGTTTAAATATAAGGTCATGCATTACAGAGATACCAGTAGTGGAGTACACACCATTGCTTGGATGGAAGGCATAGAAAAATGTGTGAGTTGCTGGTAAAATCTTATGCATCGCACAAGATATCCTAAAATGTTAAGGGTTGAATCTGACACCACTACGTACTTTGAACGGCGTCAAGCGAAAACTTGAGTTTATTCTATAGATAGTTTACATTGTCCCCTCCACAGCGGCGACAGCGCTTAAGAGTTCCACCTGACACCGCAAGAAGGGATCCAACTTGCTAGAAGCATATATTGATTATACTCTATTATGCTAGTTACATGGTCATGATGAGTTGATGACTAGAAGATAGGTAGCTGCACAAGATGACAGCTTCACTACATATTTCAGCGGAAGCTCCTAATCGGAAGCTATTTTTGCTCCGGTGGTAATGTTTTCCGGGGAGCTCACTGATCAAGCATATATCAACGATACACAGGTACAGAGTAGACGCTCTTGTTTACTGTGCGGCAACAGGAAAGCAGCTTCACAATCAGACAGCAATAAGGGGAGTGGCCAACCTGAGGCTAAATGTAACATTGAAACAGCAAAGTGAAACAGAACCTTATCTTTCTCAATTTCACACAGATTTTTACACAGCTCGAGGACAAATGGAGACGTAAACATATCCATTATCCAATATGAAGTGCTACCGTTTGAGCATCGGTTAGAAATCTATTGGCCTAGACTGGTTGAGCAACAACAATTTTGTTCAGCACTCCATTATTACATGACAAGAGAGACTTCTGTTCTAGGCGGCGAAAATTCAGCCAAGTGAATCGTCAAATTCCAAAAACAGTATCTCTACTTCTTAAAAATGTGAGTTGGTGGTTGTCGGTCCGTTCTCTCTCCTCTCTTCTCAGTCGTCCGATCAAAAATCAGCCGTCCAGATCCGCATGTAGATAGTTCTTCTGCTCCTTGTAGAAAAGGTTAGGCCAATGCGTGGGCCGCGCTCCTCCTCCTCCTCTCTTCCCCCGCATCCTCCGCCTCCCGCAACCACTCCACCTCCCACAACTGCCGCCTCCTTCTCTCCCCCGAACACTCGTGCCGCACCCCCTCCTCCTTAGTGTCTCCACCAATTCCTTCCCCGCATGGCAACGTCTCGTTGCAGTCCCCCAACTTCCCCAGCAGCACCGCATCCCCTGGTCGCCGCCTCCCCAACGCATTCGCCCGCCGCCTTCTCTCCCATCTGCCCGCCGCCTTCCCACCTTGACCTCCCGCAACCTCCGCCTCCTTCTCTCCCTCAAACCCTCGTGCCGCGCCTCCTCCTCCTCCTCGACGCTGCCACCAATTCCTTTCCCACGCGGCAGCGTCTGATCACAGTCCCCCAACTTCCCCTGCAGCGCCGCATCCCCCCGCCGTCGCCTCCCCAACACATTCGCCCACTACCTCCTCGCCCCATCTGCCCGCCGCCACCTCCCCACCTCCACCTCCCGCAACCGCCACCTCCTTCTCTCCCCAGATTCCTCGTGCCGCGCCTCCTCCTCCTCCTCGACGCTGAAACCAATTCCATCTCCCATCGCCCCTCCAACTAGCGGCACGACACTCGGCGATAGCGGCCGGTGGATCGGAGATAAGGGCTCTCGACGACAGCGGCCGATGGATCAGAGAGAAGGGTTCTTGACGATGGCAACGACGGCTTCCTCTTCCTACGCCCGCCCACGTGACTCTACCCCTGATGCCGCCCAACGGTCGCTCGCCCGGTGAGCCTCTCTACCTCCTCCTGCTCTTCGCTCGGAGCCTATCCGCTGTTTGGCGATTTTGGTCTTCCAAGGTAGTCGTTAAAGTCGGTGCTTCGGCCAAAGTTGACTCCGGACCCCTCTAGCCTCTAGGGCCGACCTTGCGTACTCCGGCCGAGGTTGGCTTATCGTTGCCCCAAACTGGATGTGGGCTCGAGGTAGCACGGGAACCCTTCCCCAACAGAGCTCAACCTTCATGAACAGCTATGAGGCATAGTAGTACTTGTCGCTTCCTTTAGTAGCCCCCGAGTCCTTCACCAGCTTCATGAGTCCCATGAACTCTTCCCTCGCTGAGTCGCACATAGGGGACGTGGTGCTCACGCCGGACAGCCGATTGGTGGGTGTGTGCACCCTCATATATGTCCACCAGACGCTTGAGCTCGGCATCAAAGTCGATGTGCTTTGTTGGGTGGGTGCCACTCAGCAGGGTCGGTACTGACTGAGGTCTCTTGCCATGGGAGGAGCTGGATGTTCCACCACTACCCACGATCTGCAATGGGGTAGCGGGATTGCCGGTATGCTAGAGTGGGCTTGCGGGGAGGTCGTCGTCGTCGCCATACGAGTCCAGCATGTTGACACTCGGCACAAATGCGTACTCACTCATGCTGGTGCCGCTGCCGAAGACACGCTCCATCAGGTCCTCATGGGGAAGGGGTCTATTCTTGAACTTGGACATCCCGGACTTTCCCTAGATGGGCAGACGAAAATATGAGTCGATCAGTAGGGCATTGTGCGGCCCAAATTAATTGAAAGAACATTGCACTTCTCACTGCCAACTTACCGCGGTGGCCTTTGCCCACCATGAGTCAGCGGTTTTTCTGCTGCTACTTGCTCAACCTGGTCAAGCATGCATGCAGACGGCTCTGGCCTCAACCTCTTCGGCGCAGATTTCCAGGTAAACACGGGTGGCGTCACGGCTCCAGGATGCCTTGTCCATCCGCAGTCATGGTGGCACCGGCAAATCCAGGGGCGACGAACAAATGCGCACAAAAGCTCAACAAAACAAGCGGCAACGCATCTCAAACGAGCTCCCCCGTGAAAGGATTGCACAATACATACGACAGTAAGAGGAAGGGAACTAGCCGTACCTTACTGCGCAGGGGGTGCTCAGTGGGAGGAGCTTGACCAGAAGTTGAACTCGCACGGAGAAGGCGTGGCTCATGGTACCCAAGCGCTAGAGCTCGTGGACACTGGAGCACGAGCCGTCGAAGCTCCCTGAGATTCTGGGCCGAGTCGAGCGTCGACGACGGCCGATCTACGAATAGGGGACGGCGAAGCCGCCACAAATGGGCAGGGAGACAAGAGGCCAGCGCGGAGGGAGGTGGGTTGACTGGGCGGCGTGGATCTGGTCACCACGGCCGCCAACGGGGGTGGGGCAGTGGAATCGAGGACTGTTTGCTCGAGTAGGGAGAGGGGAATGCACCTATTCGCGTATGGGAAGCTAGCCTCGCGACGTTGCCCGCTCGATGCCGAAGCGTCCTCCAAAAGAAGCCGAAGGCTCCTCCGTTCCATCATCATCCCTGAAAAGAGCCGAAGTGCCCTCACCAACTTTTTTTAGACCGTCCAAGAAAGGTACACACTCAACGCACTACACACACTATACATACCTTTGGAACTTATCAGAGGGCATGTAAGGTTTCACAAGCTTATATACTTCTAAGACTTAAATATTGATATGCTGGCTGCGCTTCACAGGCTTAGCTATCTATGTATTCAACCTTAGAATGTCTTTCCACCGAAAAGAACCTTTCTTTCTTGATGCATTTTGCTTTTCTTTTCGGTGCCAGGAGAGAAATTGAAGGCGTAGTTGTTGCGGTGCTGCATGAAGAAGGAAACTGTTTGTCGTGGACGTATTGTGTGTGCGCAAAAGCGCGTTGATGAAAATGGAATACATGCAAGATTGCAAGTATTTTCCGATAGCTCATTATGGAAATTAGGGGGCATATGTACGGAAAAGCTAACTCATGCACGCGCGCTTTTTTCTAAAAAAGAGCTAATGAGTGTTAATCCCTAAAAAAAATCAGCCTAGTCTCCAAAAAAAACAGCATTGTGTGCTTCCAATTGGTGACACCTAGAGGTGAAATGAGATCAAATACAAATCAAATAATGGTGAAATCATGCTCAAATACGAATACAAATCGAATTTCAAAACAAATATAAATTCAAATCAAATATCTACTTAATTCAGTCGGATCCGACCTCATAGCTTATGCAACATGAAGATATTAGTGATGTTTTATCCTCGTACAGTCACTCTCAATCATTCTAATCTATTTAGACATACTGCAATAAAAGGCTTATATTGCTTCATCGAATTTGAATATGAATATTTTGGATAAAATAACAATTCGGATGGAAAAATTCTATGCCGTATTCACATCCATATTTTTATATGAATTTAAATATAAATACAAATGAGAGAAATTGTTAATTAGATAGAAAAATATATATTATATTTGTATTTTATCGAATACAGTAGTCGAATAATATGGATAATTGGTATCCGTTTTTTACCCCTAGTTACACCTCATCTCTCAAGTAGACTGATCCTCTACATTACCAACTATTGAAGCAGAGAGCTACAGTTCAAGTTTCAACCTATATAAACGATCGCGAAAGGTTGGGTAGTTCAATATTCAACTTTTACCACCGCACATCAAATAACAGCAGCAGCAGCAGCAGCAGCAGCAGCAGCAGCAACAGGAACAGGGTATTATCTGGTCAAAAAACATTTTCAAACAGGCATGACTGGTGTAATCTTCTGTAAGAGTTAGTTCTTCTAATTCTGATGTATCCACAGACTAGAGTTGTGCCCAGAAATGCTGCAGTAACTCATAAAAAAACAATGAAAATTCCACAGGAAGGAAATTCTACTCTCCGCTCCTGAAAAGCATTTTTAAAGGCAATGCTAACCTTCACAAAGAAATTAGATATATTCGTGAAGCATATCTAGTCTATCCATTCTCATCTCAACTGCTGCATCTTCTAGTTCTCAAAAGTGAAACATGTAATGAGGAATATTTAACGGCCATAAGGTTCAGAATCACTATCTAGATAGCAAAGCATTTTCTTAACACTTGCCATGTTAAAAGAGCAAGAACTCACCGGTTCGAACTTCAAAGTTGGAACAGCTACTGGATCCTTGAAGCACATCTTATTCAGAATTTGGACAAACTGCATTTATTCTATTTCTAGTGCTTAACTTCTAGATGATAAAGAATGACCATTGCTTGATATATCATCTACTGATTACAGTGGGGACCGAATTATTGTTACACCAAATAAACAATGCCAAACGATTGAATGGCCAAAAACCTCAAAATTTTGGGAACAAGGTATAATGTGACAGCAAAATTGGTGTAAAACTAGAATACATCACGGGCAAAGGAAAAACCCATGTTACATGTAAACTGATATCCTAGAAGCATCTTAGACGCTATGTTGTGCCAGGTGAGATGTGATTCATGATACAATAATGTTAATTTGGGAATAAGCCTCCACATGTATGTTTGATCTTCAAAAAGAATGCCTGCACAATGCTCAAATTGGGAGGAAAACAGATGTAAAAATTCAGCTATTGAACTGAATTACTGTGGCTTGTAAAATATTAAAAGCTAAATTATCTTAAACCTTTGGTCTATTAGATATTTGTATAAACCAAAACGACTACAACCACTATAGTGTTCCATCAATGCAGTATGAATCACACAAACGATATAACTTCTAATGAAAATAGAACAGACAAATACATATTCACTTTTTATTAAGCAACTGTATGTCTCTTCATAACTATGAAAGCCACGTGTGACTGCCACGATAATGGTCATTCAACACATTGTCATGTTGACAAATTAACTTCCAGTAGGCTAATGTGATGTGTCTAAAATAAAGTGCAAGGGATTTATCCCTTGCGTTATAAGAAAACATACCAAGAATTAACCAGTATCTCAGTTATCTGGCAACCAACAGAAAATACAGGTAGCAAGAACCCAATTGAGAACATCTCAAACAACTAAAACTCATAATGTAGTAGAAGTTGAATCAAATAACAAGGTTTAATTATACATTACCTGTTTCAGCAAAGTCATCGGATCAAGGCAGACCATCAGACAAATGTGAGGCAGATAGGTAATAATTGTTATGAATAGCGCTTGTATTCATATGAGGCCAATGAGCCAGTATATATACACAAAGTACAGGTGGTAAATATGCAAAAAAAACCCCTCATAACAATGGGGAATAACAAACTATACATATATCTCTAACACCCCCCCTCAAACTCATGGTGGATCAACAACACTGAGTTTGGAGAGGTAGAAGCTGTGCTGTGCGCGAGTCTGGGCCTTCGTGAAGAAATCCGCTATCTGAAGCTCTGAAGGCACATACTGAAGAGTAATCACCTGATCATGCACACAAGTCCTCATGAAAGAAGTATCAACACCAATATGCTTGGTGAGCTCATGCTTCACAGGATCACGAGCAATACTGATAGCACCTGTACTGTCTGACAAGAGAGAGGTCGGTGTAGTGACAAAAACACCAAAATCCTCAAGTAACCACCGTAGCCAAGTAATCTCTGCTGTCAAGAGAGCCATGGCTCGCAACTCAGCCTCTGCACTCGAACGGTACACTGCAGTCTGTTTCTTCGTCTTCCAGGCAATAAGAGAACCCCCAAGAAAAACACAGTAAGCAGAGATAGACCGACGATCAGAGGGATCGCTGGCCCAAGTAGCATCCGAATAGGCCTGAAGCTGTAACGAGCTGGAACGTGGAAAGAAGAGACGGCGAGAGATAGTCCCGCGAAGGTATTGCATAACTCGAAGAAGGTGGCTGTAGTGAACCTGAGTGGGAGCTGAAACAAACTGACTCAGAATATGAACTGGATAAGTGATATCCGGACGAGTAACAGCAAGGTAGACAAGACTCCCAACAAGATGACGATAGCGAGTCGGATCAAAAAGAGGCTCGCCATCAGAGAGTCTGAGGTGAACATTGAGCTCCATGGGAGTCTCAACAGTACGCTGATCAGTGAGAGAGGCGCGATCAAGAAGATCCTGAATATATTTCTCTTGGGACATAAAGAAACCATCTGAAGTGGAAGTAACCTCAATCCCAAGGAAGTAACGAAGAGGACCAAGATCCAACATAAGGAACTGCTCACTAAGACGAGCCTTGACAAAGGCAATGTACTCAGAATCATCTCCCGTAATGATCATATCATCAACATACAGGAGAAGAAGAGTCCGACCACGAGACGAAGTGTGGACAAAGAGCGCATGATCATGATCACTAGCTGAAAAACCAGCAGCAGTGACCACAGAGGAGAAGCGCTCAAACCAAGCACGTGGGGCTTGCTTAAGGCCATAGAGAGAGCGACGAAGGCGACAGACCATGCCCTCAGGAACAGAATACCCAGGTGGCGGATGCATGTAGACCTCCTCACGCAACTCGCCATTAAGAAAGGCATTCTTGACATCAAGCTGAGAAACAGACCAGTGGCGAACAGACGCCACCGAAAGAAGAGTGCGAACAGTGGTCATGTGGGCCACAGGAGCAAAAGTCTCGTCGTAGTCAACACCATGCTTCTGCTGGAAGCCATGAGCAAAAAGACGCGCCTTATAGCGCTCAAGAGAGCCATCAGAGCGAGTCTTAATCTTATAGACCCACTTACATGTGATGGGATGAGAATGAGATGGAAAAGGAACAAGATCCCAAGTACCAGTACGCTCAAGGGCAGCAATCTCCTCGGCCATGGCAAGCTGCCACTCAGGGTGAGTAACAGCATCCTGGTAGGAGACATGCTCACGAGTAGCTGCGCCAGCAAAAGCAAAACGAGCAGGAGGCCGAATCGACTGGCGATCGCGGAGAGCGTAGCGAGGAGAAGATGACCCATCAGGGGAAGATGGAGCATCAGAAGAAGATGGCTCATCTGGAAGATCCTCAATACGAGGTCGACGAGTATAGAAGATAAGGGGAGAAGGTACTGTAGTGGGAGGAGCCTGCGGAGTCGTAGGAGACGACACAGGCGGCGGAGTCGTAGGAGACAACACAGGCGGCGACAACGGCGGAGAGGCCACAGGGGGAATATGTGGAGACTCAGTGGGACAGGTGGACGGGGGCAAAACAGATACAGGTGTATCTGGAAAGGTCAAGAAAGACAGAGACTCCACAGAGCAAGCCGAAGGAGAGGCAGGACGTGGGTAGAATGGACGAGACTCATCGAAAGTCACATCCCGGGAAACCCGCATCCGACGACCGACAGGATCCCAGCACCGATAGCCCTTGTGCTCGGCACTGTATCCCAGAAAGACACACTCAACAGACTGAGCGGTCAGTTTGGTGCGTTCTCGAGGGGCGAGGAGAACGTAGCAAACGCAGCCAAACAGATGAAGGGTAGAGTAGTCAGGAAGAAGACCACAGAGACGCTCAACAGGGATCGCTCCCTGAAGAGCAGAAGAGGGCTGGATGTTGACTAGATAGGTGGCAGTGGAAACAGCCTCGGCCCAAAAGTGAGGTGGAATAGAGGCGGCGATCATCAGAGCACGAGCCGTCTCAAGGAGGTGACGATGCTTGCGCTCAGCGACACCATTCTGAGCATGAGCACCAGGACAAGAGAACTGAGCGAGAGTGCCCTGCTCAGCAAGGAAGCTGCGCAGGTAACGAGAGAGGTACTCGCCAGCAGAATCAGCACGAAAGACACGAATAGGAGTGGAGAACTGTGTGTGAATCATAGTGGCAAATTGTTTATAGATAGACAAGGCCTCACTACGAGAAGACATGAAATATATCCAAGTATGGCGAGAAAAATCATCTATAAAAATGATATAATATCGATGGCCCCCTTTCGAAACGAAGGGAGCCGGACCCCAAACATCTGAATGAACAAGATCAAAAGGGCGCTGAGACACAGACTCACTATGAGGATAAGGAAGCTGAATCTGTTTACCTAACTTACAGCCCTGACAATCTAAAGACACGTCTCCTGAGACAGACCCTAGAAGACCACGACGAACTAAGAACGACAGACGAGATCCACACAGATGACCAAGACGGTGATGCCACTGCTGGAAAGAGCCAGTAGACGAAGTGGCAGAAGCGGAGAGACTGGCGGCGGTGGTGGCAGCGGAAGGAAGATGAAGCCAGTCAAGCTCCCAGAGACGCTGTGAGTCACGGCGCCGAGGGCCAGAACCAACCAGAGCTCCCGTGTGGCAGTCCTGAACACAGCAAGAGTCAGAGTCGAGAATAACCCGATAACCAAGGTCAGTAATCTGCCCAGCAGAAAGAAGCTGCATAGTAAGGCGAGGAACATGAGCAACAGAAGGAACATGAAAGGATGAGTTGCTAAGAGATCCTCTACCAGAGACAGAAAGAGATGTACCATCAGCAGTAAGAACACTGATAGGAGAATCAAGAGGAGTAATAAAAGACAGAGTGGAAGGATCAGGAGTCATGTGAAAAGATGCTCCAGAATCAAGAATCCACAGGGAGGTACCTGACTGTGTATGGGGTGGTTTCTCAGTGCCCGAAGAGTCAGTAGCAGAACCTGCAGAACCTGTCGAGGGAGAACCTGAAGCGGCAAGCAGGCGTCGAAGTCTGGCTATCTCCTGCTCGGTGAGAGAAGCTGCTGAAGAAGTCGATGCAGACGTCGTCGTAGAAGCACTAGTGCCAGTAGAAGAACGGCGTGAAAGATGCCGCTTCTTCTTGTAGCACTGGGACTCAGTGTGGCCATCCTTGTCGCAGTAGGAACAGTGAGGACGGCCACCACCACCTGTGGTAGCCGCTGGAGGAGGCAGTGTAGCAGGCGGACGAGCGGCGAGCACAGAGGGGAGTGGCATCAGACCAGCACCACTCAAACGAGTCTCCTCTACGCGTATCTCGGTAAGAGCCTCCAGGAGAGTGACACGAGGGTGGCGTGCAAGGAGCTGGGCACGCCTTTGCTCGAACTCAGGACGAAGGCGAGTAAGGAACTCGTAAACCCGCTGAAACTCCAGGTCAGCACGTACATCCAGGCAGCACGGATAGGTACGACAGCCAGCAGTGCGAAGTGAGTCCAACTGACGCCAGACAGCAGAACTCTGAGCGTAAAAAGCGTCAACAGTAGCATCACCCTGCTGAAGAGAGTGCTCCTGGCGGACCACGGACAGGTACAGGGCATCACCAGAGGGCTCGTAGCGCTGACGAAGATGAGTCCACATCTGGAAAGCCGAAGGGAGTCCCACAACCTCAGCAGAAAACTGAGGCTGGACACTGGCGATGAAGACAGCAGCAGCTCGAGCGTCGTCATCGTACCACTGAGTGTAGGTGGTCAGACGATCCTTGTAGGAATCCAGAGCCTCCTGGTAGGTAGAGGCAGCATCATCATCAGTAAGGCGAGCGGCCTCAGCAGCAGCCTTATCGGCTGTCGAGGGCAATGCAACAGGCGTAGGCTTCGTCGGAGGAATAGGGCAAGGCGGGCAGGTGACATCGCCAGAGAGGACGCCCCAGAGACGAAGACCACGCATGTGGATGCGCATGTGAGACACGAAGTCGGTGTAATTAACACCATCAAAAATCACCGGGCAGCGAGGGAGGGAAACGGTGCCCATTGGTAGGCGGCGCTGGACGGCGCGGCGGTTAGAACGACGTTTTTTTTTGCTTTTTTTTTAATATTCGGTCAAATTGACCGGCTGACCGACCGAGTGCCTACAAAACCGACCGAGGCAGCAGAATCGGGCCTCGGCCGGAGGCGGAACGACGGCCGGCGGGGGCGGAACGGCGACCGACGGCGGCGGCTCCTGCGGCGACCCAGGGCGACGGGGGTGGAGCGGCCTACCTCGGCGGCCTCACCGGAGGATCGGCAGCGCGACGGCGGCACCGGAGTCGGCGCGGGAGGCGGAGGGGCCGAGGCCGGGCGGAGGGGCCGAGGCCGGCCCGAATCCGGCGGCGGCTCAAGGAAGACGACCGGGAGGGGCCGAGGCCAGGCGGAGGGGCCGAGACCGGCCCGAATCCGGCGGCGGCTCGGGGAAGACGACCGGGAGGCGGCGGCGGCGCCCGGATCCGGCTGTGGCTCGGGGAAGGCGGGGAGGCGGAGTCGGGCGGGGCCGACGGCGGCAGGGGAGTCGGCTGGGCCGACAGCGGCAGGGGAGTCGACGGCGGCGACGACGACGGGGGAGTCGGTGGGGCCAACGGGGGAGTCGACGGCGGCGGCGGCGAGGCGACAAGCGGAGCGACGGGAAACCCTAGGTACGCTCTGATACCATGTTATGAATAACGCTTGTATTCATATGAGGCCAATGGGCCAGTATATATACACAAAGTACAGGTGGTAAATATGCAAAGAACTCCTCATAACAATGGGGAATAACAAACTATACATATATCTCTAACAATAATTACTTATACAAAAGGAATGATTTTCTGATCATGTGCTTGCAAAGATCCATTGTATAACCTCATAGTGTACCATGTGGGATAGAACCCATTTCGATACATTGCCTCCATCCACCTCTCAGCCTCATTTCTGTCACCATGCTTGCAGAAACCATGTATCATTATATCAAAAGTCCATCGATTAGGTTGATACCCCTTTCTGCACAGCCTTTCGAATGTATTGCATGCAGAATCCATCCTCCCTGCCATGCTCAACCCTCGTATCAGCATGTTATAAGTATAAATATCGACAGGAAAGAACTTTTCTAAACCCTCTTCTAAAACCTCTAAGTCACTCCTGTTTCTAATACCACCTGCAAACAACTCAATAAGTTGGCCAATCAAGAATCGTCCTGCTCCCCGACCTTTGATCTCATTCGCTGTTGCTTCTACAGACTCTGACTTATCCCCTGAACGTGTCCAAGCCTTCAGAAGATCACTGCCTCTCAGTGTGTGCAAGAGAAGCACATTGCACAAGAAAGCTGAAACAGGGCGACCTGTTTCTCTGAAGTCATCAATAACCTTTACAACACTGTCATAATCTTTGACAGAGCTCAACAGGAGTACAAGCTGCTCATAGCAGTTGATGCTCGGGATTAATCCATTAGCCCTAGCTTCCCTCCAAAACACCATTGCCTGCTCCGGCTTCCGCGCTTCACATAGACCAGATATGCATACATTATACAGCTTGGTGCCAGGTTCCTTCTTCTCACGAATACAGTTAAAAAAGTTCAATGCGTCACCAATACGTTTACTCCTCAAATAACTCATGAGAAGAAGGATGTTGCTTTCTACTGATGGCTCAATCCCTGAACACTCCATTCGGTTATACACCTCCCTGGCCATGTCAGCCTTCTCAGCGTGTCCAGCCCCAGAGATGAAGTAGTTGTAGCACACACGGGGTTGGAGTTCATTCCGCTCTAACTGGTTGTCCAGCAAATCAAGAACCTCAGCATACCTACTCACCTCACACAAAGCACAAACAACCGACTGATAGAGGCTTCGGGTCGGGATGTGCCCCATGTCTTGCATTTCCAGTATGAGCTTTGGCAGCACATCCACTCTCCTAATCATTATTAATGCCCGAATCAAGCTCTTGTAAGTTGGCTCATAACGATATAAGCCCACAGAGCTCTTGCTGCTTGCTACCTGAGGCACTGTACACGCCTCCTCCACATTCCCGCTCTTGCACAAAGCCACGAGGTACTTGGCCAAGACACTGTCCATTGGCCACGCCTCCTGCTTGAGCGCCCTGTCGAGCAGCTCCCGCACCTTATCCAGCTTCCCCTCCTGACACAGCACATTTGCAAACATGGCAAATGTCTGCCGCCCAGGAAAGTACCCTTCTGCCATAGCCTGCTCCAACACAAGACACGCCTCTTCTGTGTCCCCACCCCGACACAACGCCCTGATCAAATTATTATATACATTGCCAGGCTTTATTAACTTAAAGTTAAACAAGTTAGATAGTCTCTAGCCTTTATTTGATTCGTAGCTACAGCGCAGGGCAGAATTATGTCAGGGTGGACTTTAATCTAGAATGTAAATTTTTTTAATATATAGTTTAGATAATTTCAGTCCGTAGCAATCTACTGGTCTAACCTAGGTCGCCACACCTCACCTGGTCGCCAGGGCCCAAAAGAGCTTCGCGGGCTACGTGCGATGCTTAGTGCATGCCTGAGCGTTCGGGCTTCTGTTTCTTCCTGTATTGACCGAGCACTTAGTTGAGAGAGAGAGAGAGAGATGGCAAAATGTTGGTATGCCTCATGCATGCATGCATACATGCGCCTACGTGGCGTTCGTTTAATTCGGTTATTACTGCAAAACTATCGAAGTATAGGTGAATTATCTGTCTTTTCTTATTATTTTAAATTGTTGGGTAAACTGACTAGTGTATAAAACTCAATATGGTATCAGAGCCAAGATGAGTTCAAGTTTTAGTTGGCGCAATTAAAAAAAATAATTACAGTCTATTTCTATTCTATGTCTTAGACCTAAGGAAGCATATACATGAAGAGAGTGTTAAAATATAAGTAAATTATCTATTTTTATGTACCAGTTTAAATTTTTGGATGAAAATATATAAAACACAACAAGAACTACGCAACAGGTTCATTAACGCCAGGCTCTCTTCTTTTAAGACATTGCCAGGCTTTATTAAATTAAAGTTAAACAAGTTAAATAATCTCTGGCCTTTATTTTATTCGTAGCCACAGCCAATGGCAGAATTATATGCCAGCTAGACTTTAGCCTGGGATGTAAAAAAAATCTATTGCATAGTCCAGATAATTTCCGCTCAGTTGAGGGTAGCAATCTACTGGTCTAGCCTAAGTCGCCACACCTCGCTTGGTCGCCACTCAGCCCAATCGCTGCCTCACTCGCGCGAAAAAAAGCCAGCAACCAACCTCGTCCTGTTCATGTCTGTAGATGAAGTGAACTGTATATGTGAGAAAGGGAAGCGTCACGTAAACCTTACCGCACTCCTCGCCATCGCGCCATGCAAAAGAAGCTCCGCGCTACCACCTCTCGCACGCCGCACCACCCCGGCTCTCACACAGCTCTCGCGCCACGTCGGCCCCTCCCAACCACCTCACACACCGCGCCGCCCCCCTCTCGGCCCGCTTCCTCCCTACGCCACTCTCTCTTGGCCCGCTCCCTCCCTACGCCCCCTCTCGGCAGCAGTGGCGGCCGGCGGCGGCGAGTGGCATTGGCGGTGGTGGCTGCGTGTGTTTGGTTCGTTCGTTGGGTCGGGTGGATATTTTGCGGGAGGGTTTGGGTTGGTTGGGTCGGTCAGGGTGGTGTGATGTGTTCGGGTCGGACTCGTGTCAGTCGTGCACGGGAGATGCATCTTTCACACGTGCTTTGCCAGCTTTGAGCCGACATACTACTACATGGAATGCAAGTCGTTGGATCGGATCATGGACGACACTTTGGGCACTTCCGATTCTTCGCTGCCTTCATCTATGCCCTTTCTTGACCATGCCAAGGAAACAATAAATCAGCAATGCACCGTGAAAGGCTCCTCTAGACAAAGGATTTCCTTCGTGTTTTGGTAACGTTGATGCTGAAGTGATAGACACAGCTACATATGTAGAAACAACTATAAATTTCGGATGGGTTCTTTTCGGTCAATAGCTTTTAGTCTTAGAGCATCTCCAAGAGATACTCTATACGGCTCTTAATATTTAAATTTTAGAGTTGAAGGGTAAAAAGTAGCTCCAACAAATTCCCAAATAGACTCCCAAAAATAGAACACACCTAAAAAATGGCCTCTCGCTCTCTAATTATAGAGGATGATCTAGACTCCCAATACTGTTTTTCTGGTTTAGGGTATCTGTTGGAGGGAATGATTATTTTGGGACCTTATATCGTGATTAGGATCTGTAAAAAGAGTTTTAGGGTGTGAATTTATTGGGCATCTCTTGGAGATGCTCTTAGTATAAGTAATATTTGTGTGAAAAAAATCAATAAATCAGTACGTTATTTTGAAAAGACTATTTCAATAAACCGTATTAAAAAGATGATAAAAAACGTTTTATTTATTTGCTTAAAAAAGTTATAAGGTATAAACTGAAAAGAAGGGGGCTTTACGTCAAATGTTGAGCTGGGCTGCACCTGAAAATCTCATCTAGGTTTGGCGTATGTGGGTTTAATTAGAGACAACTCTTGGGTGATGAAAATTTGTTATGGCGCTTGGAATTTGTATCTGATCTGGTTGGAAAATCAGATCCAGAATATTCAAAACGCCAATCTTGTTAACTATTGTGTTCTCTTTTTAGAATGCTTGAGCTACTCAGGTATAAAATACGCTTATGTTACTTGCATACGGGCACCACTGGCATGGGGTATAACTGTACATCCAAAATTTTAAAATAGTATGGGTTCGAAACCTGTGTGAAGTATTTAAAAAAAATCATCTTTTCAACTCCATTCTCATTTCTATATAGCTAATTTAATTTCTCTTCAGCTTCTTTTCATAGAGAAATTTTCTCTATTTCTTCGTTTTGTCATCTCTTTAGCTTTATCGCCACATTTTTATGGCTAATGTAAGTTTCCTTGAGTTTCTTTCTATAACTTTTCTTGAACTTCTTTTTATAGAGAATATATGTTTACATACAATAGGAGTATTTATCCCAAAGGATAATTTTTTAGAGTGATTTTTAATAGTAGTTCGGCAAATTTTAAATATGAAGCTTGAAAGTTTACCTCTAAGAAAAACCGAGATACAATAACAATATCCTTGTGGTGTTAGACACTACTACAGAAAAGGTTATCACAGACGGTCCAAAAATGTTATCACAGACGGTTTGGTGAGCCGTCTGAATTTATGGGTTACTAATGACATCAGGTCATCACCGATGGTTTTCGAACCGTCTGTGATTATCACAGACGGTTATTAACGCATAATCATCTGTGATAGTTTACTATCATAGACGGTTTGTAGTAGAAATCGTCTGTGATATGTCGGTCATCACAGGCGGTTTGGATTAAAAACCGTCTGTGATATCTGCAACTATCACAGAGGGTTTTTAATAAGAATCATCTGTGATATTTGTACTGATGATTTTTTATATTTTCATTTTCTGATCTTTTTCTCTACTCCACAGAATGCCTTCAATGGATCATCACATTTGCGCTCTTGCTGACGAACCAGAAATTCACCGTGACCGATCGACCATGGTAGAATGATTAAGGAAGAACAACCACGATAGAACGATCACCGTAGAACGACCATGGCAAATCGACCACAACAAAATGATCACCGTAAAACGACTACAGTAGAACAACCACCGAAGATCGAGTACGGCAGAACAACCACCACAGATCAACCACGACAGAAACACCGCGAACCAAAACTTCATGCACTCGTCGAGGTTGTAAGGGCCATACAACAGAGGGTCATCAAAAGTGTGGAGCGCGCCGCCTCCCTTGGGCACGGACCTAAATAGAATCGAGTAATGTTTGCGCTTGCTCGGCGTCCTGACACGGTGCATGCAGGATGGCACACTCCCGTTCGTCATGGCCTGCAATCATATTCACAGGCTATAGTCATCGCCTCGTCTTCTTGATAACCTTCAGAAGGAAGGAAACAAAGGATGGATGGGGCTTATACGTACCATGAGTAGATCGCCAGTCTTGACGATGAGGATGTCCGGCTCAGGGGGGCACAACGAGCCAGCTCCTGTAGTTGGCCTGTATCTCGAGGCTCTTGACGTTGTGCGAGGTGGGAAAGGGAGAAGAGGAGAATGGTGAGGCCTGCATTTCGAGGGATTAATAAGTTGCGAGAGGTGGGAAAGATTGATGCCTGCTGCTCGATGCGAAGAAAATGGATAGGTGAGATCGGGATCCTGAGGGAGATGACGTGGATCGGTGACGTGGTGGGGCGAGACTGAAATTTCATACATAATTATCATGGACGGTTCTTGTAAAAACCCATCTGTGATATTACCACTTCATAGACGGTTTTTAGTGCTGGCAGCAACATAGATGATCTTTAAACCTAAACCGTCTGTGATTGTATTTAATACTGATAGTTTCGGTAAACCGTCTATAATGAAACATCTAGTATTAATTTTTTTTGTAGTAGTAAGAGTATAAATTAAGTTCGGACCCCATTAACAAATTCCAGGCTCTGCCATTGACAGGCATATGCAAGTATTCAGGTGTTTGCCCTATCCCACATACGAGAATAGAGCATCCCAGATGTCGGCCGACTTACAGGTTCTTGATTCTCCCATGTATGCACCCTTTCAAAAAAAATGTGAGTGCTCTAAACCATAAAAAATACTCGAATCCTCCTTCTTCTATGTATGCACCTCTTAAAAAAATGTGAGTGCTCCAAACTAAAAAACACTCGAATCCCTCATTCTCTCATATATGCACCCCTCCAAAAAATTTAGTACTCTGGACCACAAAAAACACTCGAATACCCTCTAGACACCACCTATTTTGTATACATCATTTGCATGCATGTGAATCGCGACTACAGAATTACAAGACAATCAGGGCGTCAATGCTTAGTTACATGTTTGTTTTTCTATTCAATTAATTATTCGATCGAAACATCAAACTGATTAAATAGTTTTCTTTACCAAATTAATGAGAAGTAAAATCTTTAGTGTTCTCGGAGACAAAGTAAGATTTAACCAACGATGAACCGGATACACAGGTACATCCGTACATGGAAAATGAAATCGAGGATTGATTAACAGCTCGCGAGCATTTGATTAATCCAAGAAAATCAACAAAAGACGTCGGGGACTTAATTTCACTTATCACAGGAATTACAAATGAAAGGCACGAACAGAAACAATTAAACGAACGAACAACGCTTGCATGCATGCATGGAAACTACTAAATCAATTAATAGGATGCCGTAGCCATGGATCAGGTGATCACAGATGCATGGTAGCCGGCCGGCGATGGGTGGACGGACGGACGGGGCGCCGCTCACGCCGTGGGAGCTCTGGCGGCGTCGACGCCCTGCTGGACGGCAGCGCCGAGCCCCGCGGCAGCCTTGTCGACGACGCCGCAGGCCTCGTTGCACATGGTAGTGCAGGCGGGGTCCTCCTTGCCGTTGGCGCAGCGCTGGTAGCAGTCGTCGTAGCAGCCGTAGGCGCTCGTCGCCGGCACCAACGCGGCCGCCACCACCAGGGCGACGACAAACAGCACCACCACGACGGTCCTGCTTTGGGCCATTGCGAGCTTAGTTTCTGGACTGGTTTGCCGGGACGATCGAGAGGGGGCCGAGAGTCGGTGCAATGGGTGTACGTATGCTTGATGATGACGATGAGCTGCTTGCGTTGCGGCCGGCCGGGTTTGTGAAGGACGTGGTGGTGTCGTCAGGCTTATATAGGAGAAGGCGCGGAGAGACGGTGCGAGGCCAGGAGAGCTTCGCGGGCTACGTGCGATGCTTAGTGCATGCCTCGGCGTTCGGGCTTCCGTTTCTTCCTGTATTGACCGAGCACTTAGTTGAGAGAGAGGGAGAGATGGCATGATGTTGGTATGCATGCATGCATACATGCGCTGCGTGGCGTTCGGTTATTACTGCAAAACTATTGAAATATAAGTGAATTATCTATTTTTAGGTGATAGTTTTGAGTTCAAGATCTGATTGACGCAATTACAAAAATAATAAATGTAATCTACTTCTATTCCACTTTTAGATCTGAAAGAGCCTATAAATAAGAGGAGTATTGAAATATAAATAAATTAGCTATCTTTTCGCATCAGTTTAAGATTTGAGTGAACTATCTAGTGTGTGAAACTCAATAAAAACCACGCAACACCCGGTTCATTAACGCCAGGTTCTCTTCTTTTAAGACATTGCCAGGCTTCTTTTATATACAGCATCTGGAGCACATTTTGCGTCATATATCCGATTTTTTGGAGCTGTCATAAAACCAGAACAAGCTCTACGAGCATACGCTTCAAGAGCTAATTGCAAAACGAAGCAGGACCTCGTCTTGTTCACTCACCAAAATGCAGTTCATCAGCAGCTGATGTCAGCTAGTTAAGTGATATACCCTGCATCATTTCAATGATAAGAATGTCAGCATGGCCTTCCACATAGTTATTTTCTCCCACCCAAGAATGGAAGTTTTCTTAATCCCATCTACCTTTGGAGGATCAAACTTTGTCCCGAGATTGCTCAATTTAGCATGAGCTTCAGCATAGTCATCAAAAAATGCATCCTGATCCTCAGCGTACTTTTCAGCATAGATCTTTAAACATGACAAGTAATCACGGAATTCAGTTCAGAGGATCAGCTAGAGATGTGCAAAATTTTGCAATATGAGAATCGTCACTAACCTTGAATGATGAATCCTCAAAGAGCACAGCATCAGTAGGCAGAACTAGAAGGTCCTCGTCTCGTCGTGCTTTGACATCCTGAATTTTTATGCACATGTTTTTGTAACTGCTACATGATTGCAGATATTTTTATAGCCTATAACAAATTAGGTATCGTACCTTGAAATAGCTGTTGTCAAACTTGAGCCACTGAGATGTCCAAGACTGCCCCCCAGGTGCACCAGGTCCATTTTTCTGGCAAGTCAAGTGCAAGAATCTTAGCCAAACAGTGTGATATACCATTCAAAGTTTCAAACTTTATGATGTTGTACATGCTAGTACTAAGTACCACCCACAAGAACGCCTTTGTAAAAACAGATAAACTCTGTGGTAGGAAAAGTGTGTGGTGACGATAAGAATAACTTCATTCACAATTGAAGATGCACCACAATATGGCTAAATGCAACTTCCAGTGTAGACGAAGCAAGCATGTTTTATGTTTTGTTCTAGTGAAGCATAGAAAAATTTCTAATAAGTCCCTTCCAAATGAAAATAAATGCCTTGTCAGAACCCAACACAAACTAGGAATCCAAATTGTTTTTTAAAAAAAAAAGGAATCCAGAATGGTGCTTTTGCAGGAAGCATATATGCATGACCAGCCAGTAAATTTTCAGGAGATAGCCAAAGGTCAAAGTAACTAGTACAAGTTGCCAATGTTGGTTATCTTTCCCCGGCTAATCCAAAAAGCAAATTACGAATGAACATGTAATGCCCTGAAAATGATTCAGTAGATAAGGCATCTTTAACATGAGAACAATGAACTAAAGCTGTAATTTACATACAGTGTATTTTGTTTCTGGTTTACCCCAGCCACTACGCTCAGGTTTCGCACGTCCAAGTGTATGTGCTCCTGACAGTGCAACAATTTCCTACAGATCACAATACAGATGTGACAAGCAAATCCAGAATTATATTGTATTGAATAACTGAAAGTTGAAACACAGCACTCTGTGAGTACCTTGTCATTCAGGCCCATTCTGTAGAATACTTCTCGCAAATGTTCAGCAGGTGAAGGTGGACCAGCAGCTGAAAAGGTGGCAAACTATAAAGGTAAGCGAGCAGGGAACAGGTATGCACTGTAGTCAATATTGTGATTTCCAAATATCAGCATAAATTATATGACACAGGAAAAAGATATATCAGAACCCATTGAATAGAAAAACCAAACACCTGAACATGTTCCGATATTTGGGAAGATAACTGGTCATGAATTTTTTATTTTATGACCAAAACACGAGCACAGGCATAGTCCAATACTGCACAGGTGGTGCAGCTTTCCACTATATTCCTGTCACATCATGGGCAGTTGGAACAATTTGTCTTTCACATTTTGCACATTCACTCATGTGATTCGAGTATTCGACCAGACCAAAGACCTTGCAGCGGTAACTTCGTAAGAACTTGTAGATCACAACCCTTTATAGGCCTTTAGCCTATTTTCTGCTTCAATTTTACTAACTAAATTCCACAAATACAGGGATAAATATTGTCTTTAACTCTTAACCATATCAAGAAGTTGATTTTAGAGGCAATACAAGGAATCCAACAAACTCTTGTAGGAATGACAAGGGGACAGTTCAAGAAAATAAATTCATCATGATTGAAAAACACTACTATGAAAAGTTAGCGGGAAGAGTATTCTGCAATAGTTGTGTCCTATACTGTTGATGTTAGTGTGACATCAATATCTTTTGTTAATAATTTTATTCTGGTGCACCAAAGTTACATCTTGCGGACAAATAAACATTTAAATACAGGTGAGATCCTCAAGGAGGCACCTTGGCTTGAAGTGTTTAAGTCAAATACATTTTCCTTCACATGAATTACGAAGTTTGGTCATATACTCGTAGGTGGCGTTTGGATACATGGTGGGAAAGGGATAGGGAAATGAGGTGAGATATAAATCTGATGGGTTTCACTGGGATAGAGGGCTTGTTCTTTTCGGCTTTTGAAACCGGCTTTTGTCTTTTGCTACAGTACCTAACTTTAAAACGGAGTATTTTTTCAAGACGGGGTCTTTAAGTTAATTGTAGTACACGTTAAAAACTCAACATCTGTACCATCAAATCGCAAGCGAGTATCTCTCTCTCTAATCTCTATCGCAAACAGCTAAAATTTAAAATTTTCAGCCAAATACCATAAGCCACAGCCATAAAGAATAGGCCCAGAAACTAGGATAAAGGTTTTTAATCCTATTCCATTGTTTGGATGCGTCGGGTTTGAAACTAGGATATTAGATATATACTAGATCAAAATACCCTTCATCATAAATTGTCTTCTTTCAGAAAGACATACAAGTGAAATGTGCCTCCAGGCTTCTCTTCTTAATTCACCGTCTCCACCGATGGAGGATAAGAGCCACGTGCGGGGGTGCGTGTGCAGTGGCCGCGGAAGGCAAGTGAGCGGCGTGCATTTGCAGCGGCAGTGGAAGGCAAGACAAGGCGGCAGCGGCTGGCGCATGGTGAGCACGGGCTGTGGGTGGCGGGCGGTGATGGATGGCAAGGACGGGCCTCGATGTTAGTGCTTCCATGGGCAGCGATCCAGTGGATGGGTGGTTTTGTCCAGCTCCTTTGCACCCCCAATCAATAGTCCAAACCCAGCTCTCCCATCATTATTCCATCCCCATTCATTTCGGTGGAAGAAGACAGACCAAACTCAAGAAAAAAAAGAAGAAAAAGAAAAAGGAGAGAAGACCAATCCAATCGTTGGAGCCTTGGAGGATCATGGGAAACCATGATGCATTCACACGAGAGCCAACTATGGCCTCAAGTAGTCGGTGGCCCTAACAAAGACCCTCATGGCGAGCTCAAAGGCGACCATAGAAGCAGATTTGAAGTGCTCTTGAAACCCCAAGCGGCGGCGGCAGGAGACCGAGCAATGCGACCTGTCATGAGAAAGATGACGAGCGTATGGGCGAAGGACTCCAAGGACGCGGACAAGCAGCAACAGCCACCATGCCCATGGCTGCTGTGAAGACAAACAAGGCTAGTTTTGTCTCCCCTTCATTTCCCATCCAAAACCACCCTCCCATTGGGGTTTAGATTGGTGGGGAAAGAGCCCATTCTAGTCCAATCCCAAACCCACTTCTTTTCCCATTCCCTGAAACCAAATAAGACATCCTTCCCCCTATTTCCCATTCCCACCCCTCTTATCCCACAATCCAAACGCCACCATATTGTTATAATGAATGTTCAGTATACTAATATTTTAATAACCTACGAGAGAAAAGCGGCATGGTATGAACTTGATAAGAGATGGTTTATCATTTTTTTATCAGTGAGTAAAAATTTGGTAACAATCAAGGCACAACCATTCAAGGTTGCGAGATAATGATTCAGTGATTCCACCACTGAGCAATTATTGCAATAGAATGTATAGATTAATATCAGATGAAACTAGAGGTGCAACATGATGTTCTATGCTCTAGATGCTGAATCAGACATAAGCTAAATTGTTATATGGAGTAAGCTGTGTTTTGGAATCTAGTTACTGACCAGGGAGTCTCCCCTCTGGTGGGCATTGTTCAGGGGCAGAAACGTCAACCCTCCCATAAATCATGGGGATTTTGGGGCCACCAGCTTCCTGAAAAGTGAGAAAACAAAAACAATCACATCACTATTAATCAAGAAGCTTTTTTTTTTAATTATCATCGGTGGGTTGAAGCGCCATGAAGAACCTCAATGGCTGTAGCACTGGCAAGCTGAAACAGATCTGCATAAGTGACACCTTCATATTTGTCCTTGATGGGTTGGATCAGCTTCAAAGCATTCACAAGACCTGCAGTACAATTGGTATAAGAATCATCCCTTCCCTCACCATGAAGCAAAAGATAAAGAATGGAGGAGAAGCACTACCAGCATTAGCCGCATGCTTTAACTCAATTTCAAATCTCAAGCTACCATTAGCTCCACCACACTTTGGCCACTCACTAATATTCTTGTCATAAGTACCAGCGTCATGCCAACCCAACCGAACCTGAAACCAAGAGCAACTCAGCAGACAAGTAACAAGTCAGACAGAGGCACCTGGAGGCTGCATCAGTTAATGTTGGATCAAGAAGATGTAAAAGCAGGAAGTGTGCACATACAGCAAAGACGAAAAAACTGTAATAACTTGCACACAGGACATGTTCAGACTGGTGCACCTACAGCGCTAGTATCTTCTCTTCTCAAACCATAATCTTCTTGTACAAACAGAATAATCTGTCAGTTAACTAAGCATATAGCCAAACCATCTTGTAGTACTAGTTCCTTAACTACATAATAATAAACTTTTGTTGGAATGCAAAATTTCTTGACAGCTAGATACATAAGCTAAATCCCAATGCAAAATTTGTCTGCTCGAACTCGATAAAGTTGCAATCGTTCTATAAAAATACAAGGTTGTTTGTACGATACCAGGATGGGATGGCAGGAGGTGGACTTGAGCAGCTGCTTGACGTCCTCCCAGGCTCCCCTCAGCTCGGCCGCCACATCCCCCGTCGCCGCCGAGCTCAACGGACGCCGGCCGAGCTCCTTCGCCGGGAAAGCCAAAGAAGGGAACACCACGAAATCAAGAACCGATGCATCGACATGGATAATGGGCGAGGAGAGGAGCCGTCGGTACCTGGGAGACGAGGAGGAGGCTGCGGAGAGGGGGGAGGGGGGAGCCTCCGGAGATTCCGCGGCGGAGGAGGTGGTGGACGGCCATGTCGGCGCCGGCGGCGGGGGAGTGGAGGGGCTTAGGGGGTGGTTCCTTGGTTCGCGTGACTGGGGGAAGGAATGGACCAATAGGAGATTTTTAGAGCTGCTGTTTAAGAGGAAAAAGAAACTTAAAAAACCAAATGGGACCAGAGATGGTTCAATGGACCGTGCCAGATGTAGTCGATTACCGGCAATCTCTCGCCGTCGATGAACTCACAAATGCGCACTCAAGAACACAATGAACACAAGTGTTTGGTGCTGCAAAACGGGGCAGCTTCTTCTGATATATTGCTTGCTTATTTAAATGATGGTTACAAGCTAAAGATGACTACTATCTAACTAAGAATTGTAAATGCATGGCTGCATGGAGTTTCTGCATGATGACTACTAACTGACGCATGAATGCATAGCGATCTGCATGATGAGTACTACAAACTGATGCATGGCTGCATGGCGTTTCTGCATGCCACAATTAAACAGGAAAAATGCTCCACTACTGATATCAAACGATACGCAACGGAAGAAATAAAGAGGAGTGCTAACTGAAACAATAAAAATAAGAAATGCTTCTCGCTGGAGTAAATGAAAAATGAAACGGTGAGAATACGGTGAGACGCTGGAGTAGCTTCAACATTTCTCCCCCTAGTTCTTGCTGTGCTCACAGATTTTATTGACGCCGATCAACGCACGCAGTTGCTGGAACCGCACGCGTCCAAGTGCCTTGGTCAGAACGTCCGCTAGCTGGTTCTCCGTCGAAATGTGCCGAAGGACGATCTTGTTCCCGTCGATGCATTCCCGAATGTAGTGGTAACGAGTGTCGATATGTTTGCTTCGGTCGTGGAAGACGGGGTTCTTGCTGAGGGCGATGGCGGACTGTTTATCCACCTTGAGCTCCGGCGCTCTAGACTTAATGCCGAGCATGTCAGACACAAGCCGAGCTAACCAGACGCCTTGGTAGGCTGCTGTAGCCGCCGCAATGTACTCTGCCTCGCATGAGGACAGAGCCACCACCTTCTGCTTGGAGGACTGCCAGGTGATGGGGTTGCCGCCGAGGAAGTAGATGACGCCGCTGGTACTCTTGCGCGTGTCGACGTCGCCCGCCATGTCGGCGTCACTGTAGCCGACCAGTCGAGCTCGTTCATCCTCCCTCCTGGCGTAGTGAATACCATAGTCAAGCGTTCCCGCTACGTACCGTAGTACGCGCTTCACCGCGTTGAGATGGTCCTCGCGTGGTTTCTCCATGAACCGGCTCAGATAGCCCACCGCGTAGGCAAGATCTGGCCGGGTGTGCACCAAGTAGCGCAATCCGCCAATGACGCGCATGTACTTGGTGGAGTTCACCAGTGGAGCAGTGCTCTCCTTGCTCAACTTGAGCCTTGGTTCCATCGGTGCCAGACAGGGGTTGCAAGTGCTCATGTTGCTCCGCTCAAGCAGCTTCCCTGCATAGGCAGATTGGCAGAGCGGGATGCCGCCTGGCCCTTGGTTCACCTCGATGCTGAGGTAGTACGACAGCAACCTGAGGTTGCTCATGAGGAAGACGCAATTCATCTCGAGCTTGAACGCCACGATTTCATCACTGCTGGTGCCGATGATGATCAAGTCGTCAACGTAGACCCCGACGACCAGCCGCGATGGCCCTCGGCTCCGCATGTACACGCCATGCTCGGAGCTGCTCCTCTGGAAACCAAGTGACGCCATGGACGCATCAAGCTTGGCATTCCAGGCCCTCGGTGCCTGTCGGAGACCATACAGCGCCTTGCGAAGACGCAATACTTTGTGCTCGCTGCCGTTGACGACAAAACCCGGCGGCTGGCTCACGTACACTTCCTCCTTGAGGTCGCCGTTGAGGAAGGCGCTCTTCACGTCCATGTGGTGGACTTCCCAGCGCTCGTGGGCTGCCAGAGCCAGCAGCGCCCTCACGGACTCCATTCGTGCGACCGGAGCGAAGACTTCGTCGAAGTCGATTCCCGCGCGCTGAACGTAGCCTTTGGCAACCAAACGCCTTGTGCCGAATGACATTGCCGTGCTCATCGCGCTTCACTTTGAAGACCTACTTGAGCCCGATCGCACGGTGCCCAGTGGGGAGCGCGACAAGCTCCCACGTGTTGTTGTCCTTGATGGACTTTATCTCCTCATGCATCGCCTGACGCCAGCATGCCTCGCGCTCTGCGTCACTGAAAGAGACAGGTTCATCCGCCGTGGTGAACTGCAACTCCTCGTCGAGCACCCGGGGCACAAGCCCAGGCGGCGAGGTTGGTCCGATGACAGCGTCGATGGCGCGGAACCGAAGTGGAGCATCGTCGTGGTCCACGTCCAAGTTCTCAAAATCAGCTGGTGGCGGGACGAACTCGATCGGCGCACTCGTGGGTGACGTCGTAGGCGTCATGGGTGCAGGGGCCGGCGTTGGCGTGGGCGACGGAGACATGTGAGCTGGTGATGCTGCATCGGCTCGAGGCGTGCCGGAGATGTACTCAGTGGTGTACTCAACGTTGAAGGGCTCACCGTCGCCTGGATCACCGCTGCTTTCGTCGCCCGAACTCCATTGTCTCGCCTCATCGAACACGACGTCGCGCGACATAATGATACGCTTGGTGGAGGGGTCATAGCAGCGGTAGGCCTTGGAGCCGTGCTCGTAGCCGACGAAGATGGTCGGCGTGCTACGATCATCCAACTTCTTGAGTCCCGGCCGTGTGGTCTTGACGTGGGCGACGTAGCCAAAGGTCCTGAAGTAGTGGACGGTGGGGCGCTCGCCGTGCCAAGCCTCAAATGGGGTCTTGCCGTTGAGCGCACGTGTCGGGGCGCGGTTGAGGACGTGGATTGCGGTGTTCACGGCCTCACCCCAGAAGTAGCCAGGAAGCCGCTTCGCCTTGATCAGCATACACCACGCCATACCGACGATGCTCTGCTTGCAGCGCTCTACCACCCCATTCTGCTGCGGTGAGTAGGGGGTAGTGAGCTGCCGCTGGATGCCGCGCTCGGTGTAGTACTCGCCGAACTCCACGGAGGTGCACTCCCCCCCACGATCAGTGTGGAGGACCTTGAGCCGCCTCCCTGACTCAACCTCCACGGCCGCCTGGAAGTTCTTGATCGCCGCCGATGCCTGATCTTTGTTCAACAGCAAGTAGAGCCACATGTACCGGCTTAAATCATCAACAAGCAGTAGGAAATATTTGTTACCGCTTGGAGTTGTGGGCGTGATGGGCCCGCACAAATCACCATGGACGAGGTCGAGGACGTGCTCCACTCGTCGTAGCGCCTTATCAAGGAACGGCGTGCGCCTTTGCTTGCTAGCGAGGCAGCTGTCGCACACCTGATCGACCTGATCAAGCGGCGGCAACCCATGTACCATCTCCCGTTGGGCGAGCGCGCGCAATGACTTGAAACTGAGGTGCCTGTATCTCGCATGCCAGCGCCAGGCCACCTCCGAGCTACGCGCCGACAGGCACATCGGTCGCCCGATACGGAGCTCCAGGATGTAGAGGCGCGATGCAGAACGACGCACCCGAGCAAGAAGGTCACGTTGCTGATCGTAGATGCGTAGGGTGCCGGAGTAGATCTCGATCCGACATCCGGCCTCCTCCAGCTGACCAAGACTTATGATGTTCGCCGTCAGACGGGGAATGTAGTACACCCCCATCAGCGCGCGATGCTCGCCGTTCTTGCATGTGAAGATGATCGTGCCGCGTCCTTCAATCTCCATCACGGATCCGTCGCCAAAATGGACGGTGCCACAGACTCCCCCGTCGAGGTCGAAGAAGGCAGTCCGCGCGCCCGTCATGTGGTTGGTGGCGCCGGTGTCGAGCACCCATCAACGATCGTCCTGGTCCTCCCGCGATCCGAGTTGCGCAAAGACCTTGGCCTCGTGGATCTCGACGTGGCGCGACGATGTGGGCGGAGTTGGAGTTCGAATCACCTCATCGGGCGGCGCTGTAACTTGAGTGAGTGGTGAAGGGATGGTCGCATGTGCCATCAACAGAGTTGGCTCATCCTCTTCACCCTCCACAACATGTGCTTGCGCTTGCTTATTTGGCTTGCTACGGCAGTCCTTGGCCCAATGGCCAATTTTGCCACAGTTACGGCATCGGTCCGTCGTGTTGTCCTGGGCTGTACCATTTGAAGACGATTTGCCCTTGTCTTTACGCACGCCGCCACCACCACCATGGCCACGACGTGTTTTGCCGCGCCTCTTGCCGCTGCCGCTGCTGGAGCCACCGGCTTCGCCATTGTCGCGCAGCTTCATCCGCGCTAGCCAGTCCTCCTCGGCAAGAAGAAGACGGCCCTTGCTGTCGTAGATGGGCGCGGACGGTGCTGGCTTTTTTTTTCTGCTGCTCGATGGCGTGCAGACGACCGGTGACCTCCTCGATGGAAAGCTGGTTCACGTCAAGGAGAGTCTCGATGGAGTACGCGATCTGCTCGAGGTGCTCGGGGACGACCTGGAGCATTTTTTTCACAATCTCTTCATCGGTGATGTTGCCACCAAGGATGCAGATGTTGTTGGCATGCTCATAATCTGGAGTGAGAAATTGTCGACTGACTCCCCCTCCTTGAACGTGATCTCCCTGAACTGTTTGAGCAGCTGTTGCGCGTTGGCGTCACGGACACGCATGGTTGACTGTCTCCCAAGCGGAACGCACCATGCGCTTGCGCGCCAACGACCCGAGCATCTCGGGCGGCACGGCACGTAAAATGGCCGCCAACGCAAGGCGGTCTTCGCAGTACTCGACGACCTCGCCCTCCTTCGGTTCGACGGCCTGCCACAGCCCTTGGGCCTGCAGGTTCACGCGCATCAACAAAGACCATTCCTGGTAATTGGTGCGCGTGAGCATGGGGTACAGGACCGAGCCGCCTGCCTCTTTGACGACGCGCTCGATGACAACTTCGCCGCCGCGATGGCGCCCTCAGCGCGGCGCAGGTGAGTGCGATACCCGTCGTCGGGGAGGGGGCGATGGCAAACGATCACCATCGCCAACGGGAGTCAACTGGACGGACATGGTGGCCCCGGGAGCGTCCACGCTCTGATACCAATTGTCGTGGATCACCGGCAATCTCTCACCGCCGGCGAACTCACAAACGCGCACTCAAGAACACAATGGACACAAGTGTTTGGTGCTGCAAAACGGGGCAACTTTTTCTGATATATTGCTTGCTTGTTTAAAGGATGGTTACAAGCTAAAGATGACTACTATCTAACTAAGAATTGTAAATGCATGGCTGCATGGAGTTTCTGCATGATGACTACTAACTGACGCATGAATGCATAGCGATCTGCATGATGAGTACTACAAACTGATGCATGGCTGCATGGCGTTTCTGCATGCCACAATTAAACAGGAAAAATGCTCCACTACTGATATCAAACGATACGCAACGGAAGAAATAAAGAGGAGTGCTAACTGAAACAATAAAAATGAGAAATGCTTCTCGCTGGAGTAAATGAAAAATGAAACGGTGAGAATACGGTGAGACGCTGGAGTAGCTTCAACACCAGACGGGTAGCCCAAGGCACGGTTCTATTAGCATGGCCCATGGCACAGACCGGCATAAAAGGCGGTGGTCGGGCTGGCATGACGAGACCATGGGTCGTGCCTGGGTTGGTGCCTCAACCCACCGTGCCGGTACGGCATGAGCAGTGTTGGGCCTGGCATGGCATGATTGCAGCACAGCACGGCCTATTAGGCCCGTCTATAATTTAATGTGTTTTTCTATAATTTTTGTAATTTATTGTATCATTTTCTATAATTTTTATAATTTAATATCTTTTCTATATTTTCTATAATTTATGTGTGTATTTTATAATTTCTACAATTTAATGTGCATTTTATATTTTCTACAATTTATTATGCCTTTTTTGAATTCTATATATTTTTCTTAACAAATCAGTTTTTTCATTTTTGGCCAAACGGACTACACGGGCCAAACCGGCACACCATGCCAGCATGGCGCAACGTGCTAATCATGCCTCGGGCTGGCCTAGCATAGCATGACACCCTTTCTGGGCCATGCCTAGGCTAGAGGCTCAACCCACGGGTCAGCGTGGCATGACCCGTTCTAACTGACGGGCCAAACAAGCTCGTGCCTCATCGGGCTCGGGCTGTGCCGTGTCGGGCCACCCATTTGGCCACCACTGTGGGGAATGGTCTAGATTGTCCCTGCATTTTTGTCTGGATGGTTCACTAGGAAAATACACCGTTGAGAGCAGCTGTCTAAAGAGCACATTTGTATTGGTTTTTGATGATGGTTTTGTCTAATAATAATAATAATAATAATAATAATAATAATAATAATAATAAATGACCTTAAAAGGGAAGACACGGGAGGTGGAAAAAGTAAGAAAGATGTGTACACGTGACGGAAGCGAGAGGAGTAGGGCGCGTGATACACCTGTAACCTCTACATTATCCCTAGAGGAAGACAGTTGTAAGAGGATTAGAGAAGCCTAATGTTCATATTAATTTTTAACTTTTCTAAACAGAAATCGGAACTAAAAACCAATACAAACAGTGTATATGTAACATCGTGGAAATGCAAATATTATGTATCCCCACTAACCAAGCAGCTTGGCTCGATCTTTGCAATATGCTCACGTAAGAATAATTTTGTATGTCCAGATTCCCACATTTCCATTTTTCTTGATAGTCAGATCACTCACTCCTCTTGCATGTTGGCTATCCTTGTGGAGTTTACAATACAAAAACTGTAATTTCTCTTGGAGCAGTAGCAAAATATTCAGTTGGAAGGTCATTAACAAAATAGATTGATTTCTTCTAAAGAATGGAAGCAACTATAACATAGACAAGTGGAAACGAAAAATCTATAATTGATGCATCTAACATAGACAGTTGGCTAACCCTTTTCTACGGGTGGTATAAAAAGTCGAACCACGCTATAATTTTGTATGCGAATTAGACTTCATCATTAGATACTTTTTATGTCTTTTTTATTATTCAAATTGTCGTTGAAACGAAACTAGACAGTAAACTTAGAAACACCTCTGATCAGATGTGGAGACCACCGACTCATCAAGGATGCGGATGGATTCAGGGAAAAGCATATAAATGACTCAAGTGTATTCAATATGAGTGTCTAGGGTTACAAATAGTCCCCTATCCCACTACATAAGATCCTCCTTATTTTGTATTCCCAATTAAACCGTAAAACACATAACATTAATTCTTCAGTCATCATTAAAATTTTCAATAAAACTATAAAATTGGAAGGATATCTAATTCCTAATCGGTTAATCCTACATAGAAATCGTAAAACACATGTCATTAATTCTTCAATCACCATTAATATTTCCAGTGGAATTATGAAATTAGAAGGATCTCTAACTCCTAATCAGTCAATCCTAATCCTATGTAGAAATCACAAAACACATAGCATTAATTCTTCAGTCAACATTAGGATTTTCAATAGAACTATGAAATTAGAAGGATCTCTAATTCATAATCAGTTAATCCTGTATAGAAATCGTAAAACACATAACATTAATTCTTTAGTTATCTTTAAGATTTTCAGTGGAACTATGAAATTGGAAGGATAAATCACTAAAGGATCAGGGGGAGGAGCAAGGACACATGGCATTCAAAATTCATTTTATATACCTAATTCTTAAATAGGAATGCAAAACACATGTCATTCATATATTTCAAATCATTTTCTCATTCAAAATTTATATTGGGATGACATTCATTATTTCAATTCATTTTCTCATTTAAAATGCAGATCAAGATAGCATTCAATATTTCAATTTATTTTCTCATTCACAATTCAAATCGGGATAGCATTCAATATTTCAATTCATTTTCTTATTCACAATTCAGATTAGCATGACATTGAATATTTTAATTTGGAAAGGGAATAGTACGGACAGGGAGTACCGGAGGGGGCCGAGGCCGGAGGTGGGTTAGGAGGCGAGTGGCTGGAGGGAGGAGGTGTGGACGGCTAGAGGAAGGCAACGGCGCTGGCATTGGAGAGAGGTGGCAGCGCCGGTACTAGAGGGAGGCCACTGGACGGCTAGAGGGCGTCGGGGTTGGACCTGTGACCAGGTGATGATATTGGCTATTGGACTATGCCGCTGGTGTCGTGAGCTGTGCCTTATCAGACTGGACCACTAATGCTTGACTTTTTTCGGACCCATATTATAATAGGGGTTTTGTTAAACGTCATCCGTATGTTTTCTTCCTAACTATCATCCAGATTTAGGATCATTGGATTAGAAATCTAATGGTCATGAATTCTCTCCATCCCCTTAAATTTTACCCACTCCTCTTTGAAAAAAAATCTCCCCCCTTTAAAAACAAGAGCCCCTTGATCTCTAATTCAAAGGTCACAAATTTGGATGATAATTAGGAAGAAAATATCCAGGTGATCATGATGCCTATACACTCCCTTATAATAGTAGCATTGCTAATGTTTTTAGGTCTCAAGCTATAGCTCACCAAACCTGAGGCCGGTATCTATCCCTGCCTTGCGCACAGCGCTTGGATCAAGTGGTGTAAAAGAATGCGTCATTGGGAAACGCCCCACTGGCGTGGCCGGTGGGGAGAGGCGGCGCATGGTGGTGTCGGATTCGCGTTTAGAAATTAGAAGTCACTCGCATCCGAGTTCCTCGAAAGAGAGAGAGAGAAAGAAAGAAAGCTCGCGTCCGAGTCCGACTCGTCTTCGGACTTTCGGAGGCGCCATGGCCCATATAAGCACCCTGTACTCCTGATGGAGGCAAAGCATTGCTCTACTCGACTCGATTTGGCCACCAAGAAGGCAAGGAAAGGAAGCAAGAAACCCCACCGCGAATCCGTGGCCATGGAGGAGATGGCTCCTCCCGATGACATCAATCACGTCCCGCTGGCGCCGCCGCAAACGGTGGTGCTGCCTCCCGGTGTCTACTTCAACCCGGGGCCTGAGGAGATGGTGTGCAACTACCTCAACCAGCACATCGCCGGCGACGAGATGCCGGACACGAAGGGGATCATCTTCCGCGACAACGTCTACGGCGACAGCCCCGACGTGCTGCGGCAGAAGCACCCGCCGGGAAACGCCCGCAACTCCGAGCACAAGTGGTTCTTCTTCAGCGAGTACAGGTTCCAGAGCTCGTGCGGGAAGCGCGGCCGCCGCAGCGTCGACACCGGCGGGCACTGGCAGGTTGAGCAGACCAAGAAGGAGCTGCGCGTCGGCGGGGAGCCCGTCGGGTTCAGGCACAGCTTCGGCTTCTACCTCGGGGAGAAGAACAAGACGCCGTGGCTCATGGAGCAGTACAGCAGCTGCATGGACGACGGCACCGGCAAGGCCACCGCGCCGGTGCTCTGCAAGATCTACTTCTCGCCACGCGCGTCCGCCAAGGAGAAGAGGAAGAGGGCGTGCCGATTGGGCATCCCTGGGGAAGAGGGTGTGCCAATCGGGCATGACGGGAGGAAGAGAGCCGCCCGGGTGATGGTTCCAACGGCATATTTTGATGCAGTCGCGTCCCTATTGCCGCCGTCGAGCGTTCGTGGTATCGGCGAGGGGCAGGGGGCGGAGGCCGCGCCGGCGGGCGTTCTTGGCCATTACCATGGGCAGCACGCGGAGCCCGAGCCGCCGCCGATGGGCGTTCTTGGCCATTACCTGGGGCCGCTCGCGGATGTCGCACCGCCGCCGATGGGCGTTCTTGGTCATTACCAGGGGCAGTTCGCGGCGGACGGGCCGTCGCCGTCAAGCGTTCTTGGTCTTCATCACCAGGGCCAGTTCGGGGAGGCCGCGGCGTCGGATAATTTCAGCATGCCCATGGACGAATTCTTGGAGGAGGTGCCGCAGCTGACGTACTGGGACAGTCAGGAAGCCGCGGCGTCGGATAATCACACCATGCCCATGGACGAATTCTTGTCGATACTCGAGGAGGCGCCGCCGCAGCTGACGTATGGGGACAGTCAGGGAGCAGAGGACGCGGTCATGGGCTACACTGAGACGACGCTCAGGGACTACCCCGCGTGCCAAGAATTGGGGCCGCCGCAGCTAGACCCGAAGGGCCATTACGAGATGGACGTCGACGTGGCGTGCGGCGCCGGTGGCAGAGTTGAACAAGAACCAGAGCCCGCCGCCTCGCCACCGCTGCAAGAAAGCCCATGCATCGACAACGGCGAGCAATTCACGACCTACGTCAAGAGCAAACTCGACGACGGCGGCGATGCCGGCGAACTCAGCGCATGCTCATTTCCCGACATGTCGCTTCTCGGCTCGCCGTTTGAGTTGGTGGATTTCGACGTGTCTCTGCTCGAGGAATACCTCAACGACGTCTAGTCCCACCGGCACCGGCTAGCAGATCAGCTTGCGATCATGGCGTTGGAAGTTTTGCAGCTTAATTGATCCGCAGGCGTGTAGTACTATTTCATTAGCATTGATTCTTTGGTTGTTTGAGAGTAATTTTGGTAGGGAATTCATGTAGTAACCATTTGACGGGAAGTGTTGTGTTCAATTAATTTGTTGCAGTTAGCTATTTGGAAGGTGTACTAAGTACTCCTACTAGCTAGCCGTATTATAATTAGAGTAGTATTCTTTAGTTGTTTTATGGATACTTGTAATGACCATTGGATGACAAAGTAATATGTAATTTGTTCCGGATCAGTTGATTAATAACTCTACGTTGAACTTCTTTCCTCTCGAATTCTCTCTGCTCTTTGTTACTTGATATTTTTTGCTTTTTATGATTTTTAAGATACGACTTTGACTATTATTTTCTAAAACTTTATATTAAGATATACTAACAAAATTGCGATATTATGAAAGTATTTTTACTAATAAATCTAATGATATAATTTTTATATAGCCAATCTAGATAGTTTTAAACTTATTGATAGTCAAATTTCAAACTTTACAAAGTTTAACGGTATGGATTATAGGACGTCAAGCAAAAAACAAGGGAGGGAGTATTTGTTAATCCTTTTACTGTTTAACTGCTGAGTTCCGTTATTTTAACTTTCGACAGAACTTTAATGAGGTTAATTAATCCAAGTAGTAGTTTATGGACTAGCTTCTGAAATTAATTGAGCGCAAAAGGGATTGCTATACTGCTATTGCCTGTGTACCTATTTAGTTGGTTCGATCTTTCATCGATCTAGATCGGATTTTTGTGAATGTTTCTGTTAGAATCTTGTAGTTGGGGTCAGTTGCGGCTGCGGGTTGTGTTATACCACGCTGTGAAATCTAGTTAGTTACGAGGATATTTACTAATTCTAGTAAATATTTGCTATTATTCTTTGTAAAAAAAATATGCTTCCACCTAACTATTTGTAGCACCCTGCAGAGAAAAACAGAAAGAGAAACTCGGTGTTTCAAAAATCTACCTCTCTCTCCTATCTCTAACCATATATCTCACTGTACTTTATCTATCCATCCATCTCTCTCTCATCTCCATCTATTCCATCTCTTTCTCTCTCTCTCTCTCCTGTGGAGGACAAGGCGGTGCGGCAGCTGCGGCGCGTGCAGGCGGCGGCGGCGTAGCCAGGCGATGACATGAGCGTGGCGCCGAGCGGCAGTGCGCAGGCAGGCGACAGCGGCGTAGCCAGGCAGGCAGGCGTGGTGGCAGGTGGTGGTGCCGATCGGTAGATGCATGCGGGGCGTGGCGCGAGGAACAGTGTGCGGGCGGCATGGCTAGAGGCGGCGCAGCTGGAGATGATGCGGCGCGCCTGGCAGGTGGCGGTAGCCAGGGGCACGGGCGGCTAGCGACGGCCGCCGGTCGTGGCGGTTCGATGCGGCAGCTGGCTGGTGCATGGCACGGGTGGCCATGGCAGCTCGGCGTGACAGCTGACCGGCGCATGGGGCAAGTGGCTGCGGTAGGCGGCGGCGCGGCATGGGCGGCGACGGTGGTGGTCGGAGCAGCCATGATTGTTTCTTTTCACGGTCATGTGGTCGACCGGTTGGATGAATGGCCGAATCACATGTTCGCACGGTGGGTCCTTCTAAGATAGCTGCAGTGGTGGGCTGGTCGAGACCTAGCAATATTGTAGAGATCTATAGTTTCCTGGGTTTTGTAGGGTATTACCGCCATTTTGTCCCGGATTTCTCTCCTATCCAAGCCTTTTATCAAGTTGACTCAAAAGGGTGAGTGGTTTCTTTAGACAGAGGAATGTGAGTCCAGATTTCAGACCCTAAAGAGAGCGCCTTATTACCAGTCTCATTCTTGCCTTGTCTGAGGGAGGAAAGAAGTTCACTATTTACTGTGATGTATCCCGATTAGGTTTGAGTTGCGTCCTCATGCAGGAGGACAAGGTGATAGCTTATGGTTCTCGTCAACTTAAGAAGCCGAACTCAACTATCCTACCCGAACCTGGAGCTGGGGGCAGTGGTCTTTGCCCTTAAGATTTGGCGCCATTACCTCTATGGAGAGAAGTGTGACATCTTCACTGACCATAAGAGCTCGAACTACCTTCTTGCCCAGAAGGAATCGAATTTGAGGTAGAGCCATTGGTTAGAGTTAATCCAATACTACGACTTCACTATCTAATACCATCCAGGCAAGGCTAATGTGGTAGCTAATGCCCTCAGTAGGAAGCGAGGTGATGATGTTCCTATTCCAACATCAGTCCAGGAGGAGCTTGAGGACCCACAAACAACACTTGTTTCGCTTTCTCAGCGCTTTCCTTAGAGAAATTAGAAGCTTTATCCTCTTTGTTTGAGGCTTTAGTAGAAGCTTAAGCCTCAAGCTCGAAGACACAGTATTCTCGTGGAGGGTCACTCGAGCTAAACCCCCATGGGCTTGACTTTTCTGTTGATGGTAAGGGACTGTTATGTTTCCGTGACTGCATTTGGGTACCAGCCGATTCGCAATTGAATAGGGATATTCCTTGTAAAGCTCATAAAACCCCTACCGGAAATGAAGGACCTTCAGTGGCAGTTTTGGTGGCCAGAAATGAAGGACATAGTTAAATTTGTGTCTCAATATGCAGTAGTCCTGCCAGACTTTTGCAGCCATTGGAGATTCCTAAGTGGAAATGGGAGTTTATTGTTGTGGACTTCATTGTTGGACTTTCTAGGTCACCCTGGCGGATGGACTATATTGGATCATTGTCGACCATCTTATGAAGATGGCCCACTTCATTCCAGTTAAAACCACTTACTCATCCAGTGATCTTGCTAATATCTATGTCAAGGAAATTGTTCGTCTCCATGGCATTCCTAAAACCATTGTTCAGGATCGTGATACCAAATTTGTTTCGCATTTCTAGAAGAGGTTGCATTAGAATTTGGGCATAAAACTCAAATTCAGCATTGCCTTCCACCCTCAAACTGATTACCAATCTGAGAGGACCATTCTCACATTGGAGGACATGTTGCGTTCCTGTATACTTGCATGGAAGGGTAGTTGGGAAAAAATCATCTATTTTTGTAGAGTTCTCTTATAATAACAGTTTTAACTCTAGTATCAGCATGGCTCCTTTTGAGACACTTTTTAGTAGAACTTGTCGCTTTTCCCTCCCTTGGGACGAGGTTGGAGAGAAAGAGTCATTGGACCTCAGCAAGTAAGTGATTGGAGGGAGTAGATTGAACTTATTAGGAACAATTTGCTTTAGCCTAGAGTCGCCAAAAGAGTTACGCTGACCATTCTTGTTGTCCACTAGAATTCGAAGTGGGTGATCAGATTCTTTTGAGGGTCTCCCTGACCAAAGTGTGGTTCATGTTAGGGCTAAAGGAAAGTTGAACCCTTACTGTGTTTACCATTTCCCATCATTGAGCGGGTCGGGAAGCTTGCTTACCATTGGAGTTACCTTCTTCCTTATCCAGTATTCATAACGTCTCTCACGTCTCCATGTTGAGGAAGTAGCTAAACAACCCTGATCAAATTCTAGAGTTACCCACCCTAGAGGTCTCAGAGGATCTGACCGTCGTTGTGCCTGTTCGTATCTTGGAGCGTTTGGAGCATCAATTACGACGTCGGACCATTTCCTATGTCAAGGTGTTGTAGCCACACCAAATTGAATGTGAAGCTACCTGGGAACTAGAGTCTCAGATACGTGAGAAATATCCCGATATCTTTTAGTTCAGGTTTGATTCTCATGATTTTCTTCACCTGAATAATTTACTCAAATTCCGTTTATCTTACTTCCTCAAGGTATTAATTCGAGGCCGAATCTTTTCTAAGGGGGGAGAGCTGTAGCACCCTGAAAATAAAAACTAAAAGAGAATCTCGGTGTTTCGAAAATCCACCTCTCCCTCTCCTATCTCTAACCATATATCTCTCTACCTTATATATCCATCCATATCTCTCTCATCTCCATCTATTCCATCTTTTCTCTCTCTCCCGTGGAGGCCGGAGGCGGCGCGGTGGCTGCAGCATGCGTAGGCGGCTGAGCGGCGGCAGGCTGTGGTGCCGATCAGCAGAGGCGTGCGGAGGCGGCATAGCCGGAGGTGGTACGGCGTGCCTAGCAGGTGGCAGCGGCCAGGGGCGCGGGCGACTAGCGAAGGCGACCGGCCGTGGTGGTTTAGCGCGGCAACTGGTCAACGCATGGCACGGGTGTCCGTGGTTTCTCGGCGCAGTAGTCGACCGGCGCATGGCTTGGGTGGCTGCGGCAGGTGGCAATGTGGCACGGGTGGCGGTGGCCGGCCGACGGCGACGATGGTGGCTAGAGCGGCCATGACTGTTTCTTTTCACGGTCACATGGTCGACCGGTCAAATGCACGGCCAAATCACATGTTGGCAAGGTGGTTTTGTTGGGTCATGCTGTGGAACGTGGTTGCCCAGTAGAACAACGATTCACATGACGAAAGGGGCGGATGAACCTATTTTGCTCGATCAAGCAAATCTTATGTCGTCTCTTATCAATTCCAACTGGACCGTGTTTGATTCATCTCTGTTCCATTTTGTAGGTTCGCACATGGCCTTCGAGAGAACGTTCGGATAGTTGTGCATCCCGGATCCTTCGTGTAGCGTGTTCGCTTGCTGAAGGCAATACCTCACAGCCGTGACCTTTCTGTTTTGCATACCATGTGTTTTCAGATTACTTGTCACCTTGCCATTGAGTACAATTATCATATCACTCAAGCTTGCTTAGCTATTATCATATCACTAAAATTACCTTGCTAATATCATATCACTAATATTACCTGGCTAATACCTTGCTAATATCATATCACTAATATTACCTGGCTAATATCATACCACCAAAGTTAACTGGCTAATATCATATCACTAAAATTATCTGGCTATTAGCATACAACTAAACCTTACCTGGTTAGTATCACATCGTCAATGCTTGCCTAATTGTTATTGTATTACTAATACTTGCTTTGTTATAGACTTCTAATATTGTATTCATACTATGATGTTCTAGGTTATCTTGTTTCATATGCTTTTAGGTTTATTAGAATACTATGATAATAATGTCCTAGAACTCATGCTTTAATTAGTGTTTTAGAATTCATGCTTAAATCGTTAATGGGGGTAGCATATGAACATGTTTTAACTTAGGTTTAGATTATTAGCACTCTTTCGGCATTAGGGTCACTAAGGCTTTTAGTTTTATAATATCATGATCTATTAATTTTATGATGTTGTACGTGCGCCATGAAGGATGTATATATTAAACTTGTTAATCTGACTAATAATCACTTATCACATAATAAAACTTACATGGTTGGCAACCTTGTGTGAGCTATGTTATAATACCTCTTTAGAATAATTCCTATATCACTACCACCATATTATCATTCCACATCGTCCTCTTATCGGGAATTACATTTCTCCATTTTTAACCTTAGCAAATCCTTTCACTTCTCATACATTATCTTAGTCTTCTCTCAGTTCCCAAAAATTCACACCATATAACATGTTAACAATATCATAGTTATCTGGCCTGGGGTTTTCTACATATAGGGGAAATTTTCACTCACCTGGAAATGTACGGTGGGCCTTACACTTTTGTTACTTAGGATATTACACTCCATCTGCAGTTATACAGTCGAGGACAGTGTTGTGCCTGACTACTCTCGTAAATGTGAGAAGTAATCGCTAGTGCCATTGCCATAACTTGCTATATAATAACTTTACCTTAGTTTACTCTCGATTCCTTAATTAAATTTTAGATAACTCACTAATAAAGAAAATAACAGTTACCTGGCCCAGGTTACCCACATATAGGGGAAATCTCCACCCACCTAGTAACGTACAGGGGCCGTACACTCTCGTTACTTAGGATATTACACCTCATCTGTGGTTATACAGTCGAGGACAAGGATGTGCCTGCGTACTCTCGTATAACCAGGTATGTAGGAGGCAATCGCCAGCGCCTTTGTCATAACTTGCTATATAACAACTAACCTTATTTCCATAGTTCATGTTACCTCTACTTTGATCGATATCAGTGGTTTCAATAACCTAGTTTCATTGCAATTAACCTCTGTAAATTACTTGCTTGCTTTACTTATCCTTTAATCACTGTGTTATGACCGTTGTTGGGCACTTGCTGAGATTTCCAAATCTCAAGTTTGCTCTTTCCCTTCTCAGGTAAAAGGCTAGTAGAGTGATAGCATCATGCATGGGTGGGAGCACTCGAGTTTTCACGGTGGCTTGTGTAGGTTCAAGGATAACCGACTAGAGGGTGGTGAATAGGAGGTTATAAAATTTCTTAACTTCTAAGATGATTCTACAAGAATAAAATTCGAAGCAATGAAAACCTACACAATTCTAGTAAGTCTAGCTCACAACAAGAGTATATCTTTAAAAGGATCTAGCACAAGTAAATTGATCACAATGGAATAATGAGCAAGAGATAAACAATGGACAAGGAATCACCAATGAACAACCGAAGTTTTTACCGTTGTGTTCGAAAACTTGCCGGTTTCCCCAATCCACGTTGAGGTTAGCCCAAACAAATTGGACCGGCTCCATGAATTAAGCCGAAGCACCTCTAATCCACTAGTGGTAGCTCTTTCCCGCTCCGGGTGGTGAGCTCCAACCTTTACACGCACACCAGGGCTTCTCACAAGCTTCTTGAGAAGATCACCGGTCAAACTCCACCAAGCCGTCTAGTTGTCGGCAAACACCAAGAGTAATGAATCACTACGTTGCTTGACCACTTTCAAGTGTTGAGGATCAATCTATGGATGAATACACTTGAATTTTCCCAACCACCTCAAATGAATACACAAGAGATGAAATGAGGTGAGGAGAAGGTGCTCTATGCTCAAGAATGATCAATAATGTTTCAGCAAGCCATCCTTGTGCTGGTGGGGTTGAATTTATACCCCCACCAATCAAAACTAGCCGTTACACAACTTATTCCAGAAAAATCAGGACAATCGGAAGTTTCGATGTGCAAAAATCGGAACTTCCGCTCCTCTACTATAGCCACAGTAACGGCTATGTCAGAGCGTCAGAGGTAGCCATTGGAAGTCGGTGCGGTACTTCTGTCGTTCCGATAGTCGGCCCAGAACTTCCGATTTCCATAGGGCTAAGTTTTGAAAAGTTGCTCTCTGGAAAAAAACGTTCCACTCGCTTCGACCGGAGCTTCCGATTATTGGAAGTTTCGCCTTTGAACTCGCGGTACTTCCGATGTCTGCGAGGCTAAGTTTTTTTGTGATCGCTCTCTGAAAAAACGTACCGTTCAGGGGTCGGAACTTTCAGACTTTCGGAAGTTCCGCTGTTTTAATGTCGGTACTTCCGATTTTTCTGACAATGCACAGTTTTTAGCATTTTATTTTGAGAGACCATGTGGTCGTGACTCCATGAGAGTGATGAGTAATTGACAAGGGTTTAGGTCAGTCGAGTTTGGTTTGAGTGGTTCGGAGTCGAGTCGTTGCGTGGCGCAATCGGGCTCGGTCGGGCTCTGGTCAAACCTGGTCATTTGGGCTTAGTATGTATATTCTAATGTTTCGACAGGTTTGGACTTCATCTGTGGTAAGTGTGATGGTATTTACGCTTTCATGTGTCGAGCGGTGCTATTTGACGTGTTTCTTGTCTGTGTGACTGCAGGACATTGGGTGGAGTCGTGGCGAGACACGTGGACCGGACTAGGCGCAGGTGGCGCTGAGGTCAGAACGGTCGGGATGTGTCGAAGACGACGTAGACTCGAGGTGGTTGCGAGGCGTGCGAGGCAAGGAGCGCGGAAGCTTCCCGGAAGGTGCAGGAGGGGCGAATCGGGAAATTCGCGAGGCTGCACAAGCGGGAGCGGGCGCCGTTGGATTTAGCAGGCGTAACGGGGCGGAGACCCGTTAGCCAAGGCTATAAATAGGATTGAGGGGCTGCATGCCCACTTGAGCACTTGTGATAGAATTAGGGTTTTAGAGTCAAAAGAGGCTTTAGGAAGCTTGTTTCCTTTAGCTCTTTAGTTGGTGTGAGTTGGTGGTAGAGGCAGAGTGTGCTCCCTCTGTGTCTCTACGATGGCTTCTATGTGAGTCTCCTCTCTCTGTGTGTTCTTCCTCCCAAGAAGTGGTGAGATTCTTGGTGTTCTTGAGGATTGAGAGGGAGATGAGGGATTGAGAGTCTTGTAATCATTCCTCTTGTATCAATCGGGGTATGGGGACGTAGCTCAGTTGTAATCCCTGAATAGTTGAATGAAATCTGAAGTTTGCTTCCCGTGCTCTGTCTGTTCTTCGTTCTTCATTTGCATGATTTCTTGATTTTCGGTGTTTTGAGTTCTTGTTTGCTGGGAAGGCCCAAAATGGGTTGCTCTTTGATGGGATAGTGCCTCAAGATCATTTGATCAAGTTTCCCAAGAGCAAACCTCTTTTAATCTCAGTTTTGGCTTTTTGGGTTGCTCTGTTCTTCTTTAGCCCCTCTAGGGTTTTGGAGCTTTTCTTGTTTCCCTTTGCAAAATGGGCTGAGATTTGGCTTGGAGAGTCCTATGGCTATTGCTAACATATCTGCAAAGTCTCTTAGCCATAGGATCAAAGGTTTGGAAGCAATTTGATTTTTGGCTCGGGTTGTGCAAAAATTCAGATTTTTATCCATAATCTGAAATTCTTGCTTCTTGGTTTGATTCTCTTGTTTCCCAAGGTCCCCTTACTATTTAGTATGTTGTAGTAAGGCCTTGGATCAAAAAGATTGAGAGCAAACCTTCTTTTTAGCCAAAAATCCGAAGTCTCAAAGTTCCAGCCTGAAAATCCTGTTTGCTGTTTTTCTCGAGAGGTACTACCGCTCCTGGAGAGGTACTACCGCTCCTCGAGAGGTACTACCGCTCAGAGGTACTACCGCTTGTCCTAGCGGTACTACCGGTTTTGTTCGGACCAGTCTGATCGGCAGCGAAGAAACGTTCGGACAAGTCCGATCTTCGTGCGGTACTACCGCTCCTCGAGAGGTACTACCGCTTAGAGGTACTACCGCTCCTCGAGAGGTACTACCGCTCATCTCAGCGGTACTACCGCTTGCAGCCAGACTTGCGCTGAATTTATTTTTCTTGATCGATTCTTTCTGGATCTGGTTTTCTCTGCTGTTGTTCTTCCTGTAAGTACTTGTCTTCTACCTTCATAGCTCCCATAGCTATTGGAGAATAAGATATTTGTTGGGGGCGATTTTTAGAGATCGACATTCACCCCCCTCTGTCGCCATTTCGGTCCTACATATTTTATTTTTAAGTGCATGTATGATCCTAAATTGATCTATAAGGCACAGAAACATGCAATCAAGCAACTAGTCATGATCCCTCTTAATAGTACGACATTTATCCTATAATCCGGTCTTCCATCCTTTCTCATAAGACCGATAAAATGAAAAAGAACCCTAAACTATTTACCTTTGTCTTGAAGTTCTTTGAATCCCATGAAATCCTTTTCATGCTTCTCTTACTTTTGCCTTCGAGACTAAACCTTTCAAACACTTAGTACACATGTTAGTCCTATATTCTCATAATGTCATTAATTACCAAAACCAACTTTTTAGGGGCCTAGATGGTTTCAGCTTGCCACTATTTTGTTACTTCATTTGTTCTTCGTTTGGTTAGAAGTGGACCGGTCCCATATTTCAAACATTTATTTCAGCTTCTGTTGATTCTTTATTACAATGCTCTTAATTAAAAGTTTTAATTTCCTTGCAATTTCTGTTGTTGCCTTTATTATTTATTCTTACTGGACGTTTTATAGTAGTATCTCATATTGATGTGCGAGGTACTACACTATTATGTCCAAAAGTAGAAAAATAATTAAGTGCTTTTGAAAGGCCACTGCAAGTTTGCAATACCAAACGGAGCTGCAGTGTGTTACTACATGGTATTGTCTTATTTCGTTAGTCAATAATTAGTTTTGTAGGAACGAGTTTGTTATTTGGATGAATGAATCCTAGAAAAAAGAACGGCATTTTACTTCTCGGCCTGTTTTGAATTGTGAAGTGCTTAATCCAAAAATCGTGCTTTTATGTCTTTAATCTAATTTGGTACAAGTACAAATGTAACAATCTCATTTTGGAGTTACATGTATATGCCCACTAAGCCACGCTAGCTAGTTACATTACAAACACAAATTGACGGTGCTCCTTCCTATGGTCAATTTTTTAGATAATGGATTAAAACCCGGCTTCTACATCCAACTTGGATGTACACAGTCAACTGGAAACAAGAGTACAAAGACTCCACACCTTACAAAAGGTTGAAAACACGTATATGGTCAATTGTGTTGCACATGTATATCGATGCACAAACTTTCTTAAATGGATCATACAAAATCGTTAAGAATAGTCACTACCTGGCAAGAGATATGCAAATTTTTGTTTGTGCGTGTAGCATTTCTCCTGCCCGTTAGGACACGGAAGTTTTTCCTAATTTTACGGAAATTAATCTGTTTGCTATGAAATTCTTGCGTTCTAAATATGAATTTAATTTGCAAAAAGACCCTAAAATCTTTAGTTGATTAATGGAAAAGATTCCCCTGGCCTCTGATCCTAAAAGGCATTCCAAAATTCTATTACACCCTAGTCTCCCCACCTAAGCTCCCCGTCACCACCACCATCCCCACGCATTGCCGCTGCCCGCGTTGTAGTGAGAGTAATCCAACCAAAGATCTATGTACATAAGAGCTCCTTTTCCTAGGTCTGTTCTTTTTAGCTGAAACTTATAACTTTTGGCTGCGGCTTGTGGTTTTTTAGCTATTTGTGCGAGAGATTACAGAGTAACAGAAATTCACGTGCAGTTTTTACCGATATAAATGAAGTCAGTACTGTATGTACTACAATTAACTAGTAGACACTATCTTGAAAATATACTCCATTTAAAATCTAGTTACTGTAGAAAAGTCGAAAAGTAGTTTTTAGATACTGAAAAGAACATGCCAAGGACTAGTACCTGCATTCTTGTCCTACTTATCTTCTGTCCACCCATTTTTTTTTCTTTGGGAGAATAAAGAAGGGGGCTTACCATGATATATCTACATAAGATTCTCCACTTTCAGACTGAGATATTCCTCTAGAAATGGAGTTTCCAGAATGATTTATTCCAAAGATTTGGGCACACTATCTCGCTGATGTGCGTCGGATGATCAAGCGATTTTTTTTCTCAAGGATGTTAAGATCATTTGTTTTTGTTGGACACAATGTAAAGTAGTAAGTAGCTTCTTAGGGAGACCTGGTTCTTCATCCGGTTGAAATTTCTAGCAAGGGTCTGTTTGAAAAAAAGAGTCATGCGTTCCAAACAGCGCCTAAGTTTTTGCTTGTGTAACGCCCCCGTTTCCAAGGGCGCCTGGGACACGGCATTCCGCAACTATTCACGCTTGAACAGTTATGGAACGTCGCGCAAGAGTGTACCATCACATGCTTACAACAAAAGTCCAACTTTATATTACAAGATATGGTTAAACAACCCAGTTTTACTGCAGCGGGGCGTGCAAGCCCAAAGTATATTACATCACATAAACTCCAAGGAAAGCTCGAGCGCGGCGGAGACCTAGAACCAAGGGTCCTCGTCGAAGAAAGGCATCTCTGGGGCTTCCTCAACGGGGAGACCTTCGCCAGCGTCTTGATCTTCTGAAGGGTTTAGCAAGCCGTGAGCTAACCAGCTCAGCAAGTCACAACGGGAAAACCCTAGCTTATCTACTTGCACGGATCAACAAAGGAAGGGAGTATACTTGGTTTATTAACTTTGAGTGGATGCAGTTTTATTTGTAAACATTTTTAGAAATTTCAGAAATTGACAACTACTCCTTAAGATTAAGGGGTTTTCATGAAAAGTTAATTAACCAACTAATCCAGTTAAAACACTTCCAAACACTACTTAAGCTTCGCTGCTGGAATCACCCAAGTGACACAGCTCCATTAACTGGGAGCACGGCGTATTCGAATACCATTTGAATGACTCTGCAGAGTTGCCCAATTTTACCCACATGCAACCTTAACCCTCATGACTGAGTTAAGAAACCGGGTCTTTTCGCTGCTCAACTCTTAGTATACACTCCACCTGACAGGTTCGGAATCCGCACAACCTCGGGTATCCGTTGGCCACCACGAAACACTGGGCCCGAGTAGTGGGGACCTATCGTTGTCTTAGTCCGAATCTGCGATCCACACCGACTCCCAATGCAGGGCTTCACTTAAGTTGAGCAGGTACTAAACCAGAGTTGACAAATCAACACCTGTGGTTGAGCGATCACTATGTCATTTGCTCGGCATAAGGGTCTAGTCCTTATATTTTCACGAGGTCCGCAACCTCCACCCTAGGGTAAAACGGTGGGCGAAGACCGTCTCCCAGTTTCCCACAACACTCTTACCCTAAACTGTGCACGCTTGCACCACCACCCTAGGGTACGGTGTCCCATACCACCCTACCCTAACTCCGAGTTTTCCAAATCTAACGGCCCACGGCCACAACCTTAGTAGAGTAAAGATTTTGTGTGAAGGTAAATAACCTACAGGTAATTATATTACACTTATGGTAATTCTAGGGTTACAAGGGCGGGGCTACAAGTTTAACATGGCATTTATCGGTGGCAGGTTTTATCTACATAGCGTGTCATTCTAAACATTTATTTTACGCAAACTAGCATTTCACAACTAACAATAATGCAAGTAACATAATAACATAATTAAACAACATGGGATACAATATGATCAAGGTTCTGCGACTTGCCGTGAATCTGGATGATCTCGACGATCTGGAAAGTAGCAACTCCTGAATCCTGGTCCTGCACCGAAGCTTTCGGAATCTCCGAAACTAGCGTAAACACACAAAAATAACATAAGTCCGGCTTGAGCCTAATCAAGCGAGGAAAAATAATCTATGAAAAAAGGAGTAAATGCGTAAATATTCAACTGGGGAATTTTTGGAATTTTTCTGGGATGAATTTGGGAAAATTGAGGTAAAAAATGGATTCAGGGCATCAAAGTGAGCAAAGTGGTGAAATTTGGGAATTTTTGGGATTTTCTGTGATTTTCTAGGATTTATTTGGATTTTCTGGATTTTTGGAAATTAATAAATACCTGAAAAATCGAATGAACAGTGTCAGGCCGGCCTTCTGCTACAGTGCAACTTGCGCGCCTGGAGGTGGGCCGCGCGGCCAAAGGCCCGCGCGCTCGCCTCGCCCCGGCCGATGGTTGCCACGCGGCAGGAGCGGACGACGGCGATGCGGGGAGATCGGGCGGGTGGAATGAACTGCGGGGAGGGATCGGACGGCAGTGGAGGGGGCTGGATCGGGCGGATGCGGAGGGTGGAGTTAAGTGGCATTGGACGGCTGCGGAGAGGTGCCATCCGACGGTTGAGGTTAAATGGCAACGGGAGGGAGTGGATGGAGGGGATGGGGCCACGTCGGTCTTCATCAACCTCCCACCGTGCGCGCTTCGCCGCGGGGCAGAGGGGCGGAGCTGCTGCACTCCGGCGACGGCAAGGGTCTCCGGTGGCCAGGGAGGGTTCTACCGGGTAGGGCTCGACATGGGGAACTCATTTTTGGGGCTTGGGAGGCGAGGGGATCAATGGTGGAGGTTGGAGGCAGAAGGGGGGTGTTTTGGCTCCATGGCGGCGCAAGAGCTCACCGATGGCGATCTGTCTAATTGGAGGGTAATTTCACGGTTAAAGGGGCTTAGGGCTCACAATGACGGCGGCGGGTTCAGCTGGGAGACCTTCTGGGAAGCTGTCCACGGTGAGGTGCTTCTGCCGGAGGAGAGCTTCGACGTCGGCGCACCACAGGGCTCCACCTGGCCAGAGGAGTGCACCAAAGTAATGAGGGGACAGTGAAGGTGCTCTGGGCGCAAGGAATCGAAGAATGAGGGGGAGGAGAAGAAGATAAGTTCACGGGGGTTGCCGGCGCGGGGGAGAGTAGCGACGGCGAGGGGAGCAATGCAGCTCTGATCGGTAGCTTCTGGAGGTACTTGGGAGTGACAGGAAGCAAAAGAGGGCGGTGGGGAGGCTTGGGATGCACGGGAGTGCGAGGGAGCAGAGGGGCGGCTTTAAGCCTCGGCGGAGGGGAATGAAAACGAGGGAGAGGGGAATGGGCGCGGCACCGAAGGTCAAGGGAGGTGACGGGGAGCTGACGGGCGTCGCCTCGGAGTGGAGGGGAGGCGTCCGGCTCTGCGCGCGCGAGTAATGGCGAGGAGACGAGAGGGGGAGCAGGTGGCCGAACGCACAGGCGAAGCGCGCTCTCTCGCGCGGAGGAGACAGGCGGCAACTGGCAGGTGGGACCAAGGGAGGGAGGCGGCGACGCGTGGCGAGGGGAGGCGCCGCTGGTTTTGGACTGGTTGGCGTCGGGGTGACGTGGCGAGCGAAACCAGGGGCGTGAGCGCGGGCGCAGCGCGCAGCGCGAGCACGTGCGCGAGGGAGAAGGCGGGGAGAGAGGGGGCGCCGGCGGGGAGAGGGAGACAGAGAAAAGGAGAGGGCGCCAAGGCAAAGGAGAAAACGGAAATGCCGAAAAAGGAAGGCGGTTTCCGGGAGACTTTCCAAAAAGGGAAAGTTGCCAAAAATCACTCAAAAATTCAGCAAAAATCCAGGAAAAATTTTATTTGAATTTTTGGGAAGGCGAGGAGCGTGGAGGTGTAGTAGTTGACGAAGGCGAAGAGGAGCATGACGGCGGGGCCAACGACCCAGCCGAGCTGTGCGATGGCCCAGGCGAGGGAGAGCACCCCGGAGCCGAAGACGGCAGTGATGATGTGCGTGCTGGCCATCCAGAACGTGCCCGTCCGGTGCGGGCGCCCGTCGTCGTCCAGCCACGCCTCCGCCCCGGCGTTTCCCGTCTCCACCGACACCTCCATTGGCGCCACCACGTGCTTGCTCCCACTCCCGCCGCTGTTGTGCGACGCCGCTATTGCTCTCTTATCTACCTAGCTACAGAAGAACCGATCGCGTGCGGTAGTGGTGGCTGAGCAAAATGGGGAGGGGGTATATATAGCGTGTCTGCTAGATCTGGTTAGTCTTTTGATGTGAACCTCCACTTCAACTGAAATGTGGGTCCAAGAACACTTGTGAGCCTGTACATGCACAGTAAGCAAATGCTAGGCCAGGGAACGAAGGTGCGTTGACGGACTTGAGGCAAAAGGGAAGTGCAAATGCTAGGGACAAGGGACTTGGCAAGAAGGGACTTGAGGCAAACGGGACTAGTGAGCCTGTACATGCTAGGGAACAACGGCGCGTCAACGGACTTGAACCTGTACATATTTAGGGTCAGTTTGCGGTTGCGTGTTGTGTTATACCGGACCGTGAAATCTAGTTAGTTATCAGGATATATACTACTACTAGTAAGATTTTGCTATTATGCCTTGTAAAAATATGCTTCCACGTAACTATTATGTCCAAAAGTAGAAAAATAATTAAGTGATTTTGAAAGGCCACTTCAAATCTGCAATACCAAACGGAGCTGCAGTTAATAATTAGTTTTGTAGGAACGAATTTGTTATTTGGATGAATGATCCCTAGAAAAAAAAAAGAACGAGATTTTACTCCTCGGCCTGTTTCGAATTGTGAAGTGCTTAATCCAAAAATCGTGCTTTTATGCCTTTAATCTAATTTGTTACAAGAACAAATGTAACAAATCTCATTTTGGAGTTGCCTGTACATGCCGAGCCGATGATCGCGCCCTTTTTCCCCATCATTCGTGTCAATCAACGGCAGCGAGTCGGAAACGAGAGCTAAGATATGTGTTGTAATCACTCCAGGATCAGATCGCCTTCTTCCACTGCCACGGCAATGAAAGTCTTCACCGAACTCTGCCACGGCAGAGGAACTTCCCACCGGGCGCTGTCACGGCAGAGAGTTGCAGCCGATCTTCAGAAAACTTGCACCTTGCCGGATCATCTACAGTATAGCGATGGCCATGTGCAGAAAACAAAGAACGCAGAGCAAAAACACCCAGATAGCAGAGCAGGAAGACAGGGGCTTGCGGTGCCAAAACAGCCAGCACCTTTTCTATGTTTTCTTCCTTCTATATTACGGCAAAACTGGAAACCGATTACAAATTCAAAACTGAATTAATACTTTCTAAACTTCCTATCTGCAAGCAAAGGAAAGTTGTCGTCCACTTAAAAGGAAACTAAAGCACGGCTTATCTCCAGCCGTATGGACTCCAAACCCAAAAACTTCAGAAACAAAAAAACTGATTCTGACAGAGACCCAAACTGACTCGGATGCAAACACAACCAAAAGCTAACTCGACAACATTACTTACATCAATCTCTCCCTAATCTTGTTGAGTAACCTCAACCATGCCAAGCTTTCTCCTCATCTCTAGAAATCTGACCCGGCCGAGTGATTTTGTCAATATATCGGCCAGTTGCTCATCCGCACTAACATGTTCAATAGCAATTTTTCCTTCTTCCACACGGTCCCTTATAAAATGATACTGAGTGTCTATATGTTTGCTTTGGTCATGATAAACAGGATTCTTGCTCAATGATATTGCTGATTTGTTATCTACCATGAGCACCACCTTTTGCACTTCCTTCTTCAAAAGTTCTCCCAGTAACCGGCCAAGCCAAATGCCCTGACAAGTTGCCGATGTCACAGCTATGCATTCAGCTTCACAAGACGAAAGTGCTACAACCTTTTTGCTTCTAAGATTGCCAACTCACCAGATTTCTTCCCAACACATACATTACACCGGTTGTGCTCTTCTGATTGTCAATATCTCCCGCCATATCACTGTCACTATAACCGGTCAGATTTGGTTCTTCATTGGTTGCTCTCCCATAATAACAACCATACCTAGTTGCACCACGAATGTATATGAGTATATGCTTCACTGCAGACATGTGTTCTTGTGTGGGATTTTCCATAAATCAACTGACATAACCGACTGCATAGGCTATGTCTGGTCAGGTATGAACCAAGTACCTTAGGCTTCCAACAATGTTCCGATATTGTGTAACATCAATAGGAGGACCGCGGCTTACCTTGCTAAGCTTTAGTCAATTTTCCGTTGGAGTTTGACATGGATTGCAAGCTTCAATGCCACACTTCTCCAGAATTTTCAGAGCATATGCAGATTGACAAATTGAGTTGCCGGTTTTGGATTGCTTCACTTCAATGCCAAGGTAATAAGTCAATAGTCCCAAGTCTGTCATCTTGAACAGCTTCAACATTAACTCTTTAAACTTCCCAATTTCCCTTGGATCAGTCCCTGTGATGATTAAATCATCCACATATACTCCCACAATCAACCTTGTACCTTCATTCCCTCTTGTACAAACTGCATGTTCAGTTTTGCTTCTTCTGAAACCAAGTGACAGCAAGCTTTTGTCCAGCTTCACACTCCAAGCATGTAGTGCCTGTTTCAACCCGTATAGAGCTTTGTTGAGTTTGAACACCTTCCTTGGCTGTGCTTCATTCACAAAATCTGGAGGTCGAGCCATATAAACTTCCTCTTCTATTTCTCCATTCAAGAAAGCTGTTTTCATATCCATGTGATGGATTTCTCAACTGCCTGCCAATGCGATGAGCACTCGAATTGTCTCCATATGAGCCATCGGTGCGAAGACTTCCTCATAATCCACCCCATGCTTTTGCACATATCCTTTTGCTACGAGTCATGCCTTATGCTTCACAACAACTCTTTGAGAATCCTTCTTGACTTTATACACCCACTTTAGGCTAATGGCTTGGTGACCTTGGCAGATCCACAAGTTTCCAAGTGTTATTCTCCTCAATCGACTTCATCTCTTCTTGCATTGCAATTCTCCAATGCTCATTATGTTTGGCATCTTCATAGCTTTCAGGTTCTTCGGTTGCAGTATAGAAGAGCATCCCTCCAGTCTGTACAGGTTTGGTCTGAGCATAAATTTCATTGATGCTTCTCATCTTCAGTGGTCTGTCAACTGAACATTCTTCATTGTCTTCCCCTATTGAATGTATTGTCGGTTCTGCAGGGGGATTCCCGTGAGGTTTAGTAGCCTCTGCTTCTGCTGAGGGCAGACTTTGGGGACTTTGGGGTGAACCAAACTCTGCCTCCTCCATGTCAGCACCTTCTAACACCTGGTCACTTGCTATTTTCACACTGAAAGTGATCCAATTCTGTATGTTTTCTTCCACACCTCGGTGTTCTTCCCAAATCCAATGCTTGTCTTCTTGAAAGACCACATCCCAGCTTACATGGACTCTCCCCTCCTCTGGATCAAACAGCCAGCAGGCTTTGCTTCTAGGTTCTGAACCGAGGTACACTGTTTTCTTACTTCTATCATCTAACTTCTTCAAGTGTGTATTGACTTTCGCATATGCAAGACAACCGAATACGTTTAAATGATTGATATTCGGTTTCCTCCTCATCCAAGCTTCATAAGGCATGATCCCATCAAGTGCTCTTGTGGTGACATGATTGAGGATATAAACTGAGTGCCTCACCGCTTCAGCCCACAATCTATCCGGCGAGAATTTACTCTTCAATAAGCTTCGCGCCATAGCCATCACAGTAATATTTCGCCATTCTACAACTCCATTTTGTTGAGGTGAATAAGGAGCTGTGAAATATCTTGTGATACCTTTTGGCTCACAGATTGAACTGAATTCTTTTGATAAGAATTCTCCTCCCCGTTCTGATCTCACAGTCTTCACTTTATATTCACTTTCATTCTCCACTTGTGTTACAAACTTCTGAAAATATATTTTTGCCTCCTCTTTGCTCTTCAACAGATAAACCCACATGAATCTTGAGTGATCATCCACCACCAACATAAAGTACTGATTCCCAGCATTGGTTCATGGAGTAATCGGCTCGCATAAATCAATATGTACTAGTTCCAAAGAACATGTTGCTCTGAATTGTGCTTGTGATGGAAACGGGCTGCGAGCTTGCTTTGCCACCAAACATCCTTCACAAAGCTAAGCTGGATGCTCCATCTCCTTGTCTACCATTGCTTTAAGACTTTGAAAGTTTGTGTGTCCAAGCCTAGCATGCCACAACCAAGCAATGTCTTCAGCCAAGATCTTCAAGCACACTGCCCTGCAGATTTCAAGTGGTATTTTATACAACTGATTTGCTGATCTTTTCACTTTCATTAACAACTGTGCTCTTCTCTCAAAACTTTCAGGAAATTGTTTTCTAGCTCAATTCGGCACCCTTCTTCAGTCAATTGCCCCAAGCTTATAATGTTGCTCTAGAGATTTGGTATATAATATACCTCGGGCAACAATTTTTTTATCACCATTCTTGCACTTCAAAAGAATTGAGCCTTTACCTTTAATCTGGACAGATGATCCATCCCCAAACTTCACTTGCCCAAATATCCTCTCATCAAGTTCATGAAACAAAGAACTTTTACCCGTCATATGGTTGCTTGCCCCATTATCCAAATACCAGTCAACCGGCTGTAGTTTGGATTTATCCCCATTCTTCAAACTTGGAAACACACCTTCTTCATTCAACATCACCATGGCCGAAGTCTCCTCTGCACAAAGGGACAATAGCAATGTCGGCTCATCGTCTTCATTTGCACAGATTAGATTGGCTTCTTCAGTCTTCTTCTTGCTCCTGCAGTATGCAGCATAATGCTCATACTTTTCACAATTGTGACATTTGAAATGGCCTCAGCACTCTGCATAATAATGGCCGAATTTCTCACACTCGAAGCACTGAATGTGAGACTTGTCATCTCCACCACACCCTGGCTTCTCACCACGGCTTCCTCTTCCCCCTCGGCCGAACTGGCCTCCATGGCCTCTCTGAGTAGATTGCCAACATCCACAACCGTGTCCTTGGCTATTTGATGCACCACGTCCACCCCTCACTGGTGGTCCTCCATGAGATTGCCTACCACCTCTTCCAGCATCCCCCTTCATGAGTGATGCTTGTTCGTTGCATGTTTGGTAACTCTTTAGAAGTTGTTCATGCGCCTTGAGTGAGCTCGTGACCTCCTCTAACTTCATCTTCGCAAGGTCTTATGAGTACAAGAGTGTGGTTTCCACCAGAAGAAACCTCTCCGGCAGTACACGCAAATACTTCTTCACGGCAACCTCATCCTTGTAATACCCAGATTTCATAATCCGGATCCTACTGTGTTTAGCTGCACTATTCCCTGGATCAGTAGATAGTGCACACAGTTACAGTTATGGACATCAAAATACATATCATGCGAAAACATAAATATAATAGTAAACTTACTCATGGGCCGATGAGGCCGAAATCATTAAATTGCATCAGCGGAAGAATGAAACACACAGGTGGGACCTTCAGGACATGCCCACAGGCAGCCAACTGGAGGTTCGCGGCCTAGCCCTCGACATCTTCATCTTCTCTGCCAGCTTGTCCAATCTTGTTGCTGAGGCGAGGTGATTTGATTCCTGATTCTGAATTTTGTCGTAAAAGCGAGCGTGAGCACTCCAACCCCATGCTCCGCGAGCCAATACACAGAATGCAAATAAATAGTATGCATGGCTTAACAAAGGAGAAGCTCGGGTTATTTTGTTTGCCAAAAAAATCGCTTTTGGTAGCATTATCATGATTTAGTAATAGTATTTTTGTTGTTACCTAAACTCCACACAACAATTGCCATAATTGACTTAATCCACCAAAATACCACCGATCTCTTTCTTTCTATATTGATTACTATCTAACCCTCAAAACCGTGAGCGACATCATTTAATTATTCCACCGATCATACAATCTCTATATGGTTTGCTGTCTAAAACTCTAAACAGCGACAATCATCGATTATACAATCCACCAATCAATTGCTGCCAAGTCACCAATCAACGAGTATCATAATGTACATAATCCACCGAGCGATTGCTGCCTAAAACCCCAAACAAGTAATGTCATCTTTTATATAATATCACTTAATTAATCCACCAATATCTTTTGTATTCTAATCCCTAACAATCCAATCCTTTTTATTATTGATCCACAACCATAATTTGCTCTTCCAATTATCAACCTTATTATCCATTATCCATCTCTAACTACTTTGCTATTGTACCTCCACCAAGACTAACATTGATCAAATCTACGAATCGCTAGTATACCTCCACCAAGAGTATCATTGATCAGATTTAGGATTCTCTATTAAATATCCACCAAGAATATCATTGATCAGGTCTATGATTCACTAATATATATATCCACCAAGAATATCATTGATCCAGTTTAATCTCCTATAGTTATTTTCATACCTCCAAATTTCCAGAAAATCAATTCATCCATCTAGAAATTGTTCAAATCCTGTTAATCCCAATATTATCAACATCTCCCAAGAATTTATATCAAATATCAGTGTTGTAATCCAACCATTGCCTTCGCATTACCTAATACTCCAAAAATCGTATAATTCATCTATCTAGTCTATAAATCCATTTGGGCTCCACCCATTTATTTCTCCTAGACTCCACAATATCATTAACCCTCCTATGATCAATCATGAATCCACCAACTTCTTTATGTGATTACCATAAACAGCCATCTTCCTTTCTTACGACTCTATTTATTCTTCCTGACATTTTATTTGTGAGAAATGTTACCATTATTTAAAAATATAATACATAGAAATTTCCTGAGACCTAGCAGTTTTGAACAAAAGCATAATGTTCAAGAATATGCAATAATAATAGCGATCCAGAGTCCATCCACCGTTACATGGCATCCGCACCATATAGCATCTTTCAGCGTTATAGCCGCTTATCTTACCACTGGGACGACACCCAGGACAATTCAAATCAGGGCTTTCCACTGCCCTTCCACTTTTCCATTACCACCCACAAAGTTTTTTTGAAATAGAACTATATCTGGTTAAGTTCCCATGTCCGCCCTTGACCGTGGGCACGACTATTCGAATAGTTTTGACTCTGCAGAGTTTGTACACTTTCACCACAAGAGACAATCAACTCATTGCTCCACACGATTCCTTAGAAGTGTGGTTGAGCAGACCATCACAGTGACTTTTCAAATAATCTAAACCCTTTTGTCACCTCACATTATGGGTAGCCGCCCACTTGCGGTGGGTCCCATCTGTGCGCGGGATGTTTCCCACAGCCACTAACGCAGCTCGGGCTTCTACTTCCCGCAACGTTAGGACAGCTGGAAAACTTCACCCTCCACTGGTGTCCCTTCAGGCCCCCTTGCCATAGCGTAACCCCATCAATCCACTACCAGTGAGATGAGTCCGTGGTTTCGATAAGTCTACTTAGCCAAGTTGTATTTTACAGACTTGTGGTTGTACTGTTTTACACAGGAGGTCATGACAAGATTCAGTCCTTATTGGTATCTGGGCGGTCTACCACTAACCCACTTTGTGCTTCCACTGCACCACACATACACACCCTCGAACCAATCCGCCCATATATTTAAGCAGGTTGGGGATTTTGGGAGTGTAAAATAATCATATTAAATGTACCAGTCATTATCATCATGACTTCCCAAACCAGTTTCTCATGATTAAAAATGGCAATGATGTTTGAGGCATTTCAGCGCCCCCTGAGTATTCATGCAGTACTAAGCATAGCATATCATTAGGGACTTATTTTCGAAATGTTACTACTATATTTTTGCTAGGGCGACAAGGTTCACACATTCAAATATTCCAAAGGAGGGGTAATATTATTCAAGGTAAACAATGGGCACATAACTAGAATATTAAATTAAACATGTATTTACATATAAAATAACAGCATGCAATTTGATAATTTAAAACAAAGTAATTTGCAGAAAATGTAGGTTCAACATGATCAAAGTATTGACTCGCCTGGCGCGGTTTACCGCGATCTTAAGCTCACACAAAGTCGTCTCATGCGATGATCTTTAATTCCTGGTCTTCATCGATCTTGTTCTCGCTTGATCCATAGAATCTTCAGGACTTCAGTTTCTCATTACGTGCTAAATGACTGAGTACAAATAAAAGCAAATAACTCAAAAGATCCGAATAAATCCGAATAAACTCAATTTAGTGTTATTATGAGTTCATGGGTATTTTGAGGTCCGTTCGATTGGGCGTAGAGTATTTGATGTAGTCGAAGGGGTTGGAGCGAAGTGATAAATGGCTAGAAAAAATCCGTCGAGACGGATGCCCAGGACGGTTTGCAATGAAGAAATATTCATAGAAATATTCCTTCTTCGGGTCAAAGATGACTAGTTATAGTTGATAGTGGGATTCCACAATTTGATCTTTGACTTAATTTATTTTATCATTTTTATTAAGGTAATCCCATGGGTCAAGTTGGACATATAGGTAGGTGTATGAATTTTAGTTGGGTATTAAGTATTGTATTGGATGTTCTATTTATGAATCTGAAGCCGGATTCCCGAGATGACGTATACGACTTTTAGTTCGTTGAATTAATTCATGTCGCTAGTAATTTGATAGGTAGCATTTCATGCGGTCCTAATTAGTTACTAGCGTAATTGGTTAAATGTTTACTTTAGAGCACCTATATGTTTGCGAGACTATTTCGATGCTTGGTGACTCATGGCCATTATATTCTAGCACTTATATGTTAGAGCTTCCATTCAAGATTTTATGGTCGGCCATATGCTAATAATAAGGTCTATATTTTCAATAGGGTCTGTGGTGTATACGAAAATGGTACTAACATATTTACTAGTGGGCTGCATACTCATCATTCGCCTTTTATTTAACTATATATTTATATGTATTTGCTTAGAAGAGTCTCTAATTTCAAATGGACACTCTATTTTAAATACTATTAACATTTTGTTTAATTCATGTTCCTGACTGGTTATTATTATTCACCTCCGGAACCTTTGATGATTGTCCATATCTACAATGGTATCTTTCTACCACTTCCATAAATTTTAAGTGTGGTATTTTAATTGCGTTACATGTGCATATTGGCTAACTATCTTGATATGAACTTAATCGTTATTTTTATTTTAATTGAGGTTCTTGTAATGCTTGGACATCTATACCGAAACCATCTTCTATTAATGCTCTTTTATCCATATTTAGATTTAAAATAAGTAATATGGGCACCTTAACTATTTATACATGGCGATTAACCTGATTTTTAAATCTTTATTACTGTTATTTATGCCCTAACCAAATTTTGTTAGCCTCCATGCACACATTGCTAAGCTTCCTCAATTATTTTTGGGCTGGAATGGCAAAAGGGGCAACAAACAAAATAGCTAAAATAAGAATGTGGCCGAAGGAGGGGGAAAACTCGAAAACGGGACTTCTAGTTATTGCGCAGAGCGACTGGCCAACTGGGCTACTACCTTCATGTGACAGGATGATCCCGCATATGGTTAAGAGGTAGGGGGTGGCTGGGTGCCCCAAAACAGAGGAGGTGGCGTGGCATCTCCGGCGTCGGCAGCGCCGGCGGGGCAAGGCTTGGGATCCGGCCGCGACGAGTAGAATGGAACCCCGGGATGCTAGGCAGGCCAGTGGTGCCCAAATTTCGGTTTGGGCGGCGAGGCAGCGTGGCCGCGAAGGCTCACAGCGGCCGGCCACGGAGGGGAGAGGGTCAACGGCGGCGCCGATGCGGGAGAGAAGGAACTGAGGCGAGCATGAGCAACAGGGAGTTACGGGAGGGCTTACCGTGCGGTTGGTCAGGCCGGGGAGGTACCGAGGCACGCTGGCGGTGGAAGGCAGGGTCGCGCGGTGGTGGCGCTCGGCGCCGGCGAGCTGGGGTGGGCCGCAGCTCCGGCCATGGCGGGGAAAAGACTCGGGGCACCGTAGTGACGCTCCCACCACAAGGAATCGGGGAAAGCTTGCATGAAGAGGGGGTGGCACCGGCGGCGGCGGCTTTGGTCGGAGACGAGGAAGAGGGGCACCCCGGCGAGCTCGGCGCGTGGTTTTTCGATTAAGCCGGAGGGAAAGGAAGTGGGGAGTGGGGGAACGTCGAGAAGTGGTCGGAAAGGCGGGGTTTCGTCAGAGCGGCCGGGGCGGCGTGGAGGCGCGGCGGCTGGTGCGGGTTCTGGTGGGCTTCGGCTCGGGGAGGAGAGATGGAGGGCAAGCATTTGGGGCGTCGGGCACCTTATAGCCGAATGGATGGAAGGCGTTGCCACTGAGGTAGGGTGGAGCTGGCTGAGGACCGGGCGGCGGGGAATGTCCGACAGGCAAGGACTTGGCGCGGGGCTCGGCGTGCGAAGCCGCGGGGCTCGACGCGCGCAGCAGCTTTTGCGATGGATGTGACGAGGCAAGAAGAGAGGAAAAGACCACTCGGCACAGAGGAAAAAGAATGGGGCAAGCAGGAAGAAAGTGACGCGGAGTTTGCCTGGCCACAGAAGGGGGAGAAGGAGAAAAGAAGGAGGTGCGGGCGTCCGGGAGAGAAGAGGAAGAAAGGAGACAGGCGCGTAGGGGGTTGGGCCCAGCGGCAGTGGGAGAGGGAGGAGGGCAGGCTGACCTGTGCGCAGGGAAAAAGGTAGGAGAGAGGGAAGGGGTGGGGCCCGCATACAAGAGAAAGAGGGGATAAGGGAAAGAGTAGAAAAAGGTTGAGGCCATGGTTTTGTAAATAGGGGGAAATGAATGATAAACTGGGGAATTGGGTTTCTATTCCCCACTCAAAATTATTAATTTCAATTCTTTCCTAAAATTTAGGTTTTAAATTTCTAACCTATTAAAATGTGAGTTGTTAGTGCTTCCTTAGCCATTGCTTCTCTAATTGGATTTCAATTCTTGATGTCCATTGTTTAGCACCTAAGTTTTTAATTTGTATATTATTTTATTGACTAGAGTTTGAATTCAAGATGTTGGCATTCTGATTTCTTGTTCTGTAATGGCACTTTCTGTTTTTAATGATTTACAATATTATTATTTGCATTTGGGAGTATTCTTGATTATTAATTTGTATGGCATAAAGCTAAAAATAAATTCCAATAAATGTTCAAAAAAATTATCACCAGCAAAACGCAAGAAATATTTTTAAAATTATGTATTTTGAATATCCAAATTTTGGGATGTTACAATCCTCCAACTTGTCGCCAAGAGATTTGATCTCATTGAAAACCGCATTGAACTTCCTGGTGAACTCCTCCACCGATTGGTTCTCTCCCATTTGCATTGCCTCAAATTTGCTCCGTAGAGTTTGGAGCCAAACTTCCTTTACCCTTTCAACACCTTCATGCATGGTTTGAAGTGCTGCCCAAGCCTCTTGTGCCGTCTCTTTACCGATCAATTGCCACATCATCAAATCGGGTACTACTTGGTAGATCACTGCCAATGCCATCTGATCCAAACGGTCATCCACCTCCTTGTCTTTCCCCTTTGGATCAACTACGCCCCAGACTTCCTAGGCACACTTATTGGCCTTCATATTCATAGACCAAACTAGATAGTTATCCGGAGTGAGAAGAGGATATTGCAGTGATACGGAGCTCTCCTTGGACTTTAATGACTCTCCCATGGATTTGATACCAATTGTTGTAATCACTCCAAGCGGTAGGCGACGGTGCAGCACAGGCGGCGACAGCGGCCAGCTGACAGCGATGGTGGTGGCTAGAGTGGCCATGACTATTTCTTTTCACTGTCACATGTTCGGCCAGTCAGATGCACGGTCGAATCACATGTTTGCACGGCAGTTTTGTTGGGTCGTGTTGTGGAACATGGTTGCCCAACCGAACAAAAATTCACACGGCGAAAGGGGCGGACAAACCTATTTCTCTCGATCAAGCAAATCTCATGTTTTCTCTTGTCAATTCCAACTAGACCGTGTCTGATTCATCTCTGTTCCACTTTGTAGGTTCGCACATGGCTTTCGAGGGAACGTTCGGATAGTTGCACACCCTGGATCCTTCATGCAGCGCGTCCACCAAGCGTGCTCAAGGCTTGTACCTCGTGGCCGTGACCTTTTCGTTTCGCATACCGCGTGTTTTCAGATTGCTTGTCACCTTACCACTGAGTACAATTATCCTATCACTCGTTTGCTTGGTTATTATCATATCACTAAAGTTACCTAGCTAATATCATATCACTAACGTTACCTGGCTAATATCATATCACCAAAGTTAACTGGCTAATATCATATCACTAAAGTTATCTAGCTATTAGCATACAACTAAACCTTACCTAGTTAGTATCACATCACCAATGCTTGCCTAATTGCTATCATATTACTAATACTTGCCTGGTTATAGACTTCTAATATTGTTGTGGCTACTAACCAAACAGTAAAGTAGGAGAGTAGTGGAGTGGTTGTGATGAATGAACAATGCTTGCCCCTTCTCCATGTCCAGGGCGTATATATATCACTGTAAATCATAATTACAATATTGCCCCTACAGCTATACAGCTCCTAGAAGGGCATACATGTCTTTACACATGCCACATTGGGCCATACAATTCCCCCAAACAGGCAGAATGGACTCAGGTGGGGGCTACCCCTACTACAGGAGCCTCTCATGATAAAGAGATTCTCACAGGCTGAAACCATGCCACCGAGCCCTTGGCCCCCTCCGTCCTTGCGGCCTGTGTTGCGATTCGTTGTGGGCTTAACAGGCTGAAGCCTGTGCGCTAGCTGACCGAAGTCGTACCACCCCTTCGCGTGCAGTGGGACACGCAACGAAGTGTCGTTGGTGTGTTGTTCGGCCCCAGTTGGAGTTTGACCATGGTCGTGCAGGAGTTCATGGCATCGTGGGACACGTGTACACGCATGATTGGAGGGTTGTGCGTTGTCAGTTTTTGCTGGTTGCACTTCCTAATCGTGGGGGAGCCAAACATGCTTTAAAACTACGGTCGCCATCGCGTCACTATCCTTCATGCTTGACTAGTTGCGACAGTACTAGCTTTTCACCACTACTCCCATGCGCACTGCTGCCATATACGCCGCTTGCTGTCGCCATCCACCGCCTCCATATCTCTTCCTTTCGCCGACCACATTTGGTAGACGGTTCTGTGAGAGGCCGAGCCGGAAGCCTGTTGTTGCTCGTCGTAGTCTGTCGGCCAGCGTTGTGTGGAGTACTATAGTGGAAATGGCTCGAGGTGATGATCACTCTCACCGGCTGAGCGGTGGCGCATTATTGAGCCGCTGCAGTTCTTCTAGCCGTTGTAGTTCGTCGGTGACCGAGATGGAGTATGAATTGGTTGGGCGCGACCCTTCGCTGGCGAATAAGCATTGGAGCGCAACGAGGAAGCTCAACAGCGTCTGCTTGAATATGCTGGGGCAGAGCCTGGTGACCGAGGAGACCATCCGGTCTCTTTTACACGAAGGGAAGCTTTTAGACCGCGATGCAGTTCATCTACCCTCCGTCGACGAGATGGAGCTGCACCCTGCGAGTCGGAGGCTGTGGTCTTCATCTCTTATCTTGAGGCTGGGCTCCGATTCCCCTCCACCATGTTCGATAGTGAGGTGCTGCGGATGTACAGGCTAGAGCTGTTGTACCTGACTCCAAATGCGCTGGTCCGTCTAGCTGTGTACTACTGGGCTTCGCGAACGGAGACAGTGTGGCCTAGCTCACATCTATTCGCGTTTCTTCATGATGCATGCTGCCAGCCAAAGAAGCTGAACAGAGGGGAGTATTCCAACTTCACGAGCATCAACTTCGTGCTGTGTTCGGCATGCACGAAGCTGTTCCCCACGAATGCAACCCGACTGAAGTGGGAGTCGAATTGGATGCAGTGGTGGTTCTACCACCGCGTGGAGGGCGGTAGTAGCTTGATGTGGACGGGTCATTTGACGGACTTCAACACTTCCCCTTCGGTGGCCCTCGACTGCGATGACGATCACTGAGCGCAGAGGCTGGTAGGGATTGCCCTTCGGTTCAACATGAGGGGCCTCGCAGAGGAGTACCTCATGTTTGGCGTTGCCCCGCTGGCCCACCTGTGGCACGTGCAACCTGGCCCCGCTCGCGACGATGGCATTCGGCCAACAGTCGCATCTTTACTGAGGCCCGCGCAAGCCAAGTAAGTGTTCGAACGCACCTGTTGCCCATGAAGTAGGTATTCTGTAGGTCATAACTTTAACTTTTTTATTGTTAGAGCTCCTCCTCAAGGACGCGGAGCATGCCACGACGGTGTTCCTTGGGCCGTATGTGGCCAAGGAGCACAGTCTCCGGAAGGTGGTGACGGCGAACGTCGGGCGGATAAACTGCGTGTGCGAAGCTCTTGGCACCCTGTGCCAGAGCGTGCCCTGCCAACCATTGGCCGAGCTCGCACCCGAGACGGCGACGACAAGGGGGAGGCCTCTCCTCGCCAAAGGGCCCGGTCTCCTGCCGCCAGACCGCTGAGCTCAGCGGGCGTTCTCCCCGAATGATCCGCCAAGGCTGAGACCATTGCGGCTACTGGCTCCAACTTGGCGGAATACGCCAACTTGGACCTGGAGGCAGAGGCAGACCGCGGCGCGATTGATGATAAGGGGCCCACAAGCGGTGCAGGCGATGGAGGCGATAGCCGCCATGGACCTGATGCGAACGTAGGAGAATGTGAAGTTTCGTTGCCTACACCAGGTGCGAAGGCCGACAAGGCACTTTCGGAAGCGCCGTGTGTGAAGCGCGCTCGCATAGCTTCGCCCGTAGGGGCGAGCAAGCGGTGGTGGCACTCTCGAAGGAGTTCGGCTCCGAGGCGGAAGCCGCAGGGCCTGAAGTGGAGTCCGTCATACAGGGCGCTGGTGATGCCCCCGCGGTTGCCCCTCCTACGGACACAGGCGCGGCTACTTCTCGACGATCCTCACCCATTCGGGGCGCAAGTATAAACACCTCCTTCTCCTCTCATGACTTCACGAGACTTTCCCCAATCTGCTCGCTGACACCGTCGTCAGCATTAGCAGGCCCACGGTCTCTGGGGCACGCGCAGGGCTTGAGTGACGGAACCGACCACGGGGGGACTGGCGAACCTGCCTTGGACATGTCTACGATGTCTGTCCCTGCGGAAGCCGCTGGCACGAAGCTTGGTGCTTGACCATGGCAGACTTCATCCCCTGACCCAAGGCACTGCGATCCTTCCAAGGGGCTACAGAGTGCGCGGACGCTGGTTTGGACTGACGAACGCTGTCGTTGTGAGGGCCAGAGCTCTTGGAAAGTGCTCTGGATGCCACGGAGATCAAGGTACCTGCATACACTCTTCAATTGTACTTGCATTTGTACTGATGTCACTAACTGCTGCATTATACAAGCCCTTGCCTGGGCTCGTGAACGAAGTGACCTGGGGGACCGACTCCACGCTGTGGAGTCAGAGGCCGCCACCATGCGGCAGTCCGCCGAAGACACTCATGCAGCCTGCGCATCGAAGGATGAGTGCATTTATTTCCTCAAAACCGAGGGCACGAAGGCTATCGCTAATGCGCAAGCGCTGGTGGAGCGGACCCAATGCATAGCCTCTGAAGAACGCAAGGGCCTGCTACAGCAGATCGCCGGGTTGGAGGAGGAGAAGGCCCGGTGTAACATCCCAAATTTTTGCTAAAAAAATTAATTAAATAATAAAATTGGTTAAAATAAAACTTTAAATTAAAATAAGTATGTTGTGCCTAAAGTTTGAATTTGGTTTTGCTCTGGATTTCTGTTTTTGAAAAAGCTGGATTTGAAAAGCATTTTGAGAAAAACCCAAAAATATTATTAAATAATATGATATTTTGATTTTCTATAAAAATTCTATGTCAAATTAAAAATTTGAAGTTATTTGGATTTTATTTGCTTTCCTGGATTTTCTGGAGTTTAAAAATGTATTTTTGAAATTAAAAAGTATTTTCAATATAAAATTATAGATCCAACAATAGTTGGAAATATTTTTATTAGGTTCCAAATGTCTCCAGGAGATTCTACGAATTTTTCTGGAATTTTTGGAGATTATTTGGTATTTTTTCTGAGGCTTATTGTATTTTCTGTGCTTTCTGAAAATCCAAAATCCAAAATCAAAATTAAATATTCCCTCCCTCCCTCACCGGCCGCCACGTGGACGGCCAGATTTGCGCCCACGTCACCCGCCGGATTCCGCCTCCCCTCCCTCCCCGCGCGCCACGCGTACGGGCCCGATCCGGCCACGTCGCCCTTCATCGGCCCATCCCGCCCGCTCCCTCTTTTCTCTCGCTGCCGCTGGACCCCACCTGTCGGCGCCGCTTCCCTCTCTCTCCCTTTCCCCCTCGGTCCCACCCGGCAGCTACTCCCTCCCCTTCCGCCTCTCGCTGCATCGCGGGGCCCGCATGCCAGGGGCGTCTTCCCCGCGCGACCCCGCCCTTCTTCTCCGGCCGCGCCGCCACCGGCCGTTGCGCCGCTCCCCGCCCTACCCGACGCCCTCCTCCCTCCCGCGCACGTCGCCACCACGCGCCCACTCCTCCCGCAGGACCCGCGCGCCCCCACCCGCCGAATCCGCCGCCCACCACCCACTCCCCTCCCGCAACCGCCGCCACGACCCCACCCCTCCGGCGAGAAATTCCCGGCACCTCCCTCCTCCCCGCACCCTATAAATCCCCCTCCGGGCTTCGCCCTCCCCACTCCACCTCCTCGCCCCTTACCTCTCGCTCCCGGCCGCTCCACCGCCGCCGCGCCGTGCTCACCCGCCTCCGCCGCCGCCGCCGCCAACAACGGCGAGCCATTGCCGCCGCTTCGCCCCGCCTCACGCCTCGCCGACGCCGCCCCCAGCTTCAGCGTGATGCCCCCGACCTCCTCCGCCCCTCGGCCGCCCCTCATAGCTGCCGCAGAGCCGTCCCCGCCGCCACCCGAGCTCCGCCGCCGCTCTGCGATCGCCGCCGGCCAACTCCGGCCATCCCCGGTAGTCTCCGCCCCCACCACCGCACTCCCCGTCTCCACCTCTCTCTCCTCAGCCCCTCGCCGCCGGCAGCCGGGCCGCCGTTCGCCGGCGAGCTCCCCGGGCCGGAGCTCCCCCGGCCACCCTGTCCACGTCGGCGCCCGAGTGGCAGCCACGTCGGCGCCACCTCCGCGCCAGCCGCCCCGTCAGCGCCAACCCCGCCACCCCCGCCACCTCATCCTCCTCCTGGGCCCGTGGACTCGGTCCATAGACCGGGGTCCCACCTGTCAGCAGGAGCACCCCAGGGCTGACGCATGCTGACGCAATAAAGCCGAGTTTTCCGTTTAAAAACAATTCGGCCGAAAAGAAATTCCTCGCTGACGTCATAATCCCTGATTTTCCTTTAGAAAAATAATTCCAAAAATCCAGTTTTTCCTTTTTCCCTGAATTTAATCTTCCCGGAGCCCGTTCTCCCTCGTTTTAACTCCGATTTGGCCCATTCAAATTTCTAAATTCATCAAAAATTCCTCTCTATCAATTTCTAGCCTCAATTCAAATATTTGAGTTCAATTTGAATTTAATTTGAATTTATTTGAATTTGGTGGGTTATTTTGACGTGTAGACTTCGACGATTCGGGAGATTTCTTCGACGAAGATTCAAACCAAGTTCAAGGGCAAGGCAAGTCACCCTCCTTGATCATGTTGATCCCAGAATTGCAAATAAAATTATGTTGATTTAAATTATATTGCATGCATATTTTTATTCAATGTATTTCAATTCAGTTTTAAATTTAGTTATTGTCTACTTGTTAATCCCTCCATTGAATTTGAATTCCTCAATACCTTGTCACCCTAGAATCAAACTCTAGTTAATACATTAGTGTTGGCTAGAGAGTTTAATCAAATGCTTAGTCCAGCTTAGTCATATAATTTTGTTTTGGGATGTCTTTCACATAAAATGATAACCCCTTTTACATGAAATGTTATGTACTCTTGACTTTGGTGAGTCAAGGAGGTTTATGAATCAATTGGAAAGCAAAATATTAAACCTGGTTTAGACTTAGGCAATTGGTTAGAGTGGTGGGTGCAGGCATGCCCTGTTGGTTGGAGCCGCAGTGGTTGATTGTCGTGCACGGGGGTATGTGGTTGGACCTGAGTCAATTAAGGACCGGTCTGTGAGCTACTGTTGCAAAGCCCTAATCATACTACCACATGGCTGGTATGGGACAGCCCTGGCTGAATAATTTGTGAAGTCCCAATCTGAGTCGAGTCGTAGGTTGAAAGTGAGCGTGGCTGGTGCCATGTGAAGTCTCACTTGGGCGAGCGTGGTTAAGCCATGAGAAGTCTCGTCTAGGCTCAAGAGGGGGTTCCGGTCTGGTGGATTCCTTACTGGGGTGAAACCTAAGGAAGTGTGTAAACCGGTGGCAATATGGGATGATCGTGTCTTGTGGGTAAAGCTGTACAACCTCTGCAGAGTGTATAATCTATCCTGGATAGCCGTGCCCACGGTCATGGGCATGCTGAGTAAAAGTTTTTCATGGATTAGATTTTGTTTTTCAAAATGTTTTCGAAAACCTTGTGGACAGATGGAATCCATGAGAGAATGAAAACCTTGTGGGTAGATGGATCCCATGAGAGGATGGTAACTTGTGGATGGATGGAATCCGCGAGTGTTTGAAAACGTGTGGATGGATGGAATCCATACGTGATCTTTTGGAAAAGATGGTCCGGGTGGGATGCCCGTGGATAGGTTGGTGTATGGTCGGAGCCTGCACTGACGGTATTATTTTTCTAATTCAAGTATTGCTTTTACTTACTGTATTAAATTCAGCAATTTCAATCTACTTATTGTATTTCTTAAATGCTGTTTTATGCAAACTAACCCTATGAGCCTTCCTTTGAAGCCTTTATCATTATGTTGCATTTTCCCGGGTGATTTGCGGAGTACAAGTTTGTACTCACCTTGCTTTTTCCACACAGAGGAAGATGTCGACGTCAACTACGGTGAAGATCTGGACGAGTAGGCCGCATCTTACTGTCGTTTGCCTGTGGGCAGGCATGGGCTTCGCTTTTATCATTTTGCTTCCACAGTTATTTCCTTTATTTATTTTTGCCAATGAGCATTGATGTAAGACTTGGCCATAAGGCCGTACCTTTTATTTAATATAATCAGTCATTTGTGCTTGGTATTTATCTTTGTTGTGACTGTGTGCACTAGCTGATCCTGGACTAGTGCGATTTACACAGAGGATCCAGGAGTCGTTGCTCCGGGTTCCGACACCCGGCTGCTTGCGACGATCGGGGAGAAGGACCAGGTGCTGGGCGACTCCTCGGTGGCGGCATGGAGCTCGATGCAAGCCTTGGAGAGCGCACTCTCTGACCTTGCCATCATGGTGCCTCCCCTCACCTTCGGCCCTGAGGATTTGCCTAGCACCCTTCGGAGGATCGGAGAGGCTTCAGCGCTCGCACTGAGCGCCGTGCGGTCCTTTGGCAACCACTGCTTGCTGGTGATGACCCGCATCGTCCTCATCCTTCTCCACCACTAGGGCTGCCTGTACATCGATGAGCTGGCTACCCCGTGGCTGGAGTTACCCGCTGAGAGCGGGGTAGTGTCTGGAGTAGTGCACGCGGTCCGACGTTCAGCCCGTGCCTTCCATCAGCGCATCTGGGACTACATCGGATCACTCCGGAGTGGAGTAGCTTCGCAACCTCCGCCTTGGCCGCCTACTAGCACTTGAAGGGACATCCGCGGAGCCGCTGTTTGACTGACTTGGCATCAGGGCGAACGGTGAGGGTGTGCTCGATGATGTGGTCCACCCCCTTCATATCAGCTGGTGACAACACAAAGACATCCACGTTGCTGTGAAGAACCCGGAACAGGCCCTGCTCGATCTTTGGCAGAAGGCCCTCGCTGATGAAGACTTGCTGGTCGGCGGTATGTAGGGAGACTCTCTTAGCTCCGCCGTCCGGCCTAGGCTTAGGCGTCCACCCCAGGGTGAAGGGCGCACCTGCACTGAGGGTATCGGTGACCGTATGTACTTTCCGATGGGGGCCTCGCGTACCGAGCTCTATCTAGCGAGCGAGGTCTTGATCTCCGAACACAGTGATGACGTTGTGCGGACCCGAAAGCTTCATGCATAGGAAGTTATGGTGCAGGACCGCCCTAAAGGCATTTAGGGTTGGGCGCCCCAAGATGGCGTTGTATGGGTAGGAAAGGTTGACGACGTCGAAGGTGACCTCCTCGCTTCTTGCACTGTCACCCTGCCCAAAGGACACCTGCAGCCGTATTTGACCTAGGGCTTTCAGTGATTGACCCTCGAAGCCCTGGAGTGGGATTCCTGGGGGGCCAATCTGATTCGGGGAATCCCCATTTGGTCGAAGGCTCCAACAAACAAAATTTCTGCGGAGCTGCCTCCATCGACCAGAACACGCTTGATGTCACACCCTGTGATGCCAGCCTAGATCACCAGGGGGACCTGCTGGGGGAAAATCCACCCCTTTCGCATCGGTGGCTGTGAAGGTGATATTATTTTGTGCCCAGGGCGCTCCCCTTCGCCGTGCACTCCATCTTCTCGGCCCCGGCCTCGCCTACACCCACGACCTCTGCGACCCCATCCCTGGCCAGTGGGGGCACTATCGTTGGAGCCGCCTTCAATGTCGAAAACATACCAGGCCTTCTGGGATCGGCGTTGTTAGCGATTGGAGTTGTCTTTCAGTGCGTCCTGCTTGCGCTTGGAGGTGTCCTTCGGGGAGTCTTGTGCCTGCTTGGCGTCAGAGGCCTGCTTGGTGTCGGAGGTGTCACCCCTGCATAATTGCATGTCTTCTTTGGCCCTTGCGTACTCCTCCATCTTGTCGAAGAGCTTGGCAACAGTCTTTATCGGCTTGCGTGCATTGTATTCGACCATCGGCCCTAGGCGAAGGCCTTGGATCGTTGTGTTAATGATCGTGGTCTCGTTAATGTTTTTGACTTGGCAGCAAACCTTGGTGAAATGTCTAAAGTACTCTCAAAGTTTTTTTGAGGACTTCTGCTTGATGGCGAAGAGTTGGTCCGCGTCGACCTGCTTGATGTAGTTTCCCTAGAAGTTGTTTACAGGTGGTCATGGATCTGCTCCCATGCGTAGATGGAGTTCGGTTCTATGGTAAAGAACCAGGAGAGCGCTACTCCCTGCAGCGCAAGGGGTAGCCCCTTCGCCTTGGTGGAGTCATCGCCGCCGGCAGCCTCGATGGCCGTCTCGTACACATGAACGAACTCCCTAGGGTCTGTGTCGCACTTGTACGGCTCGATAGTGGGGAACTTGAAGTCCTCTGGCCACGTCGACTGCTGCAAGCCAGCGGAGAGTGGAGACTCCATATCTACACGTCGGAGCGCAGCACAACTGGAGGTTGGGGCGTCGCGGTTGTCCGCCTGGTCACGTGTGGCCTCCACCACCGCTGCCGGTGGCGTTTGCTTGCTTCGAGCCTCCTGCTGGCTCCAAACCTCTTGCATTTCTTGCATGGTGCCTCGGAGATCAGCTAGCTCACGTTGTAGTGTGCCAAGAGCCGCCAGCAATGCGTTCTCCACCGTTGAGGCAGTTGCACCTATCGGAGCAGTGGTGCATGTTGTCGGGTTGCTGGCAAATACAACCTACTCACCGGGGCTGTTCGGCACGTCGGTGCGACAGGTCTCATGGTCGACGACGAGACCGACGTGGCCATCAGGACCACCTGTCAGCCCCACGCTGGACCCCAGGTCATTGGGCATGCCGGTGTGAGTGTCGGCGTCGGTGCTCCCACTGGCCCGAGTGCCGCTAACGAGATCAGCTACTGCTCCATCTGCGTGGATGTCGACGTCAGCGCTCGTCCTGCCAACGTCGCCTTCAGCGCTGGTCCCCGATGTCGACGCAGGCGGCCACCAACCGAGGCCCTAGTGTTTGCGACCGCCGCCATCGTACTCCGCTTCCTCTTCATCGTTGATGAAGCTTTCTTGGGTGTCATCACTTATCGAAATCCATGGCTTGCTCTCTGTCGTCCCCACGGACGGCGCCAACTGTTGTAGCTACTGACCAAACAGTAAAGTAGAAGAGTAGTGGAGTGGTTATGATGGATGAACAATGCTTGCCCCTTCTCCATGTCCAGGGCGTATATATATCACTGTAAAGCATAATTACAATATTGCCCCCATAGCTATACAACTCCTAGAAGGGCATACATGTCTTTACACATGCCACATTGGGCCATACAATTCCCCCAAACAAGCTGGATGGGCTCAGGTGGGGGCCACCCCTACTGCAATATTCATACCGTGTTGTTTTAGGTTATCTTGTTTCATATACTTTTAGGTTTATTAGAATACTCTGGTAATAATGTTCTAGAACTCATGCTTTAATTAGTGTTTTAGAATTCATGCTTAAATTTTTAATGGGGTAGCATATGAACATGTTTTAACTTAGGTTTAAATTATTAGCGCTCTTTTGGCATTAGGGTCATTAAGGCTACTATGTTTTAGTTTCCTAATATTATGATCCATTAATTGTATGATGTTGTATGTGCGCCATTAAGGATGTATATATTAAACCTATTAATCTGACTAATAATCATTTATTACATAATAAAACTTGAATGGTTAGCAACCTTGCATGAGCTATGTTATAATACCTCTTTAGAATAATTCCTATATCACTATCACCATATTATCATTCTACATCGCCCTCTTATCGGGATTTATGTTTCTTCATTTTTAATCTTAGCAAATCCTTTCACTTCTCATAACATTATCTTAGTCTTCTCTTAGTTCCTAGAAATTCACACCATATAACTTATTAACAATATCACATTTATCTGGCATAGGGTTATCCACATATAGGGGAGATTTCTACCCACCTGGTAACGTACGGTGGGCCGTACACTTTCGTTACTTAGGATATTACACTCCGTCTGTGGTTATACAGTTGAGGACAGTGTTATGCCTGACTACTCTCGTATAATCGGGTATGTGAGAAGTAATCGCCAGTGCCATTGCCATAACTTGCTATATAATAACTTTACCTTAGTGTACCCTCGATTCCTTAATTACATTCCAAATAACTCACTAATAAAGGAAATAACAGTTACCCGGCCGGGTTACCCACATATAGAGGAGATCTTCACCCACCTGGTAACGTACGGGGGGCCGTACACTCTCGTTACTCAGAATATTACACCCTGTCTGTGGTTATACAGTAGCGGACAAGGATGTGCCTGACTACTCTCATATAACCATGTATGTGGGAGGCAATTACCGGCGCTTTTGTCATAACTTGCTTTATAACAACTAACCTTATTTCCATGGTTCCTGTTACCTCTATCTCCGATCGGTATCAATGGTTTCAATAACTTAGTTTCATTGCAGTTAACCTGTGTCAATTATTTGCTTGCTTTATTTATCCTTTACTCACCGCGTTGCGACCATTGTTGGGTACCTGCTGAGATTTCCAAATCTCACGCTTGCTCTTTCCCTTCTCAGGTAAAAGGCCAATGGAGTGATAGTATCATGTATGGGTGGGAGCACTCAAATTTAATAGTGGCTTGCCACTATTTTGTTACTTTTTTGTTCTTCATTTGGTTAGAAGTGGACCGGTCTGATGTTTCAAATATTTATTTAAGCTTTCAACGATTCTCTATTACAATGCTCTTAAAAGTTTTAATTTCTTTGCAATTTCTATTGCTGCCTTTATTATTTATTCGTACTTTAATGGTGACGTTCCATAGTAGTATCTAGTATTGATATATGAGATGCTACACTATCATGTCCAAAAGTAGAAAAATAATTAAGTGCTTTTGAAAGGCCACTGCAAGTCTGCAATACCAAGCGGAGCTGCAGTGTGGTACTACATGGTATTGTCATTTTTCATTAGTTAATAATTAGTTTTGTAGGAACGAGTTTGTTATTTGGATGAATGAATCCTAGAAAAAGAACGACATTTTACTCCTCAGCCTGTTTCGAATTGTGAAGTGCTTAATCCAAAAATCGTGCTTTTATGTCCTTAATCTAATTTGGTACAAGTACAAATGTAACAAATCTCATTTTGGAGTTACATGTACATGCCCACTAAGCCACACTAGCTAGTTACATTACAATCACAAACAAATTGACGGTGCTCCTTCCTATGGTCAATTGCGTTGCACATGTATATCCATGCGCAAACTTTCTTAAATGGATCATACAAAATCGTTAAGAATAGTCACTACCTGGCAAGAGATATGCAAATTTTTGTTTGTGCGTGTAGCATTTCTCCTGCCCGTTAGGACACGGAAATTTTTCCTAATTTTACGGAAATTAATCTTTTTGCTATGAAATTCTTGCGTTCCAAATATGAATTTAATTTGCAAAAAGACCCTGAAACCTTTAGTTGATTAATGGAAAGATTGCCCTGACCTCCTATCATAAATGCCATTCCAAAACTCTGTTACACCCTAATCTCCCCCACCTAAGCTCCCCGTCACCCACCACCAATCCCCACGCATTGCCGCTGCCCGCGTTGTAGTGAGAGTAATCCAACCTAAGATCTACGTACGTACGTAAGAGCTCCCTTTCCTGACTTGTACCTGCATTCTCGTCCTACTTATCTTCTGTCCACCAATTTTTTTTTCTTTGGGAGAAGAAAGAAGGGGGCTCACCATCATCTATCTACATAAGATTCTCCACTTTCAGACTGAGATAATCCTCTAGAAATGGAGTTTCCAGAATGATTTGTTCCAAAGATTTAGGCACACTATCTCGCTGATGTGCGTCGGATGATTAAGCGATTTTTTTTTCTCAAGGATGTTAAGATCATTTGTTTTTGTTGGACACAATCTAAAGTAGCAAGTAGCTTCTTAGGGAGACCTGGTTCTTCATCGGGTTGAAATTTCTAGCAAGGGTCTGTTTGAATAAAAAAAGTCATGCGTTCCAAACAGCGCCTAAGTTTTTGCTTCGAGGTTAGGGATTGGTAAATTATACAACAACCGCCACTCTTCGCACTTTTGAAATAGATGTTGCCACGACTGTGTTTTCACATTTTCGAAAAGGTTTCAAGCACTATCCGAAACTATAACAAAAACTAGTAATTCGCTCCTCTTCGGTATGATAACTTTGCTCCTCTTCGGTACAACAACGTGACCCTTGACAAAAACTAGTAATTTGCACCAGACACCATAACAAGTAAATTAACAAGCAGCCCGCCGGCCGGCACGTGCGAATGCTAATGATCCATGCACGTATGGCGAATCAGCCGCTGAACGGCTGGTACACCTTGAGCGCTTCGACGAGGTAGGCGATGGAGCCGGCATCGGCGGCGATCGACACGACGAGGCACGCGACGCTGAGCGCCTGGAGACGGATCCACAGCGAGCCGCCGCGCGGCACGCCGCGCTGCGCGATGTACATCTCGACGGGGAAGTAGACGGTGAGCGGCCAGAAGGAGACGGTGCCGAGGTGGCCCACGACGCTGCCGAAGAAGGGGAGCAACATGGCGACGACGGTGGTGAGGCAGATGAACGCCGAGCGCCAGGAGAGCCGGCATACGCTGAGCGCGAAGGGCCCCACTCGGAGCTCCCGGGAGATGAAGGTGCTGTCGGGCCAGGTGGCGGAGGCCCAGCGCTCGGCGAGGAGCGTGGAGGTGTAGTAGTTGACGAAGGCGAAGAGGAGAATGACGGCGGGGCCAGCGACCCAGCCGAGCTGAGCGATGGCCCAGGCGTGGGAGGGCACCCCGGAGCCGAAGCCAGCAGTGATGATATTGTGCGCGCTGGCCGTCCAGAACGTGCCCGTCCGGCGTGCGCGCCCGTCGTCGTCCAGCCACGCCTCCGCCCCGGCGTTTCCCGCCTCCACCGACACCTCCATTGGCGCCACCACGTGCTTGCTCCCGCTCCCGCCGCTGTTGTGCGACGCCGCCATTGCTCTCTTATCTACCTAGCTACTCGAAAACTCTTCTCAGCTTCTCGGACAGAAGAACCGATCGGGTGCGGTAGTGGTGGCTAGCTGAGGCTGAGCAGAGTGGTGTCCGTGCTTGTGAAATGGGGAGCGGGGCGGGGGTATATAAAGTGTGTGTGTGCTACAGTGCTAGTACGCCAATCCTCGTCGCTCTGCCCAGTAAGCAAATGCTAAGGTCCACCAATCCGCAGTCTTGCTATGAAATGGGGATGGCGTTGCCCGCCAATCCTCCTCGCTATGCACAGTGTCTGTGATGCGACTGCTCCCCGTACTTCAGCGATAGGAATTGCCCCGAACGGCCCGTGGCGACTTGAGTCTTGCGACGTGCTATATTGCTATTGCCAATGTACTTAGTTGGTTCATAGGGCCAGTTTGCGGTGGCGGATTGTGTTATACCGGGGGCCGTGAAATCTAGTTAGTTACCAGGATATGTGCTAATTCTAGTAATATTTTGTTATTATGCTTTGTAAAATTTTGCTTCCACGTAACTATTATGTCCAAAAGTAGAAAAATAATTAAGTGATTTTGAAAGGCGGGCGACTGGAGCTCTATTGCCTGACTGTTGGGCGATTGACTCCAGTCGTCCCTCCGTTAGGTGATTGGAACCTATTTGTGTAAAAAATGTTGTCGTAGGTATATTTCTGTAAATTCAAATAAAAAATAGATTAACTGTACAAAAAAAAATTCTGGTATATAGTGTGTCTGCTACGCGTTGCCGTCAGACGTGGTTCGGTGATAGATTTGCACCAGCGATTCTTTAGTCTTTTGACGCAACTGAAACGGTGCGTTGAGTCGTTGACGGACTTGAGGCAAAAGGAAGCAACGGTTCATGGGGTCATGCACACTAAGCAAATGCTAGGGAACAACGGTTGCCGTGCTCCGCTAGAACACTTGTGCTTACTTGTGGATACATAGGCATTCTTGGGTGGGTGGGTGAATACATAGCTAGGCGTTGCCGTCGCGGCCTGTGTACATTCTTGGGTGGGTGAAATCTAGATCGGATTTTTGTGAATGTTTCTGCTATAATCTTATAGTTGTACATAGGTCAGTTTGCGGTTGCGGGTTGTGTTATACTGGGCTGTGAAATCTAGTTAGTCACCAGTATATGTAGTAATTCTAGTAAGATTTTGCTATTATGCTTTGTAAAAATATGCTTCCACGTAACTATTATGTCCAAAAGTAGAAAAATAATTAAGTGATTTTGAAAAGCAACTTTAAATCTGCAATACCAAACGGAGCTGCAGTTAATAATTAGTTTTGTAGGAACCAATTTATTATTTGGATGAATGAACCCTAGAAAAAAAGAACGAGATTTTTCTCCTCGGCTTGTTTCGAATTGTGAAGTGCTTAATCCAAAAATCGTGCTTTTATATCTTTAATCTAATTTGGTACAAGTACAAATGTAACAAATCTCATTTTGGAGTTGTGATGCGGATACACACATACTTAGCACTTTTAAGTCAAATACATTATTTCACTGGAAAGAAGTATTGAGCCGCATTAAATATTGTCAGGTGAATTTGTTTCTTAATAAATTTCCTTCTATTCGTGGGAACGATATACTATCTTATGCCAAATTCTTGTTTATTATTAGATTTGAATATTGTGATGATTCCGGGGCCAAAGCAATGGAGAAGCCCATGTAGCTGATCAAACAGGAAAGAAGCACATGCAGTGGAAGAGAAAAAGGGAGGAGCCCAAGGACTTAAACTACAAGTTTTGGATAAGATTTTCAAGCCAAATTCGGACTTCTCACGTGCTCAACCCAATTCAAATTCGGATTCAACTCAGAATTCAATTCGGATTCGGTTCGGGACAGCCTGACAGGCAGTTACTAAAAAGGCCATAACTTTCACAAACGGAGTCCGATTTAGGTGTTCTTGTACTCGTTGGAAAGATAATTTCAAGGGCTACGCAATGGATCTAGTCCCACCTTCAAATTCATCACGGATAAAAAGTTATGACCGAAACAATATGACGGGTGGAAAATATAGTTTCCTTTTTGTGAGAGTTCATATCTAAAACCATATAGGGTTGAGTTGTACTTGGTTTGGGGACCATATGGACGTCTCAAGGGGCTATATAAGCCTTGTATTGGCAACCTTTAGGGCAGACCAATTTTGATAATAGAATACTCTTATTCTTTCCGTTGGTTGAACCAACTTGAGGGAATTGGGAGTTCGCTGAAATCAAGATCGTTCAACCTTTCCGTTGGGAATTGAGAGCGCGATGGAACTTCATCGGTGGTCGTGAAGTTCAGCACGTGTGGTTGGGCGAATTATAGAGTGCTAACTCTTGCATTGGCAACGGGAGATCACTACGATTCATCAAATCCATGTGAGTATCTTGATCCTACGTCGAGAAGATCGGGCGACCCCGTATCATCTTAGTATCAGAGCGCGGTTTACTCAGTAGGATTATTTACCCTTAGTTTTAGATTTATTTACTTCTATCCTATAGTCCATTAAAACTGAAAATTGCAACAAAAAAAATCCAAACCCATGTTTTTGCATCTGTTAATTTTGTGAGTTTTGTTAGGTTTTGATCCATTAGAATTTTGTTTAGGTGCTGATCGTTCGTGTTTATTTGTGTAGCTTAATCTTTGTATCCAATACAAAATCCAAAAAAAATCTTGCTGATATTCTTTTCATCAATTGAGACTAGTTGTTGAATATTGCATCTAGAGCTGCTCTTGAGTATTTTACACTTTGCTAAATATTTATGACCTGCAAAAAAATCAAAGGAACAATTAAAGCTAGTTCGGCCTTTAGAAAAAAATAAGAAAAGAAAAAGAAAGAAAGAAAAACATTGGGCGAATTTGGGTGAGTTCTTAGTCCATAAATTCGGATTGTGTAATTTAATCTCTTGAGCAATCTCGTGCCCTTACATTCATATCATTGCAATTGGCTAGCATCTCTCCTAGTACTTGGTGCAAAACGAGCTATCTAATCTTTAATTTCAGATTGCCTCTAGTTAGCTCATTCCTTTGTTTGCATCGAGTCATATTGATCTTTACGTGTGCGTTCATATACTTCACTTAAATCTTTTGGATCAGCATTTAGGCAAAGTATTCTAGCTTGGATTACTTTTGGATCAGCATTTAGGCAAAGTATTCTAGCTTGGATTATTACTTAACTTTACAACATCAAGAATTTCATATTGCTAGGATATACACTTTCATACCAAGCTCCACCATATAACCGTTGTTGTGCAAGTAGTGAACACTCTTAAATTCGCTTGATCATCACTGTGCTGTTGTCACTTCTACCAGGTGTAAGTTTTTATTGGCCTTAATTCACTTCGGAAGGGTAAGAACTTTACTTGGGAGAGAAAACAGTGAGATTGAGTGATTTCCATAAAGCATTATTCTACATAGCTATTTGTTTCTTGCATAATTAACCATGTCAGGAGAAGGAGAACACCATGATGAGAGTGGTGAGACAAATGAAACTCAAGCATTCGTCAAGCAATATCAATTTGGAGCACTCCGTGAATACTTTCAACGTGAGCTACGCCAAGGACTCGATCAACTCCATGAGAAGCATGATGCTTTTGCTGCTCAAATTGCAAGGGAGATGCAAAATATGGAGATACAAGCTGATGAAAATATGCGCCAATTGCGGGAGGACATTGGAGCCCTCACTAGGCTCATACAAGCTCGCAATGGAGGCGATGAAGCAAGTGTTCAAGGAGGCGAAGCTGCTGCGCATGTACCTCCTGCACCGCAACACCGAGTGGCGGCCAACGTGGTGCGTCCACCACAGCTCGGAGGACGAGGAGGAGGTCATGGAGGGCGTGGCCAAGGCCTAGATGGAGGTCGTGGTGGTGCTGCACATGCGATGGAATGGGATGGTGATTTTGCCTTGCATTACAATGACCATTGTCATCGTCCACGCAATGAAGATGATGGATTGGGCAAGCTCAAGTTTTCCATGCCCAAGTTTGTAGGTGGAACACTTGGGAATTGAAGGTTGACAAAATATTCCGTATGCATCACTATACGGATGAGAGAAAGATACAGTTGACATCACTTGAATTTGAAGGCTATGCCTTGGATTGGTGAGAACAAGTCATTACTCAAAGAGTTGAGAATGGAGAAGTCCCTATTGCATCATGGCAAGAGATGAAGCGAGAAATGAGAGCCCGTTTTATTCCTCGTCATTTCAAACGTGATCTATTTGATAAATTACAGAATAGAAGCAGGGAGCACATTTTGTGGAGGAGAAGAGACTTATGGATATGCATACACCACAGTTTCATCCAAGCCCATACTTCAATTCTTATGCCTCAACAAGTGTGACACATGGGAAGATGACCGAGCATAGGACTTTCCCTTCGGTCAAGAAGACATGTAGTGCTACCCCATTGCTACAAACAACACTTGAGATGCATCAAAACCCACGTGAGAATGAGAGCCACATAGCCAAATTGAGTGAGAGTGTTAAAAAGAGTGAGCTGTGTGACTCCACCATATGTGAGTTTGAGAGCATTCAAATTGAGAGTGTGAGAGATACACCAAAACAAAAGATGGAAGTAGAAGATAGACAAAGTGAGGTTGATTTTGAAACTAACACATTAATATCTACTTCTAGTGTTGTTTCTCACATTGTGCAGGTTGAAATTGAAGATGAGGAATTAAACATTCAACAACCGGCATAATTGGAAGTCAAAGATGAGAAGATAACCACGATTGAAGATGAAGTACTTGCTGTCCCGTTGTTACATCACGATTTAATACCTACAATACCTACATCAACTAAGGAGAACAACAAAGGTAACAATATTGGTGCTGAAATTAATTGTGAAACGGTGAGTACTTGTGAGAACTCATATGTGCGAATGAAAATTCCATATTCTGAAATTTCTTTGCTCAATTTATATAATGTGGAATTGATTACACATAAGGAAGTTCTTACTCGAATATCTCCTAGTGATTCTTTGTACTAATCATGTTTGATGATCCTAGAGAGCTATCTAGTGTGGTTGAGAATCTTGCTGAAATTTCATGTTTAAAATCACTAGTTAGTTCCCATGTCTAGACATATAAGTTCAATTTGATCGGAGATTATGGTGTAGATGACAACTTTTATGTTTATTGAATATGCATTACATGTGATAAGCTTGCTGAGTTGAAATTGCATATTTTGGACAAACAATCTTTTATACCACGTCATGATCACAATGAGATGAGGTTTAACAATAGCGCTTACTGTTTACAAAGATTTCTTGCACCTACTTGTTCCTCTTTCGATGAACAATCATATACAAATAATCAGAGTAGCGCAGTTGAAGTAAGGAAGGTCCTTAAAATTTTTCTCTTCCATATTTGAACCGTTTGATCTGGTTTTGCCCATTAATGACTTGTCTACGTACTTCACAAAGTCGAGGATGACTTTTTCTTATGGGAGGGAGAATGGTGTGAATGAAAACATTACAATGTATACATTTGATAGCTATTGTAGTATCAATTGGTTTGTGCAAAACAGTGAGTATGAGAATGACATAATAATTGATTCATACATATACCACGCATACGTGTTGTTCTTTTTGCTTACTACACCTTCAGGTAATAATAATGTGAAAGACGGAAGTGGTGTAATTGACCAATACATATACCATGCATACACATTGTATTCTTTGTTTAATACAATTTCAGGCTATCAAAAGCCGAGGATGGCTTTTCTTGAAGAAGGGGAGGATGATGCGGATACACACATACTTAGCACTTTTAAATCAAATATATTATTTCATGCAGCTGATCAAAGAGGAAAGAAGCCCATGCAGTGGAAGAGCAAAAAGGGAGGAGCCCAAGGACTTAAACAATAAGTTTTGGATAAGATTTTCAAGCCAAATTCGGACTTCCCACATGCTCAACCCAATTCAAACTCGGATTCAACTCAGAATTCAATTCGGATTCGGTTCGAGACAGCCTGATAGGCAGTTATTAAAAAGGCCATAACTTTCACAAACGGAGTCCGATTCAGGTGTTTTTGTACTCGTTGAAAAGATAATTTCAAGGGCTACGTAATGGATCTGGTCCCACCTTCAAATTCATCACGGATAAAAAGTTATGATTGAACCAATATGACAGGTGGAAAATATAGTTTCCTTTTTGTGAGAGTTCGTATCTAAAACCATATAGGGTTGAGTTGTACTTGGTTTGGAGACCATATAGACGTCCCAAGGGGCTATATAAGTCTTGTATTGGCAGCCTTTAGAGCAGACCATTTTTGATAATAGAATACTCTTGTTCTTTCCGTTGGCTGAACCAACTTGAGGGAATTGGGAGTTCGCTGAAAATCAAGATCGTTCAAGCTTTCCGTTGGGAATTGGGAGCACGATGGAACTTCATCGGTGGTCGTGAAGTTCAGCACGTGTGGTTGGGCGAATTATAGAGTGCTAACTCTTGCATTGGCAACGGGAGATCACTACGGTTCATCAAATCCACGTGAGTATCTTGATCCTACGTCGAGAAGATCGGGCGACCCCCCTGCTGCCTAGCTGGCCTGCCGCCGTGCCATGACGAGGACTCCCCTGCTGCCTAGCTGGCCTGAGTGCGTCAACAACCCCACGAGCCATTTTTTTATCCCTCTGATTTTCATTTTTTTACCATTGTTTTATTATTTTTTTCTTTTTGATTCTTTTCGCTGTCTTTGTTTTCTCTCTCTGTTTTTTTGTTTGCTTCTTTTCTTTCTCTGTATTTTTTAGTGCTCTCAGTTTGTACATAGAGGAGGGAGACAAGTGTCTTGGAGCTTGGTGCAGCAGCGCCCCCAGGCCCGTCCCTGGGCAAGTGCGGCATGTGCGACCGCACAGGGCCCCCAATTTCCAGGGGCCCCCAATATCTTGTGTACAGCCCAATACTATATAGGCCTGGTCTCTATTTTTTTGGCCCAAGTCCTATTGATGCGTAGCCGGTAGCTCAAAACAACACTCGCGTCTGTTCGACTTCCTGATACCGTCGACTCCTCTCCCTCCCGATCGTGCGTGTCTTCGTTCTTCCCGACGAATCGTGACTCGCGAGTCGGCGACTCAGCCCTAGGCCACGAGCCCGCGAGAGGCCGAGCGGCCGTGCCAATCGATGAGTGTTTCGTGTGGTACGTGAAGCTGGGAAGCGACCAAGACGGAAGCTTGATCGTGATTGGTGAATGCCTGAAATCTGAATGGTCATTCTGTGAAGCCGTGCGGCAAGCCGGCAAGTTAGCAAGCAAGGTATTTTTCTTTTTTCTTTTCTAAAATTTTATTAATTATTAAATCAGTAGCACGTGCATTTGATGTATATGTGCCGTATGTCTCTAAATTTTGTTCTTTTCATCTTTTGTATACATGTGCATCTACTCGTCTAGTGTTTCAAGATCCAAACCATTAGCCTTTAGCCATGTGACCATGTATTCTGCAAATCGATCCAGAAAATATGAGTCGGGTTATCAGAAGCGTAAAAAGAAACAAAGATTAGATGATTTAGCTCAATCTCAGAAAGGAGCCATTGATAGGTTTATTGTCAAAGAGTCACAGGTGTCATCCGATAATCAGACACTTGATCCGGGCCCTGCAATTGATAGTAATATTGACAATCATCCTATAGATTCTCCATAGATACAAAATAATGTTGAGGTTGGGGAAGTTCTTGTTGACAACACAAGTGCTGAAATGGATAATAATGACGATAACTTGAATACTTCTCCCGTCGCGGATGCTAGTGATTCTTTCCAGCCTAATATATTTGATCCAAGATATTGGGATTCTCTTGATCCTAAACAAGTTGACATTTTGCTAGCCTACGAGGCCCCGTTTTAGACTTTGCACAGGGCCTCGGTTTTGGCCGGGACGGCCCTGAGCGCCCCTTTCTCCTTTCTTTAATCTCTAGGATGGCCTCGGTTCTGGATAGGGAGAGGCACGGGACGTGAGCAGCAGAAGTTCGTTTTTTAGGGTTTTCTGGTCAATAGGGAAAGGCACGGAACGTGTGCAGCAGAATATTCATTTTTAGGGTTTTCTGGTCGATAGGGAACGGCACGGAACGTCAGCAGCAGAAGATTTATTTTTAGCGTTTTCTGGTCGGTAGGGAAAGGCACGGAACGTGAGCAGCAGGAGATTCGTTTTCAGGGTTGTGGGCAGTGGCGGCGGCAGAATTCGTGGAGGCTCGAGAAAACTGACGGTAGCAATAGGACTTTTTTATAATGGTTTTCGGGAAAATTTTTTCTATTTTTACCGTGTTGTGGTGATTGTACAAGGTAGGTGTAATAACACCAACCTTTTTGTCCTATTTTTTTTGAGTTACAGTTGATGTATTTTAGCTGCAACTGATGGTTTTGTGTGTGCTTTTCAAGATGATGGTAGAGACGTCGATGTGGACAACGCATACGGTTTTTTAGACTTATAAAGCCATTTGAATAAATGGATTTAAGGAACTATACAAAGAAGCTGTCTCATGTATTTTGGGTTTTAGAGATGCTGAAATAAAAAACACAAGAAAATGAGTAAAATGTTGGATGCAGAGAAAGAACAAAGTAGAGAAAATAGCAAACAATTGACAGTGAGGTCAGTAGGTAACATGGTTGTGGAGTATGGACGAGCACAGGTTTGGTTGGGGCGTGGACGCAGCGTACGGATATTTGTGATGAATAATTTATATTTTAGTTAGGTTGAATTTAAATTTTACAAAAGCTTTATAAAACGTGTTTTGGTGTTAGACACGTATGGTCAGACTAGGGTGTATTGGTCGGTGAGAAATCCACAATATTGGATTTGATCTTAGCACCTCAACACGATCACAATATCGGATTTGATCTCGAGAGCGAGGAGATTTCGAATTTTAGTATGTGCTGTTCTTAATTGATTCCCTTATTAGTTGTCTGCTCTAGATCGGTATATAAATCAAAGCAACTTCTTGTTTAATTTGTCTGTATCCATGCGTTCGTGCTTGCCCTCTCTCTTTGAAGTTGTTCTGTTTCTGCAAGGATGCTTGCATGCTGATTGTAACTCTCCTGCTTGCATGCGAGGTAGTTAGCTAAAAATAAAACAAAAGACCGGCCGGCCGCAGCTAATTCCAAAAAGAAAACCTGGATTCCTAGCTTGTTAATTTGTTTGTTTGCTTCCATGCTTTGGGGTTTGCATACACAAACGAATTTTAGCTGATTATTGCTTGGGTTTAGGGTATGTTCATATTGGCTATAGCTGATGATTTTTTTGCTAAAAATAAATAGTAGTGACTAAAAGTAGTAGTTTTTAGAATGAGTGCGTGAGTGATGGAGAAAGTGTGAGAGAGATAAGTGTGTGAGACGAGAGCAGGAGGGAGGTGTGTGATGCACCCGTGATCTACTGACTTATCTCTGGATCGAGACAGGAGCGAAAGAAGTAAAAAACCGCTTCTAAAAACTAGATATTTATATTGTCTTCTGGTTTTTTTTTAAAAAAAAGACAGAAGTAGAAGTTGAAGTTAATAGGAATATGCTTTTTAGGAGGAAGTGCTTTGGCCAACTTAATTTCTGCTTCGGTTTCTAAGAAACTACACATATTATAGCATTAAAAGAAGGGATTTCGAGAGTTGGCTTTGACCGGATTTGGTTAGGTTTCACATTCGTTTGACCATGGTGGATCAATGGACCCATGCATAGGCAGCGCACTTATCTAATTCCTGTACTCTTTTCATATGTGTCCTTTCAGCCGGTGATAAACACTTGGAGTAGGCTTCCCTCCCTGTTAGGATGAGTACGACGATTAAAAATAGCTACGTGCTATTACTTCACTAATAAGCTGGTTAATAAATCAACGTGCTACTCCCTCATGTTACAAATATATATTATTTTGTGATACATACAATCAAAATTTGACTATTGATTTATATTGTTTTTTATACATGCAGTCAAACTCGAACTATCAGTATCTTTTTAAATATTTAGATTTAATATATAAGAATCATATGTATAGATTTATCTCAAAAATACTTTTATAATATTATATTTTATTAGATTTTATAAAATATATTACAATATAAATTAATGGTCAAAATTGTATTTTGTGGACCGTATTGATGTCCAAAATGATAGATATTTGTGACTGGAGGGAGTACATGATCTCCACTAAAAAAAGGTAATGTTTTGATATCAATTTACATGATCCCAAAATGCAACTTTTGACCTTTTATTTCTTCTATTGTATGTTTGTCAAATATATCGGAACTAAAATCCAACGAAAGTAACTCCTGAGGTGATCATACATCATAAAACAAATCAAAGGCTCGTTTGAACGCAAGTATCTAGCTAACGGAATCAGTAAAATTCACACGTTGCAATTTGCAATCATGGCTCTATACATATTCACCGATAGAACATCCTTGACAAAAAAGAAAAAAAAAGAAGAAGAGCAATTGTATTCATTTAGATGCTACTTTTCCTTCTTACATGAAGGAGCATCTAGACCTGAATATGAGAGCAGAGCAGGAACTGACCAAAGCTACCAAATGACTAGTACGAGAATTTTACATCACTTCAGCCTTTACACCGTACACCTTTCCTTGTTGCTAGTTCTTGTACGCACGTGGCATCAGTGAGGTTTCTTTCTCTGGTTTTGGGGTTGGTGTTTGGTTGGGGGTAGGGGTGGAAAACGGTAACGGATAATTCGTTTTATCCGATATTCATATCCGAGAAAACACAAATGTGGTAAGCAAAAATCCGTATTCGAAAATATTCGTATTCGTATCCGAGAATATTCGTATCCGTATTTGAGAGTATTCGTATTCGCATTCGTATTCGAGAATATTCGTATCCGTATTCGTATTCGAGACTATTCGATTCGTATTCGATCCGTTTCTAGAACCTATGAAAAATTCGTACAAATTTTGTGATTCAAAATTTGAATTTAGGCGGTTTAAAACCGGTAACCGGTCAAAAACGGGTGAAAAATCGGTAAAACCGCTAGGAATCCGTTTTATCCGATATTCGTATCCGAGAAAATCCGTATTCGAAAATATCCGTATTCGTATTCGAGAATATTCGTATCCGTATTTGAGAATATTCGAATTCGTATCCGTATTCGTTTGAAAAATATGGATTCGTATTCGTATTTGAGACTATTCGACCGTATCCGATCCGTTTCCACCCCTAGTTGGGGGAAGACCTTAAAGTTCTTCGCTAGATTTTGTTTTTTAGAATTTGTAGACAACCATGTTAATATACCCCGTCCAGTCACAAAGGAAAGTCTGTTTTATATATTGACATCGTCTCAAAAATACAATTTTAACCACTTATTTCTATTGCAATATATTTATAAAACCTAATAAAATCTACATGTATCATTTTTATATGTCTAATCTAAAATATTCAAAATATATTGATAGATAAGGTTTATAATGTTTGACTGCACATAATCCAAAATAACTCTCTTATGTTGTACTGTTGATTTTATACATTACTGTTGATTAGGTGAAATGGGGCACCATGTTGTCTGGCATTATAATTTTAAATGCGTGAATTCAACCTAAATTCAGGTGTTTTCTAAATATCAGTTTTAGGGTATATATCAATCTATAACAATTCAAATGAAATGTATATGTTGTAGGGGTGGCCCCCACCTAAGCCCAGCGGGCCTGTTAGGAGATTGTAAGGCTCAGAATGAGACATGTATAACGACATAAATACCCTCAAGAGGGATATTCAGATGTAAGGGCAATATTGTAAAAGCACTCCCCATGAGGATATGTATATACGATACAGGCCATGGGGAAAGGACCCCAAGCCATTGCTCACCTAACTCTCCACTACGACACTTCTCTCTCTGTTTGGTCTGTAACCACAATAGTTGGCACCGTCAGTGGGGAAGACGAGAGCAAGCATCAAGATTTGAAGAAGGATGGCACCGAAAAAAGCTTCGTCGCAGGCGGCGAAGAAGAAGGCAGGCGCGGTGGCGTCTCGCGTCAACACTAGGGCCTCGACATTGGCAGTCGCGGGCGTGGAGGGCGACACGGGCACCACGAGCGTCAGCGCTCACGGCACTGCGACCGACCCCGCCCCCATTGCTACGACGACCGACTCCGCCCCCACCGCTACGACGGTCGACCCCGCCACCACCGCCGCGGTGGTTGACGCCGCTCTGCGCGGGACAGGTAATCCCACAGCAACCAAGACAGCGTCGACCGGGGGGACGCTGGCATGGCTGCTGTCCCCCCACCCGGTGCGGGGGTGGCAAGCGGTCCTGGCGGCAATGCAGGCCCCGTCGTCGATGCCGGAGCCCATCGCGCCAGCATAGGGGGCGGCCCAGGAGCACAGGTCGTGGTCGCCGCTGCACCAATCATGTAACTGGGAGCATCGGTTGCTCCGACCACACCTACGATGGAGAATGCCCTACTGGCGGCCCTCAACGCGTTCCATCGGGAGCTGGCGAATCTCCGCGGGGCTGTGCGGAATATGCAAGAGGCTCGGAGCCAGCAGACCCCGTCAGTGGTTGCGCCGGAGCCCACGCCGGAACGGGCGGATAGTCGCGACGCTTCCACGTCCAGCCGCGTGCCATTGCGACGTGTCGACCCGGAGTCCCCGCTCTCTGCGGGCCTGCAGCAGGCGGTGTGGCCGGAGGACTTCGAGTTCCCCAGCGTTATCGAATCGTACAAAGGCGACGCGGACCCTCGAGAGTTCGTGGGCATGTATGAGACTGCCATCGAAGCCGCTGGCGGAGACGACACCACAAAGGCGAAGGGACTCCCCCTCACGTTGCAAGGAGTGGCGCACTCTTAGTTTTTTTACCATAGAGCCAAACTCCATCTACGCATGGGAGCAAATCCGCGACCGCCTCTATAACAACTTCCAAGGGAACTACGTCGAGCGCGTGGACGCGGATCAGCTCTTCGCGGTCAAGCAAAAACCCTCGGAAAAGCTCCGGGACTACTTCAAGTGTTTCGCGAAGGTACGCTGCCAGGTTAAGGATGTCAATGAGACAACTATAATCAACGCAGCGGTACAGAGTCTTCGCCCGAGGCCGCTGGCCGAGTACATTGCGCGGATGCCTTTCAAGGTAGTCGCGAAGCTCTTCGACAAGATGGAGGAGTACGCGTGGGTGGAGGAAGATGCGCGAAGGCGCGGCAGCAAAGACTCCGACCCTGTCCAAGTGGAGAGGTCGTCGTGAAAAGGAAGCGCGGGGAGTGACTCCCCGAAACGAGGACGCAAACAAGAGTCTGTGGAAGACCCTCCCAAAAGCAGCGACGCAGGGCGACAACGAAACTAGTGGTATGCAACGACAAAAAAGACATCGGATATGTATTGCTTCGATTATATGAAAGAGCAGGTTGCATAGCAACCATACAGATAAGTGTACAAGACGCAATGCACGCCCAACCCCAGTATCACACTTGTGGGTCCGTGCCGTCTACGTTGCGCTGAGGAACTCCATCAAACCACCGGAGGAGGTCCCCCTCTTGGTATAGCGTTCGCTGCAACGCGACCTTCGCCGCGTCCTCCCCAACATAGCGCCAGATTCGATTGTAGAAGTCTGTGTAGCTAGTTGGGTGAAGCGAACGGCATTGGACATCACCCCGGTCTCAGCTGGCAGATCCAGTTGGGAATCCGCCAGCTCACTAACATGTCCACAACCCCTGATGTGAAGCAAGGAGAGGGCAAAGGAGGCACCCATGAAGCCGCAATGATCGCTGAAGGTTTCTGCACCGCGAAGGGCCAAGCTCGACCCCTCTTCGATCCGCCCAAGTGTCTCCGCCAGATTCTCAGGGCCATGCATCACTTCGGGCACGTCAATGGAAAGGCCCTGGAGGGCCCTCTCTAAAGACTCCATCGCCCTCCATGCCGACATAGACGCCTCGTCCAAGGCCTGGCTCTTCTCCGCAAGGGACGCGGCGAGCTGGACCTTCTCTTCTTCCAACGTAGAGATTTGCTAAAGAAAGGCGGTGCGCTCCTCCGCCGCAGCATGCCGGACCTCCTCCACCATGCGCCGCGCTGCCGCCACAGTGCCCTCCACGTCGGACACCACCCTCGCGTTCTCTGCCTCCAGCGAGCGAATCTGCTCATCCTTGGCAGCATGAGCGACGTCCGCAGCACGAAGCTCCCCCTCCAGCGTCCTCCGCTCACGAACGCAGGCCTCCTCCAGAGCTCGGCTAAGAACAAGGGTCTGGAAGAAGCAGTGGAAGTTAGAAACGCGATGGATGGCGGTAGGGACCGTAAACCCAGCCACTTACCCTCATCTCCAAGGCACCCACATGCCGACAGCACCTGCTGACCCAAGCTGCCGCCGACTTGCTCCGCAACATCATTGAAAACGCGAAGCATCTCCGATCGAGGGATGAAGTCAGAGATGACGGGCCTCAGTCCCTCTACGATAGTGGCTTCGACGGTGTGGGATGCCCGCATCGTGCCCTGCGTAACAAGGTCAGAGGCTACGTGCTCACCCCCGTTGCTCGATCCTTCTCCACGTCCGGGAGACCTCGTCTCGCCTGATGTCGATGATGGAATGAGCGAGCAAATCGAAGAGAGTTTTGCGAAGTCTCAGGAGGAGAAAGAATTGCGCCTACCTTCGACCCACCCTCCAAGGCACCGCAGGGCCTCCGCCCAGCCTCCACCCGGGGCGTGGGGGCTTCGTCGGCCCGGGAAGCGACAACCCCTCCCTCCGCCCCGATGACCCCCGCGCCGAGCGCGATGATCCCAACTTCGTCGGGCCGGGATGCGCCAACCTCTTCCTCCACCCCGATGACCCCCGTGCCGGGCCCGGGGATCCCGGCTTCGTCGGCCCGTGAAGCGACGACTTCTTCCTCCGCCTTGATGGCCCCCGCGCCAGGCGCTAGGACCCCGGTAATCGCGCCCGCCACGCGAAATTGCTTCCTCAAGTTGAAGGTGACTGTACTCGGGGGCGCTTCGCCCTCGGGGATGCGGGCGACACTTCCTCAGCTGCTCCGGTAGCCGAGGTAGCGAGCGCAGGCGGCAAGCCCCCAGCAGCCGTTGCAGGCGGCGCGACCTCGTCTTCAGGGGTATCGTGCCCCCCTGAACCGGAGAGTTTGGACCCAGCGCCGGTCGTGCCCCCCGTTTCGGTGGTACCGCCCGGCGACAGGACCGACGGGCCGGGTGTGATGGCGTTAGATCGGGCCCTGCACCGAGAGGTCTGCGCCCCCGTTCCGTCCTCGTCATCGCGGCGGCTCGGGGCCTCCGTCGGCACCTCACGTTCGGGCACGGGGATCCCCAGGACCTCGCACACCCGATTTATCCAGCCTTGCTTTGCCGAGGCAGTCGCAGCCTCGCGCAGTTTATGCTCCTTGGCCGTGTATGGCCCAAGGAGCGCAACGACCGTACGCTCCGCATCCTCCAGCCGAGGCACTGTATGCAGACATGAGGCGTCATCCATAAAGTGGTTAACTACGCGAACAGATTCGCAGCCCAAGTTCGGAGGACTTACAAGGAGCAAAGGGTTTTAGGAGGCGCGACAACGATGGGTGGACACCGTCCTTCCGGTTGCCACCCCGTTGCTCGTACTTCCACCTACTGGAAAGCGGTGCCACCCCGTACATGGTGAACTCTTCAGCGAGGTCACGCATGTTGAACTGGCGAGCGACCCCGGCAAGCCTTCGCGCCTTCTGCGCGTCCTTGGCCTTAGGCTTCACGTCGGGCGAGCTATTGAATGATATCGGTCGGCCCCGGTACAACAAGCCACTCGTGCTAGTCACGTGGTAGTAAAATCACCGATGCGTCCAGCCGGACTCCCACTTCCCCCGCGTGGCTAATGCAGGGAAGAGCCCTGCACACTGCTTCCTCAGCACGAAGTTGATGCTCCCGAGTTTGATTCCGCTCCGCCCTTCTTTTTCTTCGGCTGGCAGCGCGCATCGTGCAGAATGGCGAACAGGCTCGCGCTGGGACGGTCACCCTCTGTCCGCAATGCCCAACTGAAGACGGCCAGGCGGACTATCGCGTTGGGGGTCAGCTACGCCAACTCCAACCCGTAGGCCCGCAGAACCTCGCCGACGAAGACTGTCGAGGGCATCCGCAGCCCGGCATAAAAAATGCGACAAAGACAATAGCCTTCGTCTCCGCCGGCTGCGGCTCCGTCTCGGTGGGGCTGGGCAGGCGAGCCCCGTCACGTTCCGCGACTTTCCTCTCCTAGACGACCCTCTGGATCATCTCTTCGCTAACTAGACTTCGCCCCAACACACGGGAGCAGCGGGCTCCCGAGTGCTCCATGGCGTCCCACCGCTTGTTGACGTGCGTTGGTCCTCGCACCACCAGAGAGTACTCCCCTAGGGGAGTCGACAGCTCGCACCGGTCGGACGAGGTGCTACCGCTGAGCCGGCGAGCAGGATCGTCGTGGCAAGCCATTCCTTTCGGAGAAAGGGCGCTAGAATAGAAAAGAGCAGGGGTGGATTGTGCTGGCAGCAGAAGAGAGGAGCGTCCCCATGTCGATGGCGACGCCTTATAAAGCCGGCCCAACCCCCCACCCCACAAACGGAAGCACAATCTGTGGGAGCCCGGCAATTCGGCTACCCACGATCGAGAAGCGCAATCGATGGCAGCTCGGGGTGCGCAGCAGTAGGTGCGTGGACAGCGCACGACGCGCCAATAGCACCCTGCCACGCGTCCCAGCCCTCTAGGGAACGGGCGAGTGGCCGCAGTCACGTGATCGTGCTCAGCCCACGAGGCGCTATTCGTGGCCCGCCGATATCCCTCTGGTGGGGCAGCACATACGGCTGTGGCAGCCTGTCCCTGACAACTCAGGGGTCGGCGCGATTCTAGACGCCATTAAAACGCACTACCGGGCTACGGTCAGACACCCCACGCGACCGCCCGAGGTTACGCGTGGGAGCCTCATCCACCCCGCGCCCAGGGGGCTCGGGCCTTGAGATTCGCCTCCGCTCCGACTTCGACCCCGCACCAACTCCGACTTCGACCCCGCACCAACTCCGACTTCGACCCCGCACCAACTTCGACTTCGACGCCGCTTCGACACCGACTTCGACTCCGACCTCGACTTCGCCCTCAACGTCGACTTTGACCCCGCCAACAAAGAGCTCCGTGGGCAAGGATGGTCTCACCAACCCATCCAGTGCCATACCCTCGCGGCGGGGTCAATATTACACAAGTCTTAAGGCTCCGCCGAGCATTCCGGAAGCTCACAGGCCGCAGGGACGGAGGGGGCCAAAGGGCTCGGCAACATGGCTTCGGCCCGTGAAGCCCTTCACCATGAGAGGCTCCTGTTGTAGGGGTGGCCCCCACCTAAGCCTAGCAGGCCTGTTAGGAGATTGTAAGGCCCAGAATGGGACATGTATAACGACATAAATACCCTCGAGAGGGATACTCAGATGTAAGGGCAATATTGTAAAAGCACTTCCCATGAGGATATGTATATACGATACAGGCCATGGGGGAAGGACCCCAAGCCATTGCTCACCTAACTCTCCACTACTGACACTTCTCTCTCTGTTTGGTCTGTAATCACAACAGTATACCTTTGAAAAAAATATTTTTGATTTCAAAGTTTTGAACAAATTTAGATTACATACTTTGCTGATTTATATATAATCAGTACATACCTACAATCAATCTATCATAAAAAAATGCAACTACAATTTAAAGTTTGAACTAGTTAGTAAACTAGTCAAACTCGATATCCAAAAAATTTAAACTTTTTATACATGATATATAGGAGAAATACATATTTTAGATCATGATTGCCAGGCACCATAGTGTTCAGTTTATATACACACCAAGAATATCTTCATATTATATATATAATATATATATATATATATATATATATATATATATATATATATATATATATATATATATATATATATATAAATCCAGGACAAAAGAACTTGTATTTAGAGCTTGAATGCTCAATAGCTATCTGTTTGACCAGTATTCCAAGGGTGGACAATGATTCCTACTGGTATAGGAAATTGTAACGGTCCAACTCCAATTAATATGATGCGTGTTGAAACCAAGAAATCGAGGGTCTGCTCAGATTATCTTTTGCCCATAACTTTTAGCTGCGACTCATGAATAATAGTAATTGATAGAAATATCTTATAGAAACGACTAATAAATAGTAGTGACTGATGAATAATAGTGTATTATGTAAGAAAAACGATGTAATAACAAACACTACAACATTCGGACCGCCATACGATTTACGAAATTATGATATAATAAAATACATAGTACATTACAATATGTGAAAGCAAAAAAGAGGTGGCTTATAGAAGTTAAGCTGTTCATATTACAAATATATATTATTTTGTGATACATACCATCCTTGGCCCCAAGCTGACTTTCCTGATGGCTCATCCGCATCGATGCCATTCGTTGCCCTTTGCTACTAGCATCACCACTACGCACGTTGTGTGTGACGCCGGTGCATAACCAGTCTCGCCATGGCCACACAGAGCTTTGTCATCCTATTTCTGGGCACTTGGTGCTGCAATCGACTCGTCACCATCGCCCTGTGCACCTCTGCCTGACGCACATCGCTACGTGGGCCATCACGTCGACCCAAACGCATGTCGCCATCTGACCGACACATGGTCGGTTGTGATAGCCACCACTCACCTCGGACCCTCACATCCGACCAACGCACAATCATCTGCAGAAGCCTTTCCCCTCGGCATCATCTCTGACTAACAAAAATCGCCAAGGATACTTCTTCTTCAACTTACAGAGAACAGCTTTGGCTTCTTCTCCGACACACGAAGAGCACCCGCGCTTCTTCTTCTTCTTCTTTGATGCACGGAGAATAACAAGGGCTCTGATTCTCCGTCTAACGGGAATCAGTGAACTCTAATTCTCCGACTCACGAGAATCACCAGGCTCTGATATCAATTGTTGGCCCAGGCCAAGGGAAGAAGCGCAGGGAAGTGGAGAAAAAAACGAGCGAAAACACAAGAGAACTATTCTTCGTCTCTAGCGACACACGCCTTCTACCACTTTTATTCGCAATTGTTCTCCATCTCTCATCGACTTCACAATGATTACAGGGTATATATACTATTGAGCCACACAAACCACTCACCCACTACGATTCCTGCCCCTGCCGCTCAGCTAGGCCCCAGGTCTACCGCTCAGCTCAGCAGCCCACGTCTGCTGCAAAGACCAGTCGTTTTCCCATGCTACTTCGCTCAGCCACCTGCCGATTGCTACAACGACCAGTCGCCGGCCCATACCAGCCATTGACCATAGGTAGCTACGACTACTGACCATCAACCACGGCAGTTTCAACTACCGACCATCGACCACGGTAGCTACGACTACCGACCATCGAGCACGGCAGCTCCGACTACCGACCATCGAGCACGGTAGCTCCGACTACCGACCATTGACCACGGTAGCTTTGACTACTGACCGTCGATCACAACTTGTCGATGACGCCTTCGACCATGGCATCTACCACGACTTGTCGACTACGCCTTCGACCACGGCATGTCGACTGCGCCTTTGACTATGACATCGACCATGGCTTGTCGACGACGCCTTTGACCATGGCATCGACCATAGCTTATCGACTACGCCTTTGACCATGGCATCGACCACGACTTATCGATTACGCCTTCGACCATGGCATCGACCACGGCTTGTCCTTCGACCATTGGCTATGACCTCTGGCTACGACCACTGGCTACGATAACTAGTTTCGACTACTGGCTACGACCACTGTACAGTACTCAACACACGAGTACAATTTGGCTATGACCGCTGGCTATGACCACTAGTTTCAACCACTGTGGCTACAACCACTGTACAAAACATGACACACGAGTACACTTGACTACGAGCACTGTATAGTACACGACACACGAGTATAATTCAATACAACAAAATTAGTTCCAACCACGGAAAACTTTTTCGGTTTACAAAATATTTCGGAACCTGGCAAAAGAAACGAATTTTGGATGACATTTTCAAATGTCGTTTGAACGCTGGGATGGAATATGGGCGAAAACAGAATGAAATTTACCCGAAATCCAAACAAAAAATGACAAAATCTGGACAAAAAAATACAAAATGACCGAAATTTGGAAGGCTTATGAACTGCTTAAGGTTCAGGAAAAATGCTTCGAAAAAGCACGATGCTAATTCCTCGTAGTACCATGATCGAAGGCTTATGAACTACTTAATGTTCAAGAAAAATGCTTCGAAAAAGCACGATGCTAATTCCTCGTAGTACCATGATCGAAGGCTTATGAACTGCTTAATGTTCAAGAAAAATGCTTCGAAAAAGCACGATGCTAATTACCTTGGACCAAGCATGGAAATGCAGCGAAGTTAGCTTCCCAAAGGTTGGTTGTTCCATGTGGACATTAAGGCTTAAGGCTCTGGCTCTGATCAGAATAGCATCCACGATCAACAGCCATGTCAATTAGAGTTTCTGCTTGATCTCCCAAACCATTCTGGTGCAGTAATTGAGTAGAAACTTTTAGATACATGAATAGTAATTGCATCCGGTAGAATATAACAATAGGAGGATGAACTACATACTTGTAAATTGCTTTAAGATCATCTGGGATTTCTGTCATCTTTTGAACAGAACCATCTTCATAAACTATCTTGTTTTGCAGAGTGGGAGTCCAAATACCCATTTCAGTCAAATCATTGAGAAGATGCTTGTTAACGACAACAAACTCCCCACTGGAAGAAATATTAAACAAATCAATCATATGTACCATTAAACCCCCCACGACTACCACTTCCTGCGCGGCGGGGCGGGGGGGTCGGAGCAGAGCAGCTTGAAGTGGCATAGGCCCCGGTTTGAGTGGATGGCTGGATGCACTCCAGGCTGTAGAGCCTGTCGCCGCCAATGGCCACGAAGGTGGGGTGGTAGCTGAGAGCGTCGGGCGAGGGGCAAATGCGAGGCCTAGCGTGGCAGTGTCGAAGACGGGGATGCCCGCGCCGGCCGAGCGCTGCGTGGTGAGGATCCTGGTGCCAAGGGCCGCGAAGAGCGCAGCCTCACCGCGAGAGCTCCGAGTTCAAAAACTCACCAATTATTTGACCGAATCGAAGGTGTTTCGGTAGGCAACGACAGACCTGAAATTACCGAAATTTCTGTGAAATTTCGGCGAAATTGATAACCCTGGTTCCAACAGGCCCTGCCGAGGTTGGAGCGGACGGCATCCATGTAGGTGTAGTTGCGCTTGCTGGTGGCGTGGTCCCCTGAGCGGTAGCACTCGGCGAGGAGCGTGGAGGTGTAGTAGATGACGAAGGCGAAGAGGAGCATGACGGCGGGGCCAGCGACCCAGCCGAGCTGTGCGAGTGCGATGGCCCAGGCGAGGGAGAGCACCCCGGAGCTGTTGACGGCAGTGATGATGTGCGCGCTGGCAGTCCAGAACGTGCCTGTCCGGCGCGGGCGCCCGTCATCGTCCAGCCAAGCCTCCGCCCCGGCGTTTCCCGCCTCCACCGACACCTCCATTGGCGGCACCAGGTGCTTGCTCCCGCTCCCGCCGCCATTGCTCTCTTATCTACCTAGCTACTCGAAAATTCTTCCCAGCTTCTCGGACAGAAGAACCGATCGGGTGCGGTCGTGGTGGCTAGCAGAGCTAGGATTGGCGTGTGTTTTCGGATGCTTGAGAGATTGAGGTGTGCGAGTGGGAAGCTACATCTAGGGGCAGAGGCGGTGGCCCCAAATCCACCCAGGTACTTGCGCAATGGGGAGGGAGGGAAACTACATACAGAGGCAGAGGCGGTGTACCCGAAACCAACCAGGTACTTGCGCAGGATAGCTTAGCCAGGCTGCCTTCCCTTTCTGCCTAGGCCCGCCTGATCCACGCGGTGTAGCATATCAGGGTTTTTGGCATATTTGGTTGTCAAATCTGACCTTCGAAAGTTTGACGACATGGAAGCAGCGGCGTTGCACTGCGAGTGCTTGGTTGCTAGGAAGTTTGACTGTCAGGAAGTTTTGGGCGACGTGTACACCCCCCGACTCGCGTGGGCCCTGCTGCTTGGTCGATCTGAACGGACTTTAACCGTCCCATTTAAGGGGCAGAGAGAATTGTCAGAGATCACCGGAGTAACGACGTTGCCCACGTCGCCGGTGAACTCAGAAATCTGCACACACAGAAAACTCAACCGGCAAGAAAAACAACAATAACTCAGAGAGTAGATTCAGTATTTGTGCCGCTGGGAACAAGCAGCGTTTTCTCTGTTTTATTAGCTTATATAGAAAAGAAAACCGATTACAAAATGGCAGCTAATCTGCATGCAATGTTTGTTTCCAAAACAAGGAACGAAAAATCAGCTAATCAATCAACTGTCGAAGATACAAGAATTATTCAACAAACCTCCTCCTAATTCTTGTACACTCTACTACTTACAGAGCTGAAGACCAATCTTGGTGCAGAGCTCCTGGAACTTCCCTTTTCCAAGAGGTTTTGTGAGAACATCACCAAGTTGCTCATCTGTTCTAATGAACTTCACCTCAATCTGCCCATTGTGTACATACTCCCGGATAAGATGAAACATTGTGTCTATATGTTTACTCCGGTCATGATGTACAGGATTTTTGATCAATGAAATGGTGGACTTGTTGTCCACCCTGAGTACCGGCTTGCTTACAGCTGAATCCAAGATTTCAGCTAGTAGCCGAGCTAGCCAAACAGTCTGACAGGCAGCAGTAGCAGCAGCAATATACTCAGCTTCACAACTTGATAATGCTACAACTTTCTGCTTTGTGGACTGTCAACTGATTGGACTGTCTCCAAGAAAGAATACTACTCCAGAAGTGCTCTTCCTGCTGTCCAAGTCTCCAGCCAGATCACTATCACTGAAGCCCAGTAATTTTGCCTTCACACCTTTCTTTCTTGAATAGAAGAGACCCCAAACACTTGTCCCAGCTATGTATCTCAAAATGTGTTTCACAGCTGCAAGATGTTCCTCATGAGGTGCCTCCATGAATCTACTTACATACCCAACTGAGAAGGCCAAATCAGGTCGGGTATTTACCAAATATCTCAAGCTCCCAACTAAGCTCCTGTACTCAGTTGCATCTACACCTGGACTGCTGCTCTCTTTGCTCAGCTTCAATTTTGCTTGCATAGGCACTTGACAGGGATTGCAGTCCAACATACCAGCTTTCTCTAGGATTTTCCTTGCATAGCTCCCTTGAGACAGAGTAGTTCCCTCTGAATTTTGCTTCACTTCAATACCCAGATAATAAGAAAGTAACCCAAGGTCACTCATCTTGAAAATCTCTGCCATTTGTACCTTGAACTTCTTGAGGCTACTGCTGGTGGTTCCTGTGATTACTAAATCATCTACATAGACGCCCACCACAAGCCTCTCAGTTCCAGTACCTCTGCAGTAGATTGCATGTTCAGATGGACTTCTCTTGAATCCCAGAACACCCAGTTTTTCATCCAATTTTTGATTCCAGGCACGAGGGGCTTGATGCAAACCATACAGAGCTTTATGTAGCTTGTATACCTTATGTTCATGGCCGGGTTGAGCAAATCCCGGTGTTTGCTGCACGAACACCTTCTCCTGGAGGTCCCCATTCAAGAACGCCGTCTTGACGTCCATGTGGTGGACCTCCCACCCTTCATGTGCTGCCAGCGCCAGTAGTAGCCGCACCGCCTCCATGCGAGCTACTGGGGCAAACACCTCGTCGTAGTCGACGCCTTGGCGCTGCGCGTATCCCTTGACGACGAGCCGAGCCTTGTGTCTCACCACTGCGCCGTGCTCGTCCTTCTTGACTTTGTACACCCATTTGAGTCCAATGGCACGCCGGCCAGGTGGGAGCTCAGTGAGTGTCCAAGTACGATTCTCCTCAATCGCCTGCAACTCCTCCTCCATCGCCCGACGCCAGCTTGGGTCCCTCTCCGCCTGAGCAAAGGATGTAGGCTCCTCCGCACTTACTGCGAAGAGCTGACCATCTCCCAGATCACGCACCGCGTACCCAGGTGGAGTTGCAGGGCCGATGACGTTCTCTTAAGTCCGAAAACGCAGCGGCTCCTCGTCGTCGTGGTCGGCGTCCAGCAGGTCCCCCAGTTCCGCCGGTGGTGAGGCGAATTGGATCCCTGGCATCGTAACACCCCCTGTCATGTGTGTGGTCGGGGGCGACGCAGGGAGTGCTGCTGGAGGGGTCGCTGGTGAGGCAGGGGAGGCTGTGGGCATATCCAGTGACTCACCGTGCTCCTCCACGACCCTGTACTTGACGGTGAAGATGTCGTCATCGCTTCTTGCATCAACGTCATGCTCCTCGCTATTTGACCAGTCCCACTGGCCTGCCTCGTCGAAGATCACATCCCGCGTCACGTGGACACGCTTCGCGATTGGATCATACGCACGGTACGCCTTTGAACCCCGCTCATAGCCGACGAAGATCATCTTCCGTCCTCGGTCGTCCAGTTTCTTCAGATGAGGGACCATATTCTTGACATAGACAAGGCATCCGAATGTCCGCAGGTGATGGACAGCCGGCTTCTTCCCGTACCACGCCTCAAACGGTGTCACTCCATCCACGCTCTTTGTTGGCGTTCTGTTCAGCAAATACACGGCGGTATTCACTGCTTCTCCCCAGAACCAGCCTGGCAGTCCCTTCGCCTTGAGCAGGCTGCGGGCGGTTCTGACTACCATCCCGTTCCGGCGCTCGACGACTCCGTTCTGCTGCGGGGAATACGGAGCCGTCAGTTGTCGCCGAACACCCTCAGCTGCGCAGTACTCCATGAACTCCTTAGCGGTGAACTCCCCGCCTCTGTCCGTGCGGAGTGCCCTCAGCTTGCATCCAGACTCAGCCTCCGCATGCGCCTGGAAATTTTTGATATCCGCCCCCGCACGCTCCTTTGACGGCAGCAGGGTCACCCACATGTAGCGGCTTCGGTCGTCGACTAGCAGCAAGAAGTAGACGTTCCCGCTCGGTGTCGCCGGTGCCACTGGTCCGCAAAGATCTCCATGGACCAGTTCAAGCGAGCACTCCGCACGCCACTGTGACTGGTCCGGGAAGGGAGTCCTCTTCTGTTTGCCGGCGAGGCATGCCTCGCACAGCTGGTCCACCGGCTCGATCGTAGGCAGGCCACGGACCATCTCCTCCCTCGCCATCTTGCGGAGTGCCGCCATGTTGATGTGGCCGAGCCTGGCGTGCCACCGCCAGGCACTTTCCTCGCCACGCACAGCAAGGCACACCGGCCGTGCAAGTTTGACTTCGAGCACGTACAACCGGTTCCCCGCCCGTGCGATTTTGGCCAGCAGCCGTCCTTCAGGCTCATGGATCCGCATCACCCCGGAGCTGATGTTGACGCTGTATCCAGCTTCGTCGAGTTGCCCAACACTCACTATGTTGGCCGTGAGCTGGGGAATGAAGTAGACGCCTGTGAAGGAGCGGTGGTCGCCATTCTTGAGCTTGAACAGCACCGTTCCACAACCCTCGATCCGCGCCACTCCTCCGTCGCCGATCCGCACCGTCCCGCACACTGCCGTGTCCAGATCCGCGAACGCCGCCCGGGACCCCGACATGTGGTTCGTGGCCCCGGTGTCGAGGATCCACGACTTGGCACTCCGTGCCTCCTCCGTATCGAGGTGGACAAAGACTTTTTCTTCTCGCAGCTGCAGCGGAGAGCCAGATCTTGCCCCATCCCTCGATCTCCTCTCGATGGCCGCCTACGCCTGCGATGACGCGTCAGAACGCGTGCTTGGGGCCGCTGCCTTCACCCGTGATGGCGCGCCAGGATGCTTACTCGGGGCCGCCGCCTCCACCCGCGACGGCGCGCCAGTCTGCGTACTCGGGGCCGCCACGCGTGGTGATGGGGAGCCCGGGCGCAGAGGAGATGTCTCCCGTGACGGCGGTGGGGCGGATCTTGGCTGCGCCGGAGGTGGGGAGAAGCATATCGGGGATGGCGGCGGTGGCTGCGTGGTAGATCTCGCCCGCGGTGGAGGCGAGATGGGGCGTCCCTGGGATGGCGGCGGTGGCGACAAAGGGAGACGCCTTGGGGATATCGGCGGTGGCGGCGTGGAGAATACCGCCTGTGGTGGAGACGGGTTGAGGCGTATGAGTGGAGTTGACCGGACCAGCATTAGTGCCTCCTCCTCATCTTGGGCGACATGGGCCTGCTCCCTTTTAGGCTTGGAGCGGCAGTCGCGGGCCCAGTGGCCCATTTTGCCACACTTCCGACACTGATTCTTGTGCTTGCCGGAGTTGGTCGTTGGCCCAGACGACCCCGACGATCCGCCGCCATTCCCACGCCCTTGAGCACGTCCGCGCCTGCTCCCGCGACGCGCAGAGTTCCCATTCGCGCCGCCGCTACTCTGGTTCTCCGCCTCACGCCGCTTCCGCCGCGCGTCCCATTCTTCCTCTGTCAGATACAACTTGCCGTCGTGTTGTATCGTCGGCGACGGCTCGAACGATTCTTCGGCAGCCTTCAGTCGCTCGGTCAAGTCGGCGACGGTGAGCGTGGAGGTGTCGAGGAGAGTCCGGATCGCCAGCACGATCTGCTGGAATCGCGACGGCACACTGCGGAGCATCTTCTCCACCACCTTGGACTCCTCCACAACTTCGCCGAGCGTCGCCAGAGTGGCCACCATACCGCTCAGACGAAGCGCCTAGTCTTCCACGGTCTCGCCATCTTTGAAAGTCGCCAGGTCGAACTCCCGCCGCAGCTGTTGTGCAGTGTTCTTCTTCACGCAGTCGTCGCCGACGCGCATGGTGGCGATGGCGTCCCACGCCTCCTTCGACGTTTCCTTGTCGGCGATCGCGGACGCCATCTCTGGGGGAACGGCACTGCATAGAACATCGAGCGCCATCATGTCCTCCTGGGGATCAACATCACCCTTGTCGATGGCTCTCCAGAGCGCCCGAGCCTTGAGCTTCACCTTCATGAGACGCGCCCAGTTGGTGTAGTTGGTCTTGGTGAGGACGGGGTAGCTAGTCCCGCCGGCCACCTCACGAACTACCCGCTGGATCGCAGCGCCTTCCTTGGTGCCACTCGTCCCGTCGCCTTTCTCACCGACCGTCGGTGGCGGCGACACCGGCTCCGTCATCAGTGCAGATTCAATCGCGTGTACTCAATTCCAATGGTAGTGCTTCGCCGCGATCGAGCCCCAGCCCGCAACGTAGCTCTGATACAACTTGTCAGAGATCACCGGAGTAACGACGTTGCCCACGTCGCTGGTGAACCCAGAAGTCTGCACACACAGAAAACTCAACCGGCAAGAAAAACAACAATAACTCAGAGAGTAGATTCAGTATTTGTGCCGCTGGGAACAAGCAGTGTTTTCTCTGTTTTATTAGCTTATATAGAAAAGAAAACCGATTACAAAATGACAGCTAATCTGCATGCAATGTTTGTTTCCAAAACAAGGAACGAAAAATCAGCTAATCAATCAACTGTCGAAGATACAAGAATTATTCAACAAGAATGACCGGGTGACTGAAGAGAGGAGAGAGAGAAGAGAAGAAAGAGATTGACAGTGATAGAAAAGAAATGAGATAGAGAATGCACTGACAGTGATTACTTGCAACAAAATGATGATTACTTACAACAACATAATGATTATCTAAAAAAGATGTCCAGTTTATTTTGGATTCTAGAGAAAACCAAAAAAACATAGGAAAAGGAGAAAGAAACAGGCTTCATCCTGTCAAGGAATAAGCAGCGGACGGGTGACGGGCATGGCAGCATGATCAACAAGACCGCTCGTGGCTGGCTCTGGCCTCTTGGGGGTCAGACCAAGGCACCTCTTCTTATCATGATCTACCTACGATCTATCTACGTAAAAGTGTCCACTTTCAGATCGAGATAATCCTCTAGAAATGGAGTTTCCAGAATGATTTGTTCCAAATATTTAGGCACACTATCTCGCTGATGTGCCACCAAGGGCAAGTCGGATGATCAAGCGATTTTTTTTCTAAAGGATGTTAAGATCATTTGTTTTTGTGAAAGAGGACACAAAGTAGCAAGTTGAATCATGAGGCTTCTTAGGGAGACCTGGTTCTTCATCGGGTTGAAATTTCTAGCAAGGGTCTGTTGGAAAAAAAGTCATGTGTTTCAAACAGCCTCTAAGTTCTTGCTTCGAGGTCAGGGATTGGTAAATTATACAACAACCGCCACTCTTCGCACTTTTGAAATGGATGTTGCCGCGACTGTGTTTTCACATTTTCGAAAAGGTTGAAGCACTGTCCGAAACTATAACTAAGATTGGCGTGCTTGTGAAGTTGAGACAGAAGATATCTTTGCTCTTCTCTTCGATTCGAACACTACCTGAAATATCTCCGGTACAACAGGTTGTACAGAGAAAGTTACAGTAACATGACCCGTGACCAAAATCTAGTAATTTGCAGCAGACACCCTATACTTCTCTCGTCATTACAAACAACTACCTTCTGCCATTCCAGTTGCACAGGAGCGCCTAATTCGTCTACCGTCTACGAATGCTCCATGCACGTACGGCGAATCAGCCGCTGAACGCCCGGTACACCTTGAGCGTGTCCACGGCGTCGGCGATGGAGCCGGCTGCGGCAGCGATCGACACAAGGAGGCACGCGACGCTGAGCGTCTGGACGAAGATCCACCGTGTGCTGCTGCGCGGCACACGGCGCTGCGCTATGTACATCTCGACGGGGAAGTAGACGGTGAGCGGCCAGAAGGAGACAGCGCCAAGCTGGCCCACAACGCTGCCGAAGAAGGGGAGCAACATGGCAACGACGGTGGTGAGGCAGACGAACGCCGAGCGCCAGGAGAGCCGGAATACGCTGAGCGCGAAGGGCCCCACTCGGAGCTCCCGGGAGATGAAGGTGCTGTCGGGCCAGATGGCAGAGGCCTAGCGCTCGACAAAGGCGAAGATGTGCTGGCAGGACACCTGGTACGCGCTGACGAGGTGCACGACGATGGCAACGTTGGCGATGTCCAGCAGCCAGAAGGGTTCGTAGAAGCCCGTGAGGAGGTTGTCCGGCGCCGCGTAGCCCATGCACCCGCTCAGCATGTAGAACACCGTCGTCGCCGCCATGCTCAGCCGCGTCGCCTTCTTTATCACGTTCGCCTCCGATGGTGGCGACGCCTTTATCGTGTCCTGTAGAAACAGAGGAAGCCGTACGTGATCGATGTTTACGCCAAACAGAGCACCACCGGTCTGGCCATGACTTACTTGGATCTCGATGAGGATGTTGGGGAAGGAGTACGCCAAGGCGATATCGCCGAAGGCCTTCAGGCTGCTATCCGAAACTGTAACCAAGATTGGCGTGCTTGTGAGGTTGAGACAGAAGATATCTTTGCTCTTCTCTCCGTACATTACTTAAAATTTCTGCGGTACAACAGGTTGTACAACGAAAGTTACAGTAACATGACCCTTGACAAAAACTAGCAATTTGCATCAGACACCATATACTTCTTGTGTACTGTATAACAAGTAAATTAACAAGCAGCCCGCTGCCCGGCACGTGCGAACGCTAATGATCCATGCACGTATGGCGAATCAGCCGCTGAACGGCTGGTACACCTTGAGCGCGTCGACGACGTCGGCGATGGAGCCGGCTGCGGCGGCGATCGACACGACGAGGCACGCGACGCTGAGCGTCTGCAGGCAGATCCACCACGTGCTGCCGCGCGGCACAGTGGCGCTGCGCGATGTACATCTCGACGGAGAAGTAGACGGTGAGCGGCCAGAAGGAGACGGTGCCGAGGTGGCCCACGACGCTACCGAAGAAGGGGAGCAACATGGCGACGACGGTGGTGAGGCAGACAAACGCCGAGCGCCAGGAGAGCCGGAATATGCTGAGCGCGAAGGGCCCCACTCAGAGCTTCCGGGAGATGAAGGTGATAGGTTAGTTTCTTTTAGTTCTTTAGGATCTCCTAGGTTAGATCTAGCGGGGCTATCCTTTTCTCTAGGGTTCTTGATTCTTGAGAGGATACCGAGAGGGATAGGGGTACTAACCGTCCGACGTAGAGGAGGAGGGGTTGGCCATCGCGGGTATGCTCGGTGAAGCTCTGCGCACGGGCAGCGACGGTCGGGGAAGAGGAGTGGCGTCTCCCTGGCGGCCGGCGTCTCCCGAGCGGCGGTGATCTCCTTGGCGGCGGATGGCAGTGGGTCTTCCCGTCGCTGGAGCGCCCCCTCTTAGATCGGGTCTAGGGTTTTGTCGGTGGGTCTGGCGGCGGCACGGTGAACCTTGTTATTCGTGCCGCCCCAGCCCCCACCACTTTTATATGGCGCTGGCGACAGGGGCCCACCAGCCAAATGGGCTGGGCGCCCCCGATCAGGGCGCGAGCAAGGGGGGGATTTGGCCGTTGGGCCAAATCCCCTGAGATCATTCTAACATTCTCCCCCTTGATCTCAATCTATACTTTATCTTTAATTACTTTTGACTTTACACATTCCATCACAGATTAGTGCATAGAACATGTCTCATCGTCACGGTCAATCACCGATAGATTCAACAACTACAATACACCTCTCTGTTCTGAAATAGTTACTTTAATCTTTTGGGCCATCTTTTAGTCCAGGAATCATAGGCTTTCCCTTAAACCCATGCCGGCTACATGTTCTCTGAACACGTTGGGTGGTAAGCCTTTAGTAAGCGGATCCGCTAACATCTTTGCGGTACTTATATGCTCTAGACTTATAATTTGATCCCGAACTTTATCTTTCACAACATAGTACTTTATGTCAATGTGTTTGGCAGCACCACTTGACTTATTGTTGTGGGCATACGTTACTGCGGGTTCATTATCGCAGTACAACTTAAGTGGTCTATTGATGTCGTCAACCACTTTTAAACCGGGTATGAACTTCTTTAGCCAGTTCACCTGCCCCGTAGCCTCATAACATGCTACAAACTCGGCATACATTGTGGACGATGTAGTGACGGTTTGCTTTGAGCTTTTCCACGATATAGCTCCTCCAGCGAGAGTGAACACATATCCGGATGTAGACTTTCTATCATCTCCCGCAAAATCAGAATCTGTATACCCCACTATATGGAGTAAATCTGATCTTCTGTATGTCATCATGAGGCCTTTTGTTCCTTGCAAATAACGCAAGACTTTCTTTATCAATTTCCAATGTTCTATTCCAGGATTGCTCTGGAATCTGCCAAGTAACCCGGTAAGAAATGCTAAGTCAGGGCGTGTGCACACTTGAGCATACTGTAAGCTTCCGACAGCTGAAGCATATGGAACCGCTTTCATTTGATCGATCTCATACTGGTTCCTAGGGCATTGAAAATCTCCATATCTGTCGCCCTTGACTATAGGTGCAGGTGAAGGACTACTTTTATGCATACCAAATTTCTTTAAGACTTTCTCTATGTATGCCTTTTGTGACAGTCCCAATACCCCTTTGTTTCTATCTCGGTGAATTTCGATCCCTAGAACGAATGAAGCTTCACCAAGATCTTTCATATCGAAGTTTGAGGACAAAAACTTCTTTGTCTCCAGTAGTAGACTAACATCACTACTAACTAGTAGGATATCATCCACATACAGGATTAGGAAAATAAACTTCCCATCTTTAATCTTTGCATAAACACAGTTGTCCTCAACATTCTCTTTAAACCCAAATTTTCTTATTGTACTGTCAAACTTCAAGTACCACTGTCTTGAAGCTTGCTTTAACCCATAAATCGATTTCTTTAGGCGGCATCCCATTCTTTCATTTCCTTCCACGACAAAACCTTTCGGTTGTGCCATGTAAACATTTTCCTCCAAATCCCCATTAAGAAATGCCGTCTTTACATCCATCTGATGTAACTCTAAATCATAATGTGCTACTAATGCCATTATGATTCTGAAGGAATCTTTACATGAGACTGGAGAAAAGGTCTCATTGTAATCAATCCCTTCTCTTTGCGTAAAGCCTTTTGCCACAAGTCGCGCTTTGTATCTTTCTATATTCCCTTGAGAGTCATGCTTTGTCTTGTAGACCCATTTACAGCCTACTGTTTTGGCTCCTTTAGGAATAATTTCCAAGTCCCAGACTTTATTAGTCTTCATGGACCTCATCTCCTCTTCCATGGCCTCAAGCCATTTTGAGGAATTTTCGCTTCTCATGGCTTCTTCAAATGAGGTGGGATCCTCCTCCATTTGAAATTCCTCTGTATGATAAATCTGATAATCATCAGAAATAGCTGATCTTCTTACTCTTTGAGACCTCCTCGGGGCCTCCTCATTTGGTACATCTTCTGTTTGAGGCTGCTGTTGCTCCCCCTCATCTGTGGCAATAGGTTCTATAGTATCCTGAAAAACAGGTTCCTCATTATCATTCATTGTTGCCACAGGAGGAACAATAACAGGTGCTGGCACCACAGTGTCTTGCACCGTCGGTGCAGCGACAGTAGGTAGTGTGAAGAATGGCTCTTGAATCATCGGAGTGGGCGCATACACCCGCTTCTCTTCAAGATCAATCTCACGAGCTACCATACTTCCTCTCATCATTTCATCCTCTAAGAAGACAGCATGTCTCGTTTCTACAAACTTTGTATATCTATCTGGACAGTAGAAATGAAACCCTTTTGACTTTTCAGGGTAGCCAATGAAATGACAACTTACTGTTTTGGGATCAAGCTTCCCAAGGTTTGGGTTAAATACTTTAGCCTCAGCAGGACTCCCCCACACACGTAAGTGGTTTAGTGAGGGAACTCTTCCTGTCCACATCTCGTACGGTGTTTTGGGCACCGATTTACTAGGCACTCTGTTGAGAATATGAATGGCGGTTTTCAACGCCTCCATCCATAAACTCAATGGCAGTGTGGAATAGCTCATCATGCTTCGCACCATATCCATCAGGGTACGGTTGCGCCTTTCAGCTACTCCATTTTGCTGAGGTTCGCCCGGTGTAGAATACTGGGCCACTATGCCATTTTCCTGTAAAAACCTCGCAAAAGGTCCAGGAACTTGTCCATATGGGGTATGTCGACCGTAGTACTCCCCCCCACGATCAGATCGGACTATCTTAATCTTTAAATCGTGTTGGTTTTCAACTTCAGCCTTAAATATCTTGAATTTATCCAAGGCTTCATTTCTTTCTTTGATTGGATAAATATATCCATAACGGGAGTAATCATCTGTGAATGTTATGAACGAGTCATAACCATCCACACTTTTCACAGGAAAATGACCACAAATGTCTGTGTGAACAATTTGTAGAACTCCTGTGCTTCTTTTAGCGTCTTTTTTAATTTTCTTTACATATTTTCCTTTAATGCATTCTCTGCATTGTTCTAAGTCTGAGAACTCTAATAGAGGAAGAATGTCATTCTTAACAAGTCTTTCTATTCTCCCCCTCAAAATATGGCCTAAACGACAGTGCCATAATTTCGACGATTCATTATGAGTTCTCTTTCGTTTTCTGTTCGCATTCACAGGCGAGGATATACGCTCATTCACATCACATACGGAATTCACATTTTCACGAAGTGACAACAAATAAAGCTCATTCTGTAAGATGGCAAGACCAACACATTCTTTATTAAACATTATTTCACACTTGCCATTTCCAAAATTACAATCATAACCATCTTTGTCCAAATTTGAAACACTAATCAAATTCCTCTGTAAAGAAGGAACAAAAAGGACATCTCTAAGTAAAAGATTGGAGCCATTAGCTAACTCTAATGAAAGATCGCCAACGGCTTCAACTTCGGCTTGGACTCCATTTGCAACTTTAATGCATCTTTCGTTTCTTTGCGTAGTCCTCGTCGAACGGAATCCCTGTAAAGAATTAGCAACATGAACAGTTGCTCCTGAGTCAATCCACCAAGTGGATTTCGAATATTGCACATACAGGGATTCATTTATAAAGGTAATAATGTTCTCACCTTTCTTTGCCATTATCATCTTTAAATAATCAGGACAGTTCTTCTTGTAGTGTCCCGTCTTCTTGCAGTGAAGACACTGATCTTTGTCTACAGCAAATTTATTCTGTTGAGGCTGATGGACAGAGGCTTTTCCCTTGTTCTTTGAGAAGGAGGTACTGTTGAAGTTCTTTTTCTTGTTATCCTTCACATAGTTAATAGAACCACCATGTGAGGACTTGATTCTTTCCTCCTCTTGCACACACATAGCAATGCACTTTTCCAAGTCCCATTTCTCGGGCTGCATATTGTAGTTGACAACAAAAGTGTCAAACTCTTTGGGCAAGGAAGCAAAAACCAAATGAATAAGGAACTCATCCTTGAGAGCCAAATCCATTGGTTTAAGTTTAGATGCCAAGTTGCTCATCCTAAGAATGTGCTCTCTTATGCCATTGCCACTGCCAGAATACCTTTCTGTTACCAGCTGCTTAATCAGCTGTGTAGCATAAGTCTTTGAAGAGCCAGTGAACTGACTCTTTATTTTATCAAGATATTCTGTGACAGTGTCACACTCTGCAATTGAGCCCACAATTGCAGGCTCAATTGTGTTCTTTATCACAGCCATACATTTCTTGTTGGCTGTGGTCCATTTCTTATGATCAAGGTCATAAGACATCTGTAAGGGAGCATGATCCCTCTGTCTTTTCTGTCATGCAGTATCATCCTCATTTTGTTCCCCCACTGGTGCCAAAGGCTCAGTGGGGCGTGCTGTAGTGAGGACTCAGTCCACCTCAGCCAAGATAAACGCTAAGTCTATCTTTTTCTTCCACACTCCATAATTATCACCTTTGAGAGTGGGGATCTCTCTGATACAACTCATCAAGTTGTATCCTCTTGAAAATATTTCAAATAAAGTGAGAACGTAACAGCAAAATCATATGCCTTATTTCCAACGTTGGTCAAAAATACGACATACAATTTAAATCATTTTATCTATACATTAAATCTACATCACCGTTGGGCAGAAATAGAAATAATGCATAAAATCATCAATTAAAAAATTATAATACTGTTATTATCAACGTTGGTCAGAAAATAACAATATCATAATTATCTAGGATTTAAATCTATTTTTCCAAAATTAAATTCTCCCGTTGGTTCGAATTTAATAATGAAAATCAATCAACATTAATTTTTGCAGCGGAAACTGTAAATAATTCATTATTCAGAAGCATTATACTGTATTCATTTAATCTCTGGAAAATTAACATGTTGGTGCAAAAAAATTTACAGAGATTTGGATCAAATTTCAATCAAGTTCATCAAAAAATGCTTCTAAAAATCAATAAATATCAAAAATCGGGATTTACTGTTCATTTGGCCATTTCGGCCTGTTCGGCCTGGCCCACGGCCCACGGTGGCCTGCCCGCGCGCGGCCTCGGCGGCCCGCTCGGTCTGCCCGCCCGCGGCCTCGGCGGCCTGCTCGGCCTGCCTCACGCACGCGCGCCCGCTCCCCCGCGCCGCAGCGGTCTCAGCCGTTGGATGCGAATCCAACGGCTTCAATCCCGCGCGGCCGCGTCCTTTTGCGCCTCCGCGCAATCCTTTCAACCGTCGGATTCGCATCCGACGGCTCTCGTTCCCCGCGGCCGAGCGCGCTCACGCTCAACCTGGGCCTGGGCCACGAATTCACTCGCCCGCCTGGGCCGAAAGCCAGCCCGCGCGATCTCAGCCGCCCGATCGCATCCGACGGTTGCGCGGTGATTTCGCCCGATCAAAAACCGCGCGCTGCGGACGCCCCCCCGAAACCCTAACTCATTCGACCCTCTCCCCTCTCTCTCCGCACCCGAGCGAGCGAAGCGACGGCGGCGGCGATTTCATCCACGCCGCCGGAGAAGAAGAAGAAGCCGGCGCCGCCGCGGGCCCTCTCGCCGGCGTGCGCGCTCCCCTGAGAGGGAGCGCGCCGCCGTCGAGCGGCTCCGTGTCGGCGCCCCTCTGAGCGCGCGCGCGCTCGGATCTGTCCCGAGCGTCGACGGTGGCCGCACGTGGAGCGCCGGCGAGCCCACGGCTCGGCCGATCTCCCGCACGCCAGCGACGACGACGGTGGCCCGGTAAGTCCAGTCTTTTCAGATCTAGGGTTAGGGTTTGACCCGTTCCCCTCTCTTTTCTTTTCTGTTTTCTAGGGTTAGGGGGGTCGTCCTCTGTTCTTCCTTTCTTTCCTTTTCCTCCGTCTAGATCTAAAACTAGGTGCTCTGATACCATTGTAAGTTCTAGGTCTTTAGGATCTCCTAGGTTAGATCTAGCGGGATACCGTGATCGCAACCTTCTACGATCACGCAGTGATGCTGGCGATCACTGTTTACCGTAGTCGAACACCCGTACGACCACGTTCACTTCCTTCAACGTGGTCGGAGTCGCTTCCGACCACGTACTGGTCTTCTCGGCGTAGTCGTAACTCCCTACGACCACCTTCAACTCCTTACGACCACCTTCACCGTGGTCGCAGCCTTTCCTGCGTAGTCGAAGAATTACTGTTACCTTTGCCGTGATCGTAGCGCCTCTCGATCACGCCCGCAGGAACTTCGCCGTGGTCGTAACTCCTCCCGATCACGCTTGCGGTGATCGTGAGTCCTTCCGACCACGCCTTGCACAATCACACGACAAAACAATGCTTTGTGTGTTTCCCTCTTTTTGGTATTTTCTCAATGGCTTGGTGTATCTTGGTTACATGACTACCTCTCCTTATATACCCGGTTCTACGACTTTAGCACGGGTTCGACTACGATTACAATTCCGACTCCGATACGACTTCTAATTTGACTTTGATACGACCTCGTCTAGAACTCGGTCTCAATCTTCGACTCCTGATTTCTCCTCCGTCTTGACTTCGATTACTTCCGAACTTTGTATGCGTCTTCTAAAACAAGATTATTTCCAACATTACCAACTGTTGTAAGGGGGTCTTACGACCTCTCAGGATCTTCCACGACCGGTTAGGGTCGTTTACGACCGGTGAGGATTGAGTACGACCAGTTCTGGATGCTTACGACCAGTTCCGATCGCTTCAAACTCTTCCGATCACTTTTTCAACGTGGTCGTAAATTTACTGTAGCAATTTACGACCACTCTGCAATATCGCTGCCGCTACCTTCCTTCAGCCGCTCGAGATACCGTGATCGCAACCTTCTACGATCACGCAGTGATGCTGGCGATCACTGTTTACCGTAGTCGAACACCCGTACGACCACGTTCACTTCCTTCAACGTGGTCGGAGTCGCTTCCGACCACGTACTGGTCTTCTCGGCGTAGTCGTAACTCCCTACGACCACCTTCAACTCCTTACGACCACCTTCACCGTGGTCGCAGCCTTTCCTGCGTAGTCGAAGAATTACTGTTACCTTTGCCGTGATCGTAGCGCCTCTCGATCACGCCCGCAGGAACTTCGCCGTGGTCGTAACTCCTCCCGATCACGCTTGCGGTGATCGTGAGTCCTTCCGACCACGCCTTGCACAATCACACGACAAAACAATGCTTTGTGTGTTTCCCTCTTTTTGGTATTTTCTCAATGTCTTGGTGTATCTTGGTTACATGACTACCTCTCCTTATATACCCGGTTCTACGACTTTAGCACGGGTTCGACTACGATTACAATTCCGACTCCGATACGACTTCTAATTCGACTTTGATACGACCTCGTCTAGAACTCGGTCTCAATCTTCGACTCCTGATTTCTCCTCCGTCTTGACTTCGATTACTTCCGAACTTTGTATGCGTCTTCTAAAACAAGATTATTTCCAACATTCTCTCCCTAATCTTGTTTTAGTAACTTCCATCATGTCGATCTTCTTCCTTGATCACTTTGACGTTCTCCTGCTTCTGCTTCTTCCTTGACCGGGCTTTCTGGGCTGGAGCACCTGCTCCCACAGCTTTTGCTCTGGTCGTTTCCTTCCTGCTCACATTTTCTCCACCAGCAACTCGTTTCACTGTTGTGTGGTCTTGCTTTCGACCATCGTCCTTCACGCCATGCTTTCTCCCGCCACCTCGGGATCCAAACTCCAGGCTTTTGACTGCCTTCTTTTGGTCTTGTGGGAGCTCCTCCTGAGCTTCTGATTTCCACAACCTTGCTTACTTCATGTGATCTACGCTGACCACTCAAGCTCTTGTTGCTTCGACCTTCCTTTGCACCAGTTGCACCTGGTACGACTTCACCTTGCTTTCCTCCATCTGCATGCGAGTAAGCACCTCCTATGTCGTTTGCTACGACTTCGCCTGCTGTGTGTGGTCGATGTTGACCACCTGGGCCACCCCTTCTCTTCTCGGCTGCGGTTGCTACATGTGGTCCGTGTCGACCACTGTTTACTTCATGCGACCAGTGTCGACCACTCGGGCCGATGCTTCGACCATCCAGGCCGATCCTGGGACCTGTGCGTGCAAGTAGTCGTTCGAAGTCGACTACTCGTGCACCGCTGGTTTGCTGCGGTCGTAATGTGTTTCGACCACGTTCAAACCTTGTTTGCCATGGTCGATTGCCCTCTCGACCACGTTCGATCATCGTTTGCCGTAGTCGATTGTCCTCTCGACCACGTCCAATCACTTCAGCCGACTTGTTCGTTACGACTACAGGTTCTTTTCTGCTGTCTGTCACGACTTGCTTCTCTCCCGACTTGCTTGTTACGACTTCAGGCTGGCCTTCGACTACTAGTAGATGAAGTCGTTCACATTCTGGTTCCTCCAGAACCCTTTGCATGCCATCTGGTTTCCAGATTTTCAATGGTAGCTTGTACAACCGATTTGCTGACTTTTGCACCTTCATTAGCAGCCGCTCTCTGTTGTCGAAAACTCTCAGGTGATTATCTTTGAGCTCGATCCGGCAACCTTCTTCGGTCATTTGTCCAAGACTTATGACATTGCTGCAAAGACTTGGTATGTAATATACATCTGACAATGGTCTTCGACTTCCATCCTTGCATTTCAACAGAATTGTCCCATTTCCTCTGATCTGCACGGTTGAGCCGTCTCCAAACTTCACTTTGCCGAGTACTTTCTCATCTAGCTCATGAAACATTGAATATGTTCCTGTCATATGATTGCTAGCTCCATTGTCGAGGTACCAATCTGACTGTTCCTGAGACTCCTCTCCCTTCTCCATCAAACTAGGAAACACCTTCCCTTCGTTCAGTAGCACCATTGTCGGTTCTTCAACAGTGCAGTGCGACAACAGTAGCGTTGGTTCTGTGAGTTCAGAGGTTTGAGCCATGTTGACTTCTTCGACTTTCTTCTTGCTCCTGCATTTTGCAGCATAGTAGCCCATACTTCTTGCAGTTATGGCACTGAATGTGGCTTCGACATTCGGCAGCATAATGGCCGAATTTTTCACACTCGAAACATTGAATGTGAGACTTATCTTGAAATCTTCCACCTCGACCAGTTCCACGACCACCTCTTCCTCCTCTTCCGGACTGAAATCCACGACCTTGCTGGTCATATGAGTCTGTCTGGTCTGGATTGTCTTGATTCCTCGTGTCCTCCTTAGCGAGCAACATTTGTTGGTTGTAGGACCCTTGTCCTTCGTTGTCGGCTTGGTAACTTTTTAGGAGCTGCTCGTGTGCTTTGAGCACCCCAGTCACCTCCTCAATCTTCATCTTCGAGAGGTCTTGTGAGTACGTGATCGTAGTTACGACCGGGAGAAACTTCTCCGGCAGTACTCGTAGATACTTCTTCACCGCCACCTCATCTTTCAAGTCGTCGCCGAGAGATTTGATCTCGTTTATGACTTCATTAAACTTCCCAGAGAATTCTTCCACTGTCTGGTCTCTTCCCATCTTCAATGATTCAAACTCACTCCTCAATGTTTGAAGTCGAACTTCCTTCACTCGATCTACTCCTTGGTGCATTATCTGCAGAGTAGTCCAGACGTCTTTCGCCGTCTCCTCACCGACTAGCTGCCGCATCATCGAGTCGGGCACGGCCTGATAGATCGTCGCCATCGCCATCTTGTCAAGTCGTTCATCAACGACTTTGTCTTTCTCCTTCGGTTCAACCGGGCCCCAGACTCCCTGTGCGATCATGTTGACTTTCATTTTCATCGCCCTAGAGAGTCTGGCCAAAGTCGGGTATCTGCGAGAAGACGATCTGCACGGCGCCGAAGAGGATCATGTATGGGTTGCTTGAGCTGCGGCACGGGTCCTGGTGGCCGTTGGCGTGGAAGCAGTCGGACCTCCTGATGGCGCGCATGCTGATGGACGACGCGATGGTGTACCCGATGGTGACGCCGACGAGGTTGGCGTACAGGATGACGCTGCAGAAGGTGACCTTGGCCACGCCGAGGTTGGAGCGGATGGCGTCTATGTAGGTGTAGTTGCGCTTGCCGGTGACGGGGTCCCCGGAGCGGTAGCACTCGGCGAGGAGCGTGGAGTTGTAGTAGTTGACGAAGGCGAAGAGGAGCATGACGGCGGGGCCAGCGACCCAGCCGAGCTGTGCGATGGCCCAGGCGAGGGAGAGCACCCCGGAGCCGATGACGGCAGTGATGATGTGCGCGCTGACCGTCCAGAACGTGCCCGTCCGGCGCGGGCGCCCGTCGTCGTCCAGCCACGCCTCCGCCCCGGCGTTTCCCGCCTCCACCGACACCTCCATTGGCACTACCACGTGCTTGCTCCCGCTCCCGCCGCCGTTGTGCGACGCCGCCGTTGCTCTCTTATCTACCTAGTTACTCGAAAATTCTTCTCAGCTTATCGGACAGTGGTAGTGGAAATGGGAAGGGGGAGGAGGCTTATATAGTGTTCTGCTTGAACAGTTACGCCGTACTAATTGACACTTGTGAGCACTAACTGAAATGTGGGTCCAAGAACACTTGTGAGCTAATTGACAGCGATCTCTGCGCCTTAGGTGCATGCACCTTATGAACCTTATCTCTGCACCTTATGCCGACTTGAGCCAAAAGGGCGGTCCTGTGTACCTATTCATCGATCTTGATCGGACTTTTGTGAATGTTTCTGCTATAATCTTGTAGTTGTACATAGGTCAGTTTGCGGTTGCGGGTTGTGTTGTACCGGCCCGTGAAATCTAATTATGTACTAATTCTAGTAAAATTTTGCTATTATGCTTTGTAAAAATATGTTTCCACGTAACTATTATGTCCAAAAGTAGAAAAATAATTAAGTGATTTTGAAAGGCCACTTCAAATCTGCAATACCAAACGGAGCTGCAGTTAATAATTAGTTTTGTAGGAACCAATTTGTTATTTGGATGAATGAACCCTAGAAAAAAATGAGATTTTACTCCTCGGCCTGTTTCGAATTGTGAAGTGCTTAATCCAAAAATCATGCTTTTATGTCTTTAATCTAATTTGGTACAAGTACAAATGTAACAAATCTCATTTTGGAGTTGCATGTACATGCCCACTAAGCCACGCTAGCTAGTTACATTACAAACCCAAATTGACCATGCTACTTCCTATGGTCAATTGCTTTGTACATGTATATCGACGCGCAAACTTTCTTAAATGGATCATACAAAATCATTAAGAATAGTCAGCAATTGGCAAAAGATATCTAATTTGTTGTTCATGCAGCGTTTCTTCTAGCCCCGTTAGGACGCGGAATTTTTTCCCCTAGTTCTATGGGAATTGAACTGTTTCCTATAAATTTTTTGTGAAATTACTGTGAAAATTTTCCCGATTTGTATGGAAATTGAAATGTTTTCTATGAAATTTCTACAAACTTGCTGTGAAATTCATGTGCTCCAAATATGGACTTAATTTGCAAGAAGACCCTGAAACATTCAACTGATTAATGGAAAAGATTGCATTGGCCTCTGATCCTAAAAGACATACCAAAATTCTGGTACACCCCAATCTCCCCGCCTAAGCTTGCCGTCACCACCACCAACCCCCACACATTGCCGCTGTCCGCGTTGCCGCCGGCCTTACCGCCGTCGTGCTGTGACGAGGAATCCCCTACTGCCACCGTGCCTAGCTGGCCTGAGTGTGTCAACGGCCCCATGGAGCTGCTCAGCTTGCCGCTTCTCGCCTCCGGCTTGGTGGCATGGCTCGCCATGCTGCACACCTTGTCATTGCATGACATAGCCCTGTTGTCCTGCAACGGTAGGCTGTTGCTGGACGTACTGATGTTGCCGGCGCCTAGCATGGACGGCGAGTGTGGCCACGGCACGGCAGCCGAGATGTTCTTGCAGTAGATGTTCTCATAGGAGCGAGTTGTGTTGTGCACCACATGGCCTTGATACCGATGCCGATGGTCGCGGCGGCGGGCGCACTCCGGGTCGTCCTCCGGAGGTAGACGGAGCTGCAATGTGCTACTTACATGGTATTGTCATTTTTCTTTAGTTAATAATTATTTTTGTAGCAACAAATTTGTTATTTGGATCAATGAACCCTAGAAAAAATGAATGACATTTTTTTCCTCAGCTTGTTTCGAATTGTGAAGTGCTTAATCCAAAAATCATGCTTTTTTATGTCTGTAATCCAACTAGCAGCAGGGTGGCCTATACATTTGCATGGCTAGATTTGTTTCAAAGTTTTTAGTATCAAATGATATAACTTAGATGTTTAAGAATATGCTTACGTATCTCGTAGATTAATTAGAATTTGAAGACATCATAAACATTAGAAATGACAATAAAAGTTTGAAATAAAATATAACTTAATGAATGTAATTAAAGTATGGGTTTGATGAAAGAAAATCATTGAGCATAATAAGTTGTTGAGGTTTTAAAAACATAAGCACTCTCTATTATGCATGGATCATGTAGCTACATGCCCCTATCCTTCCTCCATTAGTTACTCTTCTTTGAAAATGTATGCATACACATATACCTCTATTTAATATCAAAGCAACACACTGATAATATGTGTAGTAAATTATCTCATTTGTTCACATAGTTTTAGAGTATATTGTTCACATATACACCGATGCATATGAATGACCTACCTTGAACTAATAATCCCTAACATGTTTGTTATCGTACTGAACCATGTGTCTTCTATCACTTCTCATCACTATAATTTTTCTACTTCAACCTCCAATAGCATGCCCAATTCTTGATCAATCCCATTTAGCTGTTACCCATTCTAATACAATCTCTTCACTATTATCCATTTCAACACAATATTCCACCACATAGTTATCTTCTATTTTTCTCCAATTATTGCTTAATGCCAACTATTGCAATATCAAACATTCATACACGTGTAACCGTCGTTGATCCCTGCTAAGAACACAAGTTATGCTCTCTCTCAGGTGGCCCTAAGCCTATTCCTTATGGTTACTCCATCTCTACTTTTGTACATCCATATTTTTGTTTATATAGATGCATGCATGATATTATACATGCTCAATGTCCAACTTCTTCCATTTCGATCGCTCCTCTTCTTGGACATTGACTACTTCAACGTTATGGTTTCCTCACTAACAGCAATGACTTCGCATCTTCACTTATGCCAGCACTTCTACTTTAGTCACTGTCTAACATTATAGAGAATCTTCTCACCATCGTCTGTGACGTCGTCCCCCTCACCAGTGATTGCACGCTTCTAGCTACCTGATTACCCTATATCGTTATAGCTCATCTTTAATGCAAAACTTCATCTCCTCTATACCAAGCTTCCCCCATTAGCGAGTTATTTAGACATTGATTTTTTTTCAACAATGCTAACGTTGACCACTCGTCGCCGTGGCCCTTAGCTGCTTTCACTCTAGCCTTTCTCTTCAATGACTTGGGCGAGTAGTACGACATTATCCTTGTTGAATTGCTAAGGCAGGCAGCACGGCATTGTCCTCATCTTCCCTGATATCGTCTCGGCTCTTTGCTTTCTGGTGGATCAGTTTCTTCTTGTTGGACAAATCGACACCATTACACTCTTTTATAGTCTTATTCGATACTATTTATGCTATCATTGTTATAACTTTTATTTTTATTGAAAATTTCATTTATTTTCATTGGAGGTCATATACAAATTCTTTGCAATTTATGGAAATCAAATTGAAAATTTCTTTTTTAACTCGAAACCCAACTTCTATTTTTTATTTATTTTTACTTAAATTATAGTCATTTAGGGATTTTACTTTGGAATTCGTACGAAATCAAATTGGCAATTTTTTATTCTGAATTTTGTTTTTGAATATTTATTTAATTTTATTCTAAATTATATTTATATATGGGTTTTACTTAGCATTTCGTATGAGAACCAAATTATTGATTTTATTTAATTTATTCTAAATTTTAGTTATTTAAGGATTTTGCTTCGAAATTGTTTGGAAATTACATTACAAATTTTTTATTTTTTATATTTTAGATTTCAATTTTTGGTTGGAATTTATATGCAAATAAAATTGCTAATTTTAACTAAATTGTTAATTTTATTTAATTTATTCTATGTTTTAGTTATTTTAAGAATTTTACTTTGAAATTGTATAGAAATTAATTTGCAATATTTTCTAATTTGTATTTCAATTTTTTGGTTGGAATTCATATGCAAATCCAATTTGCTAATTTTTAAAAATTTTATTCTAATTTACATTTATTTAGAGATTTTGCTTTGGAATTCATATCGAAATTAAATACTAATTTTATTTTAATTTTTATTCCGAATTTCAATTTTTTGTTAGAATTCATATACAAACCCAATTGTTAATTTATGTTTAATTTTTATTTCAAATTATTTTATTTACACGATTTTACTTATGAAATCTTATGTAAATCAATTTGCTAATTTTATTTATTTATTATTTCAAATTTTAATTATTGTTTGGATTGTATTTGACATGGACTTTTTCTTTTAATCTAGATCCATCACGATCAATCGCGTAAATCTCTCTTTTTTCTATTATTAATGTGGGAGTTTCTATCCCTTAAGAGCGAACGTGGTGGCTCCTTTTAACTTAACTTTAACAATATAATAGATTTGGTACAAGTTCAAATGTAACAAATATCATTTTGGAGTTGCATGTACATGCCCACTAAGCCACATTAGCTAGTTACATTACAAACACAAATTGATCGTGCTACTTCCTATCGTTAATTGCGTTGCACATGTATATCCACACGCAAACTTTCTTAAATGGATCATACAAAATCGTTAAGAATAGTCACTAACTTGCAAAAGATATCCAAATTTTTGTTCGTGCATGCAACATTTCTCCTAGGCCCCGTTAGGATGCGGAATTTTTTTCTCTTTTTCTACGAGAATTGAACTGTTTCCTATGCTTTTTTTTGCGAAATTGCTGTTAATTTTTTTCCTGATTTCTATGGGAATTGAAATGTTTCCTATAAAATTTCTGTGAAATTGCTGTGAAATTCTTGCATTCCAAATATAGACTTAATTTGCAAGAAGACTCTGAAACCTTCAGCTGATTAATGGAAAAGATTGCCCTGGCCTTTGATCCTAAAAGGCATTCCAAAATTCTGGAACACCCTAATCTCCCCGTCTAAGCTCGCCGTCACCACCACCAACCCCCACGCATTGCCGCTGTCCGCGTTGCCGCCAGCCTTACCACTGCCATGCCGTGACGAGGACTCCCCCGCTGCCACCGTGCCTAGCTGGCCTGAGTGCGTCAACAGCCCCCCGGAGCTGCTCAACTCACCGCTACTCGCCTCCGGCTTGGTGGCATGGCTCGTCATGCTGCATACCTCGTCGTTGCATGACATAGCCTTCTTGTTGTCCCGCGACGGCGGGCAGTTGCTGTTGCTGCCAGACGTACTGACGTCACCGGTGCCTGGCATGGACGGCGAGTGAGGCCACGGGATGGCGGCGGAGACGTCCTTGCAGTAGAAGTTCTCGTAGGAGCGGGTGGTGCACCACGTCTTGGCCTTGATGCCGATGCCGATGGCCGCGGCAGCAGGCGCGCTCCGGGTGGTCCTCCAGAGGTAGACGTGCGAGTCCTCGCTCGCACACACCGCGTACCGGCCGTCGGAGGTGTAGGCCGCCGAGATCTGGCTGCTCGTGTTCTTGAAACCTACATTGCTCTATCTTCTTTAGCTGCGAGTAATTCCTGAAGCAGAGATTCGATCAGTAAGTTGATCGGCTCATGGCCCGTACCTCTGAACTTTTGGACCATGGTCACGCCGTCGAAGACCCGGATCTGCGAGTCGGCGGAGGTGACCAGCACTTCGGATGGGTTCCCCGGAGCAAACTGCACGTCCACGAGCATGACCAAGATGAATAGCTCGTGATAAATTCAACCAAAAATGTGCTGCATATATATAATGTATTTATGTATGTATGTACATGGAACCCGGTTATCTTCTTCGCCTGCGACTTGCGCTTCTTGGTCTGGATGTCAATCTGCGCCTCCTGGCTAAGCTTGCAATCTGCCGCGAAACAAACGCGCACGAACCAAAAAAAAAGAAATTAAGCAAACATTTGCACGCACGCTCAAGCACTTCAACAGACGCAACTGGATGAAAAGCTAGCAGAAATTGTACCTGTTGTCTTGTAGAACCGGCAGCTCCCCTTGTGCGAGCCGATGATCGCGCCCTTTTTCCCCATCGTTCGTGTCAATCAACGGCAGCGAGTCAGGAACGAGAGCTAAGATGGACATGGAAATTTCTTTTTTTTTTTTTTGAGCTGTCGAAGATGCAGTACGAGCAGTGTGTACTTGAGGCGTACCTGGCCGTCGGGGGTGTAGGAGGTGGCGGTGACCATCTCGTTGAGGTCGGTCCAGTCGACGACCTGCCGGTCGGGGATGCTCCACAGCCGCACCTTGGCGTCCAGCGACCCGCTGATGAAGTACCGGTCGTCCACCGGGTTGAACTGGATGCAGGTCACTGCATGCATATGCATATTAACATGGCAGAAGAAATTGAGTTGGGTTGCACAGATCGAAATGGCAGCAACAGCAGAGTTGAGGTAGTGAGATGGCATTCTGCTCGCAGATCGATTAATCGCTCGCTCACCGTAGTCGCTGTGCGCGAACATCTTCAGGCAGGCCTTGCTCTCCGTGTCCCACAGCCGCACCGTCTTGTCCATCGACGACGACAGCAGCTGCTGCAGAAAACAAGAACTATAAGTGCTCAAGATGCTTCCTACTCTTTCATTGTGTGCAGTACTTGTAGTAAAGAGTGATTCGCATGTGGCTATATGATAGGCACGACCTGATCGGACTTGGACCAGGTGAGGTCGAGCACGTCGTCCTGGTGGCCCTCCAAGACGCAGGTCGGCTGCTCGGCCAGCGCGAACACCTTGTCGGGGACGACGAGGTGCTCGGGGAGAGTGTCCCTGCCGCTCTTGCCCTTAGCCGACTTCTTGGACAGCTGGGCCAGCGCCGGCGCCGACGACCCGTCCGCCGCCGTGGCGCCGGGGGGCAGGGGACCCGACCCGTCCTGCGACAGGGAGCACGGCGGTGCGTTGGCCTCCACGACTTGCCAGACGCGCACCACGCCGTCCTCGCCGGCGCTCGCCAGCATCCGGCCGTCCGCGCTGAACTTGATGCTCCATATGGATCCCTCGTGCGCATGGATCTCCTGGCACATGTACAGCCCTGTGAGCTCCTTGCACGACTTGCCGTAGTGGTGCACCTTGAGCCTCTCGGAAGCCGAGGCAGACTGCGCGGCGGCATTGGCGGGGACCGACTTGGGCACGGCTGTCGTCGCCGGCGCGGCCGACTTGCCGTTGCCATCTTTGTCGTGGATGAAGCCGATGGCGACGGACTTGATGTTCTTTAGCCAGCCGCCCTTCTTCTTGCCGGCCGGCTTGTCGCCCTTAGGCGGCGCGGCGGCGGGTGTCGCGGACTGGCTCTGGTGCTGGCTCTGGCCGCGGCGCATGAGGTGTTTCATGATGGGGGCGTTGCCGATGAACTTCTCGAACTCCTCTAGCCCCAGCTGCACGCCGGTCTGGGTGTTCGACGGGCTGTCCTTGGCGACGACGGCGACCTCCTTGCCGTTGCCCTGTTTCTTGGTCCCGCAGTCGATCTCGTCATCACCGTCCTTGCCGCCGTCGTCTTTGCCACCTTTATCCGCCGGTGGCGCTGCCGGCAGGGGCACGGCGGACATATCACGTGTAGTCACACTCACAGCTTGAACCTTCTCGATGGGCGAGCTGTCGCAGGCGACGTGCCTAGTCGGGAAGGAGCTAGCACGACGCAAATTCGGCGACGGTGGTTTCCCCGAGCCGGACGCGCCGTAGTCTCGCACGGCGAGGAAGCTGTCTGACCGGCGCCGCGTGATGGCCTTCTCCGGCTGCTGTTTCAGCACGTCGTGCGCGGCAGCCACTGCCGACGGCGCCGTGGTTGTCGCAGTGCTCGGCTCCTCGGTGAGCGCGGCCAGCGATGTCGACGACTGTAGCCTCGACACGATGCGGGGGACGTCGGCAGGGCGTTTCTTGGTGCTGTGCCGCCGCAGCGCGAGGTCCCGGCTGCTGGCGAGCCCCAGCCCCTGGTGCAGGCGGCGACGGCGCTCCTGGATGGACATGGGCTCGTCGGCCATCCACATGTCGTACTTTGACGAGTCCTCCACCTCCTCCCCGTCCTCTTCCAGCACGGCCGCCTGGTGGCTGCGGAAGCTCTGGAAGTTGTGGTCGCCCATGGCGGACGCGAAGGAGACGCGAACGTCGTCTTCCTCGTCATCGTCGTCGTCGGAGGGGAAGTCCGCGTCGATGTGCAGGCCGGACGGCACGCGGTCGAGGCAGTGGAAGAAAGCCTCCCTGCCACCACCTTGCTCCTTGTCGTCGTCGCTCATCTCGACGCCTCCTTCTTGGTGGTGGCGAATGCGCGTAGCATAGCAGCGTGGTTCGCGCGCGCAGAGCGAGCGAGCGAGCGAGAGAGATAGAGAGAGAGAGAGAGAGGGTGCTGCTAAGTTTAGGGTGATGGTTTGAGAGGTTGCAAGGAAGAGAAGGCGGAGAGGAGGATGGATCATGGACGTATTGGAACTCGAACAGTGCTTTACAGACGGAACGGGTTTGGTTTGAAAGAGTCGCAACGTGCATGTGCTCCTCCCATTCATAGTCTAATACAGTAGCACTAGACTAGACGTAGCAAACCATTATCAACTTATCCATCATTGCAACGCTTTAGTTTCTAAACTAGAGTTGATAAACAACGCTTCAAACTTAGGCGTATGCAAAGGGATGGAACATTTTATTGGCCATATGGAAGGGTTGTACCAGATATAAATTAAGCAGTATTTTATCCGTCCAAGTTTATAAGGCGTATTTTCTTTTGGCACATAGACCAAAGAGATAGTGAAATGACTAAATTATCCCTAAATATTATCTTTAAACACTATATTCAATACATGCATGTAGAGAATAGTAAATAAAACTGCATATTTATTAAAGATATTAAGAGAACAACACACTAATTTTGCATTGGAACGTAAAATATTTCCTATATTTATGGAAAGGTCATTCTAAAAATATACTTTATAAACTTGGATAGAAGGACTACAACATAAGGATTCATATTTACTCATGGAAAAGATCCAATAAGAAGTCATCCTTAGGAGGAGTGCCAATGGTTTATTTCAACATAAAAATACTCTAGCTAGACAAATAGACTTACTGTCTACCCTGAAGAGAATTGAGCTTCTTGTTTATATCTCCAAACTTCTCCTTTAGGCGCTTTATCTGAATCCAAGAAAAGAAGATAAATTAGCTTATTGATCTGAAGGTAGCAATGTGGTATGCATTTTAAATTTCTTAATAAAAATAAAATAAGTACCCGCTTCAATTCAATCTCCAGCTCTCGCTTCCTCTGCCCGAGCGAGCGGTGCAGTTGAGTGACATCGAAGATGCTGTCAAGATCATCTTCGAAAGCTGATTCAAGGCCTTCCCTCAGAAGCGCTGGTAATTTGTCGACGATTGGCATGAGGAGAGCAATTGAACTGCAGTTTTTATGATGAGCCGAATTAAGCAAAAAAAAATCAAGCGTTATTTAGAGAGTACAGGATACACTGCAGTCGACTGGACCGTCTGTGATAATCAGCTTAACACAGACGGTTTTTTTTAAAAAGCGTCTGTGATAATTCACAGATTATCATAACCGTCTGTGATATTCTAGTATCACAGACGGTTCATCGGTAAGAACCGTCTGTGAAACTCGTTTTTTTCGACACCAACAACATAGGCAGTCTCTAAATTAAAATCATCGGTGATAGTGTACGTCACAGACGGTTTGATAAAACCGTCTGTGATTTGGCATCTACTAATAGTATTTCTGTAGTAGTGGTCAAACCTTTAGTTCAGTAGTAACAAAAAAGTGCTCTTTGATCCCATGAAAAATCTGGTGAAGTGCTCTTTGATCCCATGAAAAATCTGGTGAACCAGCACATACACAAGCCTTTCTGATGAGAGCGCTAATCTTCTGTTCCAGAGTGTGCTATCCAAGAGATCAACCAGCCTAGTCTCTGACCCAGAACCAGGTGAATTTGCGTCTGAAGAATGAATAGATTTCAAGTCTCCCTTTGATCTATCTTGTTTGCTGTCATTCAACCCAGAGGATTGATCATGCAGCCCGGTTGAGTGGGCTGTCTGTGTGTTCACAGATAATTGCTCCGGTGCAACAAACGAATCGAGGAAGTGTCGCAATCCAGAGCTGCTCTATATTCAATGACGCAAATAATTAGGCATGCCAATAAAAAAGTATATTCTAACTAATAATTAGAAAATTGTGCGTTGTCGTGAAGGGACCAAGTGACATAACGAGTAGTGCTCTCCAAATCATCCATACATCTGCATTATACATTTGAACATGCAAATAAACTATGTCATCAGATAAAATCAACATGTATGGCAGCGTGTATGGGAGTATACAGGATGTGATCTAGCAGTGAGGATTGAGGAGGAAATATGAACAATAATTAACAAAGAACTTTTATCAGAAAATATTTAGCTTAACAAACAACAGCATAAATTCTACTTCACATATTTACAGGAGAAAAAACTCTGAAATCACCGATTGCAAATATATGCTCTGGAACACACAGAATTTAATGCCAAGAGAGACAGAGGCAATAGATGTGATCGGGATATGGGATCTCTCATATCCCGTCCCCTTCATTTTTACTTCAATGTTCAAACGCTTTTCCAACAACTTCAGTGAATAAATTTCTAAAAAAATAACTACAGCAGCAAAAATAACCAGTTGGGTGAGTGCATGGTTGTCACAGCGGACTTGGCGACCAAGGCAAGTGCTAGGCGCCAGGACGCCATGGCGTCCAGAGGGTGCCATGGCATCGTCCAGGCATGGTACGGCGACTGCTAGAGGACTGAGCAGCATGGGAGGGAGACCACAAGAGCATGACCACTGAGCAGATCTGGCATTCCACAGCAAGAGGTCGCCCCAGCCTCTCAAAGCAGAGGAAGAGGAACAATGCAACCTCGGCTGGTGTAAACAAGGCAAAGGAAGAAAATGAACAAAGAAACGAGCTAGAGGTGCAAGAGGAAAACACAAAGAAATGAGCTAGAGGTGCAAGAGGAAAACAAAAGAGGTTTGCAGAGCTACCTTACCTTGGGTCCTTGGCTACGAAAGTGCGGGATCAACTCCTTCAAAGGTGGCGAAGGGAGTGGATGGGATTGCTCGCCGGAGGGATCTTTAACAGGTTTGGGCTAATGCGCTTTGAAAAGCATGCACAAATCTTGTGTTGTGTAAAACCCAATGTGGGGGGTTAACGGTTTTCCCTAATTATGCTAATGGATAGTATCCAATAGGGCTAGATGTGGGCTGGTTACCTTATCTATTTGAGTGGGTGTGGTTGGTTACTAGGGTAAGTAGGTCGAGGAGAGAAAAGCAACCAACACACCTAGGGTTTGGGTGAGTGCTCTTGGGTGAGAGAGCTCAGTCCTCCATGATAGTGGCTGTAAAATATTCATCTATAATATTGCAATAGATCAATCCTCTTCGTCCTACATGGTGTGTCCTTGATTTTGTTGGTTTTGCACTTGTTTTGGTTAGAGTTTTTGTTCTCTCATCTTCCCTCTTGATCTTACTAGTTCCAAAGATATGTAAAAGATAGAGATGCCATATGAGGATCATATGCCATCTATCTAAGGACTAGCTGTAACAAGATATTGGTGTTTACCTGGTTTGGCTTGATTTGGAGCAATTCTTGTGAAATCATGACCCTAGAGCTTTGGCCTTGAATCTTTGGGTGTTCTACCTTGTTGTGACATGTGGGAACCTATCTAGAGTCATCTTGGCTATCCCTAACCCACGAGCAAGTCGTAACTCAAGTTTATGAGTTTTACCTAGTTTTGGTGCAACCTTACTTGTATCAAGGAAAGGTTAGAATTTTGGCCAAGATCCATGCGATCCTTAGATGTATTAGGTTCCTAAGTAATATCATTGGAAAGGTATGTGCAGTCTCAACTCATTTGGACTTGTATTTTGAGAGTTAACACTCTTTTTGGTTTAAGCTCTGGTTGGTTCTCTATCTATGAATAAGGGTGCGGTCATATTGTCCTTGGCCCGAGGTACTACTAGCCACCGGTCGTACCAGCCTTCACCAGCGGTCAGACCACTTAACTACGGTACTACCGGCCACTTGCCTACGATAGTACGGGCCTTGGAGTTTGAACTCGGTTTTGCTTCCGTTCTTGTGTGAGTTCTTTGATGGTGACCTAAACTGATCTCCGAGCTTCCAATAGCTAATTGAGTGAAAGTTTTGGGATACGATTTGGGGAGGTTAAAATTAAAGGCATCATTCACCCCCTATTGCCATCTCGGGTCCTACGGTAATATCCACCAGCAATATTACGTTTCATAGTAGTAAGCACCTTTGTCAAAATGAATCATGGAACAGGCGAGCTTTCTCCTTCAGTTTTGCTTCGTCCAAATCACTGTCCAGATACAGAACTTCATTAGCAGGATAAGCTTTGAACTCCAGGAGAAAAAAAACTATCTTACTAAAAGGAACAGAAACCAGCAGTTTTAGGGAGAAATAAATCTAGATTCTATGGCCATTTAAGTGCACTGTAAACCATGGTTGTCACGGCGTCTCCTAGGCAACGCCAAGTCGTCCTGACGGCCGGAGGGGGACGCCGAGGCTGGTCGCCTCGCCTGCTCCCACCATTGACGCCGATCTTTGGCCTGCTCCCGCCGCCGGCGTTGATCCCTAGCCTGCTTCTGCCGCCGGTGTCGATCTCCAGCGGCGCGGGGCAGGGAGGCGGCGGGGAGAGATCGGGCACGGGGAAGGGAGGCGGCAGGGAGAGATCGGGCGCGGGGAGGGGAGGCAGCGGGGAGAGAGAGAGATGGGGGGAGAGCGGGAGCCGAAGAGCAGTCAGGCGAACTGGCTGGCGGCGGCTAGGGTTAGGAGATCGGGCGCGGGGAGCTGGAGGCGGTGGGGGGAGGCGAGACGAGAAGGCGGCGGGGAGAGGATGCGGCGGATGGGGGAGGCGGCGGTGGGGAGAGGAATCGGCATGGGATAGACGGGAGAGGGAGGAAGTCGGGAGAGACGTTTGAGACAGGAGAAGAGGAGTATGAGGAGAGACAGGAGATATGGGGGACCACTTTTAGACAGGAGAGAGGAAGAGATGTATGTGACCCATATACACAACAGGTTATGGTGCTCGCCATGGCGTCGCCGCGGCGTCGCCTAGGCGTCTAGGCGCACCTCACTCGCCGTGGTCACCGACTCCGCCATGACAACCATGCTGTAAACTATAGACATACTTGCTGACAGTCAACTAAGGAATCACCTGATTTCTTGTGTGACTTCACACAACTTCCTAGTTGCACCGCTATGTTCCTTCCCAAGAAGTGTAATAATTAATGGAACACTCTCAATGTACCTTGTCCGTATTAATTTGCACTACTCCAAAGAAAAGATACAAAGAATGATGAAAAGATCTATATGCTCCGACTCTGCAAATAATAAACAAGAATACCTTTTCTGCAGCAATTCTTCCAAAAAATAGTCTTAAGTTACTCCTATTCTATTTTTCTCCTCCCTTGTGACCTTCCTAACTTGTCATCGAGAGATGCAACATCTTCCAACTCTCTCAATGAGATTGCCTGCAGAACAACAGAATAAGGGCATGTTCTTTTGTGGTTGCGGCTTGTAGCTTTTGGCTGCGGCTTGTAACTTTTGGCTGTTCGTATGAGAGATTACAAAGTAACTGAAATTCACGTGCGATTTTTGCCGATATAAATGAAGTCGGTACAATATATACTACAATTAATTAGTAGACCTTATCTTAAAAAGATACTTCATTTAAAAGCTAGTTAAATGTAGAAAAACCAAAAGCCGCTTAAGAACAGGGCCTAAATTAGATGTTTTTCAACTTTCAAGGATGCAGTTAACACAAAAGTTACTGGATTACTATAGAGTGCAGTACTGCGACCGAGAAAAAGCAAACCAAACTTGGCTAACAGGAGCTGACAGAAAAGAATCCTGGCACAAAGGTGCTCCTTAAAACAAGATGTTCTATAAAGCAGTTTTCTTTGCTGCTAGGTTTAGAACATTTCATTTGTTCTTACTAAACATTAATCATTAGTCCAATAGTAGTGCATCTAATTAGTTTCACAGCTAGATCCTGAGCAGAATCTATTTACATTCATGAACTCCACAATGAGCGGTACTGCAGTATAATCCTATTTATTAGTGAAACTTTATTCCCGAGAAACTGTGATCACAGAGAAGTATACAGAAATATGGAAGTGTACTTTAATGCACTTTATGGAGTTTGGGAAGTTTTGAAACAACCATGTATTACAATATTTAAATAGAAACTACTCTCAGTTAAATGAGCAGAAAGGGCAATTGCACAACTTTTACCTAAAACTTGACTTCCTATAAACATTTCAAAAACTCCTCCTGACATGATTCATTCTACATATTTGTAGTTTGTTTGAGATCCTATGCAAGGGAAATAATATATATGGATGAACGACACATTTCCCGCATGATCTTCATCCAGTTGACAGTGTGGTCATGAACTTAATAGAATCAGATGGCCAGTTGGCCTGCCCATGCATAAAGAGAAAACTCACAGGCAACTTAAAAATAGAGTTCAAACATGCCAGCAAGAATAAACTCACAGAAAACTCAAACTTCATTGGACGGAAAACAGAAAGCTCTAAAGAATTTGAGTGGTACTGGTGTTTTTTACCTTCTTAAACTCTTCATTTGATCTGAAGACAGCTTCATGGCAAGAACCAACTCTCCCAGAAGGCACTGATGTAAAAAAGGGAGAATCTCTCAATAACGAACCATCTAACACACAAGTTGATGGGTGAAGAAACACTTCAACATCAGAGGCACGTGCAAATTGTGGGATTTTAGTGTCAAGTTTTGTGGAAACTAGAACAGTCTTTGCAAGGTCAGGATCAACCTGCAGTACCAAAAAGGAAACGCAAAACATAGCTTACAGGCACCACCTTATCAGTGAACTGAATACTCTGATTGAAACTTAGAACTTGAGAATTGAGACAGTTTATCTTTTTTTTTATTACATAGTAACCCAATAAATAAGGTACAACTAGTGTGGAATCATGCAAGGATGTTGTAGAGGACCTTTCAATATGAAAAGATAGTTTAAAAGAACAAACCTGCATCACCACTCTCCTTGTAGTTGCATTACTCCAATCACTACAAGTCTACAATCTTCAAGGCACAGTATTATGGTTTCTTTATGCTGGATTTTCACACGAACAAGGGCTTCAACAGCACAAGCCTGGCTCTGCAGGTCGCATGATTACCAAAGGATGTCGCTTTTGTTAAATATTAGTGTCACAAGGAGTTCCTAGGATCGCAGTAAGTGCAATTTCAGTGGAACCAAAGGAACTTAAAAGGCTACAAAGAACTAACTGATAGAGAGCAAAAAAAACCATGCAAAACTCGGTTTTTATGGCCGGGAGCTGGAAGGATGAGGCCCGGAGTATCGATAATTGTGAGATTGGGGCAATGCTTGTATTCTATCCTTATTATAATTTCCTTCTCTGAAAATTGGCAAGGATCATTCTCCAGCCTCATGTTTTCAGCTTCAATATATGCCTGAAAGTAGTTATTCTTGTCAAATAATATTGTCATGCAATGGAAAAGGATCTGTCAGTAAATCATATGTAATGCCACAACAGTCCACTCTTCTCTGCATTTCAAGTTGACAACACCAACAAAATGAAACACCTCAGCCCAACATTTTTTATATACACCTCCCATTTTTTACAAACAAATATATACCTCCCATTTCAGAGCGAAGCAACCAACTAGTCCCTATACGTATAAAACCCTTGCCTTATTGATTCACAAAGTTAGCTGCTTACATGCTAGTTGAAATCTCAACATGCACAATAGATAGATAAGTGCTTGCAATTAAGTAGCCTACTACACTTACAGACACGATAAATACAGAAGGGGTAATCAGACAAACACATGAAATGCATACATACACCTCATCCTCCCCTTCTCCTCAACTCTTCCTAAACAACTCAGTGCCCCACAACCTCGAGCATCCACATGACACTAACAATCATATATACCTATACAATTGGTCCCGGCTAGGTGAAGTCCTGCCCTCTGGTGAAGCCACGTAATCTCAATTGTTCTTAGTCTTTGAACAAGTGTTCAAAGGTACAGATTGGTTGTTTTAGTCTGCATTGATCCCTTAAGGCCAGGCCCAATCTGCGCATCCCCAAAGCCTCAGCCCAACTGCATTCCAACCGAAATAAATAAATAAAAAAAAGGACACTTCTGTTCCTCACGGCACACAAAGTCACCTCAACTCCTCCGTCGCTACGCCTCCGAGACCCGCCACCGCTGCTCGTCCCCATCACACCTCCCCTTCGTCATCTGTAGTTGGTGCTGGCGTAGCTGTCGACCCCTTTGTCCCCTCAGCGCGGCGCGCACCCTCCCTACCCCCTCCACTCCTCCTCGGTTGCGGATTCACGCTCCTCCGCGGCCGTTGAACGCCGTCTCCAGCGCTGCCCGCACGACCGCACGTACCTCCGCCAGCCAGAGAAAACAAGTCGGTGCTACCACGGCCCAATGTTGGACTCGACCTCTCCAACCCATCGCCATCAGAGTCTGTCGCCCATTTGACTGTCCCTGTCGTTGTTCCAAGTTAATCACACGAGCCCGCTTCGAATTTTGGATGTTTCTAGCACTGTTGCTGCCGTTAATTCCAAAAATAGCCGTGCTGAAAACACAATTCCAAAAGTAGCCCCCAAACGACCACACGATTAACGGGAAGGTGACACGTGGCATGTGGTGCGGCCGGGGAGCGCACCACACCCGAGTGGTGCGGTCCCCGACCGCACCATTTGCTGACCGTCACGTCGGGCGAGTGGTGCGGCGCCGGAGCGCACCACTCGGGTGGTGGTGCGGTGGGAGACCGCACCACTTGCGCCACGTCCCATCAACCCCCGCCCGTGCTGTGCATTTTTCTTTCCTGCGTGATTCCCTCGCCTGTGAATTCGTTTCTTTCCTGCTGGATTCCTTGCCCGTGCTGCATTCTTCTCCTTTATTTCCTGCATGCATACGCGTGTTGCTGCTTTGTGCAATATTTTTACACGTGTTCATTCTCTGCATATACTGAGAACCGGCCCCTACTTCATTCGCTGCATATGGCCGTTGTCTGTCTCGCGATAAAAGGAAGAGAGTGCCTGCGTTTTGAAGGCTTCAGTGAGTTTGCATTTGCGCTAGACAGAGAAGCAGGAAGATAGGGAGCAAGAGAGGGCGTTGATAGTGAAGGAACGAAGAACGGCAAACACGACATTTGGAGTAATTTTTGAAGGTATCTGAAGTTCTCGCAATTGTGAAAGTTGTAGATCGTCTCGTGAGCTTCAAGAAAAGGTAAATATCATCTCCATGCGTATATAATGTTATTATAGTGATTAGCCTGTAATTAACGTAAACGTTTGGTATATGTTCTGCATATGTGTATATTTTATGTAATTACCATGTTGTAATTTATATTTTATTTGATTAAATTATGTACTGTTGTTGTCCACTGTAATGTGAAATGTTTGTAGTTATTTTTGGTTGTAGTATATTGCATTTTTTTGATAAAATGTTTGTAGTTGTAGTGTATTGTATTTTGTATTTTATGTGAAGAATTTTTGTACTGCTCTTGTGAATAGTAATATTAAAAAAATGATAACAGGATTTGGAGTAATTTGCACTGGTGATTTGAAGTTTTAGCAATTGTGAAAGTTGTAGATCGCCTCATGAGCTTCAAGAAAAGGTAAATATCATCCCCGTGTGACTATATTGTTATTGTTAGTGATTACCATGTCATTAACGTAAACGTTTTGTATAATGTTTTAGTGAATGCAGATGGTTGTAGTTGTTATTGTTATTGATTAGCACATCATTAACGTAAGCGTTAAAACAAGTAGTTGTAGTGTATTGTATTTTTATATGATGTGAACAAATTTTTATACTGTAGTAATTAGAGCAGATGGCGCAATTGTTAAAACAATGGTTAGGTGCTAGAAATAAGGAGCTGCATGTGAATCTTTGAAAAAATATATGTTGAAGTGTAACCTTGCATATATGAACACATTGTTGGGTACTAGTAATGTAGAGGAACTAATAGTAGAAACGTAGAGCAACTAACAGATTAGCAAAAAATGTAGTTATTTGATCAATATAAGATTTCATGAGTAAAAAATGATGAAAAATGAGTTGCTGGATTAGTGAATTAATTGGGAGAATAATAATAAAAAAATAGGAGGGAAATTAAAAAATGTAATTTGATTTTCGCTAAAATTTGATTTATGTAGGAATTTGTTAGTGCGCGGTGCAAATAAATTAAAAAAATACAATTACATTACTAATTTGATTTATGTAGAGATTTGGTAGCGCACTCCATAAATGGTACGCTTGTATGTGGTAGGCAGTAGGTACTGTATGATGGTACAGTTGTTGTATGTTATATATGCTAAGAGGGTTCAGTATGGACTTATGTTAGGTACGCCATGGGTGACATCCAAGACTTATTCGTGTTCTATGGAAGTGGTGTCGTACGGGACGGGCCGTACGGGGCAGACCTGAATAATTGTGACCAGACTGTGATCCGGGCACGCAATCTGAACACCATGAGCCTGTTGGAGCTACGGAGATGCGTGCGTTCCGCATTCGATCAGGACACCGCAAGGAACAAATTACGGATCGAGGCAGTGTATGCCACAGTTGGAGGTGCTGCAGGGGAGACAGTGTGGCAACTTATAAAGGTGACGAGCGACGTTTCATGGGCGAACTACATGGAGGTCGTGTGCAACCCAGACGCATTGATATATGCCAGGCCAATGGTGTATGTTCAATTCGTGGAGAGGACAGAATCATCTGCCATGGGTGGCTCTGCTGGTGCCGGCGGAGATGCAGATCCTGCATTACTCTCCGGCGGTCATGAAGATGCTGGTGAAGGAGAAGGAGGCAATGAGTCAATGGGAGATGGGGACCTGCGGAGGCGCGCGGAGAATTTTCAGCCGAATGAAGGTGCGGAGAGGTGGTGGGCCACGCGGGTTGACTGTCACGAGTACCTTGAGAACCAGGTGTAGGAAAGCGAGGATGAGGAGGATGTGGAATCAGCCAGTTCAAGAGAGGAGGAAGAAGGGGAACCTACAGCGGGAGGTGTGTTAGGTGGTATTGTAACCACGGAGGGTGCGTACGTGCCGTCCAGATTGGACGACATCGCAGCCGAATCCCTAGTTCTGCCACGGGGGGGAGGAGGCAGAGTGGGGATTCAATGAAGGCACCCTGTATGTAGGGAGGAGCTTCCGTAACAAGAGTGCTGCACAGCAAGCTATTGCCACATACGCCGTCAACATCAGCCGGACATATCGGGTGCACAGGTCCAACCCTGACACCTACATTGTGAAGTGTGTCGACGGCTCCTGCCCTGGCAAAGTCCGTGCGCAGCGGTTCAGAGGCGCTGCCACGGACTTCCGGATAACGGTGCTGAATGATCACACTTGTGAGCTTGCGGCGCCACTACAGAGGCACCGCAACATGACGTCGTCATATGTTGCGGAGCTGATAAGGCATCTTGTGGCTGCAAATGTATCCATTTCTCCCAAGGTTCTCATGGCGGAGGTAGCGAACACGGTGGGCTTTGCTGTGAGCTACAAGAAGGTGTGGCGGGGGAAACAGAAGGTCCTGTGGAGTATGTTCGGGACGTATGAGGAGGCATATGATCTGGTGCCGAGAATGTTGAGTCAGATTGCAGCAGCAAACCCAGGCACGTACATTAACAAGTACGAGCGGGTTCATGAGACGGAATGGCTGAATTGTTTTGTGCTTGACAGAGTCTTCTGGGCCTTCCATCAGGCAATAGAAGGCTTCAAGTGGTGCCGTCCAGTGCTAACGATGGACGGCACATTCCTATCTGGAAAGTACAAGGGTACAATCCTGACCGCGGTTGCAGCAGACGCAAATGACCAGTTACTCCCAGTGGCATTTGCAATTGTAGAGAATGAGAATACAGATAGCTAGCTGTAGTTCCTTGTCAATGTGAAGCAGGCCATTGTACAAGATCGGCCTGATGTGTGTGTTATCTCAGACTACAATGCAGGCTTGCTATCTGCCATGCGAACGATGAAGAACGGGACACAGCCTCCGTTCCAGTGGAATGACATGAAGAACCGGTGGTGCATGAGGCATCTTGCGGCAAACTTCCACAGAAGGTTCCATAGCAAGGAACTAATGAAGATGTTTAAAAAACTTTGTATGCAGAACCAGAAGAGGAAATTCGATGCCTTGTGGAGGCACCTTGATTAGGAGACCAGCAAGCATGTGAGGCGTCTTGAGCAGGCTGAAGCGGGGGCCGTGGAGGGAGGCTCCACGAGACTTGGGGAGTTCACACAATGGGTGCAGTCGAATGCACATAACCTGGAGATGTGGTCTCTACTGCATGACACCGGCGGAGCAAGGTACGGAATCATGACGACAAACATGTCCGAGGTGTACAATGGTGTTCTAAAGGGCGTGAGATCCCTACCTATCACTGCAATCGTTGAAGAGACCTGGAACCGTTCAATTGGATACTTCATCAATAGAGCCATGATGACGAAGCAGCATATGGACGAAGGCAAATAATTCTCCGAGGTAGCGCGGGCCTACATGGACAAGAAGATGGAGAAGGCTCGTTCGCATATTGCTCAGACCATGGATGGCTTACGGAGGAAGTTTGAGGTCCGCCTCAGACAGAAGTACATGATGGGGCAGGCTAGAGGGGATCGTAAGCAGGTGTGCACGATTGATGACAGAGTATCTTGCACCTGCAACAAGCCGCAGCTTCTACACAAGCCATGCTCCCACGTGTACGCGGAATGCACGTTATGGAACCAGGCGCCAACGCATTACATCTCAAAGTACTATGACATGAAGCACCTATTTGAAACCTGGAGCACGGAGTTCCATTCGTACGGGGTGGACATGCATTATAGGGAGCTCTGGCCAGGGCAGATCAAGTGGGTGCCGAACGATGCACTGAAGCACGTCGGCCGTGGGCGAAGACAGAGCCGTCGCATTCGTAACGACATAGATGATAGCCAGCGTGGGGATCGGGTTCGGCGCCCGAAGTGCAGACTATGCAAGATGGTTGGCCATTCATTCAGGCATTGCCCAAACAGGCCGACATCAAGTAACGCTCCATGGTATGCAGCACATGGATTGTCATTGTGCACTGCTGGTTCCGTGTTTTGTAACTATAGCGGGCCTTTGTTGTGATGCGAGCACAGGATCGTGCATCCTGTAACCTATGCTGAATGTATCTTACCAAATTATTTCCGTGTACAATTTGTTTGAGTCATTTCTTGCAAATTATGTTATGTTGTGACTTATTCGATATTTCGTTATCATTTGTTGTCGTTCGATGCAAATTACGTTTGTTCATGTTATGTTATCATTAATTTCACAATGTATTATCATTACCTACAAATTATGTATGTTGCATATTCTCATGACACTGCGTACTGACTTGTTTTCAATCATCGGCAGGACATGGCGTACGAGTTGCTTGAGGCCCGTTGGGATGACCACCACCGATGCACAGCGTGGGCATCAATGCCTGAGGGCCCTCCGTGTTTCGTCCTTAGGGGCCCCCAAGAGCACTGGCCGCTAGACGAGCGGTACATCCCGCTGCTGCGAGACACCGGTCTTTTGCCCCTTGCTCGCATGCTGGATGTTCCATATACGTTGCAGTTCGATGCGGCGTTGCTGTCCGCACTCGTGGATCGTTGGAGACCGGAGACTCACACCTTCCACTTCCGTTGGGGCGAGATGACTGTTACACTTCAGGACGTGTCCATGCTGACAGGTCTACCCATCCGTGGTGCAGCAGTAGTGCCACCCCCAGGGCGGCGAATTGGAAGGACGACCTGGGTGCCCGATTCGGTCTCCCGATCCCAGACAACATGTCTGGTGTGCCACACTCGTGGCTACGAGAGTTCATGACCTGCCCTGTGGACGCTCCTGAGGGGGTCGTGCGGACGCACCTCATGGCATACATCCTTTTTTTGTTCGGATGGGTCTTGTTTCCTACGACCACTGGAGTCTCCGTGCATCCGACGTACATACACCTTGCGGAGTCCTTGGCGGATGCCTTGCCCGGCGAGGTGCCGCAGTACAGCTGGGGATCTGCAGTCCTTAGTGCCACGTACCGAGGCTTGTGTGATGCCTGTCAGCGTACTGAGGCCAGCGAGCCGGTCTTGGCAGCGTGCTATGTGCTCCTACAGTACTGGTCTTGGGAGCACTTCACGGTTGGGAGGCCTAAGATCGAGAGGGCCGTGCACCCTTACGACCTCCGCCCGGAGTTCTACGGTCAGGCTGGTGGCGATGACCCCATAGATGGGCCGACTATGGGGGCTCGTTGGACACATGGTCAGCTGCGGTGGGCTAAGGAGAGAGCGAGGCGTGTGTACCCAGATTTTCATAACCATTTCGAGCGGCTTCATGACAAAGATATAGTCTGGTTCCCATGGGATGCAGGGTTCATTCAGCTCATTGCCCCCTACGGGTTGTCATCTCAGTGCCACCAAGACCACACGTACTGGTTAACGACCTGTCACCTCATCTTCTCGCACTTCGTCGAACCGTACAACCCGCAGAGAGTGCTGAGGCAGTTTCACCTCCACCAGCACGTGCCACCCCTCCCAGGACGGGCACTACCACCGAAGGCCCACCGGTAAGCCATTGCACGGTAACTGTACGCAAGGTAGTAATGTGTTCATAATACTAATTGTACAATATGTGCACTAACTTGCAGGCAAACAAGAAGAGAGCACCATGCTGACGACTGGATAGCCACACAGCGGCCGTGGACAGACCTGTGGCGTGACTCAGCGAGCACTAGAGGTTGTGCACGAGACTAGGCCACACGACATCGCCACATACGGTGCGTACCTAGAGTGGTACATTCCACACACCCGCAGCAAGATTACTGGGCCTGCCCCACCCCGTCCTTCAGAGGTCGCGCACGAAGATGCCATACGTGTGCATCCGGACTTGAGAGCGGAACTTCATTTCCAGAGAGCGCCCTGAGTTGGAGTTAACCGCGCTGAAATCGGAAGTACCGGGGCAAAGAGCGGAACTTCCGAATTTCTGGAAGTACCGCGATTTTAACGGCGGTAGTACCGCACTCATTATTCAACGGTTACTTCTGACCGCCTGACATAGCCGTTCTGTTGCGACGGCGGAAATCCGGTAGTACCGCCCATATAACGGCGGTAGTTCCGTTTTTCCTGAAAATTCAAAATTGTTTATTGCAACGGCTATTTGAGGTTGGTGGGGGTATAAATACATCTCCACCAGAACTTGTACATGTTGTTGAACCCATATTGAACATCTTTAAGCCTAGAGCAACTTCTCACACCTCTCTTTCACTCTTGTGCATTCAATAGAGGTAGTTGAGCCCAATTCAAGTGCATTGTATTCTAGATTGATCCAATTGGCACTTGTGTGTGATCAAGCCACTGTGGTTCATTTCTCTTGGTGCTTGCCGGCACCTAGACGGCTTGGCGGAGGTTCCGGTGATCTTCTCAAGAAGATTGTGAGAAGGCCCGGAAGATTGTGAAGGCTCGGAGCTCGCCTACCCGGAGAGGGAAAGGGCTACCGCTAGTGATCGAGGTGATTAGGCTCAATTCGTGGAGCCGGTCCGATTCGGTCGGGCTTACCTCAACGTGGACTAGGGGAGACCGGCAAGTCTCCGATCACCACGGTAAAAAGTAATTGTGTCGAATTGTGGTTTGCTCTCTTGTATTTACTTTCATTCAAGCAATGTTCTTAATTCATATTAATTGATTGCTTGTTTAGTTAGAGTAGCAACCTTAGACCTAGACTACTTGATTTTGCTGTTGGTCAATTACTTGTGCTAGTGTTATCTTGAGCTTTTCTAGGTTGTTTAGGTGTTCTATTGTCGACTTGCTCTAGTCAATCTATTAAGTTTAAAATTGTTAATTGAAATTAGACGAAAATTTTAAAACCGCCTATTCACCCCCCCTCTAGTCGGCTTCCTCGATCTTACAGCGGCTCAAAGAACATGAAAGTAGTGTTGAGCATATTACAAACATGAACACTTGGAATGAACTAAGAATTAGACTTCGCAAAAATCAAACAATTGACAATGATTTGCAACAACAAATCACTAAAGAGAAAGAACGCTTAAGACAGGTTTTAGTTAGAATAGTTGCCATTGTGAAATATCTTGGCAAACGTAATTTAGCTTTTCAAGGATCAAGTGAGAAACTTTACGAAGATAGTAATGGCAATTTCTTAGGATGTGTTGAAATGATTGCAGAATTTGACGCGGTAATGCAAGATCATCTTAGACGCATTCAAAATAATGAAATTCATCATCATTAGCTTAGTCATAAGATTCAAAATGAGTTAATTTCTATGTTGTCAAGTAGTGTTACAAGTTCTATCATACAGATTGTTAAAAAGGCCAAATATTTCTCTATAATCCTTGATTGCACTCCAGATGTGAGCCATCAAGAACAAATGACTCTAATTGTTCGATGTGTTAATATGTCAAACAACAAAATAAAAATACAAGAGTTATTTCTGGGATTCCTGAAGGTGGATGACACATCTGGTATGGGGCTTTTTAATGAATTGCTTAATGCGATGGAGTCTTTTGGTCTTAATATTGATGATATAAGGGGTCAAAGTTATGACAATGGTTCTAATATGAAAGGTAAACACCAAGGGGTACAAAAGCGGTTGCTTGATATGAATCCAAGAGCTTTGTATATGACATGTGCTTGTCATAGTCTTAATCTTACTCTATGTGATATGGCAAATTCTTGTGGTAAAGCTATTTCATTTTTTGGAATTGTGCAACGAATATATGTGTTATTTTCAAGTTCTCCAAAAAGATGGAAGGTGTTGCTTGATCATGTTCCAAACTTAACTGTGAAACCTTTGTCTAGTACTCGTTGGGAGAGTCGAATCAAAAGTGTTAAAGCTATTAGATATCAAGCTCTTCAGCTAAGGTTAGCTTTGTCTGAATTATGTAAAACCTGTGATAATCCCAAATCAAAGAGTGATGCACAAAATTTATTTGATGTGCTTGGTAGTTTTGAGTTTTTGCTTGGTAGTTTTGAGTTTTTACTTGGTATGGTTATTTGGCATGATATTTTATTTGCTGTAAATATGGTGAGTAAGAAGATGCAATCTCCATCCATGTGCATTGACTCTACCTTGCAGCAGATTGAAGGTATAATGCAATATTTTGATAAGTATAGACATGAAGGATTTGCATCTAGTTTGGCTATTGCTAAAGGCCTTGCATTTGATATGAATGTAGATCCATCATTTTTGATAAAACGTCATGCTATTAGGAAAAAGTAATTCGATGAAAGTGATCACAATGAAGAAATTCTATCGGCTGAGAAAGCTTTTGAAGTTAATTACTTTCTTGTTATGGTGGATATGGCAAATACTTCATTGAAAAATAGATTTGAAGAACTTAAAGTGTTTAAAAGTATATTTGGATTTTTACTTAACTCAAAAAACATGAAGTCATTGGATGATGTTGAACTAAGAAAGTGTTGCATTAAATTCGCAAATACTTTTTCTCGAAATGATTCATGTGATGTTGAGTTAGATGAACTTTTTTCTGAATTAAGAATGATGCAAATGACTTTGCCAGATGTGCCAATGACTGCTATTGAGATTTTTGAGTTTGTTAGAGATATAGACTGCTATCCAAATGTTTCAATTGCTTATCGAATCTTGTTTACTGTTTCTATGACTGTAGCATCAGCTGAAAGAAGCTTTTCAAAGTTGAAATTATTGAAAAACTATTTGAGGTCATCAATGTCACAAGAAAGGTTGAATGGTCTAGCCACTTTATGCATTGAGAAGGATATGTTGGATCATATCGATGTTGATACTATTGTCAATGACTTTGCATCTAGAAATGTTAGAAGAAATTGCGTTATATGACTTTGTATTTTATGATGTACTAAGCAATTAAACCAAACACTTGCATTCTTGTTTGTTCTGCGAATAATAGATGATGGCTCTCCTTATTGTACTTACTATGTAGTATTGAACATTAGCTTAATAGTTGATATAAAAACATGTTTGTGTTTGAGTAAAGGGCCTCGACTTCTATCTCGCCCTAGGGCCCCTAAATGTCAGGACCGGCCCTGATTACATACTACAATGACTTTACTTATATCAGCCAAAATCACACATGAGTCTCTCTCTACAAGTTGCTACTATTCATCAGCAAAAAGCCAAAAATTATCAGCAAAAGCTAATATAAACGTCCTATTAGATCCGTTTGGAATGTGAGAATTTTTTCAATTCCTATATAAATTAAACTATTTCATCTAAAATTCGCGCATTTCAGCAGGTGCCTTAAGGATTAAACTATATATGGTTATTTCACCTTGATTTATATATACTTGTTTTTGTCCGTGGGCCCTTGCTATGTTCCAAAATCCAAACAAGCCCTTCCTTGATTTTTCTTTACACACCTCTGGTTCGGTTTAATTCACGACGAAGGAAAATTATGTGCGAGTAAATGCCACAAAATAAAGATTTTCTAAACAGAAATTGAGGGTTTTTAAAACTCATCTTAATTATGTTGCAAACCCGCATTAAAAGATGACGTGTCAACTCGGTGGGGCCTTCTACTCCGGGAGAGAGCGAGCGAAGGCCAAAAGCCCAAAACCTTGTTTTTGCATAGCCTTCCTCTCCCTTCCTTCACCCCGAAACCCTTCCCCCTCTTCTCCAGCGGCGGCGGCGGCATCAAAGATGATCATCCCGGTGCGGTGCTTCACCTGCGGCAAGGTAAAAGTCCCCCGATCCGACCTATTTTGCCTTATCTACCCCTCGCTTCCCCCTCCCTCCCGGCGTTTCTTCTAGGGCCTCGCCTCCAGCTCGTGCGGCTGCGGAGGCGCCGATTCGGCTTCGTTTCTTGATGGGTTTCGATTGATTCGCGGCGCTCGCTGTTGCTGCTGCTCCGGCTTGTGCTCCCTTCGGTTCCCTTCTAGTAACGCGCGTGTTTAGGGCACACATCCTGTTAGGGTATCCGCCGCCTATAGACTCTAGATCGCAGCTTGCTTGTAGGATTGCGTTGCTAATGTATTCTTTCCTGTGGTTGCGAATCGGTTGGTTAGTTGGGATTAGGGTTTAGGGGTAGTGCGGCACAGCCATTCTCGAGGGTGAGGTGAACTAAACAGTTTCTTTTTTGTTTTCTTTCGCAGGTGATTGGGAACAAATGGGACCTCTACCTCGATCTCCTGCAGGCCGACTACACGGAGGGGTAAATATATGTATCTTTTGCATCCTGGTGGTTCCTATGTCGCAGTTTGATAGCGAAACCTTGCAGTCGTTCTGCGTTGGATCGCATTGTGGTGTTTGAGGGAGCATGCTGTTACAATGTTGGGTTGGTTGCTTGTTTTGTAGTGATCTTGGTTATAAAGAAACGTTAATATGCTTTTGGTGAGTTAGAACGATCTAATGCTTCTGTGCGAGCCAGAAGAATAGTTTCCCAGCACATCCTTGTCATCCTTGTAAACAGATTAGCTTAGTTCCAACGCTTAGCCACCTTACACGAGGTAATGAGGAACACAATATCAATGTACATGTGGACAGACAGGGGCGGAACCAGGTCTTGGGCTAGGTGGGCTATAGCCCGAGGCCTGGAAACCAAAGCCCATAGAAAACAGTGACTTAGGTGTGAAAGACTAGGAACAAAAGCCCAAGACAGCCCAAAACCAGCTGGCCCAGTCTAAGGCTTGGGCCGAGCCTGGTTCCGCTCCTGTCGACAGAGCCAATAGGCGTAATAGACTATGATAATTGTGACCCATACATTGATTGATTCAATAGAATTAGTACAAATTTTAGCTTGTAAACTGTAGGGATGTGAGAGGACATGATAGTCATAATGTGACATACAGCAATGAACACTGAAGTGGATTTCATCCATGATGAACAGAATATGAGCTAAGCTATAGTGGGTCTGACCCTTAAGGATCTGGAAATCCAGGAAAAATTGGAGTCCTTGCAATGTGTTACTGAACTTGGACATCTGTATCTTTATTTTTCCAGGAGCCAAAGACCTATAATTGACTGGAAAAATTGATGGTTTTCCACTCAAAAGATTGCCACTTTAGGATATTCCACTCAAGAGATTGTAATTGATCATCTGCCACTGCAAACGTATAAATAGTCAACCTTTGCCACTTTTTGTGTATATTTCTTTTTTTTTCAAAGTTTTAGCCTGAAATTCACTTGTGAAAAACCACACTGCACCTCGTCTACCTCCCCTCCCCTCTTCTTCCCCAAGCCCGACAAGCGGTCTTGGCTGAAGAAGAGAAAGCCAGTTTACCTATGTATAAATGGACGAGTCCGTTTCTACTTCCCTGGAGAGTGATGTTGTTAGTTTGCCTCTATGGCTTTTTTGTGCCCCCCACACACGCACACATGCAACACGCACACGCAAGCTAGCTAGCTATTTGGAAATATTATTCCATGGATCCATTAATAATTTTTTTTACATGCTTTGTCTGATGTTTTTTGTTACCAGGGATGCTCTGGATGCTTTGGGCTTGGTCCGCTACTGCTGCCGGCGAATGCTTATGACCCATGTCGATCTCATCGAAAAGTTGCTGAACTACAACAGTTAGTTGGCGATGCTATATAAGTTACTATTTGCTTGCCTTGTTATTCCTTTGGTAAGTGACATAGTTCTTCATTTTCAGCGCTGGAGAAGACCGAGACAAGTTAAAGGAACCCTGCATGCTCCAAACATCCTGTTTCTTAGCACCTTTGGATGTGGGTGGCATGTTCTCTCTTCTGTATCAAGAGGGAGGTCATCATGTGAACTTGGTTCGTTTATGAATGTTTAAGGAATTGTTAGTGTGACAATGCATGTTACATTTTTACTATGTAACTGTTGTGGCTCTGTTGGATATCGGAAGTGATATAACTATTAACCAGAGTTCTGTTGGATATTGGAAGTGATGTAACTATTAACATGTTCCTCGTAGGCCTAATCGTACAATTTATCTCCCCTTTTCGTTGACTTCTGAGTTTTCTGGAACTGATCTGTTCAGATTCTTCTGCGTTGTGCTGCACGCCGATATTGATTAACTATATTAATATGAAGATTCTGAATATTTAGTGGCCAAGGGACGCTGCTTACTATTTGGGTAGCGTAACCTAAATTTCCATGAGATTTTACTAGTTCTTGTTATCGTACAACGGGGGGTAATTAGTTCCATAAAAAATATATATTGATTTGGGCAAGCTATATTGGCAAAGCATTATGATTGGACCCAGTTTTTCCACCCTTGGTGGTAATTTCTCCCACTATATCAGTTGGAACATTAGAAAATGCTTCAAAATCATGGAAAAGGATTATGATAAAAGGGACATGTTATGTGCCATACACTTCCCAAATTACGTAACTTCCATCTTATATAGGAAGATTACACGAACAAGGAAGACATCAACATTAGTGAGAAAAATAGTGCTTTATAGTTACACTCTTCTTTCCTTCGATCCTTCGGATGAGATCACAACAAATGGTTTGAGCAATCCATGGTGACTCCCCCTAGAGGAAATGCCAAAACCGCGGAAGGGAATTGTATGATTTGCATGTGCAACCTCCCACTGAACTACGGAGAGAAAAATTAATATACACAAAGAAAGAATGAATGAAAAGAATATCTCTACTCCTTAAAAGTTTGAGTTGATAGTAGTAGATTCATTCTCCCTTGACTCTCAATAGCCGTCCGTTCTTCCTCGACTCTTCATAGCCGTTGGATCTTACGATCTCCCTTTCCACACGTATGCGGCTGCCCAACTGCTCCCCACGACCAGAGAGCCTCTCCCATCTCAACTCCCCTCCCTCTCAGACGTGCTCCCTGGAGCCCTCCCCTCATCACGACGGTCTCTATGACTCCACCCTCCCATTCCCCGCGCGGCGTGACCATGGAGAGTTGCTGGTGGAATCGTGGGCTCGGCTCACTCCCGGCCCTCGCTACCGTCATTTTCCTCCTTGCCGCCACCGCAACAGCCGCCACCGCAACAGCCGCCACTGGTGCTCCCACTCACGCTCTCCTACCCCAACGCCAGCCGGCTTGCCTCGGCCCGGCGCGAAATCGGCGACGCCGCCCGCCCTAATGCCCACATGCGCCTCCATAATGATCTCCTCACCAACGGGTCGGTACAGCTCAACCCCACCCCTCTCGTTGTTTTGTTGCTCTATTGGATTTGAGGCGGGGAGATTTATAGTTGTTGTCGTGTTGGTTAGGTATTACATGATGATGCTGTACATCGGAACGCCGCCACAGGAGTTTGGGCTGATCATGGACTCTAGGAGCACCCTCACCTACGCGCCATGCGCCACCTGTGACCAGTGCGGCAACCACCACGTGGGGCTTGATTCATGTGTTTCTTTGTTTAGGTACCAATTTAAAACCATGTATGATGATTAGATTAATTAGGATGGTCACAAGTATAGTCAGTGGTCGTAACTCGTGGTTGTAGCCAATGATTGTAGCCTGTGGTCGAAGACGGTGGTCATAGCTCGTGGTCGTAGCCTGTGGTGGTAGCCCGTGGTTGTAGCCAGTCGTTGTACACTATGGTCATAGCCAGTGGTCGTAGCCCGTGGTTATAGCCCGTGGTCGTAGCCTGTGGTTATAACCCGTGATCGTAGCCCATGATCAAAGACGGTTGTCGTAGCTAGTGGTCGAAGATTGTGGTCGTAGCGAGTGGTCGAAGACTGTGGTCGAAAACAATGGTCGTAGCCTGTGGTCGTAGCCTGCGATCGTAGCCAATGGTCGTCGTAGTTTGTGGTCGTAGCCCGTAGTCGTAGCCAGTGGTTGAACACTGCGGTCATAGCTCGTGGTCGTAGCATGTGGTCATAGCCATAGTGATCGTAGCTACAATGGTCAATGGTCGATTGTTGTAGATACAGTCGACCTCAGTGCTAAAGACCTATATAGTTGGAGATGCAGTCGAGGTGCTTTGGTCATAGCCAGTGGTCGAAGACTGTGGTCATAGTTAATGGTCGTAGCCAGTAGTCGTAGATGGTGGTCGTGGCCAGTGGTCGAACGTTGCGGTCATAGTCCGTGGTCGTAGCTCGTTGTTGTAGCCTGTGGTCGTAGCTAGTGGTCGAAGACGGTGGTTGTAGCCCATGGTCGTAACCAGTGGTCGAACACTGCGGTCGTAGCCAGTGGTCGTAACTTGTGGTCATAGCCCGTGGTCGTCGCTCATGGTCGTAGCCTGTGGTCATACCGGTGGTCGAGGTCAAAGCCCGTGGTGGTAGCCTATGGTTAAAGTCAGTGGTTGTAGCCTGTGGTCGAAGACGGTTGTTGTAGCCATGATCAACACCAATGCCACATGATTAGCACTAATTAGCATAATTAATTACAATTACTCACTATTTTCAAATCGGCGGGTGCCATGATTAGCACTAATGGCATGTGATTAGCACTAAGTAGCATAATTAATACTAATTAATCGCTAATTGCTCACTATTTAAAGTGTTATGCGGTAGCTGATGAGCAGCTCTCCTAGCTGACTAGGCACTTACCAAATTTAGGGAGGAAACTAGGTTCGTAAAAGTAGACGTCTAAATACTAAATTTAGGAAATATTGTGACGGTGCCATTTGTATGAACAGCTTGCAGGGGAAATCATGACGTGGCCAGTTGATCTGTTCATGGCCGATTCCCTGCAAGATTACTGTTCTATAGTCCAGAATGTTACGCTGTCCAAACTCCCAAGAAACTCACTCTTGCCCGTGTCCCTCCAACTTATCGTCTATAGGCGCAAATGTTTTACTAGACACCATGCGTTTGACATCACCATTCATCCAGAATGCAAGCATGCATGGATCAAGTCATGGTTTTACCTGACTTGAATGGAGGCATGCATGGATCAAGTTATGATCCTGATCTTTTCAAATTTTAAAAACTGTTTTTCGACTTTTTTTTATAATAACTAGTGTTTAAACGGAATAACTTTTCAAGATAGTGTCACTAGTTAATTGTAATTGTAGTACATACTATACCAACTTTATTATATCAGCAAAAACCGTACATGAGTTTCTATTACTCTATAATCTCTCATACAAACAACTCAAAAACTACAAGTCATAACCAAAATCCATAAACTTAAAAAAAAAACAGGCCCATACCTGACTTGACTCTTGAGCATATGTGGATGTAAGATGATGGGGCAATAAATTAAATAGCTTGGTGATGGTCCGATCATAAGTATCTTGGTAGTCTCAAAACTTTAGTGGCTTATAACTTGAAAGGTAAACTACTTATATATGGACCAAATAATGACATAAAAAGATACATTTTTTTTAAAAAAAATGGACTTCCATGGTTCCTACTGGTGAGTTCATTTTCTTTCTGAACGGTCCAATAACTGAGCTCATGTTTTCATTGCGACATATAATTCGAATTAATTTTGTAGATACTTCGGACTCAGAAAGAACAATTTTGTAGAAGCTTTCAAAAATGATAAATAACGTACGCTAACACTGTCATTTTTTGGCCTCACATCTAATTCTTAGATTTGGAAGGTTCTTGTCAACTGATAGGTGACAGCTTAAAGCCCAACAATTTGGTAATCACTAGAGACGCACCGGCAAAACACTTGTGGTCCAAAGTTTTTTCAATATTGAATCAACTTGTTTATTTGCTTTTTTTCTTTCTTTATCCATAGTCCCTTTCCTCTTCATGATAGGATATGCATGATGAGCACAGAGCAAGTTGCCAAGTCCTTTTTTCATCCTAGATTCCTTTTTATTTTCAGGTGGATCGAATGCTCAATTGCTCAGGGCCATGCATAGCGCAATGAGCACAGAAGAAATATAAGAAAGTATTTAAAGAGGATAAGCTAGCTAGCTTTTGATCATTACAAAGGGCTAGACATGTTGCTTTTGTGGATGGATGCAATATCCTATACAGCCAAGCATGCACAAGTTTTTCTTAGCTAGATATTACTGTTACAATTTGAATTGTATGTACGGATGAAGTCATACTATTATTTAACCATCAGAGCACATATACTGTATAATACCTTAGTTATTAAGACCAGGTTCCAAAGACTGGCAAGGTATCGGTTGGACCGGGCTGATCTCCAGTTTTAACATCAACTAGCTAAATGGTTGATAAAAAAATATCATATTATTCTAGCATGTCAAGTCGATACCGTCGGATTGGCTTGATCCATGCTCTTGGCTCTGCCTCCATGCTCGGTTGAGCTCCAACCAACGTCCCCTGTTGTGCTTGGCATACACTACGCATAGTCAAGCTTCGTTATGACCCATATCGCAATATTGAAGTTAATTTATTTGTTAGGAGATATTTATTTGTTTTTTATTACAGATTTTTTGGGAGGTGGAGTTTGTTTGTTGGGGGGATTTTTTAGATATTTTCTAGGAAGGTGGAACGGGGAGCAAGACGACTTACCATCACTACCAACTCTTTTTTTAGTAGAAAATATATATACTACCTAAATATCTATGCTTTGCTACTAATAAAAATATCATATTAACTCAGCACGTCGAGTTGACATTGTCAAGATCGGCCTACCGAACCCGCACCCTGGGCTCCACCTCCGCACTACAAGTCATGCCTCTGCGCTCTCGGCTCCATTGTGCACCTGATGCAGCTTTGCTATTTTTCTTTTTTGTCTTGTTAGAGAATTTTTAGGAATGTGAAATTTATTTGTTTGTAGATTGATTTTTTTTTCTATTTTTGTTAGAGAGGTGAAAGGAGGGATTGGGAGTGGCAACCTACTATCACCATCATCACTACTTGTTTGTTTTCAAGTAGTAAGGATACATAAAGAGTTAGCATCAATTTATTTCAATTTTATCTGGTTACTCATCGATTTTGACTGATTTCCGGTTTCTCGATGAAATATGGAATCGCCCGATTTCTGACAAAACGATGGGTTCCGAAGACTAGGTTTGGTTTCTCGAAACCCTTGTTATCTTAGGACTTTTCAATTATCATTTAATTATTTTTAATAAAATATAACAGTTCCCAAACTTTATCTCTGGTGTTGACCATTTTGGCCATGCCACGAAACTGAGGTGGCATATGCATGATGCCACACGACAGCTTATAGCGTTGACGCGACGATGGCATACCAGATTTTGTGACGTGCCCAAAAGGGTCATAAATTTGAGGAGAGGTTATTAATAAGCACAAAGTCATAATTCCGAGCGTGCACATGTATGCAGGTTGACCGCACGGTGTTGGGAAACGTGGATGGAAGCAATCCAATTCAAGTTTTTTTGTGAAGTCATGTAGCAGTTTGTTATGTTAATATAAACCGATCCACTTACGTACATAGAATATTGTTCATATTAATATAAACTGATCCACTCGCATACATAGAATATTGTTCTATGAAGCCAAGAGGCAATAGAATTTTGTTTTATTTTATATTTTGCTTCCATGTTTGTTTGCTTTCAAATTTATATGGACTTGCTTTACACCTATACTAAGTTGATTTTATTTTTTATTTTGCTGGTAAATTATACTTATTTTACTTCCATTTTTATCCTAACTTGCTTTTAAATTTATGCGGACTTGCTTCACATCTATACTAAGTTGGTTTTATTTTTTATTTTGTTTGTAAATTATAATCATTTTGCTTCTATGTTTATCCCAACTTGCTTTTGAAGTTATGCCGACTTACTTCACACCTATACTAAATTGGTTTTATTTTTAATTTTGCTTGCAGATTGTACTTATTTTGCTTCGATGCTTATCCCAACTTGTTTTAGAATTTATACTAGCTAGTTTCATAACTATACTAATTTGGTTTTATTTTGCTTGCAAATTACATTCATTTTTCTTCCATATTCATCCCAACATTCTTTCCAATTTATGTCAACTTGTCCCAATTTTATGCTTGCTTATTCTAAAATTTAAACTAATTTAAATTTTTATACAAATTTTTCTTTGAAATATTATCACGACTTTGCTTCCAATTTTGTAGTGAGTTGCTTCAATTGGTTTGGATTTTTGTACTCAAGTTATCTTAATTTTCCTTGACATCTTTTACTAATCTGATTTGAAATGTATTCCTAATTTATTACAAATTATACCCAATTTGCTTCCTATATTTATCCCAACTTGCACAAATACTAATAGCAAATTGCTCTCAAATCTATGCTGACTAGCTCCCTTTAATAGTTCCAGTGCAAAGAGAACATCAAGGACCTTGTAGGCGGGGCCAATGGGGATTTGCAGGCACACAAGTGCTGTAGCACAAGTACTGGAGCAGTACTGTAGCATCTAATCTCAACATTTTTTTATCAGACGGTCCAGATTCATCGAATGTCACACCACAAATAGAAAAGCAGGAACCCTTGTGGGTCAAGGAAAAGGCAGGTCCACGGACACGGGCCAACCCTTGGAACCTAATGGGCTTGAGGTTCTAACCAAATAGGGGTAGGGCCGATCTTTTACTCTTAACATTTCATAAAGGGCCATAGGGGACTAAGTAGTCTGTTCATTTTAATTTATGCCTTATGAATTATGACTTCTCTTAAATAAACAAACAGAATATTTTCTTCATCATTGTTTCGAAGTGGTTTATTAAAATAATCTTTAGAAGTAGTTTATTGGTTTTGATTTATTCGCACGAATGTTTATATTAAAACTAAAAGTTATAATATGTAGTTCAAAAGAAAATGCTAACTTGGCACGGATCGAATACTAGAATTCCCACCGCTTGAAAAATGGTGTCGAGTCTCCGGTTATCTTTGCCCACTTTGGAGTCTGCTAGCCCACAGTCGTACAATTACGCAGAACAGCAGGGACAACCATGCATTATTATTAGGGCCTGTTTGGGACTGCTCTGCTCCAGTTTTTCCAGCTCTGCTCCACCAACTCCACCATGGAGCAGCTCCACTGTGGAATTCCTGGATAAGGTGATCATGTTTGGCACGCAGCCTAACTCCAGCTCCAGGAATGTGAGGTTTCCTTGAGAAAGGTCCAATGTGCCCCTGAATGATGTTTAGTGTATGTTTTGATGTGTGCGGAGCATATGTAACTAAATATTTTTTGTTACCAATTGAAATATGATGTAAAATATTATAATCGCAATTAATTTATTCGAGAAAACCAAAAAACAAATATTTTGGTCAAATAATTCCATCCTTTTGTCCCATAAATTGCAACGTGCATGATAGATAATTAACAAAGTCTATTCGAATACAAATAATTGTCCTTAGATACAACCTCACTATGTACAAGTTTAGGATGCAAAGTTGATCAATCATCAGAGGTGACATGATAATGTAGATTTTGTCTCCCAGCGAAGCAAATCTCCACAATGTCATGGATCAACGATCTCAACACATCCAGCTCAAGCTAACAGTTCACAATATTTCTGATTTGCCCTGACCTATAAATTTGTGCTAAACTACTTGCGATACTGTAGTTGACTCATATACAGGCATGTCACAATTCACAACATATATCAGCCAATGAAATGGCGATACTCTCATAACCCAAAACAAGAAAACCCACCGTTCGACGAGCTTCTCAGCGCCTTCGGACTCCTGGGCGGTGACCATACTCTTGAGGACGAGGTTGTGCGAGGCCGTGTTGGGCGTGATCTCGAACTCGTGCATCTGCTCGGCGAGATCGAGCATCTCATGCGGCAGGGCCCCCGCCATGAGGTTGGCACGGAGGTAGTGGTTGAAGAGATCGACGTCCGGGCGATTGGGTTTGCCCGTGGCGGCGTCCAGCGACCTAACCCAGAGCTGCTTCATGTCCTCCCACCGCTGCTCCGCCATCCACTCCGCGAAGGTCTCCTTGAGCTCCGCGGCGCCGAGGGTGGCGGAGAAGGCGGCCATGCGGTGGTGCGCCGCGAAGGGGCTGGCGGCGACGACGGCGGGGAGGAGGGCGGATTGGATGCGGCGGGGTTGCGCCAGTTGTCTCCGTAGAAGGGGCTGCCGGAGCTGGGGTTCGGGGGCAGTGGGGCGGCGGAGGAGGCGGGGTCGGAGGGGCGGATGGGGGCAGGGAGAGCTCTGGCTGCTGTGGGAGCGTGCGGGAGGAGGAGATCCCGGCGCGGAGGAGGAGGGGGAGAAGCACCGGGGGCTTGCGGTGGCGGCGGAAGAGGAGCGGCGCGGGTGGGTGGGGAGGAGAGGAGTCACGCGGGTGGGTGTGGAGGAGAAGGAAAAGAAATCGAATCGGTATGGAGGAGAGGAATTGTGTAATGGCAGTGGTGGGGAATTTTCCCCCAACTCCATGAGGAGATACAAAACTTCAGTTCCTGGAGTACCTCTTGAGGAGCTCCAGAAAAAACGTGGAGTAGGCCTTCAACTCCACCTTTTTCTTGGAGCAGAGTTCTTGGAGTTGGACCCGTTTGGCTAGACAAGTTTGGAGTAGAGTTGAAAAAGCTGGAGCGGAGCAGTCCCAAACAGGCCCTTACACCAGAGTGCAGGAGAGCTTAATGACTCGACGACTGTGCCAACACCAGGATATTCCGTCTTTTTAAACGACTTATCTTTTTTAAGTAATTTATCAAAATAATTTTTTAAAAAAATTACTTATCAATATTTAATATATTATACTGTTGTAGCTACAGATCAAACACACAGAGAGAGTATGGTAGTGGAGAGTTAGGTGAGCAAGTGCTTAGGGTTTTCCCCATGGCTGGTATCGTATATATATATCCACATGGAAAGTGTTTTTACAATAGTACCATTACATTTGAGTATTCCCTCGGGGGCACTTTTGTCATTATACATGTCCCATTTTGGGCCTTACAACCTTCTAGCAGGCCTGATGTGCTTAGGTGGGGGCCACTCCTACAACAGGAGCATCTCATGGTGAAGGGCTTCACAGGCCGAAACCATGCTGCCGAGCCCTTTGGCCCCCTCCGTCCCTGTGGCCTGTGAGCTTCCTTAACGCTCGGTGGAGCCTATTGCTTAGTGTAGTACTCGCCCCGGGGTCCTCCAGCGGCAGGGTCAAAGTCGGAGTCGAAGTTGGAGTCGGGGGTGGGGCGGGATCGGACACCTTCGGCGGGCCTACTGGCGAAGTGTGGCCACGACCTGGTTGCCCGGGCCCCCCTCCATCGCAGGTTGCTTGGGCGGCGGAATCGAAGCCGGGGCGGAGACGAACCTTGCTCTGTGGTAGTGCGCTTTTAATGGCAGTGAGAATCGTGCCGACCTCTGAATTGTCAGGAGCAGGCTGCTGCAGCCGTACGCGCTTCTTGGCTGGGGGGATACGTGGCGGGCCACGATTGGCGTGTCGTGGCCTGCCAGTGGTCGCCGGGCCATGGTCACACCCCCAAAGTGGGACGCGTGGCGGGACGCGTCGATCGGTTTGCATTCGAGCCTCTTTGCCGGTGGCGGCTGCGTTCCTCGATCGCGGGAACTGGACCACCAGGCGACTGCCAGTTGCTGTCCCAACGATTGGGATGTCGCCGGTTGACATTCTGTCGGCTTGGTGACTCCCCACTGGGCGAGGGCAGGTATAAATATATCCGTGTCACGGCTTGCTACGTCCCCATCCCCGGTTGCTCATCTTGTTTCTGTGCGCGGTAATCTTCTCACGAGCAGGCCGACTTTTGTTCATCTGCGTTTGATGATTGCGTCTACTGACGGTGATATCAGCGAGCGTTGATGGACAAAAGGCGGCCTGGTTGTGAGAACACGTCAAAACTTCTATGGATTGGCGGCTGTGCACCCCGACTGTGTTGGGCGCGGGGGTTGTACCCCTATTGGCCGGGGCGGGACGTTGCGCGAGCTCCAGGGTCGTAGTGGCTTCCCGCGACGCTGTGCGGGCTTAGGGCTGCGGACCTGTGGCGACGTAGCGTAGCAAGGTGTCCCCTCACGGGGATGGGCCCGCGATCGAAGCCGGGGTCTCGCTGCTGAAGCGGAGACTCTGTCGGAGTCGTTGAGGTTGACTGGCCGCAACTGCCTTGCTGATCTCGATAGCCGCGCCGACACGCGCCGGAAGATTGTTGCGCCATGCGGCCTGTACTTATCCTTTGGGGGAGTAGACACATGGCGGTGCGCTATTGGCGCGTCGTGCGGTGTCAGGCCTTTGCACGACTGCGGTTGTGAGGCGACCACGACGCCTCGGCTTCGATCGTGGGGAGGCGGACAGTTCGCCTCCCGTCGGTTATGCTTACCGACGGTGTTGGAGGTGAAAGGGCTTTAAATACCCCCTACGGCACCACCTCTGCTCCTCCTTCGTACGCTTCTTGGTCCTTCCCATCTCCTGCTCTTCCTGGCTTCTTTGCTGCCGCGCTGCCCCCGCCGTTTCCCAGGTCCCGGATAGCGATGGCGCGCGGTGAAGAACTCACCCAGGTGGTTGCTCTTCCTGGCTTCTTTGCAGTGCGAAGGGGAGCCCTTTTGCCTTCGTGGTGTCGTCTCCACCGGCGGCTTCGATGGCGGTCTCGTACACACGCAGAACTCCCGCGGGTCCGTGTCGCCTTTGTACGACTCGATAGCGCTCGGGAACTTGAAGTCCTCTGGCCATGCCGCCTGCTGCAAGCCTGCGGAGAGTGGGGACTCCGGGTCCAAGCGTCGCAGCGGGACGCGGCTGGACGTGGGGGCGTCGCGGCTGTCCGCCGCTCCGGCGTGGGTTCCGGCGCGATTACCGGTGGAGTTTGCTGGCTCCGAGCCTCTTGCATATCTCGCACGGCCCCGCGGAGATCCGCTAACTCTCGCTGGAATGCGTTGAAAGCCGCCAGCAGGGCGTTCTCCATTGCAGGTGTGGCCGGGGCAACCGGTGCGCCTGGTTGCACAGCCGGAACAACGGCGATCATGGCCTGCACTCCTAGATTGCCTACCGCGGTGACGTGATGGACTCCAGAGTCGGTGACGAGGCCCGCGTTGCCGCCGAACCGCCCACCGCTCCTGCGCCGGGTCAGGGAGCGGTCACCGTGCCAGTGTGGGCACCGGCACTGTCGCCCCCGGCCACCCGATCGACGCTGTCGGCGATTGTCGCGGTGTTCGCGGCAAGGTTACCTGTCGCGCGCGGGGCGGTCTCGACCGTCGTGGCAGCGGTGGCGGGGTCGGTTGTCGTGGCGGTGGTGGTGGGGTCGGTCGTCGTGGCGGTGGTGGCGGGGTCGGTCGTCGTGGTGGTGGTGGTGGGGTTGATCGTCGCAGCGGTGGTGGCGGGGTCGGTCGTCGTGGCGGTGGTGGTGGGGTCGGTCGTCGTGGCGGTGGTGGTGGGGTTGATCGTCGCAGCGGTGGTGGCGGGGCCGATGTTCGCGATCGTCGCGCCTGCATCGCCGCCCACGCCTGCGACTGTCGACGCCGAAGCCCTGGTGTTGACGCGAGGTTCCGTCGCGCCCGTCTTCTTCTTCTTCACCGCCGACGATGAAGTTTTATTTGGTGCCATCCTTATTCGGATCTTGAGGCTTGCTCTTCGTCATCCCTACGGACGGTGCCAACTGTTGTGGCTACAGACCAAACAGAGAGAGAGTATGGTAGTGGAGAGTTAGGTGAGCAAGTGCTTAGGGTTTTCCCTATGACCGGTATCGTATATATATATCCACATGGGGAGTGTTTTTACAATAGTACTCTTACATTTGAGTATTCCCTCAGGGGCACTTTTGTCGTTATACATGTCCCATTTTATGCCTTACAACCTTCTAACAGGCCTACTGAATTTAGGTGGGGGCCACTCCTACAACATATACAAATACTCATATTTAGTAGCTATAAATCACCACCGCAGATAAAAAGAACACGCTCTAAATTTTTTTTGATAAGCGCTCTAAATTATTTAGCTGTATGTGTAGCAGAACAAGCAGGACTCAAAGACGGATGGACGCATCTATCCAGGTGCTACATATGCGGGCCATGCACAGGGACTACATTGATTTTATTCATCCATTCTTCGTCAACAACAGCGTGCGCACGCGCCACACAGGACTCCTCAGGCCGCCGCCGCGTGACTGCCGCAGTAGCTGACGTCGGCTTTGGTGTGTTGGGTCCACGGGTCTAACCACTGCTCCACGGAGAACGTCCGCTGGTCGGAGAGGCCCCCAGAGATGGTGACTGTAGGACCGAAATGACGACAGAGGGGGGTGAATGTCGGTCTCTAAAAATTCATCCCCGCACAAGTATCTACTTGCAACTTCTCTCCAATAGCTAAAAAGCTATGAAGCCAGAAGAAGTTTGCTAATTGGACAAAAGAGACTCCCAGAACATATCAAAGAGAAGACTGAAAATGAACTCTTCGTTGTTCAAGACAGCAGCTGAAAATAGCCCAAAAAGGACTCACTTGCTGCTGAAAACCGCCACTACAAATGCTCTAAATAGTGACTATTTTGCTGCTGAAAATGAGCCAAACTGCACAGCAAAAGAGAGCTGCAAATAGGCTAAAAACTGCACTTCAAATGGCTGAAAACAGCACTTCACTTTGCTGAAAACAGCACTGCAAATTGGCTAAAAACTGCACTTCAATTGGCTGAAAACAGCAGCAAGAAGAGGCTGAAATCTGCAGCAAGAAGTGGCTGAAAACATCAGCAATTTTGACTGAAAACAGCACCAAGAAGAGGCTGAAATCTGCAGCAAGAAGTGGCTGAAAACAGGAATGGAGAACTTACTAAAGACAAGATAAAAATAGAGAAAACATGGGTTTGCTTCCAATCTTTTAGTCCCAGAGAATCACCACTAAATATCAAATAGCAAGGAGGGCTTGGAAAACAAAGAAATCAAACTTAAAAGCAAGAAATTCAGAGTTTGGACAAAAACCTGAAAAGTACAGAGGGTTGCCCAAAAACTCAATTTCCCATTTCATCTTTGATCATTTGGCTATGAAACTTTGTAGATATGTTAGCAATAGCCTTTGGACCTCTCATGCCAAGTTTTAAGCCATCTCGCGGAGGGAATCAAGAACAACCTCAAACCCTAGAAATGCAAACTATGAACAGGGGAACTCAAAAAGGAAATCTGAGAATAAAATTAAGTTTGCTCTAGGGAAACTCGATCAAACGATCTTGAAGTACTAACCCATCATAGAGCAACCCATTTTGGCCAATCCCAGCAGGCAAGAACTCAAAACCAAGAAATCAAGAAATCTCCAAAAGAGGTCATCCAAGGAAAAATGACAGAGCTCAAATAGAAACAAACACCATCTCATATTGATCTAGAGGAAGAGAGATACATGATTGATACAAGAGAAATGATTACAAGCTTTCATCTCATCCTCTCCCACTCTCAAACCTCAAGAACACACCCATACATGCTTGAGGAGGGATGAACACACTCTGGAAAGCAACGAAGGGGACAAGCAGGGAGCACACCTCTGCCTCCACCAACAAACCTCAACAACTAAAGCCTAAAGCCAAAACAACCACTAAAAACTCTTTTGACTCTAGCAAACCCTAATTCCCTTTCAAGTGCTCAAGTGGGCATGCAGCCCTCTCCACCTATTTATAGCCCATGGCTAACGGGCCCGCTCCCACTTGTGCAGTTTTGCGAAATTCCCGATTCGCCCCTCTGCACCTTCCGGGAAGCTTCTGCGCTCCTTGTCTCGCACGCCTCGCAACCACCTCGAGTCCACGTCGTCTTCGACACCTCCTAACTGTTCTGACCTCAGCGCCACCTGCGCCTAGTCCAGTCCTCCGTGTCTCGCCACTACTCCATCTCGACGTCCTGCAGTCACACAGACAAGAAACACGTCAAATAGCACCGCTCGATACATCAAAGCATAAATACCATCATACTTACCATAACGAAGTCCAAACCTGTGGAATCATCAGAATATGCAACCTAATCCCATACGACCAAGTTTGACCAAAAGTCCGACCGAGCCCGTTGCACCACGCAACGTCAAGGTCCAAACCACACAAATCAAACTCAACTTAGCTAAACCTATGTCAATTACTCATCATATACATGGGATGACCTCCACATGGTCTCTCAGTGACCCTGCCCAGCTACAGTACCGGTCGGGGAAAGGCATGTTTGGCGTGGCTACGACTTATGTTTTTTTGCTGAAAATTTTAAATTTTAGATGTTTGCGACAGAGATTATGGAGAGAGATACTCGCTTACGGTTTTGGTTGATACAGATGTTGTGCTTTTAATATTTACTATAATTAATTTATAGACCCTATCTTGAAAAAATACCCTGTTTAAAAATTAAATATTATAATAAAAACCAAAAGCTAACTTCGGTCGGAAAGAACTGGCCCGAAGACGCCTCCGCCGTCGGACTCGAGGACCAGGCGGCACGGGCGCATGCACCAGGCGCTGACGTCGAACGTGTGACGTGTCCGGATGGCCCCGCTCGAACATGCCGGCGTAGAGGCCGTAGCCGTCCGCCTATATGTTCCAGCCGGAGCCGCAGTGACTGTGCAGCGTGAAGGTGATAGACGAGAGTCCGTGCCGGCTGTTGGTATCCTGCACGCGAAGCGACTTCCGTGGGACCCGCTGTCCTCTTGCTCCGACGCAACACGCCGACGTGACCCTCTGTGAGGCCTGCCCCTGACGTAAGCCGCCTGCCCCTGACGTGATGCGTCTCGCCTGGCGTGATGCAAGGAGAGCAGCAGCTCTGCCCGTCGTAATGACGCAATGGTCAACGGCGCAGTGCAGTACCGCTCCTTCCTGTAGACTCCACGTGAAGGACAACAACTCTGCCACGGGATGCTGCTGGAGAGGACAGCGGGTCCCACGGAAGTCCCTTCGCGCGCAGAGACGGAAGTATCGCCGTGCTCTGCGTGATCCGAGAGAAAACAAAATTAGCAAAAATTTCGTCGTATGATCTTTCTCTAGCACTCCCTTGACGACCAATAATTACTCGTAATGAAGATAAATATGAATATACACGCCCAGAATATTTAGAGGCACAGTTGATTCGAAGGGGGAAAACAGATAAAGATGAGAAGATAAATCAAACAACACTTGCTGCGATCTATCAAGAGATGCTAGATTCGATGATGTATCAGCTCATTGGAAAAAAGACGGCACGGGAAGCATAGGAGACGTTTCGGAAGATACATGAGGGAGTTAAGGAGGTGCGGCTCTAGAATTTATAGGACAAGTTTGAGAATCTACAGATAGGAGAAACTCAGTCGATGGATGAGTTCACTGGCAAGCTGACTTCATTGTATAATTAAATTATCTCTCTTGACGATAAAATAGAGGAATATGTGGTCTGCGCACGAAACGACTTCCATGGACCCGCTATCCTCTTGCTCCGATGCAACACCGACGCAATAAAAGCTACCCGTCTAGACCTCGAGTTGGTAGTTGCATGTGTAGTTGCCGACGACAGTGTGGTTGCGGACCCTACACACACACTCTCTCTATATATACATATATGTATATATATATATGTATATTATATACATATATGTATATATGTATGTGTATGTATATATATATGTATACACACACATTTATATAGGAAACATACATTCTACCTTCAGGTGTAGTTACTTCCATATATGATATACCACCTAAACGAACTTAACATATTCTTTTATCATCTTAGGTATACTCATATACTAATTCTAAGATACTCCAATACCAGCCACATGAAAAATTATAAGGGAGCAAATGGTTTTTGACATATTTTACTAATACCTTCATATTCATACAGAAAAAGGTGTACGTTCAAAAAATTATACCTACCACCTTAAAATAGATGCATACTACTTAGATAGTTTTATATACTTATATATTACACGTATATACCATCTGTTACGTTAGATAGTTTCTACTTTACAAGATAAAGTATAGAAAATAACTAGACTCAGAAGCGAATAAGACAGTTACTAGTTATCATTAACCAATCATTAACTTCATTAATTCATCTCCAGGCCAGAAACAGGAGCAAGCTAGCGAGATATTGGCAATTGGCATGCATGCACAGGGTACTGCGTGGTGTACTATTATAGTATTTCACTTTGTAGTATTCTAAGATATCGTATTTATCTATGAGAAAGTACGAATGAGTTAGAGATATCAAGTTAACAAATTATCTAGATATTATACCGACTTTTCGGAAAGAAGATATTAGCGACCACTGTGAACATGTCGTTACCTCGCATCGGCTGCGGTGGAACGCGAGGAGTGAGCTTAGCAGGAGGTGGGGCCTACACGCATCGGCCTCATCATCGAAGGAGAGCTCACAGGCGAGGAAGAAAGTAGTTGAGCATGTCGGTGTAGCCGAAGGCAAGTAGGGAAAGCAGAGGAGTTGCCACGCCATTGTAGATGACGCCTCGCAAGGCTGCGGTTCAACCAGAGAGGAGCTCAATAGGAGCAAGTTGTCACCGGAGTCATTGTTGAGGCGGCTGCGGGCTGAGATAGAGTGGGGGGTGGAGCAAATCTAGTGAGATTGATGCGGTTGAGGGATGACGGTGTGTGGTGAAGTGTTGGTGGCACGACGACAAATCGGCCAGCCGGATTTGGAGAAGAATATGGAGGGGAGAGAAGAAAAAGGGAGGCTAGGAAGATGTCAGAGGTATTACAGTCATTTTAGCTGGGTTTAATAGAACAAATTATAAATTGATTTAAAATACAAAAATAACAAGTTACCCAATGGTCACTAACTCTGGCGCATAAAATTCGTTACCGTGTGTAGAATGGCAAATCGTTGAAACGACGCTTGGGGCAAACGTCAAATTTCTTTGACTTCTGCTGTGCTCAGTCACAGAGCAAGAGAACGTATTATGGGCCTGTTCTTTTCGGCTGCGGCTTATGGCTTTTGGCTGAAATTTTTGAATTTTGGCTGTTTACGGTACAGATTACGGAGAGACAGATACTCACTTGCGATTTTGGCTGGTACAGATGTTGGGCTTTTAACGTGTAGATCGTTTAACTTGTAGACATCGTCTTGAGAAAATACTCCGTTTGAAAGTTAGGTACTGTAGCAAAAGCCAAAAGCCGTCGGCTTGTGAGGTAAAGAACAGGCCCTATGTCTACGGGGTTTCTTTAGTGATCTACGGGGTCTTATTGGGCCTGTTCCTTTTCTCCGAAGCTGATGACTTTTGGCTTTTGCTACAGTATCTAACTTTTAAACGGAGTATTTTCTCAAGACGGAGTCTACAAGTTAAACGATGTACGCGTTAAAAGCCCAGCATCTGTACCAACCAAAATCGCAAGTGAGTATCTCTCTCCGTAATCTGTACCGCAAACAGCCAAAATTCATAAATTTCAGCCAAAAGCCATAAGCCGCAGCCGTTGCCAAACAGGCCCATTGTGGTCCGATGCGAGTACTACAAGTATGGGACTATGATTCAGAAGGAAACATGCTGCAGGCTTCACTCACTGCTACCACACCCGGCCCATTACAATTTACAAGCACGGATCTTAAATTATTAAAAGACCATGGTGAGGGTCTGATGTCCAAATTAAGTCCAAGACCCAGCAACGGGCTTTTCCACGGGCTGCCCTCGTCCTGCCCAGTTAATGCCCCCTCGTCAGGCCCGATATACGCGGCCGTACTTACCGTAACATGTCTAACAAGTCATTTATATATAGTTTTTTTTAAAATAACAACGGGAGATGTATCCAATGCAAAAACAGAAGCTTAATTTCCGCTAAAAAACGTGAGTTGGCCCTGCTCATTTCATCTTGAGCTTCTGACTTATTTTTACTATTCATAAATTTCGTGAGCTTCTGACTTATTTTTACTATTCATAAATTTCGTCTTTTGTTTTTGACTTTTTGGCTGTTTTTTGAGATTTTTTCCGGTTCTTTTTTCACATATTCGTTTGCATGTCCGTAATGGGCTAACCTTTTTTTCTATTTTTAAATTTTTTAAATTTAGGTAGGCCAAATAAGCCACCATCAGCTACAGTAAATTTTCAGCCAGCTATAGTAAAATTTCAACTAAAAGCCACTTTTTTCCGTCCAACCGAGCGGCACCTAATTAGCTACTGACTGATTGCAGCTCGGCGAACCGATCATCTACAGCTAACAACGATCATGCACGCGCGCGCCAGTGAGTCTGAAAAGCCTCAAAATGTCTCTTCCACATCAATCCTAGCCATCCAAATCTAGATCCAACGGTTGAAATGCACCAAAGTCACTCTGACTTTAGCCCACTAAAATCAGAGGATCTCATTCCGTTCAATCAAGAAGCCAAACAGCAGTAAAACAACGCAGTTGTATACGAAAAAGAGCTAGAACTAGGCTCAAGAAAACAATGCAGTCGTAGCTGGAACGGCACAAAAAGAGCCGTGGACGCACCACACCAGAGCCGACATCAGCCACTGCGGCAGTCACGCGGCGGCGGCCTGAGGAGTCGTGAGTGGCGCGTGCGCGCTCTCTTTTTGACCAAGAACGGATGAATAAAATCGATGTAGTCCCTGTGCAATGTGCATGGCCCGCGTATGTAGCGCCTCGCATACGTGCGTCCATCCGTCTGGAGTCTTACTTCTGCTATACAGGCTACAGCTAAATAATTTAGAGCGTGTTCTTTTGATATACGACTGCTGACTTATGATTATTAAATACAAGTGTTTGTATAAATATACTAAATACTAATAAATTATTTTGAGAAGAATATCTCGATAAGCTATTTTAAAAAGACGGAATATCACAATGTGGCGGCATGGTCGTCTTTTAAGTCATGATGCTCTATGCACTCTGGCGTATTATGGGGTGATCATTTGGGCTTTTTTGGTGGCTTATGGCTGAAAATCACTGTAGCTGACAGATGCTTATTTAGCATAATTAAATTTAAAAAAATTTAAAAAAATAAAAATATATTAGCCCATTACGTATAATACAAACAAATACGGGAAAAAAGAACCGGCAAAAAAGTTCAATAAAAAGCTAAAAGTTCAGAAAAAGATGAAATTTATGAATAGTAAAAAAAATAAGCCGGAAGAAACTCTTTTGATCACCACCAATAATGCACGGTTGTCTTGTCCCTACTGTTCTCAGGAATTGTATGGCCCTCTTGGAGAAAAAGAGCTATACCTAAAGAGCTAGACCTAGGTAAAAGAAAACAATGCAGTTGCAGCTGAAACGGCACAAAAAGGAACGGACAGGCCAACACGCAAAAGTCAACCAAGTCAACCTTTGACCTGAGGCAGGTAGGTTCAGAGTGTGTCAGACTCTTCCAGGTCAACTCTTTGGTTTCCTTTCTCTCCCTTAGATGGTGCGTAGCCTATGATCCCGTAGACAATATATTGGAATGCCGGTTAAACCAACAACAGCGGCAAAGCTAGCCGCACCGTGCGCCAGTGGATGCACATGTGAGGCACGAGCAGTTAGTTGGTTACTGTGTAGGGATGTCGATCAAGCTTTCTCTGTGTAATCGTGATACAATCCAAGCCTCAGTTTTTTTAGGTTTATATTTAGGTTTTGGTTTTTATTCTACAGTAACTTCTTGTTAAATGGTATGTTTTTTTTTGTAAGATGGAGTTTATAGATTAATTATAGTACAAACTGTATATGTAGCACCTAAAATCGCATGCAGCTATTTCCCTCTGCATACTGTCTCTCACGAACATATCATAATTCAAAAACCACATCTATAAGCCACAAGCCTCATCTCAAAAGAACCCACCCTAATTAAATATTATCATAATTTTTTTTTATAAATGTAAATGTGCTTTATGCTTTACTCCACATATGATAAAATTTTTAGTTACATTCATGTTGCGGTGGATCTTTCTCTCTCTCTCTTTTTTTACTCTTAAGATAAAATGAAAATGAAATTTTATCGTAGGTAGAGTAAGTTAAAGAGTATATGCACAATTGTTTTCGGAATTTTTTGTGACGATGTTTTGTTAAATTGCACCATAGTTGCATGAAAAAATTTAATTGCATACAATATATTCCCCTAGTTGAGATAGATAGGTCCATACCTAGCTAGCATGTTGGTTCATCTGTTCATGAACAGTAGCAAAATCAAAGAGAATATAAAGCGTATGTTGACGTGCATATACGTTGATGTGTTAGCTAGTGGGTGTAAGTGCGATAACAAATTAAGGACAGGGGAAAAGGAAGTACGCACTGGAAGAAAAGAACATAAAGAAACGTGCACGTCGACTTAGTTGGGTGGAGTAATTTACAGGTAGGCTTGAGTCGACTTAGTTGGGTGGAGTAACTTACAGGTAGGCTTGAGTTTAACTAATCAGTGTTTATGTATATCTCTACTATTTAAAAATAGGAATTAGTGGTGATGGTAGTTTCCTTCCTCTCTTAAGAAAAGTGTGCCAACATGTGCATGCGGCCATAAAACTCACGCTTAGGCCTGGGCGTTCGGGTTACCCGATTTTTTCGGGTCGGGTAGTTCGGGTAATGAAAACTGCTACCCGATATTAGCCCCAAAAAAACACTACCCGCAATTTCGGGTACCCGATAATTCGGGTTCGGGTATGCCCGATATACCCGAATTCACAGAAAACCAGCAAACTGCACAGAATTTGCACATAATTTCAGCAGCAATTTGCATAGAATAATATATCACAGGCAGTTGTTCAAACAGAGAGAATCATATACTAACAAAGTGATAAGTTCAAGTGTTCAAACACATACACATTACGCAACACACAAGAACAAGTGACTGTCCAGACTAATTTCGGGTAGTTCGGGTACCGGGGGATATTACCCGAAATACCCAAACTAATTTCGGGTAATCAGAATCGCTATCCGAATTTTGGATCGGGTACCTCGGGTTCGGGTCCGGGTAATTCGGGTACGGGTAACAGGTAACGGGTATTTTGCCCAAGCCTACTCACGCTTGCATCCTCTATTTCTGGATCCCTTCGTGATTAAACCCTCCAAAACCTCGCTCCTCTCAAGCCGTGGCCCTTTCTCTAATCCGCTCTGCTGCCGCACGGCATGAAATCACGACCTACCAACTGATGTTGAGCTCGGCTGTGATCGTTTTGGTTTCAGCTTCTGACTTATTTTTTATTATTCATAAATTTTGTCTTTTTCTGAACTTTTGACTTTTTTGAGATTTTTTGCCGGTTCTTTTTTCCCGTATTGGTTTGCATTATACGTGATGGCTAATATGTTTTTTCTATTTTTAAATTTTTTGCTACAGTGTTTTTTCAGCTATAAGCCACAAAAAAAAACCAAATGATCACCACCTCTTCGGCAACCATACCTACCTCACGCATCGCCTTTCATCTTTCTTCCAGACCCATCTCCGAGCTCGTGGATTCAGGCAGCGGCAACGTACGGCTCTTGGTGCCCAAGCGACGAAGACAGCAGTGGCAAGGAAGCCGGCGAGGCCGCAGTGCTGGTGGGGGAGAAGGACAAGGAAGAGATGAGGCAGCGTAACGAGGAGCCGTAGATCCTCGGTGAGGGCGTGGTAGCTGCAGCATGCACGAGAAGGCAACGCTCGATCGGTCTCCATTCATGCAAGATGCATATTCGACATCGAATAAAATTTCTACGGTTTGTAATTATTTTTATGTTTCTACGGTTTGTAAAACAAAAGTTGAGCCTAGAGTGTAATTAGAAAAATTCAAAGTAACTAAAAAGGAAAACTATTGGACTGAAATGTAAAATATTTTAAAGATTTTAGAGCATACAATATATATTTTTATTCTATAGCAATACACAGCCCCTCAGCTAGTACCTAATTAGGGCATATTCTTTTCGGCTGCGGCTTATAGCTTTTGGCTGAAATTTTTGAATTTTGACTGTTTACGGTACAGATTATAGAGAGACAGATACTCACTTGCAATTTAGGCTGGTACAGATGTTGGGATTTTAACGTGTAGATCATTTAACTTGTAGATCCCGTCTTGAGAAAATACTCCGTTTAAAAATTAGGTACTATAGCAAAAATCAAAAGCCACCGACTTTTAGCTTAAAGAACATGCCCTTAATCATGAGAAGCTGAAATCTTTTACTCCAAAAGCGCGGGGAATGTCGTGCGCGGCGGGCGCGAGTGCGCTGCCCCTGTTCCTGGAATAGTGCGGTCGCGGCCCCCGCGCACGTGGCGGCCAGCGTGCGTCTCGATCGCCCGGTCCCGCGCGAGCGCACGACGGTGAAAGTGAAACCCACCAAAAAAGAAACAAAGAAAATCTTTATTTGTCAGCGCAATCGTGCGCCCGCTCAGTTAACGGTAGCTGCGATCCGAGCGTATTCTGCTGGCCTTCACACCGCGTTTATAGATCTGATCTTTTTTTTTTTTAGCTTTTGGGTCTATCTTTTAGTTTTTTTTACACTAACTAGCTTTTAAATAGAGTATCCTTTTAAGATAGAGTCTATTAGTTAATTGCAGTACATGCTATACCGACTTCATTTATATAGGTAAATAGTTACTCTGTAATCTCTCATACAAACAGCAAAATGCCATAAGCCGCAGGCAAAATCCATAAACCACAGCCAAAAAAGAACAAACCCTATATTAACCAGTTGCATTGAGGGTACGTACGGCGGCGAGGGCCATCAAGTGTGTTACACTGTTAGGTGTTCGTACTGATTTTTGGTTTTGGATCTGTTTTGAAAAGTTACAAAGCAATATAAATGTATATATTTTTTGAAGTGGTTTCTCTACTTCTCTTATTCTTGTCTCATTCCACAGATAAGACAGGAGTTACAGACGTATCACGTATCCACTCATCTCGTTACCGTCTCACCCACAAATCTCTTACTCATTTTTCTCATCGCTCGTCCTTTTCTTTTAAAAGTCACTTTTTTTAATTATTATTGTTTTATTTTTAGCCAAAAAGATCAACCGCAGCCAATACAAACACCCTCTTAACTTGTTTCTTGGTAACTTAGGCTTTTGGGTAATTCAACCGGTGTGTGCAACTGTGCAACACAGCATAGAACGACTACTGTTTTTTTAATATCTAGAACGAACACTATTCATGGCTTTTCAAGTCATATCTCGGCGTGGCATGACCGCATGATCGGTGAAATTCTCCGGTCACTTTTCTTTTCAGAGAGAAAAAATTCTCGGGTCTCTTGGAAAGAGAAAATGAGGATGCCAAGGCTTTCTTTTCAGAGAGAAAAAATTCTCGGGTCTCTTGGAAAGAGAAAATGAGGATGCCAAGGCTTTCATGCACCCGCAGGGCACCAGCATATAGGGTCTATTTAATATAGCTGCGTCTTATAATTTTTAACTAAAATTTTTGAATTTTAGCTGTTTGCAACAGAGATTACAAAGAGTGATACTCGCTTACGATTTTGGTTGATATAGATATTAGGCTTTTAACATGTACTACAATTAACTTATAGATCCTGTCTTGAGAAAATATTTCGTTTAAAAGTTAGGTATTGTAACAAAAGCTACAAGCCACTTTTACAAGCCGTAAAGAAAAGGGCTATAGCTAGCACTATGGATTTCACGTATACCCTCTCCCACTTATTAGTACGCTTTTGTTCCAAAGCCAAAGGATCGGAGCTATCTGCTAGCCTGATAACTGAAGTCACGTGTTTAACGACTTCAATACAGCAATTGTCACTTTGACAGTACAGTGTTACCGTGCTAGCTTATACGGGGCATCAAAGAAAACAATATACTATATGCTCCCAAGTACTCACTCCGTTAACGAATATTTGACTTGAGGGCCGAGGCAGACGTGCCATTGCAAAATTTGCAATACTGAAATGCCCTTTTATATAACCAATCCCGTTGTTCATCGGAGGACTGAGCTCAGCTCATCTTTAGTGAGCACTCTTCGTAAGAATAGTGCTTTCTGATACTATTTATATAAATAATATCTATGAGTACATATGTATATGAGTATTTTCAGTGGTTAAATCGTGTGTTCATACTCCGTGAGATCCTTATATCTCCGTCTCGTCTCAGATGTGTGCATTAGACGTACTCATATTGATATACGACTGTGTAATAGTGGTGGTGCGCATGCGTGAGTACATATGTACTCACTTAAAAAAATCCCATTGATCATTGGCCCACTATGGGTGCACTGGCGGAGCTACAGGGTGGTCCCTGTGGGCCGCGGACCACCCTGCGCTCGGATAATGAGACCTTCATGTATTTGATCATAATGCAAAAACTTGTTGAATCACAGCTACATTTTACCTCCTGCTAAATCATTTAATTTGCTCTATATGTGTCAAGCTAATGACACGCAACTTGGGAATCTAGATGTACAGTAAAATCGTTGGCTAGCTTGGCATCTAGATGTACAATAAAATCGATGACTAGCTTGGCATGTTCATATTGAACGACAGTTGATGATTTTTAGCTAAAATAAATAGTAATGACTAAAAAAAGCTTTTAGTGGGAGGATACGAGTGGTGGGGAAAATAAAAAAGAGATGCGTGTGCGAGACAGGAGCGAGAAGAGTGAGGTAGTGATATGTCTGTGTCCCATAACTTATTTTCAGGATGAGAGAAATAGAGAAATTATTTTAGAAAGTTAAATATTTATATTACCTTCTTTGTTCTGTGAACAGAAGTCGGTGTAAACGGTCTCGTAAATTTGCCGATGTAGGTATTTGTTGTTTTAGCTTGCGTTTGCTTCAAATGCGGCTTTCAGGAAGTTACCCACGCAAGCAAACTCTTCTGATCTACTCCTTTATAAAATGTATTTTTTAAATAGCTTTGTCCATAAATATAGAATGTATTTAATGTTCTAATATAAAATTAATGTGATGTTCTCTTTATATCCTGACAAGAAGAAGAAGTAGTGACGTACTGTTCTTCAACTACTATGGATATGTAATATTTCAATTCTATGTTAAGAAAGCTATATTCGTCTATTTTATGAAGTTCGTATGTCCTTTTTCCCTTAATTGCATTTCGTAATTCATATACTTGTGTACCGACATGTTAAATTTGTAGTGGTTAAATAAATTTTAGACAATGGATCACCATAGCTACAAATCCTGGCTACGCCACTGTATGGGTGGGAGGGTGAGAAATCAACAGGGCGAATTGAGAAACTATGCACCGGAAAGCTTGGAGTGACGAGCACGGTTAACAAATAAAGCGATCAAAGTGATAAGTATTCGTTAAGAGTACTATCAATAGTTGGGTACTACAACTCGATACTAAAAAAAGAGTGGTTAGATGGTATTTTAGAAATAAGCACCTCAATAGCTTGTTACTTAGGTTTGATACTAAAGTGCCCCACAATGATTTAATTGCTTCATGCAATTGGCCCTTCCAATACAAGAATAGCATCAAGTCCTTCCAATACACAATTTCTCAGTATTATTTTCTTGATTTCCAAAAAAAATGTTTAATACTGACATGAGTATCGAACACATCCTCTCTTTTCCTCTTTCTTTCACCTCATGAAAAATCTCATGTGAGATAGCTATACAACTAAGCACGTATAACTATTGGGAGTTTCTAAGGCCCTGCTCGATTGTGTAGAAAATAGTTGTGTATGACTAAAATTACATTGTAGTTAGCTGAAACTGTACTATATCTGAAGGTGACTTAATTAGCATAATTAAATTTTAAAAAAAATAAAAAATAGAAAAAATATGTTAGCTCATCAAGGATAACACAAATGAATACGGAAAAAAAGAACCGATAAGAAAGCTCAAAAGAAAGTCAAAAATTCAAAAACAGACGAAATTTATAAAAGTAAAAAATAAACCAAAAGTTAGAAGCTCAAACTGAAATGAGCAGGACGTAAGGGAGTAAGCCGTAAAAGCGACATTACTTTAAGGTTTCATTTACCCCTCGTCAGGTGAGAATAACTACACGTGCAAAAATCACACTGGTTTGTGTGTCACACGATGGGATAATGGATAAAGGATGCTGTTCCTATCGGAAATGAATATGCTAATTTAGTATTCCAGTGCTTCTTCAGAAGAAACTCTGCATAGGTTGACAAAGCACATGCTTGTCCATTCTTGAATTATTAATGATTAAGGCATATGCGCGATAAGATAAAAGCAGCTTTCCTACAGTTAATGATATAATGGAAGCACTTTTCATAACTATTTTACTAAAAAGCAGGATTCCCACCACCCGTTTTACCAGTATTATGTGCCCCGTTATTAATGGCACATCATGCTTTCTACTATCAGCACCGGATCGGTCCAAAACCCCGTATATGCCATAAGGAAGAAATAGTACGTATATATGAACACACACGGAGGGAGCACACATATATATGGGTCAGACTATTAATATCAGTACACTAGCAACATCTCAAGAATAATCCATGTAGGTGTGGATTTCAAGCTGTCTCGGTTCGGCTCTGTAAAACTCGTTAAGGAGACGGCTCGGCTCGTTAGGTTAACAAGCTAAAAGGGTGACTCGGCTTGGCTCGGTAGGAAGCTCGAGCTTGGCTTGTTAGGCTCGCTAGCATAATGTCATGATACTAGTCCTAATTACATTGAATAGAATAAAAAATATCAATTGTATTGTCGAATTGCTTCCTTCCGATCATCTTTGTGTTCTCTCGTGCAGCCTTAAATACCAATGAATAGAAACCCATTATCCGCCTGGAAGATATCTTATGGAACTAATGCGTTCGGTCGGGAAGACAATTATTGTTAGAAAGAGGACATCTGATCATCGGTTGTTATTAGTGAGAGATGAACATGGGAGATGGCAGTTGATTAAGCCAGTTTAATTATCTCCTCTAATTTTTTCGCTTAATATTTATTTGAATTTTAAATATATCAAAATAAGCTCAAAAAATTACAAAAATTTATGTACAGTCTCCTGACACAACGTACTTGATAATATAATTTTTGAATAATTGTATCCAATGTGAATATTACTAAAAATGCATAAAATTTTGATGTTTGTATGAGTTTGTATATACAGCAAACAAGCTTCAAAAATTATAAAATTTTATGTGAAACCTCTCGACACAATCAAAGTTATTGTGTAGATTTTTAGGAATTTTGTGTGATCCAAATTTATCATGTTTATTTGGAATAATTTGATCATGAATTTACGGCCAATGAATTTAATCATGAATTTCATTCATGATTAAATTAATCCAAATAAACGTGACAAATTTGGAGCACATAAAATTCACAAAAAATTACACAATAACTATGACTGTGTTGGGAGGCTTCACATAAAATTTTGTAACTTTTATAACTCGTTTGCAATATTCGAAATTGTATAAATTTTTGAGCAACATTCGCAATGGATAAAATTACCCAAATATTACACTGCGCGATAAGTTGTGTCGGGAGGCTGTACATAAGTTTTTGTAATTTTTTGAGCTCATTTGATATATATAAAAATTTAAACAATCAGTAAATGCAAAAAAATTAGGGCAGGTAATTAAGCCAGCTAATTAGCCAGTTTAATCACCTGTCACCCCTTCGCCGGACGGCGGGCTTGCCTGCTGTCTGCTGGCGGGGTGGTAGGCGCCTTCCGCTGACGGCCTCGTAGCGTGTCGCCTCGTCGGCGCTGCCGGCCGCCCACCGGATGGCAGAAGTGCTCTTTTTTTGCAAATATGTACGCATACAGTTAGTTTTATAAATACAATGTGTAACAGTACCAAATCTAGTTTTTACTCCTAATACTACTAATACTCTGTATGCGAGTCTAATGCATACAGTATGCATAGTAGTAGTACTTTACAAATTTTGCCCGGAACGGAGGGAGGTAGATGGGTGGGAAATCTCAACGTTTTTACTAGAGTGGAGGGAAATCTGTATTAATTATCTTGGAAACATATCAATGTGGTTGGAAATAAGTGTGTCGATTAGGGTGTGAAGCGTTCATTCCAACCAGCCCTTTAATAGAGAGACTGAGAAAACGTTGCCTAGAAAATCTAAATCAACATCTATATAAGAAAAAAAAAGTCTTAAGATGTTATTAAAAAGAACGGAGGATCTATATAAGCTCAACTCTTAGCCATAAATTTTACAGACTCATCTGCATGTGTACGCAGTGCTTCCGAGTTTACTTAGTCAGAAGGAAGCTGACTACTAAATTACAGCTAGCTATAGCACGTAAAAATATGCATTTCACTCTCTTACACGTGGGGCTAAATAGTTATTGTAATAGCTACCTTATTGTATGAACTATTTTTTTAAAAACTATAGATGAAATGGATAAGTGTTATAGCCACTAGTTGGCTATACTATTGTACTTGCTCTTACATCTCTGAACTCGTCGGCGCAACGGAGCTGTATCGAGATTCACCAACAGTTCTGCTTGCCTGAGTGATTGCTTGCATCCATGGCACTCTTGTAATTTGCACAGGCAGAAGTACCCAAACCAATACAAAAGAAAAAACGTCGCCTAAAAAAGAAGGCCAGACATTTAGGTAGGTTTCTTTATGGCTTATGATTTAAAATTTTAAATTCTAACTGTTTACGAGAGGTAGTACGTAAATGAAAATAATCGCATGTAATTTTTGCTGATGCAGCTGAACTCAGCACACTTTTTACTAAAATCTTCTTATTGACCTCGTCTTGGAAAATATATTATTTAAAATCTAGTTACTATAGCATAAACTATGGGGCTGTTTGGTTGCCTACATGTGCTCATGCAGCTGCATGAGCGTGGCCAGGCTGAGGAGGGAAGCTCCTCAGCCTGGCTCCAGTTGATTTTTTGCATCCACTCGTGCAGGCTCTCTCCTCCATGCAGGCAACCAAACACCATCTCCCTGCATGCGCGGGTGCGAGCCACCCGCATGCAGGCAACCAAACAGCCCCTATAAGTCACAAGCTGTAAGTGAAAAAGAACCCAACCTTAGAGTACGGTTTATACCTTATAGTTACAACTTATTAACCTAATAAATAATAATTATTTATAGAAACTAAAAAAATAAAAGCAGCTGAAAAAACTAAAAAAAACAGCACGAGCACGCGCAGTGCAGAGCTCGCAGCCAGAAAAGAGACACCTCCGTTGACCGGCACGCTTACGCGGCATCGCCTCTGCCTCCTCTCTGCTCTATATATAGCCTCCTCCCTCCCATTTCACAAACACAGGCACACTCGCACACCTCAATCTCTCGAGCATCCGAGAACACACGCCACTCCTAGCTCTGCTCAGCCTCCTCAGCTAGCCACCACTACCGCACCCGATCGGTTCTTCTGTCCGAGAAGCTGAGAAGAATTTTCGAGTAGCTAGGTAGGTAAGAGAGCAATGGCGGCGTCTCACAACGGCGGCGGGGGCTGGAGCAAGCACGTGGTGCCGCCAATGGAGGTGTCGGTGGAGGCGGGAAACGTCGGGGCGGAGGCGTGGCTGGACGACGACGGGCGCCCGCGCCGGAAAGGCACGTTCTGGACGGCCAGCGCGCACATCATCACCGCCGTCATCGGTTCCGGGGTGCTCTCCCTCGCCTGGGCCATCGCACAGCTCGGCTGGGTCGCCGGCCCCGCCGTCATGCTCCTCTTCGCCTTCGTCATCTACTACACCTCCACGCTCCTCGCCGAGTGTTACCGCTCCGGGGACCCCGCCACCGGCAAGCGCAACTACACCTACATGGACGCCGTCCGCTCCAACCTTGGCGGGGCCAAGGTCACCTTCTGCGGCGTCATCCAGTACGCCAACCTCGTCGGCGTCGCCATCGGGTACACCATCGCGTCGTCCATCAGCATGCGGGCCATCAGGAGGTCCGACTGCTTCCACACCAACGGGCACCAGGACCCGTGCCGCAGCTCAAGCAACCCATACATGATCCTCTTCGGCGCCGTGCAGATCGTCTTCTCGCAGATACCCGACTTTGATCAGATATGGTGGCTCTCCATTGTCGCCGCCGTCATGTCCTTCACCTACTCCGGCATCGGTCTCTCCCTCGGCATCACCCAGACCATATGTACGCATATATATCCACATGTTCAAGACTACTCACATGGCTGTTCAAGACTTCAAAAGATGCTTACATGTGATGCGCTCTGAATTGCAGCAAATGGCGGATTCCAGGGCAGCCTCACCGGCATCAGCATCGGCGCCGGCGTCACCTCGACGCAGAAGGTGTGGCGCAGCCTGCAGGCCTTCGGCGACATCGCCTTCGCGTACTCCTTCTCCAACATCCTCATCGAGATCCAAGTATGTCATGACCAGACCGGTGGTTCTCTGTTTGGCGTAAACATCGATCCTATTTGCTCTGTTTTTTTGTAAGGTTGCTCACGTACAGATTCCTATGTTTCTACAGGACACGATTAAGGCGCCGCCGCCGTCGGAGGCGAACGTGATGAAGAAGGCAACCCGGTTGAGCGTGGCGACGACGACGGTGTTCTACATGCTTTGCGGGTGCATGGGCTACGCGGCATTCGGCGACGCGGCGCCGGACAACCTCCTCACAGGCTTCGGCTTCTACGAGCCCTTCTGGCTGCTGGACATCGCCAACGTCGCCATCGTCGTGCACCTCGTCGGCGCGTACCAGGTGTTCTGCCAGCCCATCTTCGCCTTCGTCGAGCGCTGGGCCTCTGCCACCTGGCCCGACAGCGCCTTCATCTCCCGGGAGCTCCGCGTGGGGCCCTTCGCGCTCAGCGTGTTCCGGCTCACCTGGCGCTCGGCGTTCGTCTGCCTCACCACCGTCTTCGCCATGTTGCTCCCCTTCTTCGGAAACGTCGTGGGCCTCCTCGGCGCCGTCTCCTTCTGGCCGCTCACCGTCTACTTCCCAGTCGAGATGTACATCGCGCAGCGCCGCGTGCCGCGCGGCAGCACGCGGTGGATCTGCCTCCAGACGCTCAGCGTCGCGTGCCTCGTCGTGTCGATCGCCGCCGCGGCCGGCTCCATCGCCGACGTCATCGACGCGCTCAAGGTGTACCGGCCGTTCAGCGGCTGATTCGCCGTACGTGCATGGAGCATTCGTAGCGTTCGCACGTACCGGCCGGCGGTGGGGTGCTCGTTAATTTACTTGTTATACAGTAAGAAAAGACTTACTCTGAGATGTTTGCACAGAGACCCTTGGAGAGTCTCGTTATTACGGTAGACGAATTAGGCGCTCCTGTGCAAATGGAATGGCAGGAGGTAGTTGTTTGTAATGACGAGAGAAGTATAGGGTGTCTAGTGCAAATTACCAGTTTTTGTCAAGGGTCATGCTACTGTAATTTTCATTGTACAACCTGTTGTACCGGAGAAATTTCAGGTAATGTACGAAGAGGAGAGCAAAGATATCTTCTGTCTCAACTTCACAAGCACGTCAATCCTAGTCATCAGTTTTGGATAGTGCTTCAATCCTTTTCGAAAGTGCGAAAACCTAGTCGTGGCAACTTCCGTTTCAAAGTCTTAGGCGCTGTTTGGAACGCATGGCTGTTTGTACACGTAGACATTTCAGTAGGATGAAGAACCAGGTCTCCCTAGGAAGCCTCATGATTCACAACTTGCTACTTCACAAAAACAAATGATCTTATCATCCTTTTCGAAAAAAATCGCTTGATCATACAACTTGCCCTTGGTGGCACATCAGCGAGGAGTGTGCCTAAATCTTTGGAGCAAATCATTCTGGAAACCCAATTGTTAGAGGAATATCTCAATCTGAAAGTGGAGAATCTTAGGTAGATAGATGATGATAAGCCCCCTTTTTTCTTCTCCCAAAGAAAAATAATGGGTGGACAGAAGATAAGTAGGGCGAGAATGCAGGTACTAGTCAGGAAAGGGAGCTCACATGTCACATGGACCATGTATGTTGCTTTCTTTTGGGTCCTTTTTATTTTGCTTTTCTGGCACAAGATTTTGCAGACAAGGGGGAAGAAAAGGAACGGCCCAGGGAAACTTGGAATCGTTGCATTGGCCTCTCAGATCTTTGGCAATCTGTTAATGCTGCTGTATTATGCATGGTTGTCTTGGACTCATGGTTAGCCGTTCGATGAGGGACTTGTGCAGTGGAGATCGGGTGGTGTTTGGTACATGCCAATCTGGCCTCGCTAATGTGCGTCAAAATTTCACGTCACCAAAATTTGATCATAAATATGAGCGGTTCTGGATTTGGTTAATAATCGACGAGAACATGAACCGAGACCTTGTCAGGTGACTATATATGAAAGCAAAACAATAGTCTCGCCAAATAGAAGTCTAGCTTATAAATTAACTGATCCTCTCTCGGCAACCATTATCAAGTTTATTTAGACACTGACTTTTTTCAACAATGTTGACGCTGACCACTCGTCGTCATGGCCCTTGGCTTCTTTGACTATGGCATTTCTCTTCAACGACTTCAACGAGTAGTACAATATTATCCTTGTCAAACGGCTAAGGTGGGCAACATGATATTGTCCTCATCTCCCACGCCATCGTCTCAGTTCTTCGCTTCATGTTGGGTCAGTGTTTTCTTGTTGGACAATGAACACTATTGCACTCTTGCATCGTCTCTTCTGATACTATTCATGCTATCATTGTTATAATTTTTATTTTGATTGAAAATTTTATTTATTTTTTATTGGATGTCGTATACAAATCAAATTGCTAATTTTATTAAATTCATTTTGAATTTTAGTTTTTAGGGATTTTACTTTGCAATTATGTAAATCAAATTAAAATTTTCTTTTGGTTTTTTACTCTAAACTTTTATTTTTGCTTTTGAAATTTGTATACAAATTCTATTGCTAATTTTTGTTTATTTTTTGTTCAGAATTATAGTAATTTATGGATTTTACTTTCAAATTATTATGAAATTAAATTGCTATTTTTATTTTTTAATTTTTATTCTGAATTAATTTTATTTATGGATTTCATTTGGAAATCCATATGGAAACCAAATTGCTAGTTTTATTTAATATATTCTATATTTTACTTTTTCAAGGATTTTACTTCGAAATTGTATGAAAATTAAATTACACATTTTCTTTTTTTTTCTATTTTGGATTTCAATTTTTTGGTTGGAATTCATTTGCAAATCCAATTGCTATTTTTGTTTAATTTTATTTCCATCTACAGTTATTCAGAGATTTTATTTTAGAATTCATATCGAAATTAAATTACTAATTTTATTTTATTTTTTATTCAGAATTTTAGTTATTTTCTTTGGAATTCATATACAAATCTAATTTTTGTTTATTTTTTATTCTATATTATTTCATTTAGGATTTACTTAGGAATTCTTATGGAAATCAAATAGGTAATTTTATTTACTTCTAATTTCGAATTTGAGTTGTTGTTTGGATTGTACTTGACATGGATTCTTTCTTTTAACCTAGATCGTTATAATCTAGATCCACCACGATCAATAGATCTTTCTCTTTTTTTCTTTGATTAATATGAGAATTTCTACTCCTTAAAAACTAATGCGGCGGTTCCTTTTACTTCTGCTTTAATAATATAATAGATAAGCAGAGCTCCTGGCCGCGTCGTCGCGCGCGCGTGCGGCCCCTAGCTAGCGGAACAACAGAGGATCCGCGTGCCTAGCTAGCCAAGACGACGACGGTGAAATGCACAAAAAAGCTAGCTAGGCTAAGGAAGATCCATCCAATTCCAGTGATGGCAACAGCGAGATCGATCATCGCATCTCCTCCTCCTCCACTTCCCCCACAACCTTAGCTAGCTAGCTAGGTCAAGGTTTCAATCCTTCGTCCAAGGAAGTGCTCATAACTGCTAAGCTCATTTTGGCTAGGTAGTGCTCCTTATCCGATAGGGATCAGTACACCAGGCCGGAGTGTTGCTAGCTACTGTAGCTCCGTTGCATGCACGCGTGTGTATGTGCCGGCGCATTATGTACAAGTGGGGTGATCGGTGGCAGTTGCTATATACTCTCTGTTGCACTATGTTTGAACATTGTTTCGCAAATCTCTCATTGAAAATATTTATCTGTCGCAATGTTTTCACTCTCTACTCCTACTTAAATACTTTAAAAAAAACCAGTCGTCTGCTCGAGCGTTGCAACGAAATTTATTAGATATATAGAGAATTATGCTATGAAAGAGGACTACTCTGATCAGTTGAAAAGTAGAGAGTGGTGAGAAGTTGAGAATGGAGTGGTTGGATAAGAAATTAAGAACGTATAGCCACCAACTAGTTCTTTTATAATAGTAATGAGTAATGATATTAAGTGGTTGCAGTATAGTATTTAATAAAGGTATGGATAGTAATTTCTTATTAGCTTTTTTTTATATTTAATGTTTTTCTTGGCTTGTGTATATGATGAGCTATAGATAAATATTGCGAAATGGAGGAACTAGCTTGCATGCCTGATGCCTCTAGCTAGTAGCAGGAGTGCGCACACTGGTGTACACAGCAAAGAGACTTCACTGATGGAATTAATTTGTCACCCACTGGCTAGCAAGTCGTCGGTCGACGGCCAGTACTCCACTGTTGGGACAAGAGCGAAAACCAAGCCTACCAGCACGAGAGAGACGAACAATTAATCAAGTAATGTTCTAATAATAAAAAAGCGGGTAAACAGGCAGTCGTCCGGTCACTCCAGCTAATCGTGATTATGAGCCTGTTTTTTTATTGAAGTTTATGGCTTTTGGGTTGTTCGTACGAAAGATTACGAGTAACAGAAACTCATGTACAATTTTTGTCGATATACATAAAGTATATACTATAATTAACTAGTAGACTCTATTTTAAAAAGATACTCCGCTTAAAAGCTAGTTACTTTAAAAAAAACTAAAAACCACCAATATGGCCAATGGTTACAGCAGAGACACGATGGCCGTCAAATCTATCGTATGTATCGATCTCAACTCAAATACGCAGGAGTAAATGACGTCCAGGCAATTAGGTGTTCATGTGGGTGCTTAATTTTAAAGTCAATCCCCGCAAGCATCCGTTTCTATACTATCTTCAGTTTATAAATATATATCATTTTTATATAAATGTAATCATAACTTTTAAAAATTTAAAATTTTATATATTTTAAAATATTTAAATCGGATACATAAAAATCATATTTATATATATAAATTTATCACGAAACATACTTTATAATATTATAATCTTGTTAAATTTTATAAATATATTATAATAAAAAAATTAATGATTAAAGTTACATTTAGCATCTGCTTTGACGGCTCTTCCCTGCCGTGTCGGGGCTCCGGCTCCCACTGGTGACTGGGGAGCCAAACAAGCAAGCAGGCAGCAGCCGACTGCTGCGGTCAAAGTCCACGTCTGCCGCGTGGGCCCACCCGCCAGATTTATGCAGATCCGTGCAATCCTGTCTCTCTCGCGGTGGCTGGTGCCCCTCCTCGAGTAGTCGAATGATGCGATTGGCGATATCGCACGCATGGGCAACGCGCCTACATCTCGAGCGTGCGTGCGTGCGTTCGTGATTCCGTGCGCAGACGCTCGCTGACTATATATAATTCGACGGTCTTTACCTACTATTTTTGGAAATTTTGAAAGTTTTTTTTTGCTTATTTAATAAAGGACGTGCGTGCGTGTCGTTCGTCCATACGCCACTGCAAACCGGCTATGTCCATTGGTCGATCCACGTGTACATCTAAGACATACTAACTCAGTAAGCATTAAACATCTTTAGATTCTCCCATCAAGACATACTAACTCAGTAAGCATTAAACATGCTGGCATCACTCCGAATTTCTCCTTAGGTATCCACAAAGTAAAACCAGTTTAATATATTTGTGAAGCAAACCAATAAAAATTCTAAAGTAAGTTGGGATAAGCATCGAAACAAAATGAGCATAATTCACAAGCAAAATAAAAAATAAAACCAGTTTAGTATAGATGTGAAGCAAATCGGTATAAATTCAAAAGTAAGATGAGATAAACATAGAAGCAAAATGAGTATACTTTGCAAACAAAAATAAAAAATAAAACCAATTTAGTATAGGTGTGAAGCAAGTCGACATAATCCAAAATCAAGCTGAGATAAACATAGAAGTAAAATAAGTATAATTTTTAAGTTTACTGAATCAGGTTTTTCTTTTTTTAAATTCTAATTGTCCAGGTGTCATTCATGTTGATTAGAGAATAGAGTCAGCTGAGTCACCAGATGTGTTCTTGTATGCAACTATGCTGTACATATATACATAGTTTCTGTCTGTTTCAGGCCCACAAGCGCAACCAAGTTGCGTCCAGTTTTGGCCCACACGCAGAGAATCCTTCCCTTTCATGATTTGCTGTCACTCTGAAAGCCACGCGAGATGTGAATTGAATCAGCTTGCAATGCTGCAAATTCGATCGGATTACTCTCATGAGTGTGCGTGCCGTTCATCCATCGCAGGCATCCGCGGAATCAGGTTTTCCCGTTATTGTTTACAGATCAGGGAAGAAACAATCCGTCCTTTCTCTCGTCCTGCCGTCCTGCCTGCATGGCGACTGCGTCTGCATCTGCATCTGCAAGCCGTGTCGTATTTTCCGGTGTCTAGTCAGTGACCTCTCCCCGGCCGGCCGATCGAGGAGAGAAATGAGGATTGAATTGTGATATACTCTTCTCATGCATGGTCCCAATCGACTTTTGTTCATCACCAGCTGACAGAAACAGCAATCCACCATTTGTGTTTGCGTCGTCGTCGTCGTCGTGAGAAGATTGTACTTTTGATTCTAAGAAGACGCAAGCGGAAGAAGCGTGCCACTTACGTGTCTTATGTACAGTCCTAATCGAGCGAAACCCGAGCTAGAATGAGTTAACGTTGGGACAAGTTTTGCCTTCGATAGCCAGGATTTTATGGGAGCCGTTATCTAATCCGTGGTATGATTATACCACAAGACATGGCTTTTCATGACGAATCTTTTACCTCTTTAAGCAACCATACCTTTTTTAAGACGATAGATTGGTATACGAGACATGCTCTTGACAGTGGTGGTTTAAATTGCAAGATGACTTTACCCAAAATTCAAAAGAATCTTGCAAGATGTTGTGCATAAGAAATCACTGAGATGATTATGGAAGAGATTGGTGATAGACAATTCTCCGTACTTATCGGTAAGTAATGTGATTTTTGGTCTTTCCATTGGTTTACAAATTCATTTAGTTAGCATTGCTATTGCTTGTGTCAACGGCATCTGTTGAAAGAGCCTTTTCAACAATAAAAATTATCAATTCTAAATTGTGCAATAAGTTTGCCGATGATTGGCTCAATGATATGATGGTGTGCTACACCGAGAGGGAGCTATTTAAATCACTTTCCGATGTTACCATTACCCGACGGTTTCATGAAGACTCGAAAAAAGAATTTGCCTCATACGGGGGATTAGCACATTTGTAGTATGTTGTGTTCGATTCTCTAGTTCTCTTCAATGTGAATATATTATAATGTTATATGATACACTAATCTACATATCTATATTTTACAGAACCTCTTCTAGATTTGTGATTGGACTTTTATTGGCAACTCATCAAAGCTTTCGTAATGCCATACTGATGTACTTGTTATTGTATCTTCCTTTTCTTTTCATCTATGGATATTCAAATATGTGTTGGATTTTAAAAATATTGTGGTTGTTAACTTTGCTTGTGTCATATGTATATAGATTTGTTCATGTTTATTAGTTATACTTGGGCTCATGCCACACCCAGGCTCCTACAAAATCCTGGCTCCGCCACTTCATTGATAAGTGACAAATATCATTCACTGACAAATTCACAAATATGACATATCATTCACTGACAAATAGTCAAATACCTTTCTCTCTTCACTTCTTCAGCATGTGGCCTGCCGAGTGCTGGCTTGTCCTACCGCCAGCTGCCCTGCGTGCTACACCCCTGTTGGGCGGCTGCCTCCCCTCCCCATGGTGGCTCGGCTCCTTGCCACCTCCCCTCAACGGCTCGAGCTCGACCCCTCCCCTTGGCCCTTTGCAGCCCCATCCGCTTGACTGCTCACCACCTGGTGACCCGCCCCACCCACCCAATGCTCACCCTGTGCCCCTGCTCTTGCTGCGGCCTTGGTGCCTTGCCGGACTGCCTTCCTACCGGATTGCTAGATCTGAGACAGGGTTTGCCAGATTGGGAAATGGGGAATGAATTAGGGTTAGGGGAGCTGAGGAGGGGAGACTAGGAGCTTTGGCACTTCAGCTTCTGGATGGGAATGGGATAGAGAATTGGAGATGATCAGACTAGTCAGATGGATGGCGTTGGGTTGGCTGGTTGGGCATGACATGAATATGATGGACTGCTACTTCACAGCTTCAGCCCCAGCCAGCCCAGCAATGCATTGCCTTGCCTCATGTAGTCATGTGCCCATGACAGCCCAGCATCGCCCTAGCTTGCCAGTACGAGCCACACCCAACGGCCCAAGTCGCCCGCCGCCAACGGGCAGTGCCCAGGAACTTGCCCTTGTGGGCAACACCATGTCGGCAGGAATCACTGTACCCCACTGCTTGGCGGCTACTCGCCCAGGTAGCTGCCCAGGCTTGCCCGATGCTGCCTCCGCCCATGGCTTGGATCACCATGTCAACCATCAAGCTTTGGTCTCTAAAGTCTAAACCAGCAAGCTCGAGCCAAGCTAATTCCTCACAGATCGAGAGCTCTTAGCGTCCATGGCCGCGGCATCATTTGCTCCAACCTCTGCCTTATGATTAAGAACAATGCAAGTATAGATCGATGCATCCTTATAATTGCTTCGGGAGCGACTAGAGAACTGTATACAGTTGCAACGATATACCAATAAGTTTCATACAGTTTGAACAAGTTTCAAGAGAATGATTGAAAATTTTCATTTTTAGTGAGTTTCACATATTTTTAGAAGTTTCTAGAAGATTTCAAGCTAAAGTTTTAACGAGTTTCAAATTTTGAATCTCAAGTTTTACGAAGTTCCAACCAATAGTTTTAAGAAGCTTTAATAAATTTCAGTAAGTTCCAAGAAATTTTAACTAAAAGTTTTAAGAAATTTCAATAGGTTTCAAATAAGTTTCAAGAAGTTTCGGCAAGTTTCAGGAAGCTCACTTACCTATGATGGTACTACCACATCATCAAGGGCTAGGGATGGAAACGGATCGAATATGTATAAAATAGTCTCAAATATGAATCCATATTTTTAAAACGGATATGAATACGAATTCATATTTTTAAAATGGATACGAATATGAATTCGAACATTCTCGAATACGAATCAAATGTCGTAATGTATACGAATTCGAATCGAAGATGTATTTAATTCAATCGAATGCGAATATCCTAAAACTTTTGTAACAAATCTCGGTAGAACAAATTTATATAACATGACTACACGTCTACACGAGCTAGCAGTATAGCGCATAGAGTTGAAAGTTATGCAAAGTAATTTTTACTTCTTGCTTGTGAACCTTATTTCATCAGAAAATTACTTTATACAATCATCCCTATAGAGATCACCAGGGATGGAAACATATCAAATAGTCTCGAAAACAAATAAACATATGAACATTCTTGAATATGAATATGAACATTCTCGAATATGGATATGAACATTCTTAAAAATGAATATGAATATTTTCGAATATGGGTTTTGCTTAACACACTTGTGTTTTCTCGGATACAAATATCGAATAAAATGGATTATCCTTTACCGTTTCCATCCCTACCGAGGGCTACCTAACACCACCCATTGCTGACCCACCCTATCCTCTATCTTTGGCCCCGACTACCACCACCACCATGGAGTCGACTGACATCGCTCGCTGTCGAATCCATGCTTGAGCTTCCCGTTGATCCTCCATCTCTCTATTCTTTGATTTAGGCCTAAGCCCCACGCTGAGCCACTGCTGGATCTGTATGTCCTAAGCCATGCCGTCACCTCCCATTGCTAGATTTGGAGCTAGAGGTGAAGCACCGTGTCACCGCTTGTGCTAGATCTAGAGTTGAAGGTGAAGGAGGGGGAGGGTAGCGCCAGAGTCAAACGAGGAGATGAAGGGGCTCGTCGTGCTTGCATGAACCCATGACTGCCTCACCACATGAACATACGGCTGAAAGCATCTAGCCCCCCCACAAATGGTTTTGGTAATTTATGACAACAATGTGTTATGGAATTAACATGTGTGTTAAGATGTTTTAAAGGTTTAAGTCTCGGTTTTGGGATGACACCATGAAAATACCATACAAGGATGACAAAGGATCGATATGGTTCAAGACAAAGGTATTATGTAGAGTTTTGATAATTTATGACAGCAAAGTATTGTGGGACTAACATGTGTGTTAAGATGTTTCAAAGGTTTAAGTCTCGGTTTATGGATGACAACATGGACATAGCATGCAAGGGTGACAAGGATCAATATGACCCAAGACAAAGGTATTATGTAGCATAAGGACTCTTTTATAGTTTTTTACTGGTCTTAGTGATTGGTGAAAAGATCAGATTTATATGCTAAATATCATACTATAAAGAGAGATCATAACTAGTAGCTTTAAAATTTATTTTGTGCCATCTTGATCAACTAAGACATGCATACATCTAGAACTGCATCTGAAAAAATAGCTGTTAGGAAAATCGGTATGACCGTAAGCTTAACAGCGATACTACCAGTGTGCGGTGTGACCGCACCTGAGGTGTGGTACTACTGCAGTGTGGTAGGACCGATTTTTAGTTGGTGGTACATTATTTCTAGAGAGGTTGTTTTTGAGACTTTTCTCTCCTCCAAAAATTGGTAGTACCGATTATGCCATACAGTACTGCGGTAGTACTGGGCTTTGTGAGTGTGATAGTACCACACCAGACCATAACAGCTAGTTCAGAAGCATTAATTGTGCTACTTATAACTGTTGAACCCTAGGTGCGGTAGTACCAGCTGATCAATGGTGGTGGTACCAGCTGATCAATGGTGGTAGTATCGCATTTGCTGAAATTTTGGAGAATTTTGCCCCAATGGTCGAATTTGTGGTTGGCGGTTATAAATACCTCCTCACCAGCACTAAGCTCATAACTCTTAACCTCATTGAATACATTATAGTCATTGGTACACTCTCTACTACTCATTTACTCATATTTGTTATTTTGAGATAGTTGAGAGCATTCAAGTGCATATGCATCATCAGTTGATCTCTTGGCACTTGATAACCTTCAAGCAAGGGCTGTGGTTTATTACTCTTAGTATTTGCCAGCACCTAGATGGCTTAAAGGAAGATTATGCAGTGATCTCTTCAAGAAGATTGTGAAAAGGTCCGACACCGTTGTGAGTGGGTTTGTGCTCACTATCTTCGGAGTGGAGGAAGAGCAAGTCTAGTGGATTTGAGGTTCATAAGGCTTAATTCATAGAGTTGGTCTAATCCGTTTGGGCTTACGTCAATGTGGACTAGTGAAAACCTGTAAATCTTCGATACCATGGGAAAAACTTTGTGTGTCTCTATTGTAGTTATTCCTTTGTATTTACTTTTCCACATATACATTCTAGCTCCTAAAATTGAATTAATTTGTGCAACTAGAATTGTATTTAGTAAAGACATTGCTTGTGATACCTTATTATAACTTAAAGTTGTTTAGCTCTTGACTTGTGCTCGAAACTTTGTTTTGCTCATACTTATTAAAATTGTTAATTAGAGCAACGAGAAGTTTTAAACCTCATATTCACACCCTCTAGTCGATTATCCTTGATCCTACAATGGCCGCTCTACCGCACTGCTCTTGCTGGAGTTGAAGGAGGAGATGGTGGGGCTCGACGCACTTGGGCGTGCTTGTGGGTGCCCTGCCACGCGAGCTGCGGTCGCTTGATGCCGCAGTCATGCTCAAAGGACCGCGTTATCACGTATCGTTTGGCACCGCTGCAATGCCTGCTCACCCACCGCCTACTGCGCAGCCGCCATTGTGCCTACTAGCCTGCCATACCCAGGCAAGGATCTGGAGGGGAGAAAGAGAGAAGAGTGGGGCACCTACTTGCTTGCCATACCCAGCAAGGGTTTGGAAGAGAGAGATATAGAGATGGAAGAGTGGAGAAGGATGCATGAACTTTGATTTGGAGTGATATATTGGGCTGGGTGAATAGATAGGTGGATTAGGTGGACAAGAGAGAGACACGTGAGAGTATCCAATACAATCCAATGCTTAAAAAACTATTCCATCATTTTTAGCTCGGACGGTATACCGTTGGTTAGTTTTCCTCAATTGCTTCACCCCTCGTGCACGGCTCATGACCGAGAGCAGCGTCGGAGATTGAATTGAAAACAATGTCAGGTCAAATGTGGAGTAATAAATTTCTCTAGTGTTAATCCTCTTAATTTTATGGACTTCTCTGCAGATTATAATAACTATGCGACTGTTTCTGTAAAAAAAAGGCACCTCAAAGCTTATGTGTGGTAGACCGAGAGATAATAACCACTACTACAGAAAAGGTCATCACAGACGGTTCAAAAATGTCACCATAGATGGTTTTCTGAACCGTCTGAATTTATGGGTCAGTGATAATCGAAGGTTATCACAGACAGTTGTCGAACCGTCTGTGATATATCAATATCATAGACGGTTTTTAACTGAAAACTGTCTGTGATAGCTGATTATCACATACGGTTTTTAGTTAAAAACCGGCTGTGATATTGACATATCACAGACGGTTTTGAGTTACAAACCGTCTGTGATATGTCATCACAGACGGTTTGTAACTAAAAACCGTCTGTGATGTTCTTTTCTACCCATAAATCTATTTGTGTTTATTGGCTAGCCTCAGGAAATGCTAGCCATGCCCTCTGAAACAAGCAGATAAACAAGTATATGTATACATACAATTCACATCTCAATTCATTTGACAAACATATAACATCCAATTCACATCACATTTCATTCACAGACATAAGGCATCCATTTCGCAAATGAATTAATTGAAATGAAATAAAATATCTATTAACAAATTCACAATTACAGAGTGATAAGAGCAATAAAAAATCATTGTGCGCAGTGGAACTCTCCATCTGGTCTTACGACTTTAGACCACAAAAACCAAGCGCACTCTCCTCGAATTTTTGCAAAGTCCGGCTGTTTCAATGCTGTTGTAGAGATGGGCGTAGCCTGTCAATAGGAATATCAATGCGCGTACATATATAAGCTAACAAGTATGAAATAAATGTGGGAAGATTGACAAACCTTAGAATTGGTGCGTACATATATAAGGGGATGCATCCGGCGATGATGTATTACTACAAGGTCTCTAAACAATGTTCTATGAAGCAAATGACACAAACTAGTGTATCAGGTTCATTGAACAGGATACACTAGAGTGTGTCACTTGCTTCATGCCCCTTGAAGGTCTATGTGGCATATACTATTACTACAAGGTCTCTAAACAAAGTTCTATGAAGCAAATGACATAAATTAGTGTATCCGGTTAATTGAACAGGATACACTAGAGTGTATCACTTGCTTCATGCTCCTTGAAGGTCTATGTGGTATATACTATTACTACAAGGTCTCTAAACAAAGTTCTATGAAGCAAATGACACAAACTAGTGTATCCGGTTCATTGAACGGGAACACTAGAGTGTGTCACTTGCTTCATGCCCCTTGAAGGTCTATGTGGCATATACTATTACTACAAGGTCTCTAAACAAAGTTCTATGAAGCAAATGACACAAACTAGTGTATCCGGTTCATTGAACGGGAACACTAGAGTGTGTCACTTGCTTCATGCCCCTTGAAGGTCTATGTGGCATATACTATTACTACAAGGTCTCTAAACAAAGTTCTATGAAGCAAATGACACAAACTAATGTATCCGGTTCATTGAACCGGATACACTAGTGTGTCACTTGCTTCATGCCCCTTGAAGGTCTATGTGGCATATATTATTACTACAAGGTCTCTAAACAAAGTTCTATCAAGGCTCCACACCATGCAACATATTTATACAAATCATAGCATCACATATTTATGCAACTTGTATTCGTTTTTTTAAAAAGCAAATCATAGCATCACATAAAGGCCGGCGAGGGGTCGGGGAGGCGGCCGGTGAGGGCTTGGGGAGGCGACCGCAGGCGACGGGCGAGCGGAGGCGCCGGGCGTGGAGGCGAGCCGAGCGTCGGTCTTCGAATGCGGACGGCTCGGGGAGGCGGCCGGCGAGGGGTCGGGGAGGCGGCCGGCGAGGGCTCGGGGAGGCGACCGCAGGCACCGGGCGTGGAGGCGAGCCGAGCGTCGGTCTTCGAACGCGGACGGCTCGGGGAGGCGGCTGGCGAGGGCTCGGGGATGCGGCCGGCGAGGATGTAGAATATAACTGCAGCATACAGGGAAAACCCTAGCTAGAGGGTATTTATAGGGAGGCTTATTACAGACGGTTCTAGACGTAGAACCGTCTGTGATATCAATATTACAGACGGTTCTAAGTTTAAAAACCGTCTGTCATAAGCTTTATGTCAGAACGCTTCGTGTTTCGATCGTCTAATTAACGTATCTCGATCGTTATACAAAGCATCTATATCATTAATGTTTGGGTATACGAACCGTCTATGCTAAAGGTTAAATATGTGTGCCTAATCCAGATCTCTTCTACGTACGTACAATATGGCTTCTACTATTCTTGTGATCATCTCTTTCCTCTCATCTGTTCATCAAGAATTGTTTGGCCGGAACCTTACACAGGCGGCCAGCAATTTGCATCCGGAGCAGCTTCTCCGCACACACCCTGCTCTCCTTCCCCGACTTTCTTGCATCCGTCAGCTCGACCTGATCATCTGCCGTCGACGGAGGCGTCTCGCTGCCGCTCAAGAAAGGGAAACAACCCTCACCCTGGTTCTTCTCCACAATGTGCGCAAAGCGGAAGAAGCTCTACACGCATTGGAGAGACTGATGGATAGCCTTGCCGATCAAGCAAAAACGGCAAATTCTGAGGAATCTTTTCATGCTATCCTCTACGACATTATGGGCTATGCTACTGATCATTTGCCCAGGCTGGAGGAGGAAGTGCTGAGGACAAGGACAATCTTAACGGCGTTCAGCGGCTGATCCTCCAAGTTCCAAAGTCGAAGAAGAAGCGTACGAAGCCCAAAAGATTACAATCTGGGAAACTCTTTACCTGTGCGACTTTTGTAATAAATTTGCCTCTAATTGAAATTAATAAATTTGCCTTTAATTTGTGATCTCTTGTCTCAGTAGTTCAGTAGTTAAGTTATTAGAAGCAATGTGTACTTATATATTAACCTCTGATCATGAACAGAAAATGACAGACAAAGGGACATCACAGACGGTTCTTGTTAAAAACCGTCTGTGATAGTCTACACAACACAGACGGTTTTTACTAAACAACCGTCTGTGATAATCCCAGATTATCACAGACGGTTTTTAATAAAAATCGTCTGTGATACTTTACGGTTCATCGGTAAGAACTGTCTGTGATACTCGTTTTATTCGACGCCACTAACACAGACGGTGTCCAAATTAAAACCGTCTGTGTTAGTGTCAATCACAGACGGTTTTGTCAAACCGTCTGTGATTGGCCGTCTAGTATTAGGCTTTCTGTAGTAGTGAACACTAGTTAAATGAGCTTAATTACGAGGAGCAATATAATATATCAACTAATTAACTTCAAGACGAAAAAGAAATAGTTGAATTAGCAACTCCCCTTTCTTGAAACCAAATTAACACCAAGTCCTTGCAGCACTTGCAGTTTTCACGCATGATGCATACCTGTTTGGGAATCGATCACCTCACTATCATGGGAAAATGACGGCCGGAAAGATCACCTTTTACGTCGACCGGGCAGTATTAAAGCATGCGCGCGCTACACTACTACAGAAATCCACATTACAGACGGTTCAGAAACGTCATCACAGACGGTTTTCTGAACCGTCTGAAATTATGGGTCAGTGATAATCCAAGTTATCACAGACGGTTTTCGAACCGTCTGTGATTATGCGATATCACAGACGGTTTTTTATTAAAAACCGTCTGTGATTATCCGATATCACAGACGGTTTTTTAATCACGGACGGTTTTTAATAAAAAACCGTCTGTGATATCGCATAATCACAGACGGTTTTTAATAAAAAACCGTCTGTGATACTCCTCCACCCCAGCAGAATCTATTTCTGTTTATAGCTAGCCTCAGGAAATGCTAGCCATGCCCTCTGAAACAAGCAGATAATCACAGACAAAAAACATACAATTCACACATCTCATTTCCTTTCAGATACATTTCACAGACATAAAACATCACATTGACATCGCACTTCATTTCACAAACATAAAGCATGCATCCATTTCGCAAATCGATTAATTGAATTGAAATGAAATGTCCATTAACACATCTCATTTACAAAAGATGTGCACTGCATTTGCACTTAGTGATAAGATCAATAAGAAATCATGGTGCGCAGTAGAACCGTCCTCCTGGCGTTATGACTTGAGTCAGCAAAAAGTACGCCAACTCTCCTCGAATCCCTCCAAGAACAGGCTGTTTCAATGCAGTTGACGGGATGGACGCAACCTGTCGATAGGAATATCAATGTGCGTATATATGTAACGTGTTAAGTATGAAGTAATTATGAGAAGAGTGACAAACCTTGCGATTGGTGAGCCTCGAGGAATCGAGGAGTAGTTCCATATGTTGGCAAACGTAGTATCCACATGTGTTGCCCGGCTCCTGCTGGTGACACTGCAAAAAATGGAATGTGTTAGTTCAAGAGGCATTAGTACCAACTGTTGCATAGGATTAATTAATGTGAAATAGCGAATACCTTAAAATCTCGAACATGTGTCAGCAAGCCTTTGGCCCCGCGCTTCGAGTCACCTCCCTTTTCAATGTAGGTGGCAAACGCGCTACGTAATTCGAAAAAGTTAACCTTAATCATTCGGAAGGAAAGAAAGTACAATGTAGATATGTATGGGGAATATGTGCTTACCTATCGATTACTTGGCTGAGAACTGTGAAGTCCATTTTATTCTTACTTAGGGAATCAAGGTAAAATACCTTGTTCCATTTTGGTACAATTACTACTAAAATCCAATGAAAGTTTTGAAGGAAGGGCATAAGTACATAATCCTTCTTGACGCAACCCAGCAGTCCTGCTGCAATGTACCTCTCGACGAGGGGTGTATCCTGGTCAATGGTTTGCTTGGCGACCAATTGTGGGTCGAAGAAACCAACTGATAAGTTGGATGATCTAGCTTTAATCAGCATGTGTCTATATATATACACACGAAAGCAAAAAATTAGATATGGCATTTATCGGTATGACATTAACGGAGACTGTGATTGTACACACTTACAGCGTCCAGCATCGAAGGATTGAGACGTCAAGAGCGTTGAACGTGAACAGATCGAATAAATCCTCAAAGGCGACCACGAACATACACTCTTGAAGATTGTGGTGTAAATCATCCGACGTGAATTTGACAGTGATACTTGAGGTCCGTTCTCCCTCTAGCTTATTGGACTGCTGCATATACCACATGTGCAATTGCGTGCAACTATATGGTAGCTTTTCGAGGTATTTTTCCTCGAGCAACGGCTGACCAAGCACGAATTTGCGGGCCAAAGGTAGGTACGAAATATCATCATTGGTCTTCTTTGCTTTGCCCTTGCTGCTTCGGCTATAGGCCGACTTAACGGCAGTCGGCAGCAGCGGTGCAAGTTGCTCTGGCGAGAATAGGACCCGTGGAGATAGCACCGGTGCAGTATCCGGTGGTGGAACCGACTGGTCTTGTAATGGAGATGGCACCAGTGCAAGTTGCTCTGGCGAGAGTATGACCAGTGGAGATAGCACCGGTGCAGTATCCGGTGGTGGAACCGACTGGTGTTGTAATGGAGATGGAACCAGTGCATGTTGCTCTGGTCCTGCCACCGGTGAAGAAGACTCCAGGGAGATGTCGCTTTTGGGCCACTGGATGAATGTTCCGATGGCCTGTCCTAGAGTCATGATCTCGTCGTTGGGGGGCTTCGGTAGCGGGACCACCTCAAAATTGACATGCACACCATCCACATTAACTTTTGCGAAGCCTGGCGCTAAAGCTTGACCGTGCACCATGGCCCCGATACCAGATGAATATGCCTGGCCCCAAGCAGCGTACAAGGGAACGGAGCCATATCTCACTTGGAGCTTGCAATTCGTAGGCTCCTACATAACGATACAAAATTAGCAACTCGAATAGGCCTACCAATGGAGCAAACATTCGAGAGGTAATAATTATTACCTGGATGTCGTCCACAGGAAATTTGGACTGGATTTGCGTCGGATTGGACGCGCAGCTACTCGGACGGTTGTGCGGGCTAGCTAGCGCAGCAGCGGCGGTGGCGGCCTGCTGACTTTCTGTCTGTTTCCGCACCTCATCTCTGATTATATCAGCCATCGAACCCAGTAGCTCCTCTTTAAGAGATGCCTTGATCTCTTCTCGTAGTTGTGCGTCACGCTCGCCTTTGTTTCTCTTCCTGCGCCGATACATGTCAGAGTCATCTTGGAAACCATGTTTCCATGGAACGTAAAGCCCAAGGCCTCTCGTACGGTCCGGGTGCTCCTTGTTTTCCAGGGCCACGGAGAGCATATCATTCTCCCTTGTTCCCTGGAATGATCCCTCCGTAGATTGAAAACTCAGCTCTTCCTGCAAGAGCACGACATGTCATTTCAATTCGTACGAAGTTGTGGAGTAATTACAAGCTACGTAGTTCGATCGATATCTTACCAGGCGCTGGGACACTTGCTGGTCTGCGGGGTTTCGAAAGGAGACTTCCCCCGATGTCATTGTAGATGACCTTGCTCTAAGCCAATTTCGAGCGCGGTCATCCGGGATATTGGAAAACAGCGGGGCGATGTCCTCTGCAGCTGCCAGCTCATCCTCCAACCTCCATTGCGGGATTTTACCCGCATACCCAGCTGTGCCAAGTCTGTGGGGGTGCGTGTTTTTTGCCTGGAGGGCCTTGTGCGCCAAACTTGTACTTTTGAACTCTTCGGTCGTTTTCATCGCCTTGAACTCTTCCCATTGTGGTTCCAGGAATGGGTATGTAGTGAAAGGCGTTTCGTTCGTCTCCACGTATTTCTTGACAAGCGTGCTCTTGAAGTTCTTCCATGCTTTGCACGCCGCTTGGTAGGTTTGTCGTTCCACAGCGTGTAAGTGTTCTTCTGGGAACTCGAACGATGCCAAAATTTCGGTCCACAGCTCACGTTTCCGACTGTCAGGCACGTTCTTCCACGAATTGTATGTGATCTCAATTCGTTGTCGTGCAACTATTCCGACCATGGTTCGGAATGCGTTTACCGCTTGCTTAGGAAGGATAGGGACCCCAGCTGCGTTTACCGCTGTGATGGTCTGTCGGCTCTGAGGCTTCTTTGATATCCCTCTTCCTTGGCGTCTTGATGTTGGAGCGGACGCCTCCGGCGATGATGCTGAAGAATGCGCGGGTGACATGTTGCTCATTTTGTGGGTCTATTAAGATAAGATGAGAATGTGATCATATTGAATTGGAAGAGAGGAGTAGAGGGGAGGGGGAGAAGGGAGGGGGTGATATGGACATAGAGAGGGGTGATGTGCCTATCTTAGCACCTACTTTAGTTGCTAATACTATAAACCAAATAATAGAATCAATAACAGTCTCAACATGAATATGTGCTCTCAAATTGTAGGGTTGCACAAGATTAATCTTGGCCGTCCCGCTACTAAATCATATACTCTTCCTTGATTGGTTATGCCAAATAATGAATTCAGTCTTTTGAGCTCTAGATACAAACTCTACAATCTCAAGATCAAGATATATTCAGCATGCATATATTCAGACAGGAATATATGGAAGATTGTATATAACAGATAACAGCTATTAGAGCTCAAAGACCGAATGAACCAATCTATTAGAGCTCAATTTAATAACATGCCATAACTGTAAATCCCACAGGCAATCTCAGTATATGGAAGATTGTATATAACAGCTATTAGAGCTCAAAGACCGAATGAACCAATCTCAGTATATGAATTTATCATCATCGAGCAACTGTAAATCCCACAGGCAATCTCAGTATATGGAAGATTGTATATAACAGCTATTAGAGCTCAAAGACCGAATGAACCAATCTCAGTATATGAATTTATCATCATCGAGCAACTGTAAATCCCACAGGCATCAGTATGAAGTATCAACCCTAACAGTAAGCATGAAGCTCGGGGAGGGATTTGATGACCTTAGGGTTTTGGTGACGGAGGAGGAGGCGGCGACGACGGAGGAGGAGGAGGCGACGACGACGGAGGAGGAGGAGGAGGCGGCGGCGACGCAGGAGGAGGAGGCCCCGGGCTCGGGGAGGCGGCGGCGACGACGGGCTCGGGGGGGCGGCCGGCGACGACGGAGGAGGAGGAGGCCGCGGGGACGGAGACGGAGGAGGAGGAGGCGGCGGCGACGCAGGAGGAGGAGGCCCCGGGCTCGGGGAGGCGGCGGCGACGACGGGCTCGAGTGAGGCGGCCGGGGAGGGCTCGAGTGAGGCGGCCGGCGAGGGCTCGAGGGAGGCGGCGGCGAGGGCTCGGGGGAGGCAGACCGGGATTTAGATATTAGAATAACTGCATAATACACGGAAAACCCTAGACACGGGTATATATAGCGGATTATTACAGACGGTTCTAAACTTAGAACCGTCTGGGATATGAATATCACAGACGGTTCTAAACTTAGAACCGTCTGTAATAAGCATACTATCTCAGATGGTTCTACGTTTAGAACCGTCTGAGATAGTAGGCTTATCACAGACGGTTCTAAACTTCGAACCGTCTGTGATATTCATATCCCAGACGGTTCTAAGTTTAGAACCGTCTGTGATAAGACTGTGCCCAACTGTAGTCATTCATGATCAACAGCCAACCATCTGCATTCATGATCAACTACCTACCAGCTGCATTCATTTACACATTTTATCAGTATGCATTCATTTTTGTCACACATTTTCACATACACATCTGAAAATTGACTACATCACACATTTTCACATATACATCTCAAAATTGACTACATCACACATTTTCACATATACATCTCAAAATTGACTACATCACACATTTTCACACATACATCTCAAAATTGACTACATCACACATTTTCACATATACATCTCAAAATTGACTACATCACACATTTTCACATATACATCTCAAAATTGACTACATCACACATTTTCACATATACATCTCAAAATTGACTACATCACACATTTTCACATATACATCTCAAAATTGACTACATCACACATTTTCACATATACATCTAAAATTTTTCACATATTTCCTTTAAAAATTAGCCCTTCATCATGATCAATGCGTACGTAACTAGTTTCGTCACGTTGTTGATCGTCGACCCTTATGCCATTTCCAAAAGGAGGTAACTCGTCAAATTGATTGTATTCCTCCTCGTCCACTACATTCTCCACTCCAACAATTCTCCTTTTTCCATGAAGAACTACATGGCGTTTCTTATTTGCCGGGTCGGTTACATAGAAAACTTGAAAAACTTTTTTGGCGAGTACGAATGGTTCGTCTTTGTACCCGACACGTTGGAGGTCCACGGTCGTGACACCGTACTTGTCAACCTTCACCTGTGGGAGATGCACCCAACGGCAGCGAAATAAGGGGATTTTGAAAACCACATAGTCGAGCTCCCAAATCTCTTCTATGAAGCCATAGTACGAGTTTCTCGACCCATCGGTACTGAATGCATCTATGCGGACACCGCTGTTCTGGTTAGTGCTCTTGACATCCTGAGACTGCGTATAGAATGTGTACCCATTTATGTCATATCCTTGCCATGTCACAACTGTAAATGTCGGCCCTTTTGCCAACCATGTCAGCGTCTCACTCGGCGAGCTCCTAGCGATTTGCTCCTTCAACCATTGGTTGAACCAACGGTTGTGTTGCCTCATGATCCAAACATCCGGCCGCTCCGGATTTTGTTGCCGAAGCACATCCTTGTGCTGGTCCACATAAGGGGCCACTTCAGTCATGTGTTGCAACACCGTGAAATGGGCTTGAGTATACGTGTCCATATCTGGAGTGATTGCTTTCCTTCCGATAGTTCCGAGACCCTTCAGCCTCCCCTCATGACGAGATTGAGGGACACCTATCGGTTGAATCTGAGCCATATAATCGACACAAAACTCAATGACCTCTTCGCTTGCATAACCTTCGACGATGCTGCCCTCCGGCCGAGAACGATTCCGTACGTAGGACTTGAGAATTCCCATGAACCTCTCAAATGGGTACATGCTACGTAGGAATACGGGCCCGCACATTTTTATCTCCCACACAACGTGAACAATGAGATGGACCATGATATCGAAAAACGAAGGAGGGAAATACATTTCAAGGTGACATAGAGTCATCACCACCTCGTCCTGCAGAGCATCTAGTCCTTCGGGATCGATGACCTTCTGAGCAATTGTGTTAAAGAAATAACATAGCCTCATGATTGTCTCTCGGACTTTGATCGGCAAAATATTTCTAATTGCAATAGGGAGCATCTGTGTCATCAGCACATGACAATCATGAGACTTCATGCCATTTAACTTCAAATCTTGCATCGAAACAAGTTTCTTCACGTTGCCGGAGTAACCAGACGGAACTTTGACACCATGCAAGCACTGGCACAGTTCTGTTTTCTCAGCCTTGGACAGAGTGTAACACGCAGGGGGAAGGTACGTTCGTCCATTATCAGTGTGTGTCGGTGCTAACTCAGGCCTGATGTCCATGTCAGCCAAGTCAAGCCGTGCGTTGACGCCGTCCTTTGTTTTATCACGGATGTTCAGTAAGAGACCAATCAAGCTGTCACACACATCCTTTTCTACGTGCATGACGTCGATGCAGTGCCGAACATCTAGGTACTCCCAATAAGGTAAGTCCCAAAATATTGATCTCTTCTTCCAGGTGTTCTTCTCATGAGCCCTCAATTTACGTCCCTTTCCGAGGACAACATCTAAATCCTTAACCATATCATAAACCTCGTGTCCCCTTAAATGCCTTGGAGCTGAACCGTCTTCCTTCTCTCCGTCAAATTGTTGCTTCATCTTGCGGTATGGGTGAGCCCTCCGAAGGAACCGGCGGTGACGCATGTAGACGGTTTTGCGTGAGTGTCTCAGCCACACACTCTCGGTACCATCTAAACAGTGAGTACAAGCTTTGGCACCTTTTGTACTATGGCCTGATAGGTTACCAAGGGCAGGATAATCATTTGTGGTGCAGAACAATAAGGAGCGCAGAGTGAAGTTCTCTCGTTTGTATGCATCCCATACCTGTACCCCTTCGTTCCACAGTACTTTTAGATCTTCCACCAACGGTGCTAGGAACACATCGATATCATTCCCAGGTTGTTTTGGCCCTTGAATAAGTATCGACAGCAAAATGTACTTTCGTTTCATACACAACCAAGGAGGAAAGTTATAGATGCAGAGAGTCACGGGCCATGTGCTGTGTCGGCTGCTCATGCTACTGAAAGGATTCATTCCATCTGTACTCAGTCCAAACCTTATATTCCTTGGTTCTGCACCGAACTCTGCAAAACTCCTATCGATGTTTCTCCACTGCGCGGAATCAGCAAGATGTCTTATCATTCCATCCTTCTTGCGCTCCTCCGAGTGCCAACGCAGCAGTTTTGCCTCCTTTGGATTTGCAAAAAATCTTTTCAAACGGGGAATTATAGGAAAATACCATGCCACCTTAGCAGGAGGTCCTTTCTTCGCCTCTGTTCCCTCGCCATCATCTGATTGATTGTTACGTTTGTATCGGGATGCGTTGCACACCGGACATACATGCATGTTTGCATACTCTTTACGGTAGAGGATACAGTCGTTCGGGCATGCATGTATTCTTTCTACTTCCATTCCCAACGGACAAAGAACCTTCTTGGCTTTATACGTGGTTTTAGGCAACTCATTTCCCTCCGGAAGCATGTCCGCTAAAAGACCTAGCAGCGCCGTGAAACTCTTGTCGGACCAACCGTTGCTTGCCTTCAATTTCAACAGTTCAAGCACGGCCGACAACCTCGTGTACTTGCAGCTCGTGTACAAAGGTTTCTCTGAGTCCTCCATCAAGCCACGGAATTTAACATACTCTCTCTCATCATAGTTCTCTTCTACATCGCGAAGCATCTGATTCAGATTATCATCGTGCAACCTATCCGAATCCGAGCCACAATCGACATCAACCGGCGGCATGTCATTCACTTCACCGGCGATGTCATCCGGGGGCATATCATTCACTTCGCCGGCGATGTCATCCGGGGGCATATCATTCACTTCACCGACGATGTCATCCGGCGGCATATGATCATTCACTTCGCCATGACTGGTCCAACACGTATAATCTTTTTTGAAACCCCTCCGAATCAAGTGCGCTACAATTTGCCCTCGGTTCTTAAACATCTTCAAATTCTCGCAGTCAGTGCATGGACAGCACATATATTCCACCCCCTTATTCAACATATCCTCCTCGGCGGCTCTTATAAAAGCAGAAACGCCATTAATGTACTCTTCACTCACACGGCTCGCGGCATACATCCAGCTTCGGTCCTACGTTACGTACATATATAACAACTTAGTATTAAAATCTAGATTAACTAATTATAACTACATATATACGGGCCACATTTATTATATTGAGACTTAATTTGCTAGCTCAATTCATATTACAAACACAACAGCTATTATATAACCAACAATTTTACAAATTAACCATCTTCAATAACCACTAATGGATTACTTAGACCTAAATTGTAATGCAATTAAAGAAAAAATAAATTACATTACTAACCATATCTAGAGCAACCAGGAAAGACTGAATATTCAAAGCTCAATCTCTGCCTCTTCCCACCAAATTAACTGGCCTGAAATCGCCTAGCTTCCTCCCGAGTGAAAAAGTGCGCAGCAGTGGATAGATCTGGATCGAAATGAAGACAGATGCGGTCTGAGCAGCGCAATAAATGCCTTAGCCATTATCACAGACGGTTTTTAACTAAAAACCATCTGTGAATTATTAAAAACCGTCTGTGATAATATGGGATTATCACAGACGGTTTTTAATACAGACCGTCTGTGATACTTCGGTAATAACCGCCTGTGATAATCCATTTTCCCGCCACAAATACCACATACGGCCTCCTAATTACAACTGTCTGTAATAGTGTTCATCAGAGACGGTTTCACAAAACCGTCTGTGATGAGGCGTCTACTGCAGCATACAGGGAAAACCCTAGCTAGAGGGTATTTATAGGGAGGCTTATTACAGACGGTTCTAGACGTAGAACCGTCTGTGATATCAATATTACAGACGGTTCTAAGTTTAAAAACCGTCTGTCATAAGCTTTATGTCAGAACGCTTCGTGTTTCGATCGTCTAATTAACGTCTCTCGATCGTTATACAAAGCATCTATATCATTAATGTTTGGGTATACGAACCGTCTGTGCTAAAGGTTAAATATGTGTGCCTAATCCAGGTCTCTTCTACGTACGTACAATATGGCTTCTACTATTCTTGTGATCATCTCTTTCCTCTCATCTGTTCATCAAGAATTGTTTGGCCGGAACCTTACACAGGCGGCCAGCAATTTGCATCCGGAGTAGCTTCTCCGCACACACCCTGCTCTCCTTCCCCGACTTTCTTGCATCCGTCAGCTCGACCTGATCATCTGCCGTCGACGGAGGCGTCTCGCTGCCGCTCAAGAAAGGGAAACAACCCTCACCCTGGTTCTTCTCCACAATGTGCGCAAAGCGGAAGAAGCTCTACACGCATTGGAGAGACTGATGGATAGCCTTGCCGATCAAGCAAAAACGGCAAATTCTGAGGAATCTTTTCATGCTATCCTCTACGACATTATGGGCTATGCTACTGATCATTTGCCCAGGCTGGAGGAGGAAGTGCTGAGGACAAGGACAATCTTAACGGCGTTCAGCGGCTGATCCTCCAAGTTCCGAAGTCGAAGAAGAAGCGTACGAAGCCCAAAAGATTACAATCTGGGAAACTCTTTACCTGTGCGACTTTTGTAATAAATTTGCCTCTAATTGAAATTAATAAATTTGCCTTTAATTTGTGATCTCTTGTCTCAGTAGTTCAGTAGTTAAGTTATTAGAAGCAATGTGTACTTATATATTAACCTCTGATCATGAACAGAAAATGACAGACAAAGGGACATCACAGACGGTTCTTGTTAAAAACCGTCTGTGATAGTCTACACAACACAGACGGTTTTTACTAAAAAACCGTCTGTGATAATCCCAGATTATCACAGACGGTTTTTAATAAAAATCGTCTGTGATACTTTACGGTTCATCGGTAAGAACTGTCTGTGATACTCGTTTTATTCGACGCCACTAACACAGACGGTGTCCAAATTAAAACCGTCTGTGTTAGTGTCAATCACAGACGGTTTTGTCAAACCGTCTGTGATTGGCCGTCTAGTATTAGGCTTTCTGTAGTAGTGAACACTAGTTAAATGAGCTTAATTACGAGGAGCAATATAATATATCAACTAATTAACTTCAAGACGAAAAAGAAATAGTTGAATTAGCAACTCCCCTTTCTTGAAACCAAATTAACACCAAGTCCTTGCAGCACTTGCAGTTTTCACGCGTGATGCATACCTGTTTGGGAATCGATCACCTCACTATCATGGGAAAATGACGGCCGGAAAGATCACCTTTTACGTCGACCGGGCAGTATTAAAGCATGCGCGCGCTAGCTCGCGCTTTACTTGCCTAATTAGTGGATAAAATAAAATATATGTTCTTTTGGCATTACAAAAACAAAGATGTTTAATTAACAGACTTACATATATATTATCATTGCTTTATATCCCATGAGATCAACTCGACCGATGTTGATAACTCAAAGCAAATGAAATGTGCTCCATTTCGTGGCACACGTGCTAAACACAAAAGATTAACGCACTCGTAAACACAAAAGATTAACGCACTCGTAAACACAAAAGATTGAGATGCTCGAGTGTTTACGATGGTCTATGCGGGAGGCGGGCGGGCGGCGGGCGGGCGACAGGCCGGCGCCCCACCTCATTTTTTTCCCGTCCTCCGCCACTGAATCAACAAGCATGCCGCAGCTCGAGCTAGCAGGCTGGCAAAAAATGAGCAAGTAAATTTGGAATTCACAAACTAAACACACTGTGATTTCCATTGGAAGAACCTGATACTTTCAGTGATTTCCATTACAAGCATTCAGTTACAGCCCTTACAGTTTTTCTTTTTTTCTCTCAACAATATAGCCTTACAGGTTACACGCTGAACAATTGCATACGTATTTTTTATCAACAATATAGCCTTTTATTCTCTCTTCTGTCTCAAGCTTTTTCTCAGGAAAAAGTGGGGCTGACTGACTTCCAGATCTTTGTCTTTCACCAGGAAAAGAGAAATACTCTCCTTTGCTTCTATCAAAAGATTCCTGTGAAAATCAGAAAATCAGAAGAAAGAGTCTATGGTAAATAAACTGGAATATTTTGGACAGGAAAAAGAAAACAAGTTAACAAAAAAATTAAGATGTACACAGGTTAAATTCAATTTACAAACAGTGACATGAGTTAAAAGAGCCCACCACACTATCGGAAGCACAATAAGTTGTATACATGGAAATTTAAATATGGGTTGACATTTTAGCTATTTAGATCTTTCCGACACATGGAATACCATTCTGCCTAATTATACTCTCAATAATTTCCAGTTTGTAATCATCGTCATTTTCATCTTCAACATAGTAATCCTCCTCCTCAAGTGCACTAAACTGATGATCAATGTGTTGTTGCTCAGCAGCAAGCCTAACATGTGGCTCTATAGCCTCAAGAGGCTTGAGCCCCTTTCTGAATAAATTTAGCTGGTTGGCATAAAATATCAACCAATTTACACCAAATTAGTCTCTGCATGAATTGCCAAAAAAAAATAAAAAAGGAGCATTTCCAGGTGATCAAACGTGCACCTAAGCGGCATGGTGCCGAGCAGTTTGTGTGAAAAGACTTCGGAACTGTCTTTCAAGTGAATGGATTGAAATGGACATGGACTTTGCAGTGATCAACATGGCTGCAGCTACAGTGCTCATGGCTTATTTGTCACTATTCATAAGTTTCGTCTTTTTCTGAATTTTTGGCTTTTTGTTGAGCTTTTTTGCCGGTTCTTTTTTTCCCGTATTTGTTTGTATTATACGTAATGGACTAACATATTTTTTATATTTTTAAATTTTTTTAAATTTAATTATGCTAAATAAGCCTGTGTCAGCTATAGTGCTTTTTTCAGCCAGCTACAGTGTTTTCAGCCATAAGCCATGAGCTTTTCAGCCGAACCGATCACCCCCAAAGTACTGGACATGGATTGAAATGTTGGCGGCAGGCGCAGAGACGGTCCACGGTGGAGGAACCCGTCGACTCGAAGGTGAAACGGCGCGGGGAGGAGGCCGGGTCGGAGCTCGGGGAGGTGGCCAGCTCGGGGCGGTGGTGCTGCGGACCCTAACCCTAACCCTAAGCGCACATGGAGGGCGGCACATGGAGGGCGGCATCTGGTGCCTGGTGCGAATGGGTGTTTGGATCGCGAGGAGAAGAAGTTCAGACGGCAGCGGAAGGCGAGCAGGGGAGAAGGAGCGAGGCGGCGGGCAGGCGGCGGGGACGGGGAGGGAGAAGAGAGGGGATTGGAGGCGGGGACGCCGATGTAAAAGGGGGAAATTGCCAGGGGGTTTTGGGGGAAAATGCATAAGTGATTGGGAACTTCCACCTTCACGAATCTGAGCCATTTATTGTAGATCTAACAGCCCTGGTTGGCGTTTGCATGTTTTCACTGAATAGACCATTAGCACCAGATATGCTCCTTATATGGCTTTGCTATATGTATGTGTTGTGGTTTTGTGGAATCTAGTTCGTCTAGAGAACTTTTGACCTACTCTTGTAAAATGCTATGTTATGGCTTGAAAAAGAGAGAGAGAGAAGCTATCAATTATTTAGTACACAAACAAATATATATATATATATATATATATATATATATATATATATATATATATATATATATATATATATATATATATATATATATATATATATATATATATATATATATATATATATCTGCAGTTCAAAATTCATCCACTGTACAACGCCAAACACAATCTCACTACTTACAAATTAAGGGGTATATATTTTCTCTTTCGCGTATCCATTGTTTCTTCATGTAAATTAAAACTCGAGTTAAAACGCATGCATGGCACGCAAAACATCCGATCACAAACGATGAAACGTGTTTGCTGGATTTGCGGCATGTGATAAGCATCGATCAATTTGTCCTAGCCTTTAGAAAATCGTTTAAACCCCAATCATCGACCGGATTTCAAGTGAAAAGTAGTAGTCAATCAAGTGACCTAAGCATTGACCATACAGAAGGCAATCAATAATTGATCGCAAGGATGTGTTGACTATAGTGCCTGTTCCACTCCAATACTGCGTGTGAAGGCATCGCTGTCGATTGTAGGTTATCCAAGCCCCCCCCCCCCCCCCCCCCCAACACACACACACACAAATGTAATTTCCAAGAACCTCCCCCCTTCCCCCGGGTCTGTAGACAGACACACACCAGCTGATTGCCGTGTTTTACTACAAAAATTGATATTATCTTAGTTCATCGAGTTAATATTATCAAGATCAGTCTGTCTAGCCCACACCATCGACTTTGTCTCCACACTCAGTCGCGTTATGCCTCTGTGTCCTCAGGTTTGTCGTGCACCCGATAGAGCTATGTTGTTCTTTTGCTAGGGAATTTTTAGGGTGGTAGAATTTATTTTTGATAGATTGATTTTCTTATTTTTGTTAGAGATTTTTTAGGAAGGTGCAATGTTGTAGCATAGCTACAACAGAGGGTACATGGTACCCTTCTCCATAGGAGATATAGCACCAAAAGAACTAGAGAGAGCTAGTGGTAAGAGTGAGTAGACTTGGCCATCTCGCACCCCTCTTGGGGGCTTATATACATGAATAGGGTAGGACAAAAAATTTCTATCCTGCTCCTAAATAATTACAAAAGGTGAGAATACATTGGTACATTTTCCTACACACATATCCCTATGTTATTGGTGCATATATTATTGGGCCTATTACAAGGCCTCATCGTGGGGGGCTGGGCCACCCCCACAACAACACTCTCTCGATAGCAAGCGCGGAGGTCCCGAGGGGTGAGCTAACGTGACCAATTGCCCCAGCCTCCTATCTCCCGATAGCAAGTACGGAGGTCCCGAGAGGCGAGTTGATGCAATTGCTAGTTCTAGCCTCCGGGGGTCTGGACACTCTAAACCCCCTGGAACAGGATTCTTCTTTGACTAATCATGATGTGGGCGCGGCGGCGCGTGGAGGCGGAGCCAGGGGTAGGGCCGCCCCTCTGAGGCAACGCATACGAGAAGGGCGGCAAAGGCCTCCGTTGAAGCTGGAGCCACCCCGTCGAGGTAAAGCCTCTGGACTCCCATGTCGACGAAGGTGGCGGCGAGACGAAGCCTTGAAGCATGTTGACAAAGTCATGACCACGAGGTGATCGGACGAAGTTGACGAAGTCACGTCCACGAGGTGATCGGACGGGCATTTACGACCATGAGGTTGTCGGGCAAGCGTATATGACCGCGAGGTGGTCGGATGAAGTCTATGATCACGAGTTGGTCGGATGAAGTCTACAACCACGAGGTGGTCGGACGAGCGTCCATGACCACGAGTTAGTCGGACGAAGTGTACAACAATGAGGTGGTTGGACAAAGTCTATGATCACGAGGTGGTCGAACGAAGTCTACGACCATGTGGTGGTTGGACGATGTCTACAAATGTGAGGTGGTCGGACGAAGTTTATGGCCACGAGGTGGTCGGACGAAGCCAGGACTAGGAGGTGGTCAGATGGAGTCATGACCACAAGGTGGTCCGATGAGTCTACGACCACGAGGTGGTCGGACAAAGTCACAACCATGAGGTGGTCGGACGTGTTAGAGAAATCACAACCACGAGGTGGTCGGGAGAAGTCGCGGCCACGAGGTGGTCGGACATGTGTTTACGACAATAAGGTGGTCGGACGAAGTCGCGACCACGAGGTGGTTGGACAAGCGTCAACGACCATGAGGTGATCGGATGAAGTCACGACTGTGACGTGGTCAGACATGTCGACAAAGTCACAACCATGAGGTAGTCTGATGGAGTCGACGAAGCCAAGACTACATAGTGGTCGGGCAAAGTCGGTGGAGGAAAGTGGTTGGACGAAGCCACGACCATGAGGCGGTCAAACGAAGTCACAACCATGAAGCTTTAAGCATGCTCTGTCCCCCACTATTCAGACTGATGTCAACAAAGGCGGCGGTGAGATGAAGCCTCAAAAAGAGCACTCCTTGAAGCGCACGCTCCGACCACGAAGTGTCGGAGGAGTGTGGACCATGTCTCGAGCATGAGGTGTCAGACGGTTGGGGAATGCCTCACGACCACATGGTCGAACACCTGACCATGAGGCGGTTGGATGAAGTTGTGACCAGGTGGTGGTCGAGCATCGATGAAGTCTCGACCACGAGGTGGTCATAGTTCGATGAAGTGTTGATGAAGTCTTGATCCCAAACGGTCGGACAATTGTCATCGAAGTCTCTACCCCGAAGCGGTAAGATGAATGTTGACAAAGTTGCGACCGCGAGGTGGTTGTGTGTTGGCGAAGTCTTGACCATGAGGTGGTTGAGTGTCGATGAAGTCCTCACGACTACGTCACTCATGACGTGGTCGTGGGCATCAACATAGTCGGCGGCAGGATGAGGACTTGAAGTGCGCATTCTATCCCTCACCTCTCATATAGGCATTGATGAAGTCTCGACCACGATATGGACGGATGATTGTCTACGAAGTCTCGACCCCGAAGCAGTCGGACGAATGTTGATGAAGTTGTGACTACGAGGTGGTCATGCGTCGACAAAGTCTTGACCAGGAGGTGGTCGAGCATCAACGAAGTCCTCACGACTACACTGCTCGTGATGTGGTCGTGGGTGTCAATGTAGTCTGTGGTGGGACAAAGTCTTGCACGTGCTCTCTAACTGATGTCGACGAATTTGGTGGTGGGATGAAGTCTTGCAGCGCGTGCATCCCCACGCTTTGGGCTAGTGTCAATGAAGTCCCGACCACGAAGTGTCTGATGAGTGTCGACGAAGTTTCGACCACGAGTGATTAGACATGCGTCGACAAAGTCTTGAACACAAAGTGGTTGTGCGTCGACGAAGGCTCGACCACGAGTGGTCAGACGAATGTTAACGAAGTCAGCGGTGAGATGAAGTATCTAAAAAGCATGCTCCATCTCCTACCCTTCGAATGGGCATCAACGAAGTCAGTGGCGGATGAAGTCTTTTGGAAAGCACGCCCCGTCCCCCGTCCTTTGGACTGGTGTTGATGGTAAGACGAAGTCTGTTAAAAAGTGTGCTCCATCCCCCACCATTCAGACTTGGCATCAATGTAGTTGACGGTGGGACAAGGACATAAAGCATACATGCACCATCCCCCACTGCTTGTATAGGCGTCAACGAAGTCTTGACCACGAGGTGGTCGAACAATTATCGATGAAGTCTCGACCCCAAAGCGATTAGACAATTGTCAACGAAGTCTCGACCCTGAAGAGGTCGAACGAATGTCGATGAAGTTGTGACCACAAGGTGGTTGTATGTCAAAGTGTGAACAAAGTCTTGACCCCAAAGTGGTCAGACAAATGTTGACAAAGTTGTGACCACGAGGTGGTCTTGTGTTGATGAAGTGTTGATGAAGTATCGAACTTGAAGCGGTCAGACGAATGTCAACAAAGTTGCGACCACAAGGTCATCATGTGTCGTTGAAGTATCGAACCCAAAGCAGTCAGATGAATGTTGATGAAGTTGCAATCATGAGGTAGTCGTACATCAACGAAGTGTCGACCACGAGGTGGTCATGCGTCAACAAAGTGTCGATGAAGTATTGACCACAAGGTGGTCGAGTGTTGATGAAGTCTCAAACAGGAGGTGGTCGAGCGTCGATGAAGTCCCCATGACTATGCCGCTTGTGATGTGGTCGTTGGCATTGACATAGTCAGTGGTAGGACAAAGTCTTGCGCGCACGCTCTGACTGATGTTGACGAAGTCGACGTTGGGATGAAGTCATGCAATGGGCGCATCCCCATGCTTCAGACTGGCGTTGACAAAGTCCCAACCACAAAGTGTCCGACGGGCGTCGATGAAGTCCCAACCACGAGTGATCGGACGAGCGTCGATGAAGTCTCAAGCACAAGGTGGTCGTCTGTCGACGAAGTGTTGACAAAGGCTCGACCACGAGGTGGTCAGATGAATGTCAATGAAGTTGACAACGGGACGAAGTCTCTGAAAGGTGCGCTCTGTCACCCACCTTTTGGATGGGTGTCGACGAAGTCGACGGTAGGATGAAGTCTGTTGGAAAGCGTGCTCCATCCCTCACCCTTAGACTTCGCGTTGACATAGTCGACGGCGGGATGAGGACTTGAAGCGTGCATGCTTCATCCCCCACCGGCCGTATAGGCATCGATGAAGTCTCAACCATGAGGTGTCGAACGAATGTCGACGATGTCTCGACCTTGAATGATCGGATGATTGTCGATGAAGTCTCAAGCCCGATGCGGTCGAACGATTGTCGATGAAGTCCTGACGCCGAAGTAGTCGGATAAATGTCGACGAAGTTATGACCACGAGGTGGTCATGCGTCGATGTGTTAATGAAGTCTCAACCCCAAAGCGGTCAAACGAATGTCGATGAAGTTGTGACCATGAGGTGGTCTTGAGTCGAGGAAGTGTCGATGAAGTCTTGCACCCGAAGATGTGGTTGTGGGCGTCGCTCATGAATACGTCGCTCGTAATGTGGTCATGGGCATCGATGTAGTCGACTACGGGATGAGGACTTGAAGCGTGCGCTTCGTCCCCTCGTCGTTTAGACTTGGTGTCGGTGAAAATGGAGGTGGGACAAAGCCTTTACAATGGCGCATCCTCCACCGTTTGGACTTGGCATCGATGAAGGTGACGACAGGATGAAGCCTTGAAGTGCGCATTTTATCCCCACCGTTCGGGCTTGGCATTGACAAAGGTGGCAGCGGGATGAAGATTTAAAGCATGTGCTCCGCCCCCACCATTCGGACTTGGCATCAACAAAGACAGTGGCGAGACAAAACCTTGTGTATGGCCACGAGGTGGTCAGATGGGCATCTACGACCATGAGGTGGTCGGACCAGCGTTTACGACCGTGAGTTGGTCGAATGAAATCTACGACTCCGAGGTCATCGGACTGGCGTCTACGATTGTGAGGTGGTTGGACGGGCTTCTATGACCGCTAGATGGTCAGATGAAGTCTACGGCCATGAGTTGGTCGGGTGAAGTCTACGATCGTGAGGTGGTTGGATGGGCATCTACGCCACGAGGTGGTTGGATGGAGTCTACAACCATGTGGTCAGACGCTCGATGCTATTAGCATGGCGAACTCTCTGGTGAGGCACATGAAGCACATGAGGCTCACTGGGGTTGTCGAAAGTGCCAGGGACACCCATTGGGATGCACGAGGCACGTGAAGTACACGCGGCCATGCATGCTCTATCCCACACTACTATTTGTACTCCATAGAGTATGCCAAGATGTGAGGCCACTGTGTGATTTTATTATTATTATTTGTTATAGTTCCCAGAATTGCACGGGACGACTAAGTTCCTGGCGTTTTATACTCCGTAGAGTACGCTGGGGCATGAGGCCACTATGCGATTCTTTTATACTCCATAGAGTTGCCCGGGACGTGTAAGTTCCTGACTCTTTATATTTCATGGAGTACGCCGGGGCGCGAGACCACCATGCAATTTTTTTATACTCCGTAGAGTTGCCCGGGATGATTAAGTTCCTAGCGTTTTATGCTTCGCATAGTACGTCAAGGCGTGAGACCACCTTGTGATTTTTTTATTTTTATTTTATATTCTGTAGAGTATCCTGGGATGACTAAGTTCGTGGTGCTAGGGTCAGGTGACTTGGAAACGGTCGAGAGATGGGCTGCGATCATTAAGAGGTCATGGCAAGGTTCATGACCGTATCATGGTCATAGAAAGGGCCTACGATCATGAAGTGGTTGTGGCAAAGCTCACGACCCTTTCGTGTTCATAAAAATGGTTACAATCATGCTACGGTTGTGGCGAGGCAAACGACTGTGGCATATTCGTAGGAGGTTCCTATGATCATGAAGTGGTCATGTCAAGTCTCATGACCTTATCATGTTCGTAGACAATGTTACAATCATGCAGTGGTCGTGACGAGACAACTGACCAAGGCATGTTCGTAGGAGGTGCCTACAGTCACAAAGTGGTCGTTGGAAGGCTCACAATCCTATCATGGTCATAGAAAGGGCCTACAATCATGAACTTGTCATGGCAAAGCCCACGACCCTGTCGTGTTCATAGAAGAGCCTACGATCATACAGTGGTCGTAGCAGTGCACACGACCATAGCATGTTTGTACAAGGGGCCTACGACCACGAAGGCACTCGATGGCCAGCACCAGCAGAGATCGCATGATGTCCGATGGAGGCAACATTGCGTAGAGTCCAGCAGAGATTGGGTGAAGTCCAACAAAGGTGACATTCACGCAGAGTCTGGCGGATATCGTGCGAAGTCCGTGAAGACCATGTGAAGTTCGACGGAGGCAACATCTGCGCGAAGTCCGGCGGGTATCATGCAAAGTCCGGTGAAGACCATGTGAAGTTCAGCGGAGGTGACATCTGTGCGGAGTCTGACATATATCGTGCAAGGTCTGGCGAAGACCATGTGAAGTTCAGTAGAGGCGACATCTACGTAGAGTCTGACAAGATTGTGCGAGGTCCGGCGAAGACCAAGTGAAGTTTGGTAGCGATGACATCTGCGCAGAGTTCAGCGGAGATCGTGCAACATTCGGCGAAGACCATGTGTTGTTCGGCAGAGGCGATATCTGCATGGAGTCCGACTGAGATCGTGCGAGGTCTGACGAAGGCCATGTGAAGTTCGGCGGAGGCGACATCTGTGCAAAGTTTGGCGGAGATTGTGCGAGGTTCGGTGAAGACCATGTGAAGTTCGACGAAGGTGACATCTGTGCGGAGTTCGACGGAGATTTTGCGAAGTTTGGTGAAGTCCATGTGATGTTCGGCAAAGGTGACATCTACGCAAAGTCTGGTGGAGATCGTGCGAGATCCGGCGAAGACCATGTGAAGTTCGACAGAGGCAACATCTACGCGGAGTTTGGTGAAGATCATGTGAAGTCCAACGAAGATCACGCTTGACACTACCTTGCAGTGTGTCATCGTCACAAACAGTTCCTTCCCTTGTTGCATGGTGAGATTTGACGGTTAGAGCCGATCTACGTCGCGCACGGAGGCTAACTCCCTACTGTCGTGATGATGGCGATGAGAAACATCGCCCCTTCTGCAGGGGTGATGGGGCAGCCACCGGAAGTATCTCTGGATATGGCATCGTGCACGGAGGTTGGCTCCTTGGTGTTGTGATGACAACGTGTCAAGGTTGACAGTTGTGCTGACACGGGCAGCTTTAGCGACAGTCATGCCAATATTGGCGTCAGAGCTAGCTCCTCTGAGAGACCATGTGGTTGTGACCCCATGTGTGTGATGAGTAATTGACTTCGGTTTAGGAAAGTCGAGTTTGGTTTGTGTGGTTCGGACCATATCGTTGCGTGGTGAAATTGGCTTGGTTGGACTTGGTCAAACCTGGTCAAAGTGATTAGGATACATATTCTGTTGTTTCGACAGGTTTGGGCTTCTTCATACGTAAGTATGTTTCATTGATGCTATTTATGCTTACATGTATCGAGCGGTGCTATTTGATGTGTTTCTTGTTTGTGATGGCTACAGGACGTCGAGGTGGAGTCGTGGCGAGGCACGGGATGACCGGACTAGGCGCGGGCGGTGCTGAGGTCAGAACAGTCGAGGTGTGCCGAAGACGGCGAGGACTCGAGGTGGTTGCGATGCTTGGACGGCAAGACACGAGGAAGCTTCCTGGAAGGTGCAGGAGGGGCGTTTCGGTAAAAGCGCAAAGCTGCACAGGTGGAGGCGGTTCCATTCGGGATTTAGCGGGCGTAACGGGTTGAAGACCCGTTAGCCAAAGGCTATAAATAGGAGTGAATTCCTGGTTGTATGCATGGCTTTGGGAGATAGTTAGGGTTTTGCTTTAGTCAAAATAGCCTTTGGGAGGTTGTTTTGCTTTAGGGCTTTAGTTGTTGAGAGTGGGTGGAGGAGACAAAGGGTGTTCTGCTTCTCTCCTTCGTTGTGTTCTTGGTTGTTCATGAGTCTTGGGAGAGGGAGAGGATGGTTTGATGTCCATTCAAGCATGTATGGGGTTGTAGGGATAATATGAGTTGATACTCTTTGTAATCATGTATCTCTCTTCCTCAAGATCAATCCAAGATGGTTTTATTTGAGATAGACTGATTTCCTGTGTTCTCTGCTTCGTGTTCTTGTTTTTTGGTTGATTTCTCACTTGTTGTGATTTGAGTTGTTTCTTGTTGTGAAGGTGAAAAATGAGTTGCTCTGTGATGGAGTTATGATTCTAGACTATTTGGTCAGCTAAAATCCCAGAGCCAAGTGTTTGATTTCAGGATTTCCTCCTGCGCTCATGTTCTTCCCTGTTACCCATTTCTAGGGTTTTGGTGTAGTTCGTGTTTCCCTTCATGAGATGGCATGGAACTTGGCAAGTGAAGTCCTGAGGCTATTAAGTAGCTATCCTTAAAGTTTCATGGTCAAGGGATCAGAGATTACATGGGAATTTGAGTTTTGTTGCTGCTCTCTGTAGTTTTCAATTTCTGGCTCAAATCTGAAATTATTGGTTTTGAGTTGGTTTCCTTTGTTTCCCAAGCCTTCCTTGCTATTTAGAATGTTGTTGTGTTGCTCTGGGACAAAAAGATTGGGAGAAAACCACTGATTTCTCAGTTTTTCAAAGATCTGCAGCAGTTCTCGGGTTTAAGGGTTTTTCAATTTTCAGCCTCGGGGTTTCTGTGCCGTCGGTCAGGGTAACTGGTCAGACCGGCCCCCTCTTGGCGGTCAGACCGCCCCCTGCATGGCAGTCAGACCGGCCTCAGGACCGGTCAGACCGGCCATGTGAGAGCGGTCTGACCGGCCTCCCCCTTTGCAGCCTGAGCTCCTCTTGTATTTTTTTGTGTTGGTCTTTGCTTTCTTCTTCTTCTTGCTGGTTGGAGTTCCAGAGAGGTTGTTTTCTTCTTCATAGCTGGTATAGCTATTGGAGAGGTAACCCTAGTTGTTATTTTTGAAGGTTCTTCTGCTGCATGCCTTGCTCCATTTCTTCTGGGTTGCTTTCTTCTCTGATGGTTTGAGGTTCAGAAAGTTGGACTTCTTCACAGCTTCACATAGCTTTCGAAGAAGAACTTCTAAGTGGTACTTTTGAGGGGTTGTTTTTGAAAAGGCGACATTCGGTTTCGCCAAATCTTTTCTCTCCCGTTGTGATTGCTTCAATGTTGTTATTTTGGTTCTCTCTATAATATTCATCTTGTTCGTTCTTGATACCGTGTATGCTCGTGTCGTATCTTACAAACTCTGATCCAATCCGAGGCCTACTGTGCATGAAAGGGGTACACACACATATACGTATATACTCCCACTTCCAATATACCCATTAAACAAACATATTATACTTATTTATTACTTTTGGTATATTTAAATACTAATTCTAAGATACTTCAATATGATTTGGTTGAAATGTTTTTCATCAAAGTCCTTTATTTTTGCTATATACCCTTTTCCATATATAAAATGAGTGTATACATAAATTAGGCTATGAAAAAGTGGGTTTTGATGAAATTTTTTATGGAACCCACTTTGGAGTATCTTATAATCATTATTAGAGTATGCACAAATAGTCTATTTGTGCATACTCTAATAATGATTATAAGATACTCCAAAGTGGGTTCCATGAAAAATTTCATTGAAGCTCACTTTTTATAGCATAATTTATGTATATACTCTTTTTACATATAAAAAGGATATATAGAAAAAAATAAAGAGTTCTGATGAAATTTTTTCAAACAAGTCACATTGAAGTATCTTAGAATTATTATTAAGTATACCGAAAGTAATAAAAAGGTATAACACATTCGTTTAAATGGTATATTGCAAGTGAGAGTATGTACTCCCAGGAGTATGGAAAATGTTTCATACACATACATATACACATATATATTATAATTAACTGGGGCACCATGGTACCTAGGCTCCATGATTGACCTTCCATTTATGGTTAAGACTTTCCATTAACGATTGATTCGGCATGCCAAATCAATGGATTCCTTTCTAAATTAATGCCTTTCCCAAATGAAGAGATTACAACATTAGGGGATGACATCCACACATTCATCTAGTGGCCTAAGAGGGACATCGCCCTCGACTCATCTATACCATGATCTCCACATCTAGTGGCTCAAGAGGGACATCGTCGTGGACCTGTCACATCGGCTCTGGTGGCTCCACCTCCAGCTCCGGTTCTGATGCCTGTTGCATCGGCTCCTGTGGAGACGCCGCCGAAAATGTATCATAAGCGAAGCTCTAAGACCCAACCAAAGAAGATTAAGGCACATCCCGAGCAATGGAAGTTCATTCTCGGAGTGTCGTTCGTCCTCGAGTCATAATTACCCTGGCTTGGTCTGGTTTGCAATACATTGCATACCTGGTACATGCAAAGGTTCAACATGAAGCCAAACTGGCACAATGGATTCACTGTGAGATACACGGAGGCGAATTTTCTTCATGACTCGGGCTACTTCATCATGACCTTCGAAGACTTATTCTTACTATTCAACCTCGATGAACTCAATGCCTCACTTCTATGATGCTGGACACTGTAAGTGTACTGTATAATGAAGTTCTACATTCATATCATACCGATAAATGTAATTACTCTTTACTTATGCATAGATACATGATCCAACAAGTCCGGCAACGGCGACAACCGATGGGTTTCCTTGACCCACACTTAGTCTCTGAGCAATCCATCAACAAAAATGCATCCTTCGTCCAAGATTACATAACGAGCAGATTGATTGCTTATAGTGATAAGGAGTACATCATGGTATCCTTTAACCAAGGGTAAGTGCTTTACTAGTTGCCACACAAGTTTCATTTGTACTTTGTACGCAACATGAACTTAGAATTAATCACTATGGTGATACACATGATTAGGTCTCACTGGATTCTGATTGTGATTCTACCAAAGTGGAGTAAGGTAATATACCTTGATTCCCTATTTAGGAGCAACCACGATTTCACTTGTGTGCAAGAAGCAATTGACAGGTAGACTCATTTCCTCCATACATAACTCTATTATAATCTTTCCTTCGTTTGCAATGGCCGAGGCCAACTTTTTTAGAATCATGTAAGTTGTTTACCACTTATGTTGCCCAGGGAGGGAGACACAAGGAATCCAGTGACACACTGTGACACAGGACGCGATTTCCGGTACCCGCTACAACACAACAATCCTATATCACACTTTGTTATAATGCCTCTAGAGTTGACAATACCTATGTATGTAATTTTATTCTTACAGTGCCACTAGCAACTATAAGGCAACGTATATGGATTCTACGTTTGTTGCCATATGAAAGAAATCATGGACACTAAGACAAATGATCCAGAGGTTTGCCAACCTTCCAATAAGTATTATTCTCTAATTATATATATATATGTATATACACACACACATGCTAATTAATGACTTAACATTGCTCCTAGCGACAGCATGTGGACTTCGACAGAAGTACATTTGATCTTGACAAACTCATCGAAATTTGTGGAAACCTCTCCCAATTCTTGCTAGCAAAGGTCATAAACAAGACTGGAGAGTTCCACCCCAGCAATGGTGATTAGATGTTACATTGGATTCAATTATAATCACTCAATTATGCTTAATCAAACAATTCATTCAATTTAATTCATTTGTGAGATCTGTGTAACGATTGTCATGCTATATATGTGATCTTCTTGTGTTGTTTCATTCATCTGTGTGATTTATGTAATGATTGTCCTGTGCTATATATACGTGATCTTGCTTGTTTTTAGAGGGTATGGCTAGCATATCCTGAGGCTAGCCGAAAAAGAGCAAATAAAATCGCTGTTGAAATAGCTATCATAGATGGTTCGGTGTTCTAAACCGTCTATGATATATATCCCAGACGGTTTCAAACACCGAACCGTCTGTGATATGAACCATATCACAAACGGTCAATACAAAAAACCGTCTGTAATAGTCGAGTATCACAGACGGTTTTTGATAGTTGAATATCACAGACGGTTTTTCTAAAAAATCGTCTGTGTTGTAAGTTATTATAGACGGTTCAGAAACCGTCTGTAATAACCAGCTATTATCACTGACACATAAATGTAGACAGTTCAGAAACCATCTATGATGGCGGTTTTGAACCGTCTGTGATAACACTGTCTGTAGTAGTAAAGAAAACTGCAAGGAATATTAACCGATTAGGTGGTGCAGATCGACACAAGTAATGGAAAGGAAATGGTTTAGAACTTTGCTGTTGAAACGTAGTTCATGCATGTATAGTCGCTTGTCATGGAAAAGTGATGCTACATCGAATCGTCAAAAAGGTATTGCAACTTGGCACGAAGCTATCGTCGAAGAGATATATGTTAATCATTGGATGAAGCGAGGAAGAAATTCACCAGCACCAAAGTAATGCAAGACAAGTAAGGCCAAGATATTCGAGTTCTCTTGCCAAGAAACATAGCATGGGAATATGACATTAATTTGGCCATTCTACAGCATGAAATGACACATTGGTACTGTGCCTCCATCTTTTCTATTTTTATTTGATGTTTTAGAATCTGTAAACTTTCTAAAATTTGAATATTTAAGATTGAACGTATGAGAATTACACCACTTGTTTTTCGGCTGAACTAACATTAGATTTTTACTATTTTCTAGTAATACGATGTTATAAAAAATAACGACCAAAGTCACGTATGGAAAACCGTAAAAAGTCAAAACGTAATACAATAGTCACGTTTCATTGTTGAACTGTGGCGAGGAGGCATTCAACAGTTCAGTGCCAGAACGAGAGACTGATCCTCTCATATATGTCTATCACTGATCTTTTCAAAATTTGATCATCTGATCGATCATTAACACACAGTATTTAGAGGAAAAAAGGTGCTAAAGTCTAGTGATAGGCTTGGAATTGAGCTGGGTCGTGGTCATGACTTTGGGGAATAAACTGAAGAAAGCAAACTTGCATGGTTAGACCAGCAATGTAGCGTGCATGACGGACGGGGTAGACTAATCCAAGCACGAACGTTACTCACCTACAAGTTATATATATATAAAGGAATTAATCTACTTTACTCTCTAAACTCTTATGTTTATCTAACTTTTAATTTAAAAGTGTAAAACCGAATGTTTTACCCCCTCAACTATCAATACCGTTTATTTTAATCCCTTGAGGTTGATTTAATGTGTTTTAGTTGAGGGGGCACCTACTTGGCATCTACGTGAACAAGTGCCAAATCACGTCCTAGTCAGCTATACAAACATCATAATGAATAAAAAAAAATACAAAAATGATGGGCCCACATGTCATCCTAAAAAAACATCTGCTTTGTCCTCATATTCTTCCTCGTGCCACTTCGCCTGTCCTCACCTATGTCGTCCACTGCCACTATGCATCGCCATCCAACTCGTGCCTCGCTCCTCCCTTTTAAGCCCTAGGTGACATGCGCACCTGGACTGCCCTGGCCATCGAGCTCCACCAAGCTCACGCGATTGCTCGGGTGAGCTTCATCCTTCAACCCTACATGCTTTGGCTTCACCTTAGCACCCTCTATCCATTCCTTACCTCCATTTTCCCTCTCGTGCACAGGATCACTAGGGATGCCATCGTCTCCTTCAACTCTAGTGGCACACCACCTAACATCACCGCAACCAATCTCGTTGTTCCAACCAATCCGGTGAGCCCATTCCAAATCCTTTCGACTCATATCATGTTACACCAAATCATGAGCAAAACCACTCAATCAATTGCATGATTCTCCCACAGGAGCTCATGCCACCAACGTCTTCCTCTATTCCAGCCGAGAATCGTTGACACTGTCGCAAATCTTGCTCCGGTGAGCCTCACTCAAATTCCTTCCTAACAGAGAATCTCCTCACCATCCTCTATCTTCGCCAACACCTAACTGCACCGACATGAGTTGTTGTTTTTAGCCTGCCTCGGCTCTTCCTTGCCTTCACCGACTACTATAGTGAGCTCCTCCCTCCTCCCTGATGCTCATGCGCCCCCTATTTCTTCCCTTCTCCCTCTTCGGCGCCCTCGCCCCCTTGCCTTCCACAGCATTGTTGTCATGCGCCGTTGCAAGTCCGCCTTGGTGCTCCTCGATCCATGATGCCACCTCCCCTGGCTTCCTTACACCTCCCCGGTTCCATTTTTGTGGTCTATGCCACCTTTCCCGAACTACCACCACTACTTGGTCCCGATGGGAGAAGGCAGGGACGAGAGAGAGAGGAGCTAGTGGAAGAAAGCCTAGAGCATGACATGTGGGTTCCACCATATTTTTATTTTATTTGATGATTTTGCTAACTAACTGATATGTCATCCCAAAACCAGCTCATGTGTCAATAAACTACTGCCACGTAGATGGCATGTCAACTAAAATCATCTTCGATTAGGCTCAGAGGGGTAAAATAAACGATATGATAGTTAAGGGGATAAATCATCTAGTTTTGCACTTTTAGGTTAAAAGTTAGACAATCATAAGAGTTTAGGAGGGTAAAGCAAACTTAGGGAGCATTCATATTGACTTCTGCTGATGGTTTTAAGCTACCGTTGAAAGCTTTTTGCTGAAAATAAATAGTAGTAATTGAAAGAAATGGCTTTTAGAAGAGGGAGACGAGTGGTGCAAAAAAAAGAGATATGTGCACGAAACGAGAGCGAGAGGAATAGGGTAAGTGATTTGCTCGTGACCCCTGACTTATTCTTAGAGCGAGACAGGAGTAAGATAAGTAAAGAAGTCAGATGTTTATATTGATTTCTCCAAACAGAACCAATACAAATAGGACCTTTTTCCTGTAAAGAATATTGCAAACTCGATCTGGAAGACGACTAGGAAGCAAGCATGCTTGGAGAACCTTGAGATGCAATACACTTTGGACACTTGGGAGCTTTATCGATTTATAAGAAATTTCGATATTTGACACTGAATACGTGCGCCTCTCAACTTTTAACCCCTAATTCGCACGCCTTTAGAAATTTAACCTTGTCACTACGAATTCTTTTGATTCAAGGGATTCTTCTCATTTTCTCTCATTTTCTATTTTGACACTTGTCACTGCGAAAATGAAGAGAATCCCTTGAATCAAAAGAATTCGCAGTGACAGGGTTAAATTTCCAAAGGTGTACGAATTAGGGGTTAAAAGTTGAGAGGCGTACGTATTCAGTGTCAAATATCGAAAGTTCTCATTTATTATAAGGTGGTTGATTGTTTCTCAAGTCACATTTTTAACCAGATCGGATCCACACGTCTCAAAGCTAATCCAAAGGCCAGAAATGTCGACCTATACTTCAAAAGAATCAGGCAACTTACTATTAGAACCGTAATATAAATTAGGAAGAAGGATCGAACTCGAACGATACGCTAGTGTCAGAATCGTTCACGCTGCTCTGTGTTTCTAATAGGGAAAATTTGTTCAGTAGTACTGAAAATTCACTACTTTCGAAAAATACCACTGAAAAAACCGGGCTCCGGAAATTACCACTAAAAGATTCACCTCGCTTCGGGATTTAGCACTCTGGACAAAAATGCCCTTACACCCCCGCTCCTCCTCCTCCGCCGCCACCTCCCTGCCCCTCTCCCTCCCCTCCCTCACCTTCCTCTCCTCCTGCGCCGCCCCGTCCGCCTTCCTCTTCCCCCACCTCTTCGCCGCCGGCCTCCCCGCCTCCTCCCTCCTCACGCCGCTCGCCTCCTTCCTCTCCGCGCACCCCATCCCCGCCGCCGTTGCCTACCTCCGCCTCCTCCTCGCCCCCGCCTCGAGAGCACCACGGCGGCGAGCTCTTCGACCACGGCGGCAAGCTCTTCGACGGTTCGGCCACAACGACGAGCTCTTCGGCGACAGCGGCGAGCTCATCGACAACGGCCACGGCGGCGAGCTCTTCGGATACGGCGGCGAGCTCTTCGGCCACAAAGACGAGCTCTTCTGCGGGGGCGAGGAGGAGGCGGAGGTATAGGCAACGGCGGCGGGGATGGGGTGCGCGGAGAGGGAGGAGGCGAGCGGCGTGAGGAGGGAGGATGCGGGGAGGCCGGCGGCGAAGAGGTGGGGGAAGAGGGAGGCGGACGGGGTGGCGCAGGAGGAGAGGAAGGTGAGGGAGGGGAGGGAGAGGGGTAGGGAGGTGACGGTGAAGGAGGAGGAGCGGAGGTGTAAGGGCATTTTTGTCCAGAGTGCTAAATCCCGAAGCAAGGTGAATCTTTTGGTGGTAATTTTCGGAGCCCGGTTTTTTCGATGGTATTTTCCGAAAGCAGTGAACTTTCAATGCTACTGAACAAATTTTCCCTTTCTAATAACAATGGGTATGTTCTTTTTGGCTGAAATTTATAATTTTTGGCTGCGGCTTGTAGCTTTTGGGCTGTTCGTGTGAGAAATTACAGAGTAACAGAAACTCACGTGCGGTTTTTACCAATATAAATAAAGTCGTTACAGTATGTACTACAATTAACTAGTAGACCATATCTTGAAAAGATACTCTATTTAAAAGCTAGTTACTGTAGAAAAACTAAAAATTAGTTTTTAGAAACTAAAAAGAATAGGCCCAGTACCACCCAAAAAAACGAGTAGAAAACTCAACTAAGTGGACCGCCCATGCGAAGATTGGGTCCAATCGCAAAAAGAGGATTATTTCGAGTCCCTTGCATTTCGAACTTCAATAAATAAAGGCAAGATGCGATATATATACCGTCCATTTTTCTCATGGCCATTTGATTGAAAGCCACTGTGTAAGACTGTAAGACTTTTTTTCCTTCTGTAAACTTCGAACTCACCATATGATGCCAACATTTTTTTTGGAGAAAACATGACCAATGCCAATTTGCGAAACCTCTTATGCGTGGCTTATGGAGCTAATAGGGTAGCTACGAACAGAGTTCATGGGCATTGCACCAAGAGTATGTATCAAAATAGATATACGGGTAAGGTTGCTAAGAAAAGTTTGTGCAATTCTGTCATTGTTTCACGTATATGTGCAGTTAAATTTACTAGTGCTTCAAGATTTACCAACAGAAGAATGAAAAAGAATTGGAAGAGGTGAAAGAATTCTCTCTTATATCAAGTAAATTATTACCGCCTAGACTAACCTTGTCCTCCCCATCAAATTAAATATCAAATGCATCATCGATGTAGAGCATGTTAACACCAGACACAGGCTTGCATAATTTAGCCAATTGATTCTCTGCTCAACACAGCCTCACTACTGATTCACAGATGCCGAGTTGCATACACATCGGGGTCAGGCTGCCATGCATGACCATTCTCCTTCAGTTTGCACTTGTACATTTTGATCACATCAGCTCACTTGTTTTCTTTCTATCATGCACCGATCGGTGCCGCATCTAGGTCTCGGGCTGGATAGACTATAACCTAAGATCTAGGATTGAAGAACTATAAAATTTCTATTAAAAATCACCAAAAATACAGATTTAACCTAAGAATAACTGGTCAGGCTTAGGCCGTAGCTACCTCCGCCTCTTCCCCCAGGTATGGATCATTCGTAGTACTGCACAACCAAGACAATCTTCTATACTGTGAGAACCACTCCTAGGCAGATGAAAGATTATATGAGTTTTCAAAAGAAATAAAAGATTAAATGTTTTGATGCCATGCATCATGGATTATATCCAAATAACGCATATCTCATAATCGCCTGTTTAATTAATGATCAATAATGCTTCATCTTCAGCTGCTTAATTACACGAAAGAGATGATTAATTACTTGCACATAGGTATCATGAGGAGTGCATGGAGTAGGCGAGGGGCGCCTCGCTCTCGTGCGAGTTCACCGACGAGCTGTCGTCCCTCTCCTGGGTGCCTCCGCCGCCGCCCTCCTCCCCGAGCACGGTGGCGTCCCCGAAGTGCACCCGCCGGGCGCCGCCGGGGGAACCCTCGGGCGACCGGTCGTGCTTCGCGCTGCGCGCGCTCTTGAGGCTCTTTCTGCTCGGCAGTGGCGCGACGGCGGACGGCCTCGACGGCTGCCGCTCCATGTTCCCCGGGGGGGCCGCCGCTGCTCCGGACGAGCAGCAGCACCGGTACGCGCACGTGGCTATCCAGAACGCCCACGGAAATGCGACGAGCGCGAGACCGGCTACGGGTAGCCAGTGCGGCACCTCGTCCGGCGGCAGCGTGAGGTAGAGCACCAGGCACCCGCCGCCGGCGAGCACGGCGAGGAGGAGCAGCGCCGCCACCATCCACACGCACGCGCTCCCCGGCGACCGCGCCTGATCCGGCTGCCTCTGCGGCCCCATCGATCGACCCTCCGAACCAACCAAACCAAAATCAAACGGCCAAACCAAGAAGAACCTAATCAACAAACCGCGATGAACATTGTGCTCCCGAGATCAAATGATCTTTACAATGGCATCGACTAATTGGATTTTGTGTCTCCTGTTCTTGGATCCTGATCGCAAACAGGCAAAAGTTTTGATATTTCTTGATGTACTTGCTTTTGTGCCGTGTGTCTGAAAGGAAGGTTGGAAATGTTCAACCAGCTAACTGAAAAGTAGGAGAGGCGGTTGAGGAGGACGCGCTACAGGGACTTTCATATTGTATTTTGATGGATTTTGGTTTTGATTTATGAATAGTAATAGTTTATAGAGAAACTTGTGGAGAGATATACTCATATGCGATTTTGACTGATATAAATAAAGTTATTACAATATGTACTACAATCGACTAGTAGACCCTGTCTTAAAAAGATTCTCCATTTAAAAGGTAGGTACAGTAAAGTAAAAATATTATTTACTATAAAAAATCGGCTTATAGAAGCCAAAGCGAACAGGTCCATAATAGCATGGTGCATTGCATGCAATATAAGAGAGCAAGTTACATACAAGTCGGGAAAACATTTTCAGGTAAGAAAAAATTTTGGACCCTCCGAGAAATCTGAAATTTGGATATTTCAAAAATTTCAGTTTTTTTTCAAAGAAACAATCAAAAAAATTCAAAAATACAATTTGAATTAAAGAAATTCAAATAAATTTCAAACATCGACTATGTACATACTGTGGATGATGTCGTCCTCAGAGACCAATGCACAACGAGTTGTTGCTATGGGGACGACACCTTGTAGTCGAGGAGGGGCCGGCACAGACCATGTTGTCGCCGCTTCGGTTGCGGCGCAAGGGAGGTGCGGAGAAGGAGGGAGCGGCGATGCTGGCCACATCGTCGTCATCGTAGGTGAAGACCATCTCATCGCCGCTTCAATCGCAACACAATTGTGGCGCCGAAGAGGAGGGAGCACCGGTGTCAAGCACATCGTCATCATCACTTCGCAGGCGAGCACCATCTCGCCGTTGATTTGGTCGCGATGCAAGGGGAGGGGCGGAGCCGTGGAGTAGGAGGGAGCGCCAATGTCAATTGGATCTAGATCTAGATCAGCATAGGGAAGGAGAGAGAATGAGACACTGGTCAAAGGGATCAACGACGGGTAAGGGTTCGGGAGAAAGGATGTTGACGACGAGGGAGATGAGTGGTGGCTTGGTGGGTTAGGCTGAATGGTCGAAAAATTGAAAACGGGCCGAATATTTTATTGTATTAGGCTTTTTTCGAGGTGAGCCAACAAAATTGAATTTGGCCGAAAATTTGAAAATGGGCCAAATATTTTAACTGTATTGGGCTTTTTTCATGGTGGGCCGAGAAAACTGAATTTCAGCCCGAAATTGCATTAGCTGCATACAAGTATTGATCACAAGATATACATATATCAATGCTAGTTTTACATTAGATTAATTTACAAATTGAAACATCGCCCTCTTTGTGTCTTCCGTAATGCACTCAAACAATATACATAAGCATAGAAACTAAGAAAAGAATCGGAAATTAATTAGATATGTCCTCCAGATCAATCATGCACAAGTAGCCACAGATTTAATCAGCATGGAAGTCACTGATCAGCTCAGCCTTAGCAAGCTGTAAAGCTCCTTCATGTACAAGCTCTCCTTGTCTTTCATCCTCTTCTTCCCAGAGAACAACATGTCATGGATGAGAGGGAAAACTAGAGGCACAATTGGCTTCTGCTTCTGCACCTTCCTCTTCCTCATCACCACCCTTCTCTGGCCATTGATCACCTCCCCATCGGCCTCACCGAGCCCCAGCAGGTGCCCCAATGGCTGCCTCGGGGCCCGCCGCTCGGCCCAGACCGTCAGCGCCATGTTGCTGTCCCTTTGCTGGATGCTGGCCCGCTCCGCCGCCGCCTTGTCGGCCTCCATGTGGGCAAGCTTGGAGAGGGCCCGGTGGAGCTTCGCGTTGAGGGTCGCCATGGACAGCTCCATCTCGGCCAGCCTCTTCTTCAGCTGCACCACCTCTTGCCTTGTCTTGGCTGCCTCTTCCTCCACCTTCTTGATGGAGCCCATGACCATCTGGTCGGCTTCCTTGCGGTCCTGCTCATCGTCGTCGTTGGCTAGCGACGGCGACGACGCGAAGAACGGCGGGGAAGATGGGACCAAGCACATTGGCACAGCATCTGACAATGGCATTATATTTGAAGCAGGCTTACTGCTAACTCCCTCATGCTTGGCATTGGCAATGGCGTTTGGCTTGGTGTGGCTTTCCCTGATTACGCCATCGCTTCCCTCAAGCTTTCCGTTTGAGGCGGCAATGGAGATGGCATTTGGCCTATAGCTCCTCTCTCTAACAAAGTGACGGTGGCCGCGCGCGCAGGCATTCGGCCTGAACTGGGTTTCCCTGACGAGGAGGCGCTCGCCGAACACCGCGACAGCCTCCTTGACGGACCGGAAGGCGCTAGAGGTGTCGACCTCCGCGCGGTCCGAAGAGGCGGCAGCCATGCCGCGGCTTTGCAAGGGTGGCTTTCCTCCAGGCTCTTGGAGGGGGTTTATGAAGGTGATCATGGCAGCTGGTTTGCTTTGCGTCCACTACAATGGCACACTGCCCAGGCCAGCAAGCAAGACACAAGACTTACCACCTAATAGAAATCCTTCAAGTAGAGATGAGCAACAGTACAGCTGAGCCGAGGCAGGAATGCTTTCTGCGCAAAAAAAGGAACGATGGTAACATCCGCTGCCCCAGGAACGTACAACAACAGGTCGATCCTACTGTTGTGATATGATACCATCACGAGAGTAGTTGGGAGAAATCATGGTCCTTCACTTGTAAAACAAACAGATATGGTGGTGCCCCCATTTGCACTGATCTTCTGAACATTTCATCTTGGCAGCCTTGCAAGCTCAACCACCTCTTTTGTCAATTTTTCTGAAGCGTAACTTATGCTATCAGTGTTATGTACAAGTTTCAACATATACAGATAAATAATTCGGAAACCAACGTAAAGTTAATTGCATGGCTAGAAGTTTCATTTCATTTCTTTGTATCCAGGACATGAATCCATCGTACATCGAGTTCAACAAAAATCAACAATCAATGGAAACTCTCGGGTGAAAAGACAAAATGTACCACTCGACACCTATTTGAATAAAAATGTAAAAATATATATATTGAAAAACAAACCAATGATAAGAAGGTAACCAGCCAGGGAAGTTACCTGATACCACACAGATGACAGCTTAAATCGAACTTACATGACCAGAACACATGCTACGCATCTACTGAGAAGTGGCAAGCATCCTATACGTTGTGATTGCCTCAATAGAAAAAAAACAATCATCAGATGCATCTAGAATGTAAGGTCCTTAGGATCCTCAATTATCTTCGAGAGCGTTTGCAGAAAAGCAGCAAGATCAGCTCCATAAATAACCCGATGATCAGCCGTAACATTGACCTAGATGCATTGATCAGGTGGGAAAATTAAGTACAAACTCAATTAACTTCAAAATTGGTTGGTGCAAACGCAAAGTGCCACAACTATGAGTAAGTTTACCTGCATCTGGTTCTTGATACCGATTCTACCATCTTTTGTTCCAACAACTGTCGGATGCGATGCTCCAACGGCCATGATTGTGCCCTGTTTTCAGCAGCCCAGATATTCAATGAGGCATGCAGCATTACATGACAATAGAAGTGAAAAGAAAGAAACTTCATCTTACAGTTCCAGGTGGCAAGATTGCATCAAACCTATCAACTCCAAACATTCCGAGGTTTGAAAGAGTAAATGTGCCTGCAGATTGAAGATGAATAGCTATTAGTATATACACAACTGTATAGAATTGCATCCTACATTTTTCTTGTGCCTAACATCTAAAGCACTAGCAAAGTAAAAGAGGTGATCATCGCCACTTAGGAGCTTTTGTAAGTTCATAGACAATCAATCAGTTTTCAGCTAATACACTATAACCAAGAGGAAACATGCACCAACAGAAATTTAAACCATTAGCACAATAAACAGTTCTTTTGTCGTGATTTGAATTTTAGAAATTCAATCGAATCACTTTATTATCAAAAAAACAAGCACGCAGTCTACTATTAGCAGTTGGACTGAATCTTAAGTTTTTTAAACTGCATCAAAGGAATTTTAGATAATATCAAATTATTCAACAAGATCTGAAGTAGGTGTTATCCCGTTCGACAGAACTAACATTTGACAACCACAAGACTCCCACACATGCAAAGCAGGAGCTATCATTAGCATGGTGCATATTCGTTTTTTACTTTAAAAATATTATTCTAAAGAGGTGTAGTCAGAGAAGCTCAGTAAAAAATACAAGCGATACTTTAATACAATATGGCACACACAATGTACTGCATCATTTGGCCTTTTATTTATTTCATAATAAGAAATAAATTATGCCAAATTCCACAATGGCACATAGCTAATTTTCTCAAAGTAAATCGTGCCACTATTTTTGAGAGCTCTTGCTTTTCAGAGACACTCAGATGAGCACTACAGTATCACCACAAGGTTTTTCAGATGAAGCTCCGAATCCATGTCTGGGAGTTGTAAATTGGGAATACAACAAACCAAAAAAGGGTTAAATTGTAAATATATGACAAAGGCATAAATGGAACTCCAAATCTATAGTTAACTACACAAAACTAATATAAATTATTTCAGTATTTCTCTGGTCTACTCTCATCCTCAGATTAACAACTAAACTAAAAAATGTTCATTCAAGAAAACTAGGACGTCTTTTAACATGAAGGTTTATTCTCAGCCAGAAATATTACTATTGAAGACAATTTGACCAAATCATGGCTAAGAGTAATATCATATTGCAGAACCAAGTAAAAAACAGGCATATTGTCGTAGGGGTGGCCCCCACCTAAACCCAGCAGGCCTGGTAGGAGATTATAAGGCCCAGAATAGGCCATGTGTAATGACATAACTACCCCCAAGAGGGATAACCAGATGTAAGGGTATAACCGTAAAAGCACTCCTCATGTGTATATATATATGAGCACAAGCCATGGGGAGGACCCAGGCCATTACACTTATCTTCATTACTCTCCACTACCATCTCTCTCTCTGTTTGGTCTGTAGCCACAACAGTTGGCGCCGTCCGTGGGGAGGACGAAGACAAGCCTGAAGACCGAAGAAAAAGATGGCACCGGAAAAAGCTTCCTCAGCCGCGGCGAGGGGAAAGAAGCCGGCCACAGCGGCGGACGCGGGTGGCGATGCAGTCGCGGTGGCCGAAGACGTCGACGTTCGCGGGGCGACGACCAACCCCACCGCTGGCGCCACGAGGACGGGCCCGACGGTCCGAGACGTCGACACGGGTGCGGCGACAACCGACCCCGCCGACGCAACGACAGCCGACCCCGCCGCCGCCACCGCACCGGGGATGGAAAGCGCCCTGCTGGCGGCCCTCAACGCGTTCCAGCGGGAGCTGGGGGACCTTCGCGGAGCCGTCAGAGATATACAAGAGGCTCGGAGTCAGCCGGCTGCGCCAGCAACCGCGTCCGAGCCCGCGCCGGAAGGGGCGGACAGTCGCGAAGCCCCCGCGTCCAGCCGCGTGCCGCTGCGACGCGCGGATCCGGAGTCCCCGCTCTCGGCGGGGTTGCAGCAGGCGGCATGGCCCGAAAACTTCAAGTTCCCTAGCGTCATCGACTCGTATGAAGGCGGCCAAAGCGGAGGTGGCGAAGCTTCTTCGCGCCGGGGTCATCCGCGAGGTCCACCATCCAGAATGGCTCGCTAACCCGGTGCTAGTCAAAAAGGCCAGCGGGGCCTGGCGCATGTGCATCGACTTCACGGCACTCAACAAGGCATGCCCGAAGGACAACTACCCCTTGCCGCGCATCGATCAGCTGGTTGACGCCACTGCTGGGTGCGAACTCATGAGTTTCCTGGACGCCTATTCTGGCTACCACCAGGTATACATGGCCGAAGACGACGAAGAGAAGACCAGTTTCATCACGCCACTTGGGACGTTCTGCTTTGTCAGAATGCCCTTTGGCTTGAAGAACGCAGGCGCTACCTTCACCCGCCTCGTCGCCATTGCCCTGGCCGCCCAGCTCGGGAGGAACATCGAGGCATATGTCGATGACGTGGTGGTCAAAACTCGGCAACTCGCTCTACACGGTCGGGACCTCCAGGAGACCTTCGACAACCTCCGGAAGGCGGGCATCAAGCTCAACCCCGACAAATGTGTCTTCGGGGTGCAGGCGGGCAAACTCCTCGGTTTCCTCGTGTCCGGACGGGGCATCCAGGCGAACCCCGACAAAGTAGACGCTATTTTGGGTATGAAGCCGCCCAAGACAACGAGGGAGGTCCAGAGGCTAGCGGGCCGCATGGCAGCATTAAGCCGCTTCCTATCCAGGGCGGCGGAGCGGGGCCTGCCGTTTTTCAAGACACTCCGCGGGTGCGATGGGTTTCGTTGGGACGGAGACTGCGCGAAGGCCTTCAACGAGCTCAAGCAGCACCTGGCAAGCCTCCCCACTCTGGTCGCCCCAGTACCAGAGGCTCCCCTCCTGCTCTATCTGGCTGCGTCAGCCACCGCGGTCAGTGCTGTCCTCGTCTTAGAGGAAGGCGCCATGCAGCGGCCTGTCTACTTTGTCACCGAAGCCCTTCAAGGCGCCAAGACAAGATACACGGAGCTGGAGAAGCTCGCCTATGCGCTGGTCATGGCCTCCCGGAAGCTTCGGCATTATTTTCTGGCTCACCCGATCACAGTGCCTTCCTCATTCCCCCTGGCCGAGATGCTACACAACAAGGAGTCCACAGGCCGTATCGGTAAATGGGCCGCCGAGCTCGCTCCCTTCTCCCTGACGTATGCTTCGCGAACGGCAATTAAATCCCAAGTCCTGGCGGATTTCCTCGCCGAATGGACCCCGCCGGCCCAACCCGGTCGGGCGCACGACAACCCCGTCTGGACGCTTACAATCGACGGAGCTTACAACGTCGCCGGTGCGGGCGTAGGGGCGGTGATCGTCACGCCCGAGGGACAGTCTTTGCTGTACTCGGCGCGCCTTGCCTTCCCCGCTACCAACAACACGGCCGAATACGAGGCGCTGCTCTTCGGCCTGGCGAAGCTCAAGGCAGCCGGCGCGAGACGGGTGTTGGTCCGCACCGACTCGCGCTTGGTGGCCGGCCATGTGGACAAGTCATATCAAGCCAAGGACCCTGAGTTGGCCAAGTACCTCGCGGCGGTACGGGCGAGGGAAAGGCACTTTTTGGGTGTCACTGTCAAGGCCATCCCTCGGGCGGAGAATGAGCAGGCAGATGCCCTCGCCAAGGCGGCCAGCCAACAACTGCCCCCCCCCCCCCCGGAGGGGGCATTCTACGAGGTGTTAGCCAAGGCGACCATCGCGCAGGACAACCGGGACGCGGCACTTGTCCACCGCATTGATCGGCCAGGAGATTGGCGGGAACCCATTTTCAAATTCTTACAAGGCCTCGCCGAGCCGGAGGACCCTGCCGAGCTGCGACGATTGCAGCACCGCGCACGGTCCTTCCAGGTGTTTGAAGGGACGCTTTACAAGAAGGGGGTTTGCGCGCCGCTCCTGCGCTGCCTCTCGGCTGAAGAAGGAAAGGAACTCTTGGCGGAAATCCACGCGGGCGTATGCGGATCCCATCTGGCGCCAAGGTCGTTAGTCGGCAAGGCGTTCAGACAAGGCTTCTACTGGCCGACTGCCATTACCGACGCCCAGGACCTCGTCCGTCGGTGCCAAGGGTGCCAATGGATGGCGCGCATCATCCGCAGGCCCCCGACAAGCCTTAACCCAACCCCCCCGGTGTGGCCACTGGCGCGCTGGGGTCTTGACATAGTAGGACCACTCGCCCGAGCTCCAGGGGACCTCCGGTTCGTGGTGGTCGCACTGGAATATTTCTCCAGGTGGCCGGAAGCGATCGCTCTGGCCAAAGTAACTTCTGCAGCCATACAGCGCTTCCTATGGCAAAACATCATATGTCGCTTCGGGGTACCTCGGGAGCTCACGGTCGACAATGGCCTGCAGTTCGATGCCGCCCTCTTCAAGGATTATTGTGACAGCATGGGCATCACCCTCCGATTCGCCTCGGTAGGGCATCCCCAGTCCAACGGGGCGGTCGAACGGGCGAATGGCGCCATCTCGGCCGCCATCAAAAAGCGCCTGGTTGGATTGCCGAAGGGCAAGTGGCCAGACGAGCTTCACAGTGTTTTATGGTCGCTTCGCACAACGGTAACGCGCCCAACGGGGTTCACGCCGTTCAAGCTCCTCTTCGGCGACGAATCAGTAACGCCCGAAGAAATTAAGGCCGGCTCGCGAAGGGTCCTCATCCAAGCACCCGAAGAGGAGCGCCGTGTGTCCCTGGACCTCCTCGACGGGATACGGGCAGACGCAGCCCACCACGTCGAGAAGTACGCGCGGCAGACAACGCGTACTCGGGACCGCTCTGTATGCCCGTGGGGGTTCAAGCCTGGGGATCTCGTCCTCAGGGTGGCGCTTCAGGCGGAAACCGTGGGCAAGCTGGAATCCAAGTGGGAAGGGCCGTACATTGTAACGGAGGCATTGCCAAAAGGGGCGTACCGCCTCGCTACGCTTGAAGGGCAAGCCTTCCGGCACACATGGAACGCGGACAGATTGCGGCGGTACTACGCTTAGAAGCGGCACGGGAGGCGTAGAGCCACCGGCCCGTTGTTAGGCGATGCTTGCCCGCGCAAACGGGAGTTCAATAAAGGTTGCCGTTCCAAGAGCATCCCCTGACCGCGCTAAGCAAAACATAGTCCACGGACTCTAAATAAGATGTAGCGTCGAGCCTAGCTCCGCACGCGCGAGTCTCCGGACTATAAAGAAGACGTAGCGTCGAGCCTAGCTCCGCACGCAATAGTCCACGGACTCTAAATAAGACGTAGCGTCGAGCCTAGCTCCGCACGCGCGAGTCTCCGGACTATAAAGAAGAGTAGCGTCGAGTCTAGCTCCGCACGCAATAGTCCACGGACTCTAAATAAGACGTAGCGTCGAGCCTACCTCCGCACGCGCGAGTCTCCGAACTATAAAGAAGACGTAGCGTCGAGCCTAGCTCCGCACGCAATAGTCCACGGACTCTAAATAAGATGTAGCGTCGAGCCTAGCTCCGCACGCGCGAGTCTCCGGACTATAAAGAAGACGTAGCGTCGAGCCTAGCTCCGCACGCAATAGTCCACGGACTCTAAATAAGACGTAGCGTCGAGCCTAGCTCCGCACGCGCGAGTCTCCGGACTATAAAGAAGACGTAGCGTCGAGCCTAACTCCGCACGCAATAGTCCACGGACTCTAAATAAGACGTAGCGTCGAGCCTAGCTCCGCACGCGCGAGTCTCCGGACTATAAAGAAGACGTAGCGTATGAGCCTAGCTCCGCACGCAATAGTCCACGGACTCTAAATAAGACGTAGCGTCGAGCCTAGCTCCGCACGCACTCTACGGAGTATAAATAAGACGCAGCGGGGGGACGCCTTCGCGCGCACTCTACGGAGTATAAAGAAGACGTAGCGTATGAGCCTAGCTCCGCACGCAATAGTCCACGGACTCTAAATAAGACGTAGCGTCGAGCCTAGCTCCGCACGCGCGAGTCTCCGGACTATAAAGAAGACGTAGCGTATGAGCCTAGCTCCGCACGCAATAGTCCACGGACTCTAAATAAGACGTAGCGTCGAGGCTAGCTCCGCACGCGCGAGTCTCCGGACTATAAAGAAGACGTAGCGTCGAGCCTAGCTCCGCACGCAATAGTCCACGGACTCTAAATAAGACGTAGCGTCGAGCCTAGCTCCGCACGCGCGAGTCTCCGGACTATAAAGAAGTCGTAGCGTCGAGCCTAGCTCCGCACGCAATAGTCCACGGACTCTAAATAAGACGTAGCGTCGAGCCTAGCTCCGCACGCGCGAGTCTCCGGACTATAAAGGAAAGCGTAGCGTCGAGAATGGCATCCGCACGCGCCGCTCCACGGAGCACAAACGAGATGCATACACCTGTCCTTCACGTCCAGCGACAGGTAACACCAAGCATAAAGTACTACTTGGTTCCATTGCAAAAGCAGAGGGGTTACATGGTCACATGCGTAAGAACCAGTACATCATCCCCCGGCACCACCCGACCAACCGCTCAGCCTTGGCGCGGTGCGGACGAGCCCGCGCCGTCGTCGCCACGACGCTGAAGGACCCCTTCAAGCCATCGGAGGAGGTCCCCCTCCCCATGCAACGTCTGCTGCACGGCGACTCTCGCTGCGCCTTCCCCGAAGCGGCCCCAGATCCGTTGGTGGAAGTTCTGCAGGCCTGCCCCGACGGAGCGGATGGCGTCCGACATAACCTCCGGTTGGTCGGGAAGATCTAGTTGAGGATTCGTTAGCTCATGGGTATGCCTACACCCACGAGTATGAAGCAGGGCGAGGGCGAAGCACGCACCAACATAGCTGCAGTGCTCGCCAAAGGTCCTGGCGCCACGAAGAGCAACGCCGGCCCCCTCCTCGATCAGCCCGAGCGTCTCCAACAGGGCCTCCGGCCTGTGCGTAGTATCCGGCACTCGGACGCACAGATCCCGAAGGGCCTGGTTCAGAGACTCCATGGCCCGCCACGCCGACATAGACGCATTTTCCAGGGCAAGGCGGTTCTCAGCAGCAGCCTCCGCCAGCTGGGCATTCTCCCCTTCTAGGACGGAGATCTGCTGCACGAAGGCGGCGCGTTCCCCAGCCGCGGCGTCCCGCGCTTCCGTGGCTGCAACCTGTGCGGCCACCAGGGCGTCCTCCAGCGCGCGAAGTTCTTCATCCTTCGCGGCGATAGCAGTATTTGCTTCGCGGAGGTGGGCCTCCAGAGCCCTTTGCTCCCGAACACGGGCCTCGTCAAAGGACCGGCTGAGGGCAAGCGTCTGACAGGAACAATGAATCAGCGGGCGGTTAACAGTACCGTACAAGCGGAAGTGCACGTACTTACCCTCATCTCGGAGGCCTGCAACGCGAGCGCCAGGAGGTCCCCAGCGCATGACGACAGCACCTCTCGGTTGAGGCCGTTGTCGGCACGCTCGGCGGCGGCGGTGAGGTCGCAAAATATCTCCGGGCGAGGGAGGAAGTCCGAGCGAGCGAGCCCCGGCCCCAGCACGCCAGGATTTACCGTGGCCACGGCCACGTCACCAGCAAGGGGCACCGGCGGCGCATCCTGCACACGGCTCCCGACTTCGCGCACACCTCCGCTGCTCGATCCTTCGCCGCGCACGGGAGACGTCTTCTCGCCTGATGTCGGCAGAATGAGCGAGCAGATCGGAGAAAGTCTCGCGAAGTCTAGGGAGGAAAGGGACTCACACCTACCTCCTGTGCCCCTCGCCACGGCAGGAAGCGGCACCGGGTCGACCACCCAGGGGGACGCGGGGGCCTCGATGGTTGGGGAGAAGGTCGTCTCGGCCGCGCCAGCCGCCGTAATCCCGCGGCAAGGCCCCGCAACAGTGAACCAACCCCTCGTTGGCGGGGGGGACTGCGTCCGAGGGCGCTTCGCCTGCGGTGGCGCAGGCGATTCTTCCACGGCAGAACCAGCTCCAGTCATTGCCGCCCCCGCGGCTTCCTCCGCAGGGGGCACGCCCTCGTCGGCCGCTACGGTTGATAGCGCACCGCCCCCCGTGGTTTGTTCGCCGGGGACGGCGCTACCCCCCGGGTCGACGGGTTCCAATTCAGCGGTGGCCGCGAGCCCGAGCACGGGCTCGTGGGCAGCGGCAGAAAGTGTCGGGGGATCCGCAGCGGCGCGCCCCTCCGAAGCAGTGTGGCCAGGCCCACCGCCGGTCGCACGCTCCGCCTCAGCCGAGCTAGCCGGGGGGGGGCCGCCGGGTTGCATACGACAGCCGGGGAACGGGCCCGGCGTCGCGAAGACAGCCCCCCTGCGGGGCTATCACCTTCCTGGGCACCGGGAGTCCCGGCGGGGAGCTCTTCCGGCACCATGCGCTCGGGCACGGCAATGCCTATAGCCTCGCAGGTGCGGTTTATCCGCCCCTGTTTAGCCGCCTGGACCGCGGCCTCGCGAGCCCGATGCTCCTTAAGTGTGTACGGGCCGAGAAGCGCCGCAACCGCGCGCTCCGCATCTTCTAGCCGAGCCACTGCGCAGGAAATCACGTCAGGCAGGCGGAACACAAGCAGATGCAAGGGCGCGCAGGGCAACTTACAAGGTGCGGAGGGCGGAAGCAGCCGAGACACAGGCGGATCGAACCCGTCCCCGCGAGGGCCATTTGGCACAACATATTTCCCCCGGGAGGACAGTGGCGCCGCCCCATGCATCGTGAACTCCTCGACCAGGTCACGCACGCTCATGCGACGAGCCACACCGACGAGGCTCTGTAGCTTTCGCGTGTCGTCAATCTCTGCCTTCAGACTCGGCGTGCTGTTGAACGAGATTGGCCCACCTCGGCACTGCAGCCTGCTCTTGTCGGTCACGGTGTAGTAGAACCACCACCGCGTCCAGCCGGACGCCCACTGCCCTGCCGAGGCTAGCACAGGGAACAGCGTCGCGCAGGACGCCCGGAGCACGAAGTCCACACCACCGAAGTTGGACACCGCGTCGCCAACCTTCCTGGGTCGACAGTGTGCATCGTGCAGGGTGGCAAATAGGCTCGCACTAGGGCGCCACCCCTCGGTCCGCATCGCCCACGTGAAGACAGCTAGGCGGAGTATCGCGTGGGGCGTCAGCTGGGCTAGCTCCAACTGGTAGGCCCGCAGGACCTCGCCCACAAACAACGTACAGGGCATCCGAAGGCCGGCATCGAAGAAGGCGACAAAAACAATTGCCTCTAGGGGCCCGGGCTTCGGCTCCGTCTCGTCCCGACGGGGTAAGCGAGCCCCGTCGCGATATACGATCTTCCCCTCGTCCACGAGCCGCTGCAGCGTCCCCTCCGTCATGCGGCTCTTCCCCAGCACACGGGAGCAGGAGCCTCCCGAATGCTCCATCGCTTTCCACAATTTATTGGCGCGCGAGCTCCCCCGCGGCACCAGTTTGTACCCTGAGGAAGGATGGGTCCCCTCGCCCGGGCTAGGCGAGGAACCGCTGCGGGGGTGGTAGCTACCATCGTCGTGGCTGGCCATTGCCCTTCACGGCAGGGGAAGGAGAAGAAGCAGGCGAGGGAGCAACTGGCGTGACAATTCGCACGGGTGCAAGCGAAGCGGCAGATCAAAAAGCAAAACGAGAAAGGGCGCCTCCACCTCAACACTAGCGCCTTATAAAGGCCGCTCGCCTGCCCTGGGGCTCAACGAACAGACGGATCAAATTCCCGGCGATTCGGCTGTCCAGGATTTGGAAAGAAGAACCGCCCGGACCTAGAAGGCCGCGCCTGGTAGGTGGCCAGGCAGCGCACAACGCCCCTACCCCTTCAACACGCGTCCAACTTCTCGGGGTACGAGGCGAACGGTCGCGGTCACGCAACCGCTCACATCCCACGACGCACCAGTCGTGAGTCGCCACGTGCCCCACCCGCAGCATGACAGACTGCACGACGCGACAGCCTGACTTCTGCCAGGCCAGGCGTCGGCGTAATTCCAGCCGCCATTAAAAGCGCACTACAAGGCTACGAGGTCGTAACAGCCCCGGAGCGCGCGCCTGTACTTCGACTTGGGCGCCAGCTTCGCTGCCACCCGTTCGAAGGGTACCCCGTTCGAAGGGTAGGGGACGGAGCGCGCGCCTCTACTTCGACCTGGGCGCCAGCTTCGCTGCCACCCGTTCGAAGGGTAGGGGACGGAGCGCGCGCCTCTACTTCGTCCTGGGCGCCAGCTTCGCTGCCACCCGTTCGAAGGGTAGGGGACGGAGCGCGCGCCTCTACTTCGTCTTGGGCGCCAGCTTCGCTGCCACCCGTTCGAAGGGTAGGGGACGGAGCGCGCGCCTCTACTTCGACTTGGGCGCCAGCTTCGCTGCCACCCGTTCGAAGGGTAGGGGACGGAGCGCGCGCCTCTACTTCGACTTGGGCGCCAGCTTCGCTGCCACCCGTTCGAAGGGTAGGGGACGGAGCGCGCGCCTCTACTTCGACTTGGGCGCCAGCTTCGCTGCCACCCGTTCGAAGGGTAGGGGACGGAGCGCGCGCCTCTACTTCGACTTGGGCGCCAGCTTCGCTGCCACCCGTTCGAAGGGTAGGGGACGGAGCGCGCGCCTCTACTTCGACTTGGGCGCCAGCTTCGCTGCCACCCGTTCGAAGGGTAGGGGACGGAGCGCGCGCCTCTACTTCGACTTGGGCGCCAGCTTCGCTGCCACCCGTTCGAAGGGTAGGGGACGGAGCGCGCGCCTCTGCTTCGACTTGGCGCCACCCTCTCCTGCCACCATCCCAAATTTCAGGATCCACAACCACAAACTTGGAGGAATTCACAGGCCGCAGGGGACGGAGGGGGCCAAAGGACTCGACGACATGGCTTCGGCCCTGTGAAGCCCTTCACCATGAGAGGCTCCTGTCGTAGGGGTGGCCCCCACCTAAACCCAGCAGGCCTGGTAGGAGATTATAAGGCCCAGAATAGGCCATGTGTAATGACATAACTACCCCCAAGAGGGATAACCAGATGTAAGGGTATAACCGTAAAAGCACTCCTCATGTGTATATATATATGAGCACAAGCCATGGGGAGGACCCAGGCCATTACACTTATCTTCATTACTCTCCACTACCATCTCTCTCTCTGTTTGGTCTGCAGCCACAACACATATAATTTGTAAGTTGTAACTGGGTCCATTCCAGGCCCCATGTAAGATTAGCCCGGGAACCTATGTTGGTTTTCTTATCCCTGGAACTGGAATGAGATATCTCAGTCCATACCAGGGCATTGAAATCTAATGAATAGAAGTTGGTAATTAGGAAGTAATATACATGTTTCTATGAAGTTGAAGTTGTGAAAAAAAAAATATGGAGTTTTAGGGTGGATAGGTTGGGGGTGGGGGCTTTAAAACCTAAACCCTGATACATACCGCCAACAAAAATTCTAGTATGGAACATGTGTTGCAGTATTGTCACACCAAAAAACAGTCTATTGCTCTCTTCCGTACTCCGAAAACTGCAGCTAATGGAATACTGTTCGGCACCACATGACTCACAGTAATCAGTATTATACTATCAGAACAGCGCAATTAGGACTCAATTAAGAGAAGGGGTACTGAATCAATGCACTCTTAACCATTATGAGAAAACACTTCTAGAAGAGCATCACTGTTAACTTCAACAACACCTACCACTCTAAGGGCTTGTTTGGACCTCAAGTTTTATAAAAACCAGATTTTGTTAAACACGATTACTAGCTAACAACCTAAAACTGTGTTTGGTAGGAGAGGATAAAACCAACATAACAAAAATTGGTTTTCGGTAAAACTCAAAAAACAAATTCTGTGGAAAACTACTCCTAGCTGTTTTTCACAAAACCAGGAAATCTTATCCTCGTCCTGAAAATTAGCAACTACCATACGCGGACCTGAGCAAGGGAAAAAAACATCGTACACTCCTGGCAACGTGGCATACACTAGTGGTGCATACACTCCATGAACTTTGATACAGATACAAAGTTAAGATGTAATAATTGCCCCTTTGCATCTCTTGATGGATACAATGATGTATGGCCAGTACCATCACTACATGCATGTTCGCTCTGCCCTTGTGTAGCGACTGAAGATTCAACCAAACAGTCAGTTAGTAAAACTCACGACAAAACTCATTTTAGTTTACACAATCCAAACAAAGTATTCTATAAACCAGTGCTAACAGAATAACAACCGAAAGCAATTTTTTCTAAAATTCCTACTAAAACCTGGTTTCTCAAAACTGACTTCTAATCCACGTGATCCAAACAACCACTAAGCAAGTTTGTTAAGTTCTACACAGAGGCTTACAGATTTTTAAAACCTTGCCCAAGTTATACGGAATTAAAGAGGGTTCAATGCCATGAGAAAAAACAAGGACACAGTTAAAGATCTACCAGATTATGTTATTCAGGCTTCACTGAACATGGATTTACAACAGACAAGAGACAACATGTAATTCCCTATAACCATATGAATCAGAATATAGAAATTAGGAAAGATGCATATTAATGCGCTACAGATTCAAGTTTGGCACGAAACAAAGAAAATACCAGAGTTGTACTCATGTGGCTGGAGCTGCTTTGCTCGAGCCTTATCGACCAACTCCTTCCATTTCCTTGACAATGAATAAATGTCAACCTGAATAAACCAACAATTTATCACTTACTTAGCAAAAGTATCATCATAAGCATCACCCTTCAGCATATAGAACAAATACAAAAAACATTCAACCTTATCAGCATCCTGAAGTACTGGCGTAATCAACCCACCATCCATGGCCACGGCCACAGCAATGTTGATACTACTGTTGTAAGTGAAGCTCTTCCCATCCCTGCAGCTGGAGTTCACCACTGGGTGGTGCACCAGCGCCATTGCAGTCGCCTTTGCCAACAGGGCTGTCATTGTCACACCCTTCCCCTTAATCTGCAAAAAGGGCACTCCTTTATCCAATCATCCCACTTTATACCACTAGTATAAGACTTCTAAACATTGCAAAGAAGCTCACTTTCTTGTATAGCTCATCAAGAGCATCAGTCGTGATGGTGTACCCGACCCTGAATGTCGGGACGGCAAGGCTCTCCACCATGTTCTTGCTCACAGCGCCCTGCATTGTGGTGAATGGCACCGTCGATCCCAATGGCACATCAGGCCGTGCAGCTGCTGCCACTGGTGCTGGCTTCTTGGGCGCAGCTGCCGCAGCCTCGACATCCTTTGCCACAATCCGCCCACCTGGGCCAGATCCAGTAATTGAGAAAAGATCAACGTTTAGGTCCTTGGCGAGCTTCTTGGCGTACGGCGACGCAACTACCCGCGCCCCGCCTTGCGTTGCTGGAGAGGGCGGCGCCGGAGCAGAGACCGCTACCGGAGCTACGGGTGCCGGAGGAGGCGGCGGGGGAGGGGATGCTTCCTGGGTGGCGGTTTCTTGGGGAGGCGGCGGCGAGGCGGGGGCGGAGGAGGAGAAGGATGCTGCCTGGGACTGGGCGAGCGGGATCTCCTCCTCGGACTCTGCGAGGAGCGCGATGGCGGAGCCGACAGGCGCGGACTCGCCGGCGGGGACGAGGACGGCGGCGAGGAACCCGTCGTGGAAGGTCTCGACGTCCATGTCGGCCTTGTCGGACTCGACGACGACGACGGGGTCGCCCTTGGCGAGGCGGTCGCCCTCGGCGGCGGTCCAGGAGACGATCTTGCCCTCGGTCATGGTGGAGCTGAGCGCCGGCATGAAGATCTCCCGGATCTTGGCCTCCACCCGGCACGAGCGGCGCCGGCGGGAGGCGCTGGCGGCGGCGCGGGGAGGGGCGGAGGGCGAGGAGGGAAGGAATGTGGACTGGAGGTGGAGGCGGCCGGCCATTGCGGAGGCGGCGGCGGGTAGAGAGGGGGGGACGGGGGACAAATTGGTGATTTGAGTTGGTTTGCGCCTCCGCTTCTTGTTGTTGGCTGCTGCTGCCTTGGGAGTATCGGCGGCGGGGCGGATTAGCCGAGGACGACGATGCCAAGGTTCGGTTGGGCTGCGCGTGCTTTGGGGTTGCCTCCCAAGGCCAAACTCACCAACGAAAAGGCCCAATATTCATCACGCTTATTTTATTTTTTTTATTTCCATTTTTTTCATTCGTTTGATCATGTTTCTCATCTGAAGTAGTATTTCAAGATACTCATGTTGAGTTATTCAGAACAAAAAAATATAGAAGTTCTGTAATTACTAGAAAATCTAAAAGAAAAAAAGACTGAAATGTAGATGTGGCTAAGAAAACAAGTTGCAGCACAAGAACCACAAAATGTTTAGCAAGAATATGGTGGAAACATCGAGTATATCAACTGGTAGTTTCATATCGCATGATTAACTCAAAATCCGACCACAGGATTTTAGTTAATGATTTACAGAGCTTTCAGTTGAACTACCCATGACCAATGCAAAGCTATACTTGAACTAGCCAGCAAAACAATGGACTCTGCTTCTATATGACAAGCAGATTGCAACGGTTTTTGAGCACCAATAACCATCACTGTGATGTTACACACATAGAAATCGTGTAGTGATACCACTCCAAAAACAGATACCTAATCACTCAAAGTCATCAACCATGTCACAATCTACCATGAACTATGCCGCTATGGCACTATACAATGATCACCTGTATACTAGCATCCGGTAGCAAATCCAGAAATTTCACGATGGGTATTCAAAATTATAAAAATATTGTTTAATAAAAATATATAAATGTTCACAATAGCAAAAATTAAAGTACAATTATTTATATTAGAGACAACATCTCAAATAATATAAAGAAATTACAGAATAATTAAAAAAATACAAATTAAAAGGTCCACCTGGCTCGAAAGTACAAACTATAGGGACACACAAGTAGATCTACCGTCTACTCATCGAGATTCTAGAGTAATTGGAGATCATGAGGGGGGAGATGGAGGGATATGGCCATATGCTATATGGGGACATGAGGGTTGCCGGGTCGAGGAGAACAAACCTGCCCTAGTGCCACAGGCCCACAATGCCTGCTTGGTCGGCGGCTGCTCCAGCCTCCAGCGCTCCTACGCAGCCTCCAAAAGACCAGAACCAAGGGTACCCACCGCTGTCAAGCGCCAACAGAGAGATGGAGATATAATCATACGCCAGACGGAGAGAGGAGAGACTGAGTGAGACACGGTCACAACTCACACAATGTCATTACACACAAAGACATGATAGTGGGCCTGGGACAGTGTCGATGGGAGGGGGAAATGGGTCAAAAGGATTAAGCGTCAAAGTTATTACTATATTATCTATATTTTCGCATGATATGTTTTTGATATACAGTAATGTATCTGTGAGCACTATATACTAATCCAGGAAATAGTATGGTAGAATCACAGAGGATCTGGGTTTGCTAAACCCGAGATTCGACATAAACCAAGAGGGATGAGTGGGAGGCCGGCCCAAAAGTATTGGAGTACAAGGGGGAGGAAGGTCCTCCGGCCATGAGCAAATTGGAAGCAAGTCCACTCGGCCTAGGTGTTCATGCTCATGCGGCTAAACATCAAAGGGGCAAGGCCCATGCAGTCAACGACCAAAAGGGGAGAGGTCATGCGGCTGGACCCAAGGAAGAATTCAAGGCCTTCAGCCAAGAGCATCCTTAGGGTCTGTGTGCCTTTCTTTGACCGAAATGAACCATTATGTCAGTCATGTATCTAGTCTTTGGTGGTTGAGTCCGATTCCATTGGAATTTTAATTGCGTCTGAACTGATAGAATAGAAAAGTTAGAACGCTAGAGTTCAGAATAGTTGTTTGCATTGATTCCTTCGGCCGGCTTGGATTAAGGTTCGGCTTCTCTGACCGAATTCTCCTCAAACCGGCCCAAGGCTTTTTGGTGCCCACGTCCAAGGGATGGGATGCTGTCCCTGATCACTTTTGACAATAAATTAAACATCATATTGCTTTGTTTCTTTCATGATAACTAAACCATCTTAAGAAAAAATTGAGAGTACTTCTATAATCAAGATCGTTCAACTTTTTCACTGGAAATTAGGAGCGCGATAGAGTTTCACTTAGTGGTCGTGAAGTCCAGTGCATATGTTCTCGCAAATTAAAGAGTGTTCATTCTTACATTAGCAACATATGATCGCTATGATTCAAGAGGCTACACATATGTATCTTGATCATATGTCAAAAAGATCAGAGGATCCGTATCGCAAGGCTTCTTTATTTGCTAATGGGATTGGCTAATGTATGGTCTGGTGCTAAGCGTTATTTTTCAATTGCAGTGATGGAACGTTACAGGAATCCCTAGGATAAGGGAAATGCATGAATAGTACATTTTGATGTATCATTGTCTTGGCTGCTTGGTGCACCTTAAACTAGGAGGAAAGGATACTGAATCTGCTGTGTTTGAATGCGCAATGTGATAACAAGATTTAAATATGGAAGCAACATCTGTTCAAATGTGAGAAATAAAATATATTGCTAAAATCAGGTATAAAATTATTATTTGAATGAGTTTTAAGTTAGAACTCAAACTATAACTGATATGGTTTTTCATATGATTGAAAAATTGTAACTAGGGAAAATGCAAGAACCTGGCCGGCTGGCCTGATCTTGAACTAAGCACCAAAATAATCTGGAAGGAACAATCCCAGGGAGTTGAAGCCTTGAGAAACTGCAGCTTCTTTATGCTTCATAATCCATGTGAACATACCTTACAGGTAGATCCCAAATGCCTTATCCAATATAGCAAGTCTGACGTTTTAGTCATAATTCATTCTCTGGTGAGGTTCAACCTGCCCAATTAATTAACCAAACCTCTCCAACTTGATTATCCACGGCAGCAACATCACTGGCTCAATTCCATGCACTCTGTGTGACTGAGAGAAAATTACAGGCCTGATAAAAAATAAGAAAAAAATTGATAGACTGTTTATCTACTACCAAGAAAATACGGTTCAACATTCACATCAGCATTCATGAAGCTAGACTATTCTGATAAGAGAGTTTCTATTATCTTTGAAAAGTTATAATGAGATACTAGGAGCGTTAGAGGTACCAAGAATTTATATGTAATTTGCTGACGAGGTACCGGTACCTCCTGGGACCTTCCAAGGATGATAAAAACTTCCTTCCGGACAAATGTATCAGGTTTGCAAAGATATGAAAAATGTGATCTGTCCAGCCACCTATCAGATTTAGCGGTTGAAAATTCACTATAGCGGCTGTGAACTTTTTTGAGTAATAAAATTTAAAAAAAATAAAAATATTTATATTATCATAGATAATGCAAAGGGATAAGTGAAAAAATGCAAAAAATAAAATAAAATTAAGAAATCGATGTGTTCTAGAAGTTAGAAGCATAAGTCGTTTGAAGCGGAGCCTCAAGAGGGTTGTCAAGCTGGCTTGTACGTTCTTAAGCAAGCAGCCAAGCACACTGAGACAAGTAAGCTGCCTGTAGAAATGCATGGTTGTATTTCAAATTTTCAGCACTATTGTGCCATCAGAATCAGATAGTGACCATCAAGCATGTGAGCCTGAGAGAGTTGCGTTGCATTACAAGGAAGTCGGCCCAAAAGACTTGAGACAAACGGCCCGGCCTGACACCGGCAAGCATGGTCTTAAGTCTTACACAGCCAGGCCCGGCACGACTTTTAACTACTTCGGAGCCTCTTTTGTTAACACGCTCGAAGCACTCCATGTTCTATGCTCTTTTGATCTCCTTCTTCACTTCAAAACCATTCAAAAGAGATCACTGCTCCCAAACTCACTGCAATATGAACTCCAGCTTGTCTGTGAATGTAATCACCTATCACCCTAACTAACACTGCGTTTATTCTGCAAACAAAATGCAGCCCACAGATACATGTATGCCTGATTGGTTAGCACAGCAGTTGCAGCTTATCTTCAGGCTCTGTTATGTCTGAACTGAACATTCTTCAGGGCCCATTTAATATAATGACATTGGCTCTTGGACTTTAGCTGTATACAATGACCCTGCAATTAGGCATCAACAATTAGGTCCTTTTGTCTTAGTGCTTGCCTGATTGGCATTTCTTGATAGACTAATCTAATCAACCAAGCATCTAACCAACCACCATTTTATAAATTTATAATGCCCACTCGCCAACCATCACTTGAACTTCAGAGATAAAGAAACCATGCATCTCTCTTTCTCCCCCCTCCTATTCCTTTCCCCCTTAGACACTTCAAAAGGTAAATAAGTTGTTGCAACCTCCATGACAAGTACTCCGCATATACATCTCACACAGAGGCTGGCATAGAGAGAGAAGCTAGCAGATAGGTTCATAGCTCATTCACCAGCACAAATTTGCAGCCATGGAGGAGTTCACATTCCCCTGCATCCCACTGGAGCAGTGCAATGCCAAGAAGCTCTCCTTCCCTCACTTCGCCTCCCCGCCGCCGTGGTTCGTCCCCGGCGGGGCTGCCGACGCGGCGACGCACGATCACCGGAGGACCTTCTCGGCCGTCGAGCAGGCCGGCAACGACTACGCCGGGGGAGGCTACCACTTCCATGGCTTGGAGAGGTTCACCGTCAAGGAGGACAAGATGGACATGCTGTGGGAGGACTTCAACGAAGAGCTCGCCAGCGACACGCCGCCGTGTCCACTGAGCAAGGAATGGGCAAGAGAAGCGTGGCTCGCCGGCGATGGCGTCGAGATGCGCCGGCATGCGATCGCCTCCGGCAGCGTGGTCCGGCGAAGGAAGCTGAGCCTGCTGATGATGCTGAAGCTGCTCAAGAAGCTCTTCTTGGCGCACAAGTCCAATGCCACCTCCAGGAAGGCGCCACCAATCTGATTACTACTTAATTTGGATGCAAAGATTAGAGTGCATGCACGCATGATATATCAGGTGTATATATCGACCAATACATCTCTCTCTCTCTCTCTCTCTCTCTCTCTCTCTCTCTCTCTCTCTCTCTCTCTCTCACTAGGCACTGAACCCAGAGGCTTTTTTTGCTGATGAATGTTCTTGCTTCTGTTTGGAAATTTTCCTGTCTGCGTGACTCTTCAAGAGTTGATGGTCATGCCTTGGGTTTGGCATCTGCTTGATTAGCTGCCAGAACATACTGAAATTATGATGATTATGCCACTTTTATTAAGTCTACTTTGTAAAGATTGCAAGATAATTAATTTACTCTCCCTTTCGGCATTCATCAACCATCATGCAAATATCGGTCCTAAGAGCAAGTACAATAAGGTTTAGTCAGCAGGCTATAGCAAATATAATATCAACAAAATCTTACGTGGCAGAGAGAGAAAGGAAGAGAGAAGGAAGCTGGCTACTAAATTACAGCTAGCTATAGCACGTAAAAATATGCATTTCACTCTCTTATACGTGGGGCCAAATAGTTATTGTAATAGCTACCTTATTATATGAACTATTTTTTTGAAGGCTATAGATGAAATGGACAAGTGTTATAGCCACTAGTTAGCTATACTATTGTACTTGCTCTAAAGCTGAAAGTTCATACATGATTACCCACTACAGCTTGTTGAAAACATCACGGCACAATTAACCAAGTGACCTATCCCATTCCCAGATTTGAAAAAAAAAGGAGATTAATCTAAATTGGATTTATAATCACATCACTGAATATAACTTTCCTGACCTGACATGAAGACTAACTGACAAAAAATCAGTTAAATTAATAAAGGTGACATAAGGAGAGTCCACATATTGTAATAAAATCGAAAGCAGCTCTGCCACACACACGTACACCCATCTTTCTCATACCTTCAGCTTTCAGCCGTTTAGATGTCGCCAATTTGTTGAAAAGAAGAACAAAATCAGCTTTAATGAATACAATTTTATCATTACAACAGGATGGACCGAATGTAGTGCTCGAGTGCATTATTATGACATCTATCGAAGATAAGCAACGAATCAAGGAACGGCCATGTGGAGGACATACCAACAAACTGGTTGGTCCCAAGTAGACAGCAAGAATTAGTTGTACACATAACAAAATGTAATGTACATGTCAGCTTGAAGCCACTGCATACCAATCACTTGCTTGGTAGGTATTGCATCAAAAAAGATGTCTCCTTTCACAAGCCAAGGTTGTTAGTTACAGATAGTAGATAACTCATGGCAAAATTCTGAATGCCTCAACTAGAGTACACTGAAACTAGCCACGAATGCTAAGCAATGGGATAGTGACATCGCATGATCTCACGGATTAGCTTATTGCAATCATATCTAACATCCGAACTGTACATTGTACAACACCGTGTTTATTCTCTCTCTTTCCATAAAGCTAAAGTCTCTTGTTTATCTAAACTCAATTTTCTTACCATGGAACATTCCTTTTTTTTTTGGAACTTTTCTTACCGCGGAACATGGCAGGATGAACATTGTAATGTCAAACAGAACTATGGGGGCAGCCAAAACATTTCCAGTCCCACATATGTGGATAAATGTACAAGAATCCAGTGGTTCGCTTATTTTAGTTATTTATGAAGGGAACACGAGATTACATGGGTAAAGAAGCGTAAAAACTACGAAGGGCACCACAGGTATAAGGGTACAAGTATCTATCTTAAAGAAACGTCTATCTGTTGACCAATATAACTCAGCAACAAGAGCATCATTCTGCAAGTTATGATGGCTGCATTACTTTTTCCCCTGAGTCATCCTGCAAGTAGGAAAAAAACATTTCATTCAGCCAATCAAATAAAAGAGCATGTGACTTCTTATCATATAATAGAATCAAAACTGAAACTCAATATGGAAGGTTTGGGTTAAAAAGAACCCACTAAGATGGGTAAACTCAGGTAGGTACCCAGATTATGTTGTACCTTGATGTATCAGAGACTCTGATATCCCTCTCAACCCCTAAGCAGACCTAAAAGGACCTGTAAAAGCAAAATGCTCCGTCAACTATACTGTATTTCTATTCAACCTCTAAATGAAATAGAAAAACTGTATCGCAGTAGCACATAATTTTGTATATAAATATTTAGCCCAGTGTACGGTCAAGTCGGCATACTACTTATCTACAGTATCAGAATAGACCCCAATAGTGTAGTAAGAGGCTGATTCTGCTTGCCAAATCTGACCAAGTGGATTCAGCTGCTGTTCAACCATGTGCAGTATTTATGCTGCAATGTAGTCTATGTTGATCACTCTTTGACACTGCCATCAGGCTTGAAAGTGTCACTTTTTCCCTTAAGTTATATTTTCTTTTCCAGTGCATGCTTATCATTCACCCATATATACCAATAAATTTGTGTTGGCCAGATTAATCCTCCTTGTGACACTGATATCCTTACTGTTGTAGCTTTTAGGACATGATCTATACAGTAGCTAATGTCAAACTAATGCATCTATTCTTGGACATACACAGATGACAATATATTCTTTGTACTTCATCTTAATGTATTTACCATATACAAAGTATGCAGTGATAAAACGAGATGTAGATCGTACAAAAAAAGGCATGTCCTTATCACCAAAATAGACATTCAAAGTTCAGTACCATCTATTAGGTTGCTACTTTGCTTAAAACCTTAAAGAGACAAATATCAGATAAAAAACCTTAGCCACAACAATCAAGCTTAAATTTAAAAATTTCAAGTGAGAATTTAGAAACAGAAATGGAATTTAGGAACTGCAAAGTTTGAACAAGAATTTGGTAACTGTAGAGATGAAACTTACTTTATTGAATGGCCGCAAAAACATAGGTCTTGTTTCATCACTTAGAAATGTTTTTCAGTAATCCAGACAAAGAACCACAGTGTGTTGATTTGTACTCGCACTGCTCACAACAAGATTGAAGTGACTGAATAACTCTCAAACACCTGGAAAAAAGCAAGCATGAATAACTCTCCCACATAAATGTAAAATGTCACATATCTTATCAACTTTCATATTCAAAGTATTTCTTTAATCATGCAAAGACTAATCAATTTCAGCCAACAAAAATAGTAGCAACAGATAAACATTTGACATATCGTAACACTGTAATGCTCATAAGTCGAGAGAGTCATCTAGGTCTATGGTCGTTAACCGTATTACTTGTAATGGAGGGCAACAAAGTACAGGTATTCTGGCTGTGTATATCCCTTGTGGATATAGAGGCCGGATTTTATATCCTTTATCTAAAAAAAAGTACAGGTATTCATCTCTGGAATTGTGGCAAGCATAAATACACTCTCAAGTTCTAATGCATTATACAGGTACATGGTGAAGACTGAAGACAATAATGAAAGAAACCTCACTCATAATCAAAATGTATACGGGAGAAATTATGTTAAATTGACAATCATGTATTCTGGGCACAAATCAATCAACATCATGCGTTATATGCATATAAAAATATACCAGAGGAGAGAAACTGACTAGCTTATCATTATTTTACCATCCAACCTACGCTAACAGTTCCTTGATAATAGCTTGATGCTAGTAGTACTGAAGGACAACCAACGGCTAATTCTGATAGATAACTCCGGCATATTCAGTCCAACAAATTGTATTTTGGAATTCACGTGCCCCCCTAGACAGGAGAAAATGCCCCAATTCATGCTTCAATAGCTTACTGATTAAAACTAAAGGGCTAGCCCATCCTGGCTGTGAAATGGACTACTGATTCCCTCTTGTTGCTGAAGGCAAATGATGACATGCTGGCTATTCAGAAATAATACTTGGTTTCTCATCATTTATCCCCCCATTTTCTCCTTATGATCAATAATAGCCGATGAAATCGCAACAATTGCATATAATTGGCAGTGCAGGTACTGTTTTCTTGAAATCGACATACATTGGTACATACTATCCACTCAACTAAACTTACCGCAACAGCCAACAAGCTACCTACTCAAGCAGCTTGCCTCAGAAAAACATGAAGCAAGCGACATCTTGCTGCCATGACCATCCATGAGAAATTAACTCAATCTCCCCAAAAATACAAAGGCCAATTTTCGCATGCCTTCGACGCCACAACCACGCATAGCTGGTAATAACAACGGTGTCACCATCAATCAATCCCTCCTAACCTGATACAGGCCGAAGCTGCCAAATCCGTCATAGCATGACGTCCCGATGGGTCCTCATTCCTAGGTCCAACCAAACCAATGGTTCTCTAGGCCTCATCAACCAATGGTTCCCCAACCCCCTACTCCCTCTTAAAAATCTCGAGCAAGAAATCAAGAACCATCCATAAATTCCCGAAGCAATTAGAATAGAGAGGTTGAGACTGGAGATGGGGGGTGCCGTACTTCTTGGAATCGAACATGTTCTTGGAGAGGCAGGCCTGGATGTCGCACGCCTCCTTCTTGCACGGCTCCTTGCTCGGCTGCGCCATCTCCTCCTCCTCTTCCTGCTGCTGCCGCTGCTCGGATCGAAGCTAGAGATGGTGTTGGGTTTTGACACGCTCCGTGCGAATAAAAGAAGAACGCTAATGGCGGTGGGGTTTCCGCTTTCTAGAAGAAGAGTTTATTGTAGCATATGGGCCTAGACGGGCCATGATCCTTCTAGGCCCATGATCCTTCTAGCGTCATATTGGACATCTCGGCCCTAGCTTGCACAGAGAAGATGACGAAAAGAGGCCGGGAAGAAGAATCTGGCAGAGGAACTTGTGGTTTTCCGGCTTCTGAATCAGATAATTTTTCTCCTCTAAGAAAAAGAATAGATGGCTAATTTTTCTTCCTCTCAGAAAGAAATAGATAATTCTCTCTCCTTTTCTTCTCCATTTTGTGAACCCCATTGATCACTCACCAGACAAAGAAACAGAGAGCAGAAAGGCAGAACAGGGGAGCTAGAGGGGATAGACATCCCCGAAGGCGAAGCTTAGCAGCAGCAAGTGATGGGGCGGCTATGGATACCATCCCTTCCAATTCTTGGAGGTGGGTAAACCCACCCTGCTCTTCACTAGATCACTTGCCAGTTCATCTTTTCTTGCGCTATCATGTAATCTTTTGTAGTTGTGTTGATGCCACCCGTGCCTACCATCTGCTTGTGGAAATGCCAAGGAATCTTTTTCCCCCCTTGCTTGAGCAGTCCGGCTATACCACTTAATAAGTGATGATAAGTTTGATTTATATGACTGTCTGGTAGGCATAGGCTGCCGTCGTTTACTATCCGGATTGTTCAGGCAAGTTATATTGCCACTATGGAGTGAAAACTTGTGGCTGAAATCACAGTGCATATTTACATGGAAGTTGCATAATTGCATTTGGCTGTGTTTTGTGGCTTTGCCATTCATGATTTGTTTGCTGGTTGGCAACTTGTCAGTTGGCATATCAGTGGCTTAGATGATTTGTTCATGTGCTCATGTTATTCTGCATTGCAGTTGGGCTATGATGTTCATGACCTTTTGGGTAAAGCTTGGTAGAGTAGAAGAAACAGTCTGATATGTGGGATTTCTTACATAGGCTAGTGTTTACTGACACAGTGATTCATGTTATGTCGTTGGCTGCCATGGTAATGGTGTGGCGTTTTGGTTTTATTTTCTATTTCCATAATGGCTAACATTTTAACTTATATTTACATAAGAATGTGTCTAGTCATCTTATAAATTGGGCCACTTTGAGGAGGGATTATGGCCTTCTCATTTTTTCTCTTGTATCAGGAGATAATAATTCTTGTTCCAATTTGCCAAAGTTTAGTCTTTATTATTTTTGATTCTTTGGTTATTGATTTATCTAGTTAATTTTCTATTAATAAATGTAACGGTAATAATTGGTGTAATATTATATAGGAAACTGTTTCTTTTTTCAGGGAAGATGCTGCCTTTGCTCACACACTACCGTGTCTTTGGAAGTCATCATTCCTTAACATTGAGGAGCACCTTACAAACCGCTAGAAGAAAACACAGCCAAAACGGGAGTTGGATTGCACAGTGCTCAGCAAGTGATGATCAAACTTCTGTTTCAGACATAAATGGTGCCCAAAAGGATTTACCTTTGCCTGATAGTTTGCTTTGTGATGCTCGTATTCTCTATTGTGCATCTCCTGCTTTGGGTCATAACAAGGTAAGCTATATAAGGTTCTGTTTTAAAGAAGCTTTCAAATTCAGTACTGATACAAAAAAGCAGGCCCCGTTCCAAACAGCTGTGGCTTGTGGTTTTTGGCTTTTGGTTGAAATGACACTATAGCGGCTGCAAGAAATTGCGGCTGAAACTAGGGGTGTCAATTCGACTTTTGGCTTTTTGCTGAGCTGAATTAAAAGCGTTGTATTTGGCATTTTAGCAAGTGGTAGTAAGAGAAACCATTGAATTACATTGGTTCAAACTTGACATATAAATTAGATTACAAACATTGCTGGTGACACGTGGACATTTGTATTGTACAGTCTACAATAATTGAAATTGCATAGGTGGATTGAGCTCTTAATAACTAATATCGTGACAATCATATTACAAGCTTACAGTATTTGTTTAATTAGAACCATCCTTTTCACTCTTACTGTATATGTACGTCTGTGTGCACAAAATACAAGTCTTGAGAAAAGAAAGGTGTGCAATATAGTCATGGTGCATTAAGTTTCCTCATCTAATTTATATCATAAATATATCATTGTTTGGTGTTCAGGAAGCACATCCAGAATCTAACAAAAGAGTGCCCGCAATAGTTGATGCTCTTGAGAAATTGGAGCTTAGTCCCAAGGTATGTAAAGCAAAACTAACTTCCTCTTTCGTACTTGTTGGAATGTCCAGTTCTCTTCGTGTCTTACTGCCCATTAACCTCTTTTTCTGGATGCATATCCAGTTGAAAATCACATATTCTATTCTAAAAGCCTGAAACTAGAAAATGCATATACATATAGTATATTCTTGCTATTGTTGCTGTTTCTTTTGTGCTGGTAATCAACTGCTGAGGACATTGTCTTAGCTTTTTCTCAGAAAAAAAAGGAGGACATTGTCTTAGCTCACTTGCAACAACTAATTTATGTTTTTCTTCAATTAAACTTTGGGTAGTTCTGGCTGATATGATCGATATTGCATCTTGATGAAAAATCGGTGAGTTTCAATGTGGGATCTTGTACTTCGGTAACATCTTATTTGTTTTGTGTTCAGCATCGTGGTTCACAGGTCATTGAAATTCAAAATTTCCACCCTGCTTCACTAGATGATGTTGCACGAGTTCATTCGAGGTCTTATATCACTGGACTCGAAAAGGTACTATCATCAAGCAGCTTTGTTGTATTTGTATTTTTCAGGGAAAAGAGAAGAATGTGAAAACGTTGCTTCTCGGCATTGCCTTTTTCTAACTAACTAAAAGGACTAATTTTTTTCGAGAAAACTATTGTTTACATAATATGTGGCTTTTTTTTATTTGGAGAGGTCATGGTCGCAGGCTATGAGTAGGGCTTCAGATGAAGGTTTGATATTCATTGAAGGAACTGGACCAACATATGCTACAGGCACTGTAATGCTCTTTCTTGCTTTTCCCATTCTTTTTGTTAAATGGTGACATTCTTACGTGACCCTACTATTTCACAAATTTATAGATTATGACTAATTAATATACAATTCTTTTTATATTAAATCAAGGCCAAATTTGTCAGGCCTTCAGAAAAATGGCAAAACTGTACTTGTGTCCTACACTCCTACTGTTATCAAGATATATCAGATATTTCTTAGTTCACACACTTCATGAGATGTATGAGCTTGTGATTAGTCTAAGTAACTCATTATTTTTTAATGTTAGAAACAACTACAGAGCTTCTCATCCATAAATATAACACCTAATAACTTGGAGGTATTCTAACACCTTTATATTAAGTTCAAAGTTAAACTAGGGCAAACTGTTTGTCATGAACCGGGGTAAACACCACCAAGAAGATGGCCGGATGGCGTCGACGTAGAGGGGGAGAAGGATTTATACGAGGAAGACTTTGATATTTCTCTGATTGATCTCAATAGCATGCGGTAGCCCTCTTTATATAGATGGGCTCCCCCTAACAGATAGAATCTAATTCCAATCCTATCTCTAATAACATAGACGGCGGCCAAGGTTGCAATTCCACGTCAAAGAAGTGTAGCGCTTTCGGCTGTACGATGCCTGCAAAAGAAGTTTTTTTGTTTATTTTTTTATTATTGTTTTTTTAATTTTTTTTTGGAATTTTTTGATTTTTTTGCCTTTACTAATCAACCGGTTGGTTAAAAGCCGACCGAGCCCCACCCGACCAGCACACCTCACAAGCCCAAAAGACTCGGTCGGTGGTGACTGAAGGTGCGGCGGCTGGAGGAGCGTCGGCTGGTGCGGGCCGGCAGCGGCGGCGGCGGCGCGCGGGCAGAGGTGGCCCGGGCGAAGGCAGCAGCGCAGACAGAGACGGCCCAGGCGACGGCGGCGGCACGGGTGGGGACAGCCCGGGCGACGGCGGTGGCGCAGGAGGAGACAGCGGCGCGGCTTCGAGCGCCCTGGGGCCTCGCGGCGGCGACGGCGACCCGAGCGGTGGCGGCCTGCGGAGCGGCAGCGGTCCGAATGGCGGCGGCCGACGCAGAGAGTGGACGGCATGGCTTCGGGCGCAGAGGGAGGCCTCGCGGCGTCCGCGGCCTCCGACGTCAGTGCCAGATCCAGTGCAGGCGGAGCAAGAGCGCGCCCGGTCGGCGCCGCTGGTGAGGGCGGCCTGCGCGAGGAGGCGGGGGCTGCGGCCGACGACGGAAGGTCGCCGGCGGTGGCGGCCGACGCCGGGCAACGGCGGGTGTGGCGCTGGACGGAAGGTTGCCGACAGCGACGTGCAGTAGATGACAACCAGCGACCGAGGACGGTGGCGCCGACGGCGACGGCTGCAAACCCTAAACTGCCTGTTTGACCGCCGTTTTCCTCCCGATCTGACCGCCCTTCTCCTTCTAGTCTGACCGCCGAGTCTTCTCCATCGGCAGAGGCGAGGGACCAGCCGTCGGGGGAGAAGGGGAGGTTGGCGCCCCTGCCGTAGCCGGTGATCTCAGCGACGGGGGCAAGGTCAACCTCGTCCTCCTCGTCGTTAGAGGGAGGCAAGTCGACGGGGGCGAGGTCAGCCTCGTCCTCCTCGTCGCTAACAGCCGGCAGATCGATATCTGCCGTCTCCTTTGCTCTGCGAGCAGCCTCTTGCTGCGCCTTCTCCCGCTCCTTCCAAATCTTTTCCAAGAGGGCATGCATGTTGAGGAAGGTGTCCCCCGTCCCTTTGCTGAAGCTGCTGCTGGCCATCTCAATAGCACTAGCTTTTATTATGGCCAATGACTCGGCAACAGGACGAGTTGCAGAAACCATGGTAGCAGAAGTCGTGGGAAGGGATCGACTGCTCTGATACCAAGTTGTCATGAATCGGGGTAAACACCACCAAGAAAATGGCCGGATGGCATTGGCGTAGAGGGGGAGAGAGATTTAGACGAGAAAAACTTTGATATTTCTCTGATTGATCTCAATAGCATGCGGTAGCCCTCTTTATATAGATGGGCTCCCCTAACAGATAGAGTCTAATTCCAATCCTATCTCTAATTCTATAGAAACTCATCTCATATATCTAATTATATCTCTAACAAGGGAAACTAATCTCTAACTCAAATAGAATCTAATCTCTAATTTCTAATAATAAACCGACTAGGCCTTGGGCCCAAGGCCCACACCCCTGACACTGTTGCTCAAATGAAGAAATATATAAAGCTATTAACTTCTTACTTATGATAAGAAGTTGGATATGTGTTTCTTAATAACAACATGACTTCTTATGGTATTGTTTCTTGAGCTAATACTCAAGGATACTTCCATACTTTACTCCCCTTTATTGATATTGTCTACAATTAGAATCAGCAAATTTCACATACTGGCCTTTTAAGTAGTTTCATTTTGTTTATGTAGACTTTCCGAGAATCACTTCTTTCAGCTGGTGCCGGAATTACATTGGTTGATTCCGTGGTAATTCATTTTCTCTCAGCTGATTTTCTTGGTGGTTTTTGGCATGTTTGTTATGTTATGATTCAGTAAATTTTCCTTTGCAGTGCTCGTTTCCCGAGAAATGTAACATGTTTTCCTAGGTTTCAGCATCAAAGTTGGGCCCAAATCCACCGCTGGGATTTGCCCTAGTAAGGCCACCAGGACATCATGCTGTTCCTGAAGGCCCTATGGGCTTTTGTGTCTTTGGGAACATTGCAGTGGCAGCTCGGTACGCTCAGCATCAACATGGATTAAAGCGGGTCATGATAATAGATTTCGATGTTCACCATGGCAATGGCACATGCGATGCCTTTTATGACGATCCAGACATCTTCTTCCTCTCAACTCATCAGGTTTGTTACCCCCATCATATTTAGGGAACCTTCCTTGCAAATTAGGTGCTGGGCTTATTTTACCATGACAATCATTCTGGACTTTTAGTTATACCATCGCAATCATTCTTTTCTGGACCTGGTGTGTGTAGCATGGAAGCTATCCTGGGACTGGTAAGATCAACCAAGTTGGTCAGGGCAATGGCGAAGGCACCACTCTCAACCTGCCACTACCTGGTGGCTCAGGTGATTACGCGATGAGACGTGCATTTGATGAGGTCATTGCTCCGTCGGCGCAGCGCTTCAAGCCCGATATCATCCTCGTTTCAGCCGGGTAAGAAACCTGCGTTCTTCAGAACAGAAACATACTAAAAATACACGGGAGCTTCTGAATCTTGATGATGCTAACCAAGCTGAACGGATTCATCTTTTTGCAGGTTCGACGCGCACGCGCTGGACCCTCTCGCCAGCCTGCAGTTCACGACGGGCACGTTCTACATGCTGGCGTCGAGCATCAAGCAGCTGGCGGCGGAGCTCTGCGGCGGCCGCTGCGTGTTCTTCCTGGAAGGCGGGTACAACCTGCAGTCGCTCTCCAGCTCCGTCGCGGACAGCTTCCGCGCGTTCCTCGGCGAGCCCAGCCTCGCCGCGCAGTTCGACGACCCGGCGATGCTGTACGAGGAGCCGACGCGGAAGATCAAGGAGGCGATCGAGAATGCCAGGCACATCCACTCGCTCTAGGCGCCAAAGATGAACTCAAGAAAGAAAGATCATGTGCTGCGTTTGCGGTGGCAGTGTACATAGTTGAATAGTTGGATGGGGCTGTTGGTCATTTTACACTTGTGGTTAGTTATGTTGTCAAATATCCATCCTATCACGAGCATACCAATGCTAGTTCTGTACATTACGCTTGTGTATATAATGTATGTATTATGGAATCTACAGATCAAATATAGAATAGTGCAAGTACAAAATAAATTGAACACTAAAGATAAGAAAGAAGCTTCTTTCTTTATCGCTTTCTCTTTCTAAGTGCAAGTACAATAATTGGAACCTCTTATTTATAGAATAAGTGGTGAGGTGTCCACCATAGGCCAAGCCCTTTGGCATAGGTCTAGATTTTTCAACACTCCCCCTTGAGCATTTATCCAATATGTTCATACCTCATTAAAACTCCATAAAAACCTAGTGGAAAAAATTTAGAGAAAAAAAATACACGATACATGTTATGTTGTGTTGCACGAATTGCCTTATTAAAAATCTTGGCCGAGAAACTTCAGGAAAACTCAGCAAGGGAAAAGAGTATAATTCACCCTATTTCATTTAATTTATAGGATGTATTCTTTTAGATACTCGGTCTTTGTGATTAAGTTTTAATAGTGAACTCGAGAAGAGTCCCCACTGAGTTCTGCACTTCTCTAGATCTTATTATTCCAATTCCACGAATACACTTTTCAAAGTTAGATGCTGGAAGTAACTTAGTGAATAAATCTATAATATTTTCACACGACTTAGTATACAGTACCTTAATTTCGTCCATCTTTTACAATTCATGAGCATAGAAGAATTGAGGTTGACATACTTTGTGAGATGACTCTTCACGTAACCCGTCTGCACTTGTACAACACAAAACGGTATTATCTTGAGCTTGCAGATGTTCAATCTATATGATTGCTAGATGTGGTAAATCATCCATTGAAGCCAAACATATTCTCGTGTGACTTCATACAGTGCTATGATTTTCGAGTGATTTGTCGAAGTCGATACAAGACTTTGCTTAGACGATTTCTATGAAATTGCAGTTCCACCATACATAAATACATAACTTGTTTGTGACTTGGCTATATGCAGGTCTGACAGGTACTCAACATCTGCATAGCCAGTCATATTTAGGTTTTGGTTCTTTTTGTAGAATAGTCCAAGATGTTTACTTCCTTGGAAGTATTGGAAGATGTCCTTTATTTCCTATCAATGCCTTTTGATAGGATCTGCACTATACCTTGCTAATAGGTTTACGACAAATGCAATGTCCGGTCTAGTACAATTTGCTAAATACATAAGTGCTCCTATTGCACTTAAGTACGAGAATTCTAGTCTCGGGACTTCCTCCACTCTTCTCTAGGTCGGTATGGATCCTTGTCTTATTGTAAGGATCTCCCGATCATCGGTACTTTCGATGGGTACACCTTTTCAAAGCCGAACCTTTCTAACACCTTTTGAGTGTATGCGGACTGATGTACTAATATCCCTTTAGGGATATGCTCAAGCTGCAAGCCTAGGTAATATTTGGTTTTATCCAAATCTTTCATTTCGAACTGCGACTTCAAGTAAGAGCTTGTCTCCTTTATATCTTCCAGGGTTTCAATGATATTCAGATCATCTACCTATACTGAGATTATACAAAATTCATTCTGGGATTGTCGTATAAATACACAGAGACGATCCGCATTGTTTGTTAGCCTTTCTTACATAGAAAGTCGCTTAAGTGATTATACCACATGCTTAAGTTTGTACAGTAATTTCCTGAGTTTCACACTGTACATATTTCTATTTGCCCTGTCTTGATTCAGGACAAGGATAGCTTCAGATACATTCATATAAATATCTGAATCCAAGTTTCCATAAAGATATGCCGCTACTACATCCATTAACTTCATTTCTAAATCTAAGTTCACTGCCATCGAGATTAAATATCCAAAGGTAATATCACTTATGACAAGGGAATAGCATTCTTCACAATCAACTCCTGGTCATTGAGTGAAACCTTGTGCAACAAGCCTTACTTTATATCTTACAACTTTATTTTTCTCGTTTCTCTTTTTGAACAAATACCCACTTATGCTCTACAGGGTGCATATGGGGAGACGTGCGGCTTACAGATTCAAATACCTCTCTTTTATACAGATACAATAATTTAGTTTCTATTGCCTTTTTTCAATCCTCCCAATATGATCTTTTCTTACATTCAGCGAGCGTTGCAGGCTCTGAATTAAGATTGATGATTGTGGCAATTTTCTTTGCAAAATAAATATCAACATTGACTATAATCCTATTTATAGATTCTCCCATGTGCACATAGTTTATAGCTATTTTATTTTGGGTTGAATCTTCTAGTATTTGTACTTGCTCACAGCTTCTTTCAGTTGCAGGGGCAAGTCCCTTTAGTTTTTCAGTTTCGGTGTATGCGCACACATCTATGCTGGTTTCTCCCTCCATGGGAATGTTCAAGTCCGGTATGCCTCTTCTTGAAGGTATTATACCAGTGCCAGGTCTCAACTGACTCCCCTTTTGGTTCTAGGGAATTTTGGTGATTGGCTGTGTCAATTCTTCTTATCCTTTTTCACCAAGCGCCCCCGATTACTTGGGATTTGAGGGGCCGGAGCTCTTGTCCTTTTATTTTGAGGCATCTAGATGGGATTAGGGATACCTTTCATTTTCTTTGGTATTTCAAACCTCTCTGGTGCATTGTGTGTAGGCACATGCGACTTGGTTACGCTTTTTAAATCACTAAAGTGGTTAGGCAGTTGATTTGCTAATACCTGCAAATCAATGATCTTCTGGACTTCTCTATTTTCTTCACTAGTGCGCGGGTCATGTGCATGGATTCCCGTGGCTTGCCACATAATTTCTCAACATTTTTCATCAAGGGGTTGATTTCCTCCCTCTAATATCGGAAAACTATCCTCATCAAATATACTATCAGCGAAACGGACGATGTGCAAATCTCCTGTCATGGGGTCCAAATACTTGATTGTGGATGTTGTCTCATAACGCTCATATATCCCAGACTTTCGGATGGGGCCCATTGTAGTACGTTGTGGTGGAGGTATAGGTACATAAACTTTGCAACTAAATCTACGGAGATGAGAAATTTTTGGTGCTGACTCTTGCGCTAATTGCATAGGTGAATGGATGTTATATGCCGATGGTCTAAAGTTGATAAAAGTTGCTGAATGTAGGACTATATGTCCCCAATATGTAGTTGGTAAATTACAATTCTGCAAAAGTGATCGGGCAATAAATTTAATTCTCTTAATTAATGCTTATGCTAATCCATTCTGGGTGTGGACATGCGGTACATAATGCTCAACTTTAATTCCAATGCAATAATCATCAAATGCCTTTGAAGTAAATTCTCTAGCGTTGTCCATTCTAATAGACTTTATATGATGATCAGATAAATTATTTTTAATTTGAATTATCTACGAAATCAGCTTTGCAAAAGCATGATTTCTCGTATATAGTAAACATGCGTGCGACCATTTCGAGGAAGCATCGATGAGCACCATAAAATATTTAATGGCCCTGATAATGGTTGTATAGGACCGCAAATGTCTCCTTGGATGCGTTCTAGGAATACAGGGACTTCATCCTTCACTTTCAGAGCAGAAGGTCTAGTAATTAATTTACCGGTAGCACATGCGGCGCACACAAAATCTTCTTGATTCGAAAAATTCTTTATATCGATATTATGTCCTTGTGAATTATTAATTATGTTTCTTATCATCCGAAGTCCTGTGTGGCCTAATCTATCATGCCAGAGATAGAAGAGTTCAGAGCTTCTAAATATTATTTTCAGGGCAGTATAGGCTGCGAGTGCCTTAATATTAGTGTAGTATACCCCTGTAACATCCCAAAAATTCGATTTCTGAAAAATTTAATTTCAAATTAATTACTTTAAAGTATTTGAGTTTTATTTGGATTTGCCCTGAATTTCTGTTTTTGAAAAAGCTAGATTTGAAAAGTATTTTAAGAAAAACCTAAAAATATTATTAAATAAAAAGATATTTTGAATTTCTATAAAAATCCTAATTCAAATTAATTATTTGGAGTTATTTGGCTTTTATTTGGTTTCCTGGATTTTCTGGAGTTTAAAACCTATTTTTGAAAATAAAAAGTATTTCAAGTATGAAAATTAAATACCAACATTAGTTGGAAGTATTTTTATTAAGTCCAAAACTTATCCAGGAACTTCTGTGAATTTTTCTGGAATTGTTGGAATTTATTTCATATTTTTCTGAGCTTAAATGAATTTTCTGGGCTTTTCTAAAAATCCTAAATCAAAATTTAAAATCCCCTCCCTCCTCCCCTGGCCGCCACGTGGACGGCCGGATTCCACCCACGCCGCCGCCCGGATCCCGCCTCCCCCTCCTCCCCGGTTGCCACCTGGCCGACCCAGATCAGCCGCACCCGCGCGCGCCCAGCCCATCTGCCGTCCGCCTGGCCCCTCTCCCGGCCGCCCGATCTCCCCTAGGCCACGCGGCCACATCAGAGCCACCCGTGCCCCGCTCCTCTCTCTCCTCACCCCGGCCCACCTGTCGGCGCGCCTCCCCTCCGCCTCCGTCTCTCTGCCCGCGGGCCCCGCCCGTCAGCGCCTCCTCCCTCTCCCGCTGCCGCCCGGGCCCGCCTGTCAGCCTCCCGCTCTTCTTCCCCGCGCCCTTCTTCCTCCTCCTGCCCGGCCGCGCGTTCCCCGCCGCCATCTCCGCCGCCCCTCGCCAGCTCGGTTTCTTTCCTTTTTCTGCCGCCCGTGCGACCCGCGCCTTTCCTTCTTCTTCCTCCCCCTGATTCCCTTCCTTCTACGGCACCCCTTTCCTTCGTTCCCCTCCCTTTCCTTTCCGCCACCCGCCATCTCCGGCGAGGAATCCCCGCCAGCTCCCCCAATCCCCGCACCCTTCTTTCCTTCCGCGCCCCCCTTTCCTTCTTCCCCCCTCTTTCCTTTCCTCCGCCGCCATCTCCGGCGAGAAATACGCGCCGCCCCGCTCCCCCTCCGCCCTATAAAAGGTCCCCCCCGGCTCCTTCACAACCCGCCCCACCTCCCTCTGCCCTCGTCTCCCTCTCCCCGGTGCCCGAGCAGCCCCGCACCGAGCTCATCCCGTGCGCGCGCCGGCGAGCTCCTACGGCGAGAAATCGCCGTTGCTCCGATCGCCCTCGAGCCCCGCCGACGCTACCCCGAGCTTCGCCGCGCCCGTGCGCACCTCGGCCACCCTTCAGCCGTCCCTCCCCGCCGCCGGAAAGCCATCGCCGCCGTAGCCCGTGCGCACCTCGGTAACCGCCGCCCCTACCGCTGTGTTCCCCGTGCGCCCCTCTCCCCGTTCCCCGCCTCGCCGCCGGCAGCCGGTCGCCGGAGCTCCGGCGGGCGTGCCGTCCCCGAGCGCCTCTCCGGCCGGTCGGCCACGTCAGCCGCCGGGCCCACGTGCCTGCCACCTGGTGCCCCGTCAGCGCCACGGCTTGGCCACCTCGGCGCCTCCCTGCCCCGTCAGCGCCTCACCCCCACCCTGCCACCTCAGCGTCTCCCCTCGGCCGTGGACCCGGTCTATAGACCTCGGGCCCACATGTCAGTCCCCTGCCCGAGAATCCCTCAGGGCTGACGTCGTTGCTGACGTCATAAGCCCGATTTTCCAGTATAAAAACAATTCGGCCGAAAAAGGAAATTCAGTGCTGACGCAATAATCCAAATTTCCTTTAGAAAAATAATTCCAGAAAATCAATCTTTTTCATTTTCTCTGAATTTAAACTTCCCGAAGCCCGTTCTCCTTCATCGTAACTCCGTTTGAGCCCATTCAAATTTTTAAATTCATCAAAAATTCCAAACTATCCATTTCTTCCATCCTTTCAAATATTTGAAATTTATGTGATATTTCAAATATTTAAATTTCAAATTCCAATGCCTAGTTTAATTTCAAAGCCTCAAGTTCCATTCCAAATTTTCTGTGCACTTTCAAAATTCAAATTCAAATCTTGCAAAGTCTCCATAAAATCCATTCTATTTTCCTTGGTCCAAATATTGTCTCAGTAATTTCTTTTCCCAACCGATCTTCCAGATATTCGTTCTCCCTCGTGTGAACCCCAAATCCGCCGAACCTTTCTCCTAAATTCGTCTAAAATCATAATCTATCCAAGTATGGCCTGTATTTGAATTTTTGAGTTTATTTGAGTTTTTGTTTGTATTTATTCGTTTTGTTGCTTCGTCTTTTCTCGCGTAGATTCCAACGTTGTCGACGATCTCTCCACTTCGCAATAGGAAGACTCAGAGAACCTGCAAGAAGGCAAGTCTCGTTTGATCATCTCGAACCTATGATTTTGAAATGTTTTAAATATTTTAAATTATGTGCATTGCTATTTACATACAAGATTAGTTCAAATATTAAGGTATTAGTTACCCCAATTTTGTTATGCCCTCAGTTGAAATTGAATGCCATGTACCCTTGTCTCCTTAGGATTTCCTTTGGCTCTTTAATGAGATTATTACATTTAGTTGTGAATATTAGAATGGTAGTACAATGCTTAGCCATGCTATTGAATACCTCATAAATCTTGCAAATGGGAAATTATGAATTACTGTAATACCCTTGTTTCTAAAGTCTAGTGGTGATTGGAGTTGCCACTAATCCTTTAAAATAAAATAAAATTTGGAAATTGGTTTAGATTAGGGTGGATGGTTGGTTTGGATTGGTGTAGGAAGCACGAGATCTTGTAAAGTGTATGTTCCACCCTAGTCAACTAAGGACCGACGCTTGTGTTTGTCCAGACTGAGCATTAACCATACAACCACAAGTCTATATGGGTACGACCTAGCTGACTAACTTATGATAGTCTAGTTTAGGTGCCACCAGTGGAAAGTGGATGCCAGGGATGGACTGGTTATTCACAGTGAGGGACAGAGATTTACTGTACTCATATGGCGCAAGAGGGGGCTTCGGTTCGGGCAGTTAGCCTACCTGCGGTGAAACCTCAGCGGGTGGTATCTAGCTAGATTAGAGTAAGGTAAAGGCTTTGTGATATTTTATCTGGGTCTCATGCCAAAGGAAGCGTGTTGACTTTTAGGATAATATATCTCTTGTGGGTAAAGTTGTACAACCTCTGCAGAGTGTAAAACTATTCGAATAGCCGTGCCCACGGTCAAGGGCGGGCAAGGAATGCTTTCACATGGTAGATTTCTGGTTTTGGTTTTAAAATCAAAGTTTTGTATTCCGAGAGTGGAGGGAACTCTTGGAAGGGAATCCTGGCAGTTGGAGCCAGAGAGGGTGGATGTAACCCGCAGTAAGTAACTTGATCAAATTGGTTGGCTAGTGTTGGTGGTTGGAACCTTCACTAGAAAATTAATGATAGTTTCTGCTAAAACAATTACTTTATTAAATTGATGCCTTCGAAAATAATTAGAAGTAATTAAAGGAAAATGTTGCTTTGTGCAAAAGAACCATATATCCTTCCTTTGTCAAGCCTTGCATCTATTGCATTTTTCCCAAGACTTGCGGAGTACTTTATGTACTCACATGCTACACTCAAACATAAAAAGCAGACGAATACGAAGCTCAAGAAGGAGACTACGACTACTTCGCTGGTGGCTTCGACGAAGGATTCCCGGAGTACTAGGTCGCGCTTCCCCAGTCAATTGCCTGTGGCGTATTGATGGGTCTTCACCGAGTTTATCTTTTACTTCCGCTGTGTTTCGTGTGTGCGAGGTCTTGAAACCTCAATTGTAATAATGAGACCTTTCGGTCTGTACTCTTTAATATTGTAATAAAGCGTTGCTGGTTATGTATTCATTTCTGTTTAACTGTGTGCACTAGCTTTGATCTGGGACTAGTGCAGTAATACACAGAGGGTCCGGGTTTGGAAATCCGGGGTCCCGACAACCCCAGTCTCAAATGAAGAAAGTTTTTCTAATACCCTTTTCTTATTTGCTTCACGCTTTGTAATGAGCAGGTATTGTTTACCATACTCTTCTTCAGTTTCAATATGAAAACTGTTGGCGCGAATATTCTTGAAATTTGGAAGAGTTCTAGTCGATTTTGGGTACAATAAAACTTCTTGAATGATCAAAGTTGTGCCCATTGGGAGTATAATTGTGGCTTTCCATGAGCCTATTATACAAGCATCGCTACGGGTGGTTGTTGTAAGGTTACTAACATTCTTGCTAATTGACTAAAAGAATTTTGTCTCTCTCAAGATGGCATTCTTCGCTCTGCCGCTGTCAGCTAAGCACGCTTCCTCCATAGGGCGCCGCACGCGTTCTAATATAAAGTAATTTATTAATATGTAGTAGGAGACAATCAACACATAAATAAAATACTTTAAATATCAGAACATATCATGACATTATTCAGTAGATAAATGAATTAATTAATTAATATCATCCAACTATCATGAGAAAATTGTTTGAGTATCATCAATGCAAAGTCTAACTTATTCCTTCCACACATGAAATAAATGATAATTAAAGTCTAAATACATTCTATGTATTTGACTGAATCTGCTAAGAAACCAGAGACTTCAGCCACTATCTTCTCAGGGGTGAGATGTTCTTCCTAGGAAATCATGGCGGCGGCAGCTGCAATGTCAAGAGAGGGTGCTGCTATAGGAATGGAGTCAATCTCCATTGATGCAGGCAGCTGCTGAGAACTCTCCCACTCGACCAAAGCAAAGTGGGTTTTATACTACCCTTTTGCCACTCTTCTTCTTTTTGGCCTAGAAGGCATCGACGACGTGCTACGACTTTTTACAGATCTACGGTGCCCCCATTTGCCATACTTGTAGCAGGTTTGATCTTGTTGACCATAGGGCATATCGTCCTGCTTTGGTTTAATGGCCTTATTGTCCTGCGGAGCACGTGGTTTGCCTTTTTGGGCTGTGGCCTTGCCCTTCCTTTCTCTTTTCTTCATTATAGGCTTCGCACCTTGTAGCTGCCAGCGTTGGCCTCACGGCGAGCAGAGCTCCCAGGTGGTTGTGTAACAAAATTCTTGTGGAGAACTTCATCCTGAGCCTTTGCAACCTACATAATATCAATTAATTTAGCATACTTCTTGTAGTCGTCTTGACGATAGTTGCACGCAGACTGCACTACACTAGGGTGGAAGGTGGAGAGGATCTTCTCAATCTTCTACTCATCTGTGATCTGCCTGCCACAAAGTTGAATATTGGTACAAATTCTGTGCAGAGCAGAGTTGTACTCCCCAATTGTCTTGAAATCAGTAAATCTGATTCGGATCTATTTCTGCTCTGCTTGAGGAAAAATGTGCACTTTAGCTTCTCAAACCGCTTCTTGAGTACTGTCCATAATGCTAGTGTGCTCTTTTCTGCCATGTACTCATTCTTGAGAGTGAGACAAAGGTGGTGCTTGAGGAAAGGAAGTGCCTGATTATTTTTCTCAGGTGTGGGTTTAGCATCCTACGGTGCACCAATACCAATAGCAGTGCGGAGCTTCTTGGCTCCAATACGATCTTGACATTAGAAGCCCAAGTCAAGTAGTTTTGCCCATGCTAGGTTAGCTCCTTCAAATCCTGGTTTATAATGCTTGTCATCTACATGTGCATAAAAGGAATATATAAATTTACTATAGGTAAAAATTGCATGGAATAAGTTGGATAATGGTACCAAGATTCTCGTAATGTTCCAGAAATTTTTATATGCATTTTCCATAATTTTACTGTTAATTTCAGTTATTAAAGGCAATATAAATAATTACGATTAATCAAAACATCTAATAAATATAGAAAACATAGAAAATAATAATAACAGTGCTAAACATGCTTCAAAAGCTAAAAACAATTCAAAATTTGAATTCCCGAGGCTCTTTTATGGTGGAATATGAATTTTCAGTGAATTCAGCAATTTTTGAGTGCTTATCCGCTAATTTTCAGTTCTGAGAAAATTTTCTACCCAATTTGCTGCTTTTTCACGAGCCTATTTGCAAAAATCGGGCATCGGCCCCTTTTTCTTCTTCTAGGCCTCCCCCTTATTTTTCATCTCCCCTGGCCCGTTCCAGCCCAAGCCCACTTTCGGCCGGCTCAAAAGGAGGGGAAGGGTAAGGTTTCCCTGCACTGTTCACGCACGCCAGCGGCGCATCTAGGCACGCGACGGCAGTGCATCTGGAATTGTGGTGGTGGTGTTTAGGCCAGCGGGGTGGCGGCTCGTATGGGGCATCGGCCTGGGCGACTGGGGCTTGTGCCGGAGCGATTATGCAGGCGATCAACGGCTCGTGCGCGACCGTGGAGGGGCCGGTGGTGCGGCCTCATGCGGGAGGTGCGGCTTCGACACGCATGGTGGGACGACAATGGAACGACGCACGGTGGCACGACCTCATGCGGGAGGCACGTCTTCGATGCGCGTAGTGGCACAGAGGCCAAACGACGCATGGTGGCACGACCTCATACGGGAGGTGCGGATTCGGCGCGCACGGTGGTTGAATGGCGTAGGATGGTGCAACCTCATGTGGGAGGCGTGGCTTTGGCACATACAGCGACGCGGTGGCTGAACAGTGCATGGTGGCGCGGCCTTCGGTGGGCACGGCAATGCGACGGCCGTGCGGCCATAGCCATGTGCAGGTGGCGCAACGGCCGTGCGGCGTGTCACGTGTGGGTGGCATGATCGCACAGTGGTGGCAGCCCGTGCGGGGGCCGGCGGTGATCTATTTTTTTTCAATTAATCTACAGTGCAATTAAAATATACTCTTTCATGTAATTTACTGATTGGCATTGTGCCAGCAACTTCAAGTCTGCTCGCGGTAGATTAGAGCGGATTTGTACCGTAGAAAATAATCTAGAAAGTAAATTTTGCGAAATTTCAAGTGATCTAGATATTGCAATTTAATCTACGAGCGCTTCGATGATTACCTTCGATCCACCAGAGCAATTCGTGCTGATAATGTGTTGAGCAACCGTCGCTGGCGAGTCCAGTCCGAGCGATTCCTCCTAGTCAAGAGAGATAGATCAACTACAGAATAATGCAAGTACAAAATAAAGAGAATAATGTATATCTTATCCATGTGAGCCCATGCTATGATTAATCAAGAAAGGCCATGCCGAAATTTTCTTAATTGAGCTATATTGTCACTAGTTCCTTGTATGTCTTAAGTCACTTGGCATCATATTAAAGCTTGAGTATTGTTTATTATCCTTAATATGCTTAGAAACCTTGTGATCCTATAGCATTTGATTCATTGCGAGTTACGCATGTGTTTTAACCATTTGCAGATTGAATTGGTTCTAGCCATCGCCTTGGAATGATTATATCTTAGTTTCATGCTTTGGCATACTATGTTATTTTAGATATTGACACTTTACTTGAATGTAGAATTTGTGAAAGGGGTAGTCCTATCTTGAGCCAATAACTTAGTTGATTTATCTAGGTATCCATGTCTCGGGACACGTGTTACATAGCATTATTGAAAACCGGTTAAAGATGTTTAATCATAAAAAAAAGCAAAAGAAGAAAAAATTGTGATGCAATGCGTGAGTGTGTGGAATAAGTGACTATGTCATATTGGTTCGGAAATGTGTTGAATAAGTGGCAAAGTTTTGCCCAAGTGAAGTGTGGGTGTGAATAAGCTGCAAAGTTTGCCCAAGGGTGTTAATAAGTGGCACAAGTGCCCAATGTGTGCTCCAAATTTACTAAAAATCAACAAAAATTAGGTACCATGGCTCAAGTGTGGGCTTTTTCATAAATATCATGCAAGTATTAGTCTCTTTGTCTCAAATAGCAAATGAATGCCTTAGCATGACCCTTTGATATGCTAATTCTTGATGTTATACCTAGTTCTGATGCCTTACAATTTTGGTTGGATTCATGTGATCACTTGAGTGTATTTCGACACTTGTGTGTAACTTGATTTGGTCAAATACTGTAGTTATCACTTTGGTATCTTTGCTTGAATATTCATTTTCATCTTGGATGGTCCTCAAAACACGAGTTAGATAATCTCATTTTACATTGTTGTATGCCTTTTTGACTTATTACATGCATTTAACTAGTCTTTACCTCATGATTACTTGTTGTCCGGGTTCGATAATATCATGCCATTTACTTGATGACAAGTTTACATTTAAAGCTTGGGGGGTATGACATGTGTTATTTTTACATATATTTACCCATCATTTTACCCTCATATTCTTCACATTTTGAGATCATTTATCATCATTTACACGCTTTTCTAAAATTAATTGTTCGAATTGGACCATTTTACATTTTTTTTGCAATTTTCCACAGGCCGACGCGATCGAGGTGCATAAACGACAAATCTAGACTTTTGGGACTGCTCCGTACAAATGTACGTGTCGTCATGAACGCGTAGGATCAAACCACGATGAAATTGGACTTCCAGAGGGCCAGAACAGAAGAAATTAAATTAGAGAAGGCCCTATTCGCAATTCCTAAAAACCTGGAGGGCTAAAACGCAAAATGGCCAAATCCCCCAACTCCTCAAAACCCTAGCCGCAATCTAGATTTCACCGAGCCTGACATTTCTTCTCGGGGGATTGGATCATATACCCTCCCCTTAGTTGGGAAATTCATGATTTACCCTCCCACCTCAATGACATGTGGGGTCATCATAAGTCACTGACGCGTGGGCCAGGAGGGTAAATCCTAAATTTCTATCTAAGGGAAGGGTATATGATGAATAAAACCTTTCTTCTCCCCTTCGCCCCCATGTGCTTCCCTCCTCCCTTCTCTAGCTTCGCCGGCGGCGAGGCTAGGTCGGCTCGCCATCACGCCGCCCCTTCCTCTTCTTCTCCATCGCCGCAGCCCCTTCACCTCTGTGCTTTCTTCCCCTACTGCGCCGCCATCCCGCCATCCACCGCACCGCCACTTCTCTTGCCCCACCTCGGCGCCGCCGCTCCTCGGCCACCATCGGCGAGCGCTGCCCCTCCAGATCACCAGCCGCCGCATCCTCCCTTCTTGTTTCCCTGGCCTCCCTTTGCTTCCTCCTCCTTCTACTCCTCCATCTCCTCCGTCGTGCCTTCCATCTACCGCCAGTTCACCGCATCGGCCACCTCTTCTCCGACGTGTGCCCTCTGCCGGCTGCATCACCTCTCCACCGACACCGACGGCATCGACATCTTCCCCAAACCTGTCTTCTTCCTCATCGGGCTGCCCTGCATCGAGCCTTCTTCAGCCTCTTCACCGCCGGTGGCCTCGACTTCATCAACTCCACCGAGTCTGGCGACCCCTCCCTCCTCGGCTACACTCCACCGACAGCATCGTCTTCTTCAACCCCTCCTCGGTTTCCCCTGCTTCCTCTTCACTTCGGTTCATCCCAAATTCTTCTCCCTTTTCCTCTTTGCTGTTCACAATTACTATTCAACTAAATTGCTATTAATTCCCTGTTAATTGATGCTATATGGACTGTGAATGTTATTTGTGATGTGTGCATGAGATCAGTGGATATGATATTGTGCCCTGTTTTGTTATTGTGATATATGCTCTGTGATAAGTTATAACTGTGCAATTTGTGTTCTGTTAGTAGCATTTTCAGTAGTGTTATTTGTGATCCGTTTGTCTGTGCTTATGGTCAATGTGTGTGCTTCCTGTGTATCGATGTCCTGTGCTTGTCCTGTTGTCAGTGTTAGTATATGTGTATGTTTGATAGTATCGTCGAATTAGCTAGCCGGCGACCGTTTCCTCACCTCGTGCTGTCTTGACCACTCCTTGCTTCTAGACTTCCTCTTTTCTTCTTTCCGCGGTATGTCGATAGTTAGATTGAGCGATGGTAGTTGTAATATGTTGTGTGGTCATGTGCCGCCGCCGTCTAGTTGGCCGTCGACCGCCTTCCTCCTCTTTCTCTCTTGAATCCCTCCGTGCTTCTAGATTTCCTCCTTTTGTCTTGTGGTTGGTAGTTAGTTAGATCGTCAGTCGGTAGTTGTGTGTTCGATCGCGTAATCGTCGTTGTCATTCGTGCGTCAATCGTGTAGTTGGTCGTCGTGTAGTTCGTTCGGTCGTACGACGTCCATTCGTGCGGTCGTTCGTCTCGTCGTCTTTTGATTGTTTAGCTTGTTCGTCGTTTCGTCCGTGCGAGTTAAAAGTTCGTTCGGTAGTTTAGTTTTCTCCCCCGTTTCGATTGACTTAGCTTTAGCTGAGCATCAGTAGCCTCAGTCTAGTCTCTGTGGAGAACATGACACTTGCCGCTATTTCAGTGGCAACCCGTGCACTTGCGGGTGTGCTATTTTTGCACGATCATTTGGTCAGGTCTGTGTGTGATCATAGACTTGGTCAGATCTATGTTTGTGGTCATAGCTACAGTGAACCAGTCAATAGTCGTTGGTCCACAGTTGTAGCTACAATAACTAGTCAGTAGTCATAAGCTATAGTACCTGGTCGGTGCTTAGAAGACTTGCATGGTTGAAGACTGGTAGTCACGGTAAGAGCCGTTGTCGAGATGCCTATTGGAACTAATCTTGTTGTAGATTGTAGTCCTGTGTGGAGTACTCGTGTGTTCGGGTACTGTATAATTGTGTATCGAGTACTCGGTGTGTTCGAAGTCTGTGTAGTCGGTGTGTCCGAGGTCTGTGTAGTCGGTGTGTAGTTGGAGACCCCAGAGTCAAAGACCTCGGAGTTAGTAAACTGGTCGTAGCTATAGTGAACCGATCGTAGTTGTCGCAATAGTGAGTCGATCTGCATAGGAGCCGTAGCTGCAGTGAATCAGTCGTGGCTATAGTGAACCGGTTGATGCTCGAAGACCGGTAGTACTGGCTCTGTGTGAGCGGTACTACCGGAGAAGCGATCGAAGTGTCGTGGTTGGAGAAACGGTCGAAGTGCCATGATCGGAGAAGTGGTCGAAGTGCCATGGTCGAGAAGTTGTGGTCGAAGTTGTAGTCGAAGCGCCGTGCTTGAGAAGCCGTGGGCAGGGTTGCGGTCGAGCATTCGTGTCGAGCAGCCGTGGTCGAAGTGGCGTGGTCGAGCATCCATAGTCGACAGTTGTGGTCGAAGCGTAGTGGTCGTAAGTTGTCACCAGGTATGGTCGAGCAACCGTGGTCGAACAATCATGGTCGAGTCCAGGCATGGATGTGTTGAGCGGGCGTAGTGGGTCACAGGCGGCGTCAGGCTGGAGGGTGGGGCCGACGGTGGACTACATGACAGGCGTTGTCGGACTGGAGGAGGAGGCATAGAGCACAGACGTCGGAGGAGTGGCGCAGGCACGGACTAGAGGGGGACGGACTGTGGTGGAGCGACGCCGCAGGAGCCGAGTGGGGCGAAGCACGAAGTGCGACGGAGCAGGGGCGGCGCAGGAGCGGAGGGTGGCGGAGAGGGACGGAAAGGCAGAGCAGGGGCAGGCGGGAGTGGTGGGGGAGGAGCGGCGGTGCGGGAGTGGTGGGGGAGGAGCGGCAGTGCGGGGGTGAAGCAGGGCGGAGCGGTGGAGCATGGGGGTGGGGTGGAGCAGGGGGCGTCACAAGAGCGGGGAGCATGGGGTGGCGCCGATGGATTGTGGGCGTGAGGGGTAGCATCAATGGAAATAATCTTATGGAAACACGTGATTGCCGGGGGGGGGGGCGTGAGGTATTGGTGCCCGGGTAGGCGAACGCGCGAGGTAGCGGGATTGGTAAGACCAACTTGCAATCGTGGACGTTAGATGAACTGAATAAACGGTGTAGATATTGATATGGTAGGACCAATTTACAATGTTAGCCAATAAATTATGTTGATCTAATCATCAGGAGAGAAATGTAATAATGTAGTTGGGTGATAAATAGTTTAATCAAACTGATATTTTTTGATATTAGTATAGATTAGTTGAGTACACACGCCTGATAAAGTATGTTTTGAGAGATAAACCGTACTACTATCTTAAAAAAATTTATCCTTTAGAAAAAACGCCATACATACCTTGTCACGTCCACCCCTCCACCATATCCATTAGAAGTTACAATAAAGAAAATAAAAGGGGACCAATCCCGAATCCAAACTATGGTTCGTGCAGACCATGCAACAAAATCGAAATAAGGCAATGATGACGCAGTGGTGGAGTGAGTCAGGTGTCAGAAATATTGCGCGACACCTTCATGGCCTCGTTGAGGAACACAGCTTCCCTGTTCCCTCTTCATATTTTCCTTATATTTCCTTATATTCCCAGTCTCTACCCAGGGCCCAAATGCCTAGGGCTTTGGCCCAATGTGGCCCATGGTGATCTTTGCATTAATTTTAATGATATTTCATTGATTTCTATAAAGAATATTCCAAAAACACAAACTTCGATACTGGATTAAGGTTAGTAATAATATTCCATAAATATGGTGTTTTCTTACCAATTTAATGTGAATTTAGGATATAAAAATAAGCATAAAATGAGTGTCAACAATGGTACCAAGCCAGGTACTAGCACCAAGCGAGGTACCAGGACCAAGCAAAAAAAACACTCACACCCACCTTATGCATATTCCTGCAGTGGTGTATCTAGATTTTGTCACATCCCGGGCTATGAAAGATCAGAGGGTATTATTACCTGAACTAGAATGGAAAGTTGCACTTTTGGCTTACTTAGGCTTACCTGGGCTTTGTCCTGATAAATATCGCACACCCTGGGCTGAAGCCTAGGTTGCCTGGGGTGTGGATCTGCCCCTGTGTGCCCGCCATCGTCACCCGTGCTAGGAGGGTAGGCATCACCCGTTGCTGTCATGGCCACCGCTCGTCATTGTTGTGGCTGCTGCTCGAGCTCGAGGAAGCTGCATCTAGGCGGTGTCGGATCTGAACGAAGGAAGCCACATGACTACCAGATCCAACGAAGGTAGCCATGCCACTGTCGGGCCTTGGTTGAGGACGAGGAAGCCAGACTTGCCACGGCCGTCGACATGCTCAATGATGGCCAACGGGAGGAGACAGGGGAGACGAGAGAAAGAGAGAGATGTCATAGAGTGGGGGGTAGGGCCAATGGGGTGCGGCTCTGGTGCTGTGCCCCCTGCACGCGCTAAGTGCGGGGGTGCGCCCAGGAGCCGCCACGTGTCCCCAAAAATTCAAAAAACTTCCGAAAAATTCTAAAAAAATACTTTAAAAATTCGAAAAATTGTAAAAGTACTTTTTGTAAAAATACTTTTATTAAAAAGTATTTTTAAGTACTTAAAAAAAATACTTTTTAATAAAAGTATAAATCAAGAAAAAATTTTAAGTACTTACAAAAAAATACTTTTTATTTGTAAAAAAAATACTTTTTACAATTTTTCGGATTTTTAAAGTATTGTTTTAGAATTTTTCGGAAGTTTTTTGAATTTTTAGGGACACGTGGCGGCTCCTGGGCGCACCCCCGCACTTAGCGCGTGCAGGGGGCACAGCACCAGAGCCGCACCCGGGCCAATGGGTGTGGAGGAGTGCTGTGGCTGGCTAGCGTGGTAGGGAGGAAGGTTAGGCCCAGCTGGCGCAGAGGTAGCGGTGTGGGTGAGGAAATGAAGGGGCGTTAGGTGGAATAGTGCGGGAGAAGAGAGAGAAAGAGGAGAGAGAGTTTGTGGCTTTGTGCTACTGGTTTCATTTTTTATCTTTGGTAGGGCCCATCTAGGAGAGAGGAGGTACTAAACATTAGATGGAAAAAGAGAAAGTTAGGGCCGCTGTGACTAGCAATTCTGAGCGTTTTTCTTTTTTTCTCTCTTTTTTTGCCTCTTTTTCTTTCTTTGTATTGTTCATAGAGATATAATGGTGTTTTCATTCTTTCTATTTTTATTCATTTTTGTTTTATTGAATGCTGTAGAAAAACTAACAGAAATATCCATTTCCCTCTATAACACACCATTTTTACTGGTTAGGAAAAAAAGAAAAGTCTTTTTTTTTCTGTCACAACACACAATTTTTCTCTGTAGTTTCCCTGCCCATCACTGCAGTACCTGAGCATGTCTTGTCACCCCGTCCCTCTGCTAGCTAAGCATCTCCTAGCTGGTCCAGTGAGGTGACGGCGTTTCTCTCTGTCTCTCACCTCACCACCCACCGCCACGGCCTCGACGTGCTCAGCTCATCTCACGAGCCCCCGCCGCCCCCACGCGCCAGCCCCCCATCTCCCAGTGCAGATTCCCGACGGGTGGGCCCACCGGTTCGTTAGTCTCCAGTCTGTCCCCTCTACAAACTCATCGCCTCCGTCTGTCCCCGCGCTCACATCTTTCCAGCTCGTTCTCTCTCTCTCTCTCTCTCTCTCTCTCTCTCTCTCTCTCTCTCTCTTGTTTATTCCCTTCTTTGCTTGCTTGTTTCGTTGTTCTCATCTCTATCCATCTCCAACACCGCCACCTAAAATTCCGCAGCCACAACCATTAATTTGAGATGATTCTTCTGGCTAGCTGAGCGCTTGGGAGAAGGGCATCGTCGTACGACACAGAGAGTGTGTGAGCATGGCAGCTGCTTGGCTGGCAAGGACGTCGTCCCAGTTGGCGCGCCGTGGCGCGAGGAGGCTCCTTCCGCAGCAGCATCGTCATTGCTCGTTCAATCCATGGTCACAAGTATTTTTTATTGTCATTCACAAACAATTTTATTGACAATCGAAAATTATTTTACTATCAAGTTATTTGTTCACGCTCAGAGGAGTATAATCCTAACACAAGTAATTTTGTTACCAATCGTATGTAATTTTATTTCACTACCACAGAAAAGTTACTGTGCGTGTCATGCTAGACTGACTTGTTTTGCTGAGATACCAGTCCAAGAATAATACACCTAGTAGGACTAAATTAGCATAGTCTATTATTTATGCCGTACCGTGTTTAGATAGAGCCAATAACACCATGTCTAAGGCTAATACGATTGGCCTGGTCAATTTTTGCCCGGTCTTATACACACGATCTTTTCGTGCGTTGAAAAGAAAATTGAGGGAAAAGTTGCACAACGCAATTGTGGGACGGGATGGATCCAACCCATTTTTTAGGGACGGGACGGGACGGTCCCTGTTTTCTGTTTGGTTCAGAGTCATGGTGGGACGGGATGGATCCAACCCATTTTTTAGGGACGGGGCCTACCTGTCAGCCACTCGTCCCACTTCATCCCTCACCATCCCCTCATTTTTGGGGGATAGGATCATCCCCAATTTGAGAGCATATCCACAGAATATTCCCTAGAGGGATATCCCCTATCCCACCTGACTCTGAACCAAACAGCTCTGGAACGAGGACCACCCCATCCCATCCCTCATGGTCCCATGAACCAAACACATGCTAAGCAGATAAGGATGGATACGTCAATGGGTTGGTGTGATTGACAACGTGTGTTACTGCTACTACTATCAGTTTTATACTTTCTGTGCTTCCGGTGTCAATGGATGAGACCAATGACTAGAAGTCTCTCATGGTCTTATACGCGTAAGAAATGCTGACTTTGGGATGGTCAAGATGATCATGTGCAGTCAACTGGCTAGATTTGTCCATTACCCTAAGGTCAATTTTAGACTGATCTTGTTGTGCTTTTCAGTTCCAATGGATTTCAATTTCTTTTTGTTTGGTCAACAACGCTCAGGTCAATTTGTCCATTACCTTTACGATCATTGTTAGACTAATCCTGCTGTGCTCTTCGATTCCACAATTCTTTTTGGTTTTTCAGTCTTTTTGTTTGGTCAACAACGCTCAGGTCAATTTGTCCATTACCTTTACGATCATTGTTAGACTAATCCTGCTGTGCTCTTCGATTCCACAATTCTTTTTGGTTTTTCAGTTTGTTTTTAGTTTCGACTTCTTTCAATAATTACTATTTATTAAACTATTAAGCCACAGTCAAAAATCATAAATCGTAGTCCAAAAGAACAGGATGAGGTAAATCTGTCCATACATACAATTCACTTGATTTTCACCACTACCACTGCAGGCAGTAGACTTCCCTGGAGGAAAGGTCTCATTTGTGGCTGAAATGAACTTCCTGCCGGAGTCGCAAAGGGAAAGGATCAACTGTTATCGTGTTCTTGACGACGACGGCAGAACTATATGTGGCAGCAGATTCCATGAGGTGTAGTACCATTCATCACTCCATTGTCGTCTCCACCTCTGGCTTTCCTTGCCAGCAACGTTGAAGACAAGCCCACGCACGCAGGCACAAAACGAAGAACACAAAGAACTTCAGAGATTTTTTTGGTGCTGCTCAATCACAGCGTTTTCTCATGATTCTATTGCTTTAAATAGGAAACAAATAAGAACACAAAACGGTGTCCGTGAACACCACGACGCAACAAACCGATCTGGACTCAACAAACCGAAAACAGAAAGTTTTACAGACTCTCCCGATTTAGCTAAAACGAGTAAAACCAGAAAGCTAAAATCTAAAACCTGAAACCTGAACCGAGCTAGATTATCCAACAATCTCCCCTAATTCTTGCTCGGTTCACTTGACCTTGACGACGCCAATCTTCTCGCGCAATTCACAAAACTTGGCGCGTCCGAGTGACTTAGTCAGAATGTCAGCGAGCTGTTCCTTAGAGCTCGTGAAATCCAAGCATATCTTCCCGCTGTCCAGACATTTACGGATGAAGTGAAATTTAGTATCGATATGCTTACTTCTATCATGAAGGACAAAATTCTTGCTTAAGGCGATCGCGGACATATTATCCATCTTCAATTGTGGCGGCTGGAGCTTGGTGCCGATCACGTCGCCCAGCAGCCGTGAGAGCCACACCGCTTGGCATGCTGCCGCCGCGCCCGCGATGTATTCCGCTTCGCAAAAGGAGAGCGCTACCACCTTTTGCTTTTAGGATTGCCAAGAAATTGGCATTTCACCGAGGAAGAAGATGATCCCGGTGGTGCTCTTCCTATCATCCACATCTCCCCCCAAGTCGCTGTCACTGTAGCCCGTCAAGTGAATGTCACCGTTCGAGCGCTTAGAGTAGATGATGCCGTAGTTGATCGTGCCGGAGATGTACCGGAGCAAATGCTTGACGGTGATGAGGTGCCGTAGTTGATCTGCTTACATAGCCCACGGCAAAAGCGATGTCGGGCCGTGTATGCACCAGGTACCGCAAGCTTCCCACCAAGCTGCGATACATCGTTGAGTCCACCTCTGGCGTGGCACTGTTCTTGGACAGCTTCAGACGCACCTCCATGGGCGTCTGGCACGCGTTGCAGCCTTCAAGCTGCGCTTTTTCAAGCAGCTTGCGTGCGTACGCCGCCTGGCACAGTGTGACGGTGTCCCGGCTCTGCTTCACCTCGATTCCAAGGTAGTATGAGAGCAATCCGGGATCGCTCATGCGGAAGAGTCGTCGCATCTCGTTCTTGAACGCATTGATGTCCTTCGAGTGTGATCCCGTGATGATGAGATCATCAACATAGACTCCCACCACCACGCGTGACATCACGATGCCCTTGGTGTACATGCCATGCTCGCTGGCAAACCGGGTGAAACCGAGGTTGCAGAGGCTGCTGTCGAGCTTCACATTCCACGCGCAAGGTGCTTGACGAAGTCCGTACAAAGCCTTCCGTAGCCTCAGCACCTTTTCTTCATGCCCAGCCGCGACGAAGCCTGGCGGTTGCCAAACATACACCTCGCTCAGTTCGCCGTTGAGAAACGCCCACTTGACATCCATATGATGCACAAGCCAACCTTCCCGAGCTGCCACAGCGAGCAGCATCTGGACCGACTATATCTGAGCAATGGGCGCGAAGACCTCATCGTAGTCGATCCCCTATTGCTGGACGTAGCCTTTCGCCACGAGTCTCGCCTTGTGTTTGATGATGGCCCCCCGTTCGTCGCGCTTCAATTTGAAAACCCATTTCAGGCCGATTGGACGGTGGCCTGAGGGCATGTCGACGAGCGTCCATGTGCTGTACTGCTCGATCGACGCCATTTCCTCGATAATTGCTTTCCGCCAGCATTCCTCGCCACGAGCCTCTTCGAACGTGGCAGGCTCATCGCCCACGGCGAGCAGCAGATCATCCCACATCTCCCGCTCTGCCAGTCCTGGAGTCGCTGCCGGGCCGAGGATGTTCTCCAGTGTCCTGAACCAGAGCGAGGCGTCATCATCGTGTTCGTCGTCGAGGTCTGGTTTAGCCGACGGTGGTGACGTGAACTCGACGGCCGTGCTTGGTGTAGGTGTTGCTGGCGGCGTGTGTGGCCCTTCCGTGCTCGTTGACGATGTCACACTCGGCGTCCCAGGTGTCGGTGGCGAATCGTGGGTCGCTCCCGTCCCGTCCGCCTGCGACTCCATTGGCGCACTGTGAAGAGTTGACATCGTCACGGACTCGACACAGAAGGGATCCATGTCATCCGTGCTCGTGCTCCCCGTCAACTTACTCCAATCCCACGCCTTGCGTTCGTCGAACACCGCGTCACGCAAGATGTGAACGCGCTCGGTGCTTGGATTGTAGAATCTGTACGCCTTCGATCCTGGCTCGTACCTGATGAACACCATCGGAGTGCTCCGGTCGTCGAGCTTCCACTGATGTCCGCCGGCGACCTTGACATGCGCAACGCAGCCAAAAGTATGGAAGAAATGCACGGGTGATTTGTGGCCGTACCAGGCTTCGAATGGTGTCATCCCCTCGACACTCTTTGTCGACGTGCGATTCAGGATGAAGATGGCCATCGTGACCGCCTTCCCCCAAAACCAGCTGGGCATGCGCATTGCCTTGAGCATGCTTCGCGCCATGCCCAGCACGGTCTGGTTGCGCCGCTCCACCACGCCGTTCTGCTGAGGAGTATATGGCGCGGTAAGATGGCGCTGGATGCCCTGCTCGGCGCAATAGTCACCGAACGTCCTTGCCGTGAACTCACCGCCGCGGTCTGTGTGGAGCGTGCCCATCTTCTTTCCTGCTTCTGCCTCCGCTCGAGCTTGGAACCGAATTATCGTCGCCGCGGCCTCATCCTTCGACTCCAGTAGCACGATCCACATGAACCTGCTTTTATCGTCAACAACGAGAAGGAAGAGCTGTTCGCTGCTAGGCGTCTTCGAGGTGATAGGCCCGCATAGGTCGGCGTGGACCAACTCCAGAAGGTTCTTGGCTCAGTACATGCTTGCCGCCGGGAACGGGTGCCTCCTTTGCTTGCCGGTGAGACATCTCTCATAGATCTGGTCGACATGGTCGATCTGCGGGAGTCCGCGCACTAGCTGCCCTCGCGCGAGCTGCTTAAGCCCTTGGAAGCTGAGGTGGCCGTACCTGGCATGCCATTGCCAGGCCACTTCGCTGCTCCGCGCGGCGAGGCACACCGGCTTGTCGATGTCAAGATCAAGGACGTAGAGTCGGCTCGACGATCGCTGCACCTTCGCCATCAGCCGCCACCGTTGGTCCCAGATCATGAGAATCCCGTCCTCGATTAGGATCTTGAAGCCATCCTCATCCAGTTGGCCGAGGCTGACTATGTTCACCATCAACTTGGGGATGTGATAGATGCCGCCGAGCTCTTGGTGCTCCCCATTCTTGCAGTTGAGGAGCACCGTGCCACGCCCTTCGATGTCGACGACGGAGCCGTCCCCGAATCGAACAGTATCGCGGATCCCCGTGTCAAGCTCGGTGAAGGCGGATTTCACCCTCGTCTTATGATTCGTCGCGCCGGTGTCGAGAATCCACCGGGTGCAGTCGCCGACGCCCTTCCCGCCGAGCTGGACAAACAGCTTCTCTTCCTCGAGGTGGATCAAGGAAGAGTCAGCCGGCGGTGTAGACACAAGTGGCGAATCGGTGTCGAGAATCCACCGGGTGCAGTCACCGACGCCCTTCCTATCGAGTGGGACGAACAGCTCTTCTTCCACCGGCGGTGCAAGTGGGGAGTGAGGATTGGGGAAAGGCGGAGCAGATGCAAGTGGAGGAGGTGGACTGGAAACCGTTGCGTTGACTGTCGCTGTCGCCACCAATAACGCGGGCTCCGTCTCCTCCTCAGCTTGGACCGCGTGGGCCGCTTCGTCCCGTTTCTTCTTTCTACATTCACGGGCCCAGTGCCCGGTTTTGCCACAGTACCTGCATTGATCCCTCCCGATCGTATTATCGCCATTGCCACTGCTGCCTGAAGCTTTGGGTGGCTTGGAACCACCGCCCGAGCTACCTTCCTTGCCACACCTCAGGCCACGTCCTCTTCTCTAGTTCGACGACGACCCCTTGGGCTGTCTTGAAGACCCCTTGCTGGAGAGCTGCATCTTCGTCGCCACGCGTGCGATCAGCTCGTCCTCGGTGAGGTTCAACTTAGCGATGGAGCCACCGCCAAGATCATGTCACTCCTCTGCAGACTTGAGCCGGCCGATGAGCTCCTCGACGGAGATCTCGCTCAGGTCGAGGAGAGTTCGATTGCCATGGCGATCTGTGTGTATCTTGGCGGGAGTGCCTGGAGGAACTTGCGGACGATTTCTTCCTCCGTGCAGCCGTCATTGAGGACTGCAAGCTGATGCGCGATCCTGTTGATTCGGACGCCGAACTCATCCACTGTCTCACCGTCGCGGAACTTGAGCCCGTCAAATTCGCGCCGGAGAGTGTTTGCTTTCGCCTTGCGCACACGCTCCACGCCGATATGCATGGTGCTGATCGCGTCCCACGCGATCTTGGCGGTCGCCTTGCTGGCGATGGTTCCCATCATCTCCGCTGGGACTGCCTTGGCGATGACCTCCAGCACCATACGATCCTCGACGTAGTCGGCGGTGCCGACGCTCACTGCGTTCCACAGACCACGCACCTGCAGCATCACGCGCATGAGCGCCGCCTAGTCGAAGTAATTGGTCTTCGTGAGCGTTGGAAACGCCCCGCTGCTGCTGACCTCCTTGGTGACCCGATGGATCACCAGACCGCGCTCCGTTCCACCGCCGCTGCCACCACTCCCTGATGGCGGCGTCGTCTCCCCATGAGACTACCGTGGCGGCGAAGCTGATCGATGGCGCGGCATGTTGGCTTACACGATCGCTTGATCGCGCTCTCGGGGCCGACCGGCTCTGATACCAAATGTCGTCTCCACCTCTGGCTTTCCTTGCCAGCAACGTTGAAGGCAAGCTCACACACGCAGGCACAAAACGAAGAACACAAAGAACTTCAGAGATTTTTTTGGTGCTGCTCAATCACAGCGTTTTCTCATGATTCTATTGCTTTAAATAGGAAACAAATAAGAACACAAAACGGTGTCCGTGAACACCACGACGCAACAAACTGATCTGGACTCAACATACCGAAAACAGAAAGTTTTACAGACTCTCCCGATTTAGCTAAAACGAGTAAAACCAGAAACCTAAAATCTAAAACCTGAAACCTGAACCGAGCTAGATTATCCAACATCCATGAATGAGGATTATTCTCCAAACATGTTGTGAAAGATAATTTTGTCCTAAAGTATGTGCCTCACTCTTGTCAGGTCAGTAAGGAAGTGGCTTTGAAAATGTACAGTCACATGGTCACCCTCCAGATCATGGATACCATTTTCTGTGAAGCTCAGAGGCAGGGAAAAATCTCATTCTATCTCACTTCCAATGGTGAAGAAGCAATCAACATAGCCTCAGCTGCCGCACTTAGTGTCGACGACATCGTACTACCTCAGGTACGTATGAGTTACTCCAAAGTTGTGATGCAAGAGGTAGTACGCACAAGAAAATAATCGTATATGATTTTGGGCAGTACAGCTGAATTCAGTACAATTTTTACTACAATCTTGTCATTGACCCCGTCTTAAAAAACACCGTTCAAAAACTAGTTATTGTAGATAGTATGAGCATAACCTAGTTTTAAGCTGGAAAGAACCCAGTCTAAGATCTAGCAATGTTGCTGAAAATTGATTTACTAACTGTCCTTTCCTTGGCTGGAAACTATGGAGCCAAATGTAGTACAGGGAACCTGGTGTTCTTCTATGGCGTGGCTTCACACCGCAAGAATTTGCAAACCAGTGCTTTGGGAACAAGCTGGATTATGGTAAAGGAAGGCAAATGCCAATACATTATGGATCGAACCGTCTGAATTATTTCACGGTCTCATCGACTATTGCGTAAGTCTAAAACATCCCTTCCATGTCACAAAAATCATGCAAGCGAAGGATAGATTTACCATTCTTGATGATACATCAGCACGCAGATCCCTCATGCTGTCGGAGCAGCCTACTCTCTGAAGATGGACAAGAAGGACGCATGCGCCGTCACGTATTTTGGCGATGGCGGCACAAGTGAGGTAGATGAACAATCGCTGATGAGTAACTTACAAATTTGTTACCCAGCCTTTTTGACAGCTGAAAAATGTTCAGGGAGACTTCCATGCGGCACTAAACTTTGCTGCTGTTATGGAAGCGCCAGTGATCTTCTTCTGCCGCAACAATGGCTGGGCAATCAGCACCCCAACTACTGAACAATTCAGAAGTATGAAACGTTTCTCCGTGCTGAATCATGACCTTGACAAGTGAATCAATGCAACGTTGTGTTACATCCTACTGTTATTACAGGTGATGGTGCTGTTATCCGTGGTCAGGCTTACGGAATCCGCAGTATCAGAGTAGATGGCAACGATGCTCTTGCTGTGTACAGCGCAGTTCATTCTGCCCGTGAGATGGCTATAACTGAAGGAAGACCTATTTTACTTGAGGTGCGCAATAGTCCAACGAATTTACATTACCTGGAACAACAGAACTTCAAAATATACTTGATGTGAGTACTGAGTAGTAAACTTTCAGGCACTGACTTATCGAGTTGGCCATCACACGGCATCCGATGATTCAACCAAGTACAGGGCAGTTGATGAGATTGAGCGCTGGCGAACAGCACGTGATCCCATTTCCAGGTACAGAAAATGGGTTCAGGGGAATGGCTGGTGGTGTGATGCTGAACAATCTGAATTCAGGAACAAAGTGAGACAAGAGGTAATATTGCTGTCGCAGAAAGATGCATCTGTCTAGTACACTGTACATGGCATCTGAAATTACTTGTTTACTACTGTGCAGCTTCTGCAAGCCATTCAGGTGGCAGAAAGAATGCCGAAACCCCCACTTGCTGAGCTATTCACAGATGTTTACGATCAAATTCCTTCCAACCTATGCGAGCAAGAGAGCTTGCTGCGGGATACGATCAAGAAGCACCCTGCAGACTACCCAGCTGATGTGCCTGTTTAGTTCTATTGGCCTTTGGTCTGCAATTGTTAGACCATGTGGATGGTCGTAAATAAAAAGATAATGAATACTTGACATTTGGTTTGCTTTGGATTTTACGTTTGTAAAAGGCTTAGTCATTTGCAGTTGAAGTCGTTGCCCTTGAGTGGTCGTGCACAATTTCGGGTGAGTTCAGATCGCAAACGCTACTATACGACCACGGCAATAGACGCTATATGACCACGACATGGCTTTCAGACAACAGACTTCAGATTATGACTATGGCATCAGAACACAGACAATCTTACGACCACGGCATCAGAACACAGACACTTACGACCACGGTATCCGAACACAGACAATCTTACGACTATGGCTTGAACACAGCTACGACCATAGCATGCTACGACTATGTTCAGCTTACGACCACGACATGCTACGACCACGTTCAGCTTACGACCACGGCATGCTACGACCACGTCTGACTTCAACTACGGCAGTACGACTTCGACTTTTTTACCACGGCTGTACGACTTTGGTGTTACGACCACGGTAGGTAATCGTAGCTACAATACTCTTTCATGATCGTAACTACAATACTCGATAGTCGTAGGTTTTACTGGTCATTAGTCTAGGGCTTTACGGTAGATGGTCGTAAGTTTTTGCAGACTACCTTCTTGGTCGTAGGTCTTGCAGACTACCTTCATAGTCGTAAGTTTTGCAGACTGCCTCCATGGTTGTAGGTCTTGCAGACTGCTCCTATGGTCATAGCTTTTGCAGACTACCTCCATGGTCGTAGGTCTTGCAGACTGCTCCCATGGTCATAGTTTTTGCAGACTATCTTAATGATCGTAGGTCTTGTAGACTACCTTCATAGTTGTAAGTTTTGTAGACTGCCTCCATGGTTGTAGGTCTTGCAGACTGCTATCACAGAAAGATGCATCTGTCTAGTGCACTGTACATAGCATCTGAAATTACTTGTTTACTTCCGTGCAGCTTCTGCAAGCCATTCAGGTTGCAGAAAGAAGGCCGAAACCCCCACTTGCTGAGCTATTCACGAATGTTTACATCAAATTCCTTCCAACCTACGCGAGCAAGAGCGCTTGCTGCGGGATACGATCAAGAAGCACCCCGCAGACTACCCAGCTGATGTGCCTGTTTAGTTCTATTCGCCTTTTGGTCTGCAATATTGTTGTGTAAGTATCGATGAATGATGATTTAGGTTCATAGCATTAGTAGATGATGATGATGATAATTCAGCCAGTAAACTGCTGATCCAACAGGCTCTAAAACAAATAATAAAATCGGCTGTTGCTCACAGAAAGCCAATTGGTGTACTATATTATTGATGACATTTATGCAGAACAAAGCCATGCTAAGATATTTCAGCACTATGACAAGGTATATGAGCTAAACTAAGGTTTAACCAAGAGAGAAGAGACAGATAAAAAAAAGCTGAGCCTGATCGGTTATATATATATATATATATATATATATATATATATATATATATGGGAGCATATGTAGTGCTAACATGCTAAAACTTCATCAGAGTCATCCGATCTGCTCCGTACGGCTCGGATCCAGCAAGGTGGGATGCCCCAACTCACTTAATCAATCTTTCACAAAACCCCCCGCCCGGATGTTTAATCAGGGATCCGCCCCTCGATCTCTCCCGTCCGCTCCCTCCCTCTCACCTCTCGTCGCACTCCTCCCCCGGCTCCCTCCCTGGTGGCTCCCTCCTCGGCCCCCGGTGTCGCCCTCTGGCCCTCGGCAACGCCCTCCGGCCCCCGGCGCCGCTCCACCTTCTCGCCCCCGACGCCGCTCTAGGGTTAGGGTTAGGTGAAAGGGGCGGCAACTCCGTCTGCAGCGCTGCCGCTTCCCTCCGAGCCGGCCTCCACCCCGAGCGCCGACGCCTCCCTCCGACCGGGCCTCCTCCCTGAGCGCCGACACCTCCAACCCGGCCTCCTCCCCGAGCGTCGCTGCCTCCCTCCGACCGGGTCTCCTCCCCGAGCACTACCGCCTCCCTCTGACCGGGCCTCCTCTCCGAGCGCCACCGCCCCCCGAATCAAAGTTCTGTGGTGTTCCATGAATTGCCGATTTCAACCGTATTTGTTGATCCAATTTCTGTGGTGGAAGTTGCATGTATGTGAAAATGATGTATACTGAGATTCTGAAGTATGCTCTTCTGAATGTATCAGGCATGTGAACCTTAGTATGTGAGATACTGGTTGTTTGTTGAAGAAATTTGCGATTTAGAATTTGTGTATGCTCTTCAAGAATGAATTTGCGATTTAGAATTTGTGTGTGCTCTTCAAGAATGAATTTGCGATTTAGAATTTGTGTATGCACTCAAGTCATGTGAGATAGTCCCAACAGACAATTCCATTATGTTACATATTTAGCACATAGAAGCATGATATTATTCACTATAAGTTAAGATGATTCAGGATAATTTTGGCATTATTTGCATTTTTTAAAAGCGCATTTAAAAACAAGAAATATAGTCACATGATATTTCAAAAGTAAAAAATGTACAAAACATGCTGTGTTGATTCTTCAGAGTCATTTGCACTATATAACTCTGATTGTTCTTCACCATTTGCACTAATCTTTCCAAGCAGAATTGCTCCATTACAAGCAGCGGATTCTGTCAGAACATCAAGGATGGATGAGTTAAATGAGAGGTTCCAAACTATTTACCTGAATGTCTGGAACTACGGAGTCCAACTTGCTCCATCACTTTGTCTTCGCTTACTTCATGAGATGCATAATCACAAAATTAAGATAACCATGTTAAAGTGAGAAATTATGACTTATGAGACGACTACCTCCATGAACTTTTTCATATTTTCCCCAAATCCGTCAAAATTGATGCCCATGTCAAATCCACCCATAAGTGAAAGAGAACCGATATAATTTGAATTTGCGCCTCTCGCCATTGGCTTTTTGTGTCAACAAAAGGATAGAAACATCCTGTTTCTGAGTTGAATGATGTAAATTCAATATTAGTTACTAGAAAAACATCCACATGATTGTACATTAGCATACCAGCATTTCTAAATATTCTACCAAGGTTCCACCAGAAACCAGTTGATCATATTCATAGCCAACCCAGCCATCTGATCTGATCCAGGGCTGGTTCACAATACACAACCCAGTTCGATGTACTTTATTTACATTGAATAATTGATTTATACTAACTTTTGAAGGTCTAGAAACATGTGTTCTTGCTGAGAGTAAAGTCCACCTGCCAGGTTGCCACTTGCCACTAATGACCAATTTTGATTGCCATTCTCAGTTGACCTCTTGAAATGAGACCATGAAATCTAAAATGAGAAGAAAACCTTTGTATCAGGTTTGCAAGAAAACCCTTGTACCAGGTTCTAAAATGAGACCATGAAATCCAAAATAACAAGAACTGGACAATGAACAATGAGCTCTGGAACAGTATCAGGTTCTAAACTGAGCACTGGGAGACTATGCAAAATGGCTACTCAACAGGCATACTGAGAAACAAAATTAAATGATTCATTGAACACATTCGCAAATCCATTCAACTTCAACAATCTATTCTCAGTACACAATTAGTGACTTCAACATACTTCCCTATGTTCAGGCCTGATACATTCAGAAGAGCATACTTCAGAATCTCAGTATACATCCTTTTCACATACATACAACTTCCACCACAGAAATTGGATTAACAAATATGGTTGAAATCGGCAATTCATGGAACACCACAGAACTTTGATTCGGGGGGCGGTGGCGCTCGGAGAGGAGGCCCGGTTGGAGGGAGGCGGTAGTGCTCGAGGAGGAGACCCGGTCGGAGGGAGGCGGCGACGCTTGGGGAGGAGGCCGGGTCGGAGGGAGGCGTCGATGTTCGGGGAGGAGGCCGGGTTGGAGGCGTCGGCGCTCAGGGAGGAGGCCCGGTCGGAGGGAGGCGTCGGCGCTCGGGGTGGAGGCCGGCTTGGAGGGAAGGGGCAGCGCTGCAGACGGAGTCGCCGCCCCTTTCACCTAACCCTAACCCTGGAGCGGCGCCGGGGGCGAGAAGGTGGAGCGACGCTGGGGGCTGGAGGGCGTCGCCGAGGGCCAGAGGGCGGCACCGGGAGCTGAGGAGGGATCCACTGGGGAGGGAGCCGAGGGAGGAGTGCGGCGAGAGGTGAGAGGGAGGGGAGCGGATTGGGAGAGATCGAGGGAGGAGTGCGGCGAGAGGTGAGAGGGAGGGAGCGGACGGGAGAGATCGAGGGGTGGATCCTTGATTAAACATCCGGGCGGGGGGTTTTGTGAAAGACTGATTAAGTGAGTTGGGGCATCCCACCTTGCTGGATCCGAGCCGTACGGAGCAGATCGGATGGCTCTGATGAAGTTTTAGCATGTTAGCACTAAAAAGCCTGTTAGCACTAGATATGCTCCCTATATATATAAAGGACATATGATCATCCTCACCTTCATGTGCTTTGAGATTAGTGTCATTCTTCTTAAAGTGTAAAGCATTGAATCACTACTCAATAATTTGATACAATAAGAAATTGTACTCAATTTGCAACACAAGGTTGTGTAAACAGTTATTGCAAAACAAATTGAAAATAACATCACAATTACCGTTTTGGGATCAACTTTTCATCTGTACATGAGAGAATTAGCCTAGTATTCCTCCTCCATAGCCTTTTGGCCACCTTCCCTGTTCCAAACTGCTTCTAACTTTTGGCTTTAAAAGTCAATTTTTAAACGGATTGACTTCTCGGGGTGATTTTTTATAAACCGTTTATATGAATTATTATATGAGCCACTTTAAATAGAGTGACTTCTCAATGCGAATTTCCCTTACTCTCTTAATATCTTTCATAATCAGCTAAAAGTGAAAAGCAACAACCAAAAACCACAGCGCTTTTGAATAGGTCCTATAACTAATGGCATTAAAAGTTAACTTGTCGTAATAATGTCGGTGTTGCAATGAAGACATCTACCTTTGGAGAAATCCAAATCATTTCCTGAGGTATCTTTTACCACACCTCCAGCTTCTACAAACATCAGAAATGGGGAAACCTTAGCAAATACATCTTCAATTTATTTAAAAGCAGATACATCATTTAGTGGAATTCATTGTTTTGCGAAATGGAGGTTACCCGTGACAACAATTGACCTTCTATGCCAAAATTTCTCAGATTTTCTGAAGATCATTTGATCAGTTTTTCACCCTTGTCTCAAAGCCCAAATGGAATGAAAAATTCTAAAAACCTGAATTTTCAGTTTCTAAAAATTTGAGTCTTCATTTCTCCAAAAGGGCTGAGATTTAGTTGAGGATATAATAGCAAAACTTGTGTGTATTTGTAAGGGCTAGCTTCATGATTTATCTCAGATTTTTCAGAGCTTGTTTCTCCACTTTTCCCAATGCATTAAGGAGCTTTGGTTATATCTTTTTGAGCTCAACATGATTTCAAAAACACTATCTCTTTAGTTGTTGAGAAAATGTGGTCTTTTGCAACTTGAAAACGTATTTCGAGGAGATTTCACGAGTGAGCTTATTTGAATATGTTTCAAATATCATTTCTTTGCATAACTCACATATGGTCTCGTTTCAAGTTGTTTTGATCTTTTAAGATGAATTTATTGCCAAGCTCTTTATTTTAAAAAAACCTCCATTTTGGCTTAACATCCTTTTGCATTTTTTGTGATTAATACCAAAAGGAGGATAATTTTTGCAAGCAAATTGCCACATTTCGATAATTGATATATTTTCTTATGATTTCACCTTATTTGGTGTATGTCTTGAGAAGGAGTATCTCATTCATACACATAACCTCCTATATACATTGTGTGCACAAGCATGTCATCTCATATGTATAATGCTCGAATCGCTTAGTGACATACATGGATATAGTTTAATAGCTTAAGTTCCAATCATATCTTGATTTATATCCAATTATTGTTATTGATATTGGATTTGTCATCAATCCCCAAAAAGGGAGAGATTGTAAGTTCAAAATCTAATTAGATTAGTTTTGGTGATTAATGACAAATCTAAATGTGAGACTAACTCATTTAATGATAAATCTAAATGTGAGACTAACTTGTTTGTTGAGTATATTATTGTTTAGTATCATTTGGATAAAAATGTGAAAATCATGGAGATATGCATTTGATGTCATATTTTTATATCTTGTTGCATTCCTCGGATAAAAAATATAAGTTGAACTTCACCAAAAGTCTGACTTGAATATATGCATATGTTTTTTATTACATGTTCTCATGTGCACAAATTTAGGAAGAGTTTGCTCTATGTTTTGTGATTTTATTAGTATTGATCTATGCTTCTTTTTTCTTTTCCACACATATTGGAGATCTCTAATTTAAAACATATGCTTTGAGTATATAAAACTTGTATAGTTCATATAAACTCATATTGATTTAAATTCAATTATTTACAATTGTGGTAGTTGTCTTCAATTACCAAAAAGGGAAAGATTGAAGAATCTAGACCTGTCATTACGAGTTAATAGTATGTTTTGGTAATTAATAACAATTACATTGTGTGACTAATATTTTTCATGAGTTGAATGAATAGATTATATTCCATGATGATGAAGATTTTGGATAACTTCATGTGTTGAAAATCATCAAGTCAATGCTTGGAATGGAAGATGGTCATGAGTTGATCATCAAGTCAGGAGAAGATCCATCATGGGTTGATAGAAGGCATTTAAAGGATGCATAATAGGTTGATGTATATCAAGATAATGACTTGAATTTGAAGTAAAGATATGCATCATCAAACTTCAAAACAATACTTAAGGCAAAAGTATAACTAGCTAGGGTTAAGGATGTGTTCCTAGTCTTTTACTGGTCTTGATATTTGGTTGAAAGATCGGATTATTAGTATATGTTTGCCGTACTATTAAGTGGAGTTTTGTCTAGTAGCTTGAGTCTCATCATATGTTGATAGTTCAATCCTATTTGCTCTAGCTATCCATGATATGATGTTATTATTTGTGAATGTGTTTTACAAATAGTTGAGACTTATGTATCTAATCCTTATAACATGTGACTATACTTTACAAAGCATCCCCTTTTCATTACCCTCTTTTATCTATTTACGCTTAGTGTAACATCCCATTTTCAAAACCTGGCGATATGTAAAATTTCAAATCTATGTTAAAGATATTAAAAGGCCTTGTTCTCAGTTTTGTTGTCCTTTTTGCTTTTCAAAAATAAAAATTCAAGAAGTGCAAAAATGCTATAAAATGAAAACCATGTTTTATTTCCCAAAGAGAAATTTAAAGTCACCTTTTTAAAATTCTAGAATCTAAAATTTTCTTCAAAATAAAATTAGGAAACTCCAGAGAGGGAGGATTTGTTTTTAACCTTTTTAACAGAGGAAAGGGAAGAAAAAGGAATATTAATAAAAGGAAACCCCCCAAGCCTTTCCTGGCCGCTCATCTTTCTTCCCCTTCAATCCTAGCCGCCCATTCCTTTCTTCTTCCTGGTGGCAGTGCTCCTCCCTCCTCCTTCCACCCGCAGCGCCTACTCCTCCTCTGGCTCTACCGCTGCTCGTCGCCTTCCGCCACCAACCGCGCTGGTGAGTAATTGCGGCGACAATCCTCGTCTTCAGTGCCGCCCCTCTCCTTTAGCGCCCGGTAGCGGCCGTACCCGGGGTCGCCTCCCCACCCTCATTTTCAACACCACCCTGCCGTACACGCCGCTTGCCGTCCCCCCCGTGCGCCGCGCCGCAGTGGTCCTTCCCGGGTCACGTCCGTCCCATCGGCGTCGCTCATCTCTGCCTCTGCGCCACGGCCCCCCTACGATCACCGGACCGAGTGCCGCACCCCTACATTTACTCGCACCGCGACATCCCCGATTGCCGCGCCTGTCCTGTGGCTGCACGGCACTGACGCTTCCCGCACGGCAACTTCATGAATGCTTGTCGCGCCCGTCAGGTCGTTCGAGTTGACCAATGCCCCAGCCTACTTCATGAATCTGATGAACAAAGTCTTTATGGAATGCTTGGACAAATTTGTAGTTGTATTCATAGACGACATCTTGATCTACTCTAAGACTACTGAAGAGCATGAGGAGCACCTACGGGTAGCCCTCGAGACACTTAAGAGACACCAGTTGTACGCCAAGTACAGTAAGTGTGAATTCTGGTTGCATGAAATTAGTTTCCTTGGGCACATCGTATCCGCTGGAGGGGTAGAAGTCGACCCCTCCAAAGTAGAGGCAGTTGTAGAATGAAAGCAGCCCACCTCAGTCACAGAAGTGCATAGTTTTCTGGGTCTAGCCGGATACTACAGACGCTTCATAGAAGGCTTTTCCAAGATATCCAGGCCAATGACAAACCTACTTGAGAGACCATGTGGAGGTCATCCCATGTGAGTGATGAGTAATTGACATCGGTTTAGGAAAGTTGAGTTTGGGTTGGTGGTTCGGACCCGGTCGTTGCGTGGTGCAATCGGGCTCGGTCGGACTTGGTCAAACCTGGTCAAAATGGTTAGGATGCATATTATGTCGACTTGTCAGGTTTGGGCTATTTCATTAATGCATTTATGCTTACATGTATCGAGCGGTGCTATTTGATGTGTTTCTTGTCTGTGTTGGCTGCAGGACGTCGAGGCGGAGCCGTGGCGAGACACGAGGGGACCGGACTAGACACGGGCGGTGTCGAGGTCAGAACGGTCCGGATGTGTCAAAGACGGCGGAGACTCGAGGTCGTTGCGAGGCTTGGACGACAAGGAGCGCGGAAGCTTCCCGGAAGGTGCAGGAGGGGCGAATCGGTAATTTCGCAAGGCTGCACAAGCGGGAGCGGGCTCCGTTGGATTTAGCCGGCGTAACGGGTTGGAGACCCGTTAGCCAAGGGCTATAAATAGGTGGGAGGGGCTGCATGCCCTCTCATGGCTTTGAGGGAGAGTTAGGGTTTGCTAGAGTCAAAAGAAGCTTTGAGAGTTTGTTTTGGCTTTAGGCTTTAGTTGGTGAGAGTGGGTGGAGGCAGCAGGGTGTTGTCTGTGTCCCCCCTTCGATGTGTTCTTGAGTTCATCCCCTCCTCCAAGCATGTAGTGAGTGGGTTTCTTGAGATGGAGAGGGAGATGGAGAGGTGATCCATCTTGTAATCATTCCTCATGTCCTAATGTCCATGCGTATGGGGACTCATATGTATTCCTTGCTTTGTTGGAATGAAATCTCAGAAGTTTTTTCTCTCGTGCACTGTTCTTCCCTTCGATGCTCCTCTCTGTTGATTTTGAAGTTTTTCATTTTTCTTGTTGTTTGTTGTTGGGAAGGCCCAAAATGGGTTGCTCTATGATGGGATAGTACCTCAAGATTATTTGATCGATTTTCCCAAGAGCTAATTGCATTTAATCTCATATTTCTCTTTTGGGCCTACTCTGTTCTTATTTCTCTCTTCTAGGGTTTTGATGAGTTTCTTTATTCCCTTCATGAGATGGCATGGTTTTTTATCTGGAGTGTTCTATGGCTATTGTAATATGTCTGCAAAGTATCGTGGCCATAGGATCAAAGACTTGGTGGGAATTTGAGTTTTTGTCAAGGCTCCCTGTAATTTTCAGATTTAGGCTCAAATCTGAAATTACTTATCTTGAGGTGGATTCTGTTGGTCTCCTAATTTCCTTAGGCTATTGTGGTCATTTCTTGCTTTTCTGGACCAGAAGGATCAAGGAGAAACCTTGAATTACTCTGTTGTTTGAAGTTCCAAAAATCTGCACTTTCTGCTGCCAGTTTTCCCCCCTGTCTGTTGTCTGAACCTATCATCCGGTCAGACTGGCTTTGATGGGGCGGTCAGACCGGCCCTTGGCCGGCGATCTGACCGGCGGTCTGTGACCGGTCAGACCGGCCTGGCAAGTGCGATCAGACCGCCCGGGAAGTTATGTTCAAACCGGCCCTTCTTGTTTTGGTTCTGTTGTCGTTGTTTCTTTCTGGTCTTTAGGGTTAGGGTTTCTCCTCTGTGGTTTAAGGTTCTTCAAGTGTGCTAGCACCTCTTTCATAGCTTTTTAGCTATTGGAGGAGAGCTCCCGAGTAAATTCTTGAGGGGGTCAATTTTTAAAGACGACATTCACCCCCCCCTCTGTCGCCATTTCGGTCCAACACTACTCAAGAAAGAGAATAAGTATGAGTGGACAGAAGCTTGTGAAAAGAGTTTTCAAGAACTAAAGAAAAGATTAACCACAGCCCCTGTGCTATTTCTGTTAGATATACACAAGGATTTTGAAGTATATTGTGATGCATTACGCCAAGGCCTAGGATGTGTGCTTATGAAAGGGGGTAAAGTTGTAGCCTATGCTTCCAGACAGCTCCGTCCCCATGAGAACAATTACCCAACTCATGACTTGGAGCTAGCTTCGGTAGTGCATGCTTTAAAAATTTGGCGACACTATTTAATTGGTAACCACTGTGACATTTATACAGACCATAAGAGTCTCAAGTACATCTTCACTCAAGCCGACCTCAACCTGAGACAGAGAAGATGGTTAGAGCTAATCAAGGACTACGATTTGGACGTCCACTATCACCCCGGAAAGGCTAATGTAGTAGCCGATGCCTTAAGTCACAAACCCCACTGCAACAACCTCATGGTGGGAGAATTGCAACCTGAGCTCTGTAGAGAGTTTGAAGCCCTTAACCTGGAAATAGTAGAGCATGGAACTCTAGCTACCATGGAAGTACACCCAACTCTTGAGGAGCAAATCAAGGCAGCCCAGAAGGGACACCCTGGAGTTCAAAAGTTCAAGCGCCTCATGACCCAGGGGAAAGCTCCTAAGATGGTAGAAGATCAACAGGGAATTTTATGGTATGGGAAACGTCTCTTTGTTCCCCACCAGAAGGACCTCAAAGATCTAATACTCAAGGAAGCCCATAGTTTTGCTTATACTCTACACCCAGGCATCACTAAGATGTATCAAGAAATGAAGACCCTATATTGGTGGCCTCGTATGAAGAGAGATATCGCTGAGTATGTAGCCTGTTGTGATGTATGCTAGAAGGTCAAAGCTGAACATCAAAAACCTGCCGGACTTCTTCAACCCCTACAGATTCCTCAGTGGAAATGGGAAGAAGTGGGAATGGATTTCATAACTGGTTTACCTCGCACCAAGTCAGGATATGATTCTATATGGGTAATAGTCGATAGGTTGACTAAAGTTGCCCATTTTATCCCTGTGAAGACCACCTATAAGGGGGACAAACTGGCTAAGTTATACATGGCTCGTGTTGTATGTCTGCATGGCGTGCCTAAGAGGATAGTCTCAAATCGAGGTTCCCAGTTCACCTCGCATTTCTGGGCCAGTCTACATTAGGGGTGCAAATGGGTCGGGTTAATCCCGACCGATCTGGCACCGAATCCGATTGGTACCGAATCCGGAGAAAAAATATGGGTTAGGATATGGTAACAGCAATATCCGTCCGAATCCGATACGTCTTCAAGTTTGATTTCAGGTTAGTGCTACTATTTGACGTTTCATTTTCTTTTGCAATGGTAAAATAAAATCTTCCACATCAGCCTATTAAGTAGTAACATCAAGTTCTTGACAGGACGTCCTCCTAATCCATTTGTTGTACTGCATGCATTCCTTACAAACGGGTTAATCCCGACCGATCTGGCACCGAATCCGATTGGTACCGAATCCGATTGGTAACGAATCCGGAGAAAAAATATGGGTTAGGATATGGTAACAACAATATCCGTCCGAATCTGACCCGTTTGCAACCCTAGTCTACATGATGCTCTTGGAACCCATCTTGCGTTCAGTACCGCGTATCACCCCCAAACAGATGGACATACCGAAAGAATAAACCAAGTCTTGGAAGATATGCTACAAGCCTGTGCTCTGGAGTTGACTTCAGATTGGGAGAAATGTTTACCCTTTTGAAGCTCTTTATGGATGAAAATGTAGAACCCCTTTGCACTGGTCAGAAACAGGAGAAGGGTATATCTTTGGACCTGATACTCTGAAGCAGGCAGAAGAAAAAGTTCGCTTGATCAGGGATCGCTTACAAGCTGCTCAGTCTAGGCAAAAGAGCTATGCCGATAACTGTCGTAGAGAGTTGACATTCCAAGTTGGGGATCATGTGTACCTCAAGGTGTCACCCCTCCGAGGAATCCGCAGGTTCAAGGTGAAAGGCAAGCTTGCTCCAAGATACATAGGGCCATTCCCTATTATTGCCAAGTGTGGAGAATTTGCTTACCGATTGGAGCTACCAGCAAGTCTGTCAGATGTGCACAATGTGTTTCACGTTTCTCAACTCAAGAAGTGCTTCAGAGTTCTCGCAGAGCAAACCTCAGTGGAAACCATTGAACTCCAGAAAGATCTGTCCTACCCGGAGCATCCGATCAAGATTCTTGACACTATGGAGAAGAAAACAAGGCGCTAGACTATTCGCCTCTGCAAAGTCCAATGGAGCAACCACTCCGAGCGAGAGGCAACTTGGGAGCGAGAGGATCAACTTAGAGCCGACTTTCCCTTTCTTTTTCTAGAGTAGTCGAATCTCGGGGTCGAGATTCATTTTAAGGGGGGTGGGATCTGTAACATCCCATTTTCAAAACCTGGCGATATGTAAAATTTCAAATCTATGTTAAAGAAATTAAAAGGCCTTGTTCTCAGTTTTGTTGTCCTTTTTGCTTTTCAAAAAGAAAAATTCAAGAAGTGCAAAAATGCTATAAAATGAAAACCTTGTTTTATTTCCCAAAGAGAAATTTAAAGTCACCTTTTTTAAATTCTAGAATCTAAAATTTTCTTCAAAATAAAATTAGGAAACTCCAGAGAGGGAGGATTTGTTTTTAACCTTTTTAAAAGAGGAAAGGGAAGAAAAAGGAATATTAATAAAAGGAAACCCCCCAAGCCTTTCCTGGCCGCTCATCTTTCTTCCCCTTCAATCCCAGCCGCCCATTCCTTTCTTCTTCCTAGCGGCAGTGCTCCTCCCTCCTCCTTCCACCCGCAGCGCCTACTCCTCCTCTGGCTCTACCGCCGCTCGTCGCCTTCCGCCACCAACCGCGCCGGCGAGTAAATGCGGCGACAGTCCTCGTCTTCAGCGCCGCCCCTTGCCTTCAGCGCCCGGCAGCGGCTGTGCCCGGGGTCGCCTCCCCGCCCTCATTTTCAGCACCACCCTGCCGTGCACGTCGCTCGCCGTCCCCCCCGTGCGCCGCGCCGCCGTGGTCCTTCCCGGGTCATGTCTGTCCCATCGGCGACGCTCATCTCTGCCTCTGTGCCACGGCCCCCCTGCGACCACCGGACCGAGCGCCGCACCCCTGCATTTACTCGTGCCGCGACATCCCCGATTGCCGCGCCCGTCCTGTGGCTGCACGGCTCTGACGCTTCCCGCACGGCGACACCATGCCGCTCTGCTCCCTGGTGTCTTCTTCCCCCTTCCCCGGCTCTATAAAAGGCGCTGGTACCTCACTGCAAACCCCCCACCGAGCTCACCAAGGACTTCGCTCGCTGCCTCCTCTACCGCAGGTGCACCTCCGGTAGACCCCGCCGCCAAGCGCCACTAGTCGACGCCAGGACCCATTGGGCCTCTCCCTGCACTCGCCTCTGCCCTCTCCTCCTGCTGCCTCGGCTAATCGCCTTTTCTCCCCCATGCAGGCTACCGGTGTGACCCGTTTTGGTCGGCGCCGCCGCGCCTCCGTGCCCCCTCCGCCGCCGGTTGGCTCTACCCTCCTCACGGCCGGAACCAGCCAGAGAAGACAGCAGCCGGTTCTTTAACTCCACTGATTAATCAATGTCCTAATCGGTTATTTAATTGATGTCCTAATCCGACCACTAGCAAGTAATACTGCTGTTAAATACGGGCCTGCCTGTCTACTGCGGCGCAGCAGTGTTCACCCGAGCGCCATTTACACCCTCTCGGGCCCCACTTGTCAGCAGCTCACACACTCTCTCTCTCTCCTTTTTATTCTCTGAATTTCCAGGATTTTAAAACTTTGAAATTCCTTAACTCCCTAACCATAACTTCAAATTTAATGAAACCAATTTCTAATTTTTTTTTCTAAAAACAAGACCTGTCTACTGGTTCTGGTTTGGTTTAGTTTTGAGTTCATTTGAGTTTTGTTTTACTTTAGTTGGTATTTATTTGCTTCCGCTCTCGTTTGTGTTGTTTTTCCGGTTCATCCTTCCGAGTAGAGTTCGAAGACGCGAACGAGCCCCAGTTTGAAGCAGCACAAGACCCCCAAGCCCTTGATCCAGGTGAGTCAACACTTTGATCATTTTGCGCATATATTTTATGTGAAACTATGTTCATTTAAAATATGAAAATTTGCATGCTTTACTTTATACGCAAGCGTATGTCACTCTTAAGGTAGCTAACAACCATGTATCTACCTCATAGTAAGATACCCCCACCAGTAACATTTGAACTCACATGACCATTGTCGCCCTAGATATAAACCATAACTATGGTAGTTATAAGTCATATTACTGCCATGCTAGTCTTGTAAACTCCAGGGCATCAGTGGCCTTGATAATCATTCTTTACTCATGAAAACTAGATTTGGGACAGTCATGGGATGTACGTGGCTGAATATTTATGTTAAATTGTGTTATGCTTCTCAAAACCCTAAAAATCTGCTATACCTGTTTGGGTGGGTGGAAAGAGCGGTGGGTGTGGATGTAACACAGGGGTTGTGGAATGAACCGCCCGGACAAATTAAGGACTTAATCCTGTGTGGACCCTTCCGTGTACAACAGTACAACCACAAGCTGGCATACTGTAGGCTTGGCTGAATAATTTACTGGACTCTCTAGTCATTTCACGGAGAACGTGTGTAGGTGGGTAATGAAAGCCCCACTTGGAACGGGACACCGGATGTAGGTGACGTTACCTAGGATAGCGTATGTGGAGAGTGGAGTCCGACTGCGCTAACCTATGGTGGACATCCCGCACAACCTATGAAAGTAACCCCATAGGAGTGATATGCTAGAGTGCGAGGTATTGTAAAGGCCTCGTGGTGGTCTCTCGATCTGCATGACCAAGGAATCATGTAGAACCATCGGGGCGATTATCTCTTGTGGGTAAAGATGTACAGTCTCTGCAGAGTATACAACTATTCGAATAGCCGTGCCCACGGTCAAGGGCGGGCATGGAAATCTGCCTCGAGTTAGTTCTATTTCAAAACTTTTGAGGTTGGGAATAAGAGTCTGTCAGGTGGATGTAACCAGACTTTGGTAATTTTTCCCATGGAGGGATGTACTCCAGTGCTGGTATTAAGGTGGAAGTAACCTGCTAATCAAAAGTAAGCATTGGTGGATGGAACCATGAAATCGGTGGATGGAACCTACCCCATTATAAATTATCGCATACTTTCAATAATCAAATCTTAAGTTCTTGTAAAATGCTAGGTCATAGGAACTTTTAAATTATGGTTATTCCAAATGTTGCTTTAAGCAAATAAAAGAACCCGAGCCACCCTTGATTAGCCATGCATCACTAGATACATGCATTCTGTGTGTTGGCTCGCAGAGCACGTTGAGGTGTGCTCACCCTCGCTCTTAACCCCCATTCAGAAGCTGAGAATCAAGAGCACTACGCCTACTATGAGGATCAGGATACCGAAGGCAATGAAGATGGTGGATATTAGATTAGGCCTCGGTAGTCTTGCCTCTCACCTCAGTCCGGTTGACCAGACTAGTTTTGGTGGGTGCATCCGTTATTAGTCAAGTCTCTGGTTAATAGTGGTGGTACCCAAGTTGTCCCAGTCACTTGCCTGTGGCGAGTTGTGCCCCTACGCTTATGTACGCTCCCGCTCTTTATGTATTGTAAGACATTTGGCCTGACGGCCCTATTGTAACCTCGGCCCGACGTGGTCTATTTGAACTCTGATATTGTAATGTATGGTTTTGTCGTGTATGAAATGATGCAGCATTGTATCTGTGAGCATTATCTACTGATCCAGGGAATAATGCAGTGATTTCAAAGAGGGTTCCAGGTTAGTAAACTTGGGGTCCGACACTCAAGTCCTGATGAGGGATATTTCTGGAATATTACATTTTACCCCCCTTAACAAATTCGACCTCGAATTCTCTGCCTCACGACTCTATCTACAAACTCTACCCTTCCTACTGATATCCATGGAAAAGAAAATAGGGACGCACATAATCACGATTCCACTCAGATGGCTTGCAGTGCACAACACATCTCGAGAACCCCTAATACTTTTATGCACACACGAATGCAACATGTACTACGATTTCTCCATGCCTCAAGCAAAAAAATTACTCACTCCTTAATAAGGAAACCTACTTCTTAAATCTATCTGTTCCAAAATAAATCATTATCTGAAGAGAATAACCTTAGACAAAGCAAGATCACTACCAATTGCAAGGAGTATCTCCTTGACAAGAGGAGCAAATAAAACACTTGTTGAACCCACTCCCTTTCAAAAGAACATGCTTCGAAAACGAAGAACTCACAATGAAAACCCTTAAGTTTCAAGTAAACTAGTGCAAATCAAAACAACATAAGCCAAGCGTGAAACCATTTAAATTCTCACATTAACAACATCCTCTCTTCTTAAAAGAAAATATTCACAATTTCTAACATAAAAGCAACTCACTTCGCAAATGAGCATTAGATGTAAACACAAAGATCGGTTAAGAACCAGAGGGGAAGCTCACTACCCTAGCAAAACACACTCTACTCAATTTTAAGGAATCAATTTTGGTCTTAAACCATAGAATTCCAGATCCTTGTATGCCACACTAACTCATGTCTCTTAAATTGGCAACTTCAAAGATTTGCACAGTCCTAAAGCAACATCCACACCAATCTTGAAAGGCTATACTAATCCACAAATTGCACTAGTTAGCTTCTCTACAAAGGAATTTTGTCCACAGATAGAACCTTGCCATCTCAATTCTTTTAAGGATAAAAACCTTAAAGATCCTGACATGCCCACATTTACCACAACCAAATGAATCTGACCAACAATCATCATAATTCTTAGAGTCAAGTTGTTCTCCTATATCCTCACATATCCATGGACACATATGGTTCTAGACAAAAGCACAAAGTCCAATTATATCTTCTCGCGTTCATAGATTGGGATAAACTTCTATTGAGATTGTAACCATAAATAATCCAGAAATTCACAGTGCATAATCCTAAAATTCTATTGAGATTGTTTTAAATTAGAACTGACTGTGATAATATGCATCATAGACGGTTCACAATTAGAATCATCTGTGATAATAAACATCATAGATGTTTCTAAATTCATTCGCATATACATAAATGCAAATTTAGTAATGCCTCAGGAGTAAATATACATTACTTAATTGTTTACATATATAGAAGATAGTAAATACAAACTCAACTACTTGTATTTACATATGGCCAAATAGTGTGGCCAGTCGCTTCTTACAAAAGATTTTAAAAAATATAAATCTAACTTCTTCGAGGTTTTTCTAGTGGCGGAGGTAGCATGCTACCTCTATCTTCAAAACTTTATAAGCGATGTGGTCAGCATTAGACGGTTCAGGATCATCAGCGAGCGAAGCCTAAAATGCATCCATCCACTGATGCCCTCATTTAAGTATCTCCCGAACACCCTCCGCTGAACAATCAAGTTGAATTGAGCCTATAAGTTCTCTTCCCTTTCTTGAGGGGTCTCGACAATGTTGACTTGGTCGCCTGCCACCTCGATTAAGCACTCCAAGCGACGGCAAGCCTCCTAGAGTCATGCAACTTCATTGTGGAGGACCACATCGATGGTGAGGTTAGCTCGCCGGAAGTGGGAGACAAACCAGAAGACGCGGCGGAGGAGCATGTCAATACAGTGGAAGGTGGTCTTCAACTACTTTGGCAAATCCTCAGACATACGAGGGAGGACACAATTGGCTCATTGTCCTTCCATAGCATCCGCCATCGTACGGCCGGCGAGGTGCTCCTACAGGATGGCCAGGTTAGCCATCAATGCCAGTGACAAGGAAGAGGCCACCGGAGCTATTTGTTTATGTTTGAGAGTAGATATGTGTATCAGCAATGTAGGGATTTATCTTCGGTACATGGCAGATGATCAATTTTATAAATTTTATGCATGAGACGAAGATATGCATTGGGGAGACGAAGCGATCAGAGACGCATCGGGGAGACGAAACGCGATTCATCATAGACGGTTTGTATTAATAACCATCTGTGATAATATCACAGATGGTTTTAATTAAAAACCATTTGTGATGTCTTAGTTATCACAGACAGTTCTTTTTAATAATAGTCTGTGAACTATCATAGACGGTTATTAATAAGAATCATATGTGATAATTCTGTATCGTAGACAGTTCTAACCATCGCTAGTAACATAGACGCTCACACTTTGTAAAACCGTCTGTGATAATTATAATACAGACGGGTTCCCTATGAACCATCTGTGATGAGGCGTCTAGTATAGCCTGTTTTGTAGTAGTGATAAGATTAGCATGCTCCTTTGCATCTTTTCCCTTTATAGCCCTCTATTATCTAAAACAAGATTCGCGATCATTTGGTGTAATTATCCGATTTTGTAGACAAAGGGTCATTCATGATTTTCTTGTTTCTTAGAAATAAAACAATGCAAAGCAAAACAAATAGAACATATGCTATATAAAGTAAAGAATTAGATGAAAATTTAAGAACTTAAATACACCCTAAGGTTCAGCTGTTAGTCAGAAAAAGGTTCCCACCAACGGCGCCAAAAAAGTTATTGACGCGATCTATGCATGTTCAGATGTAGCTGTAAGCGTACTGGTCAATTGTAGCTTTTCACCTGAAGTATTCTAAGGTATCGAATCCACAGAGAACCTTAGACTAACCAAATCTGGGGTTTTCTAATAAATCATCTAATTCTTCAAGGATGATAAATAGCATGAAATTACGATCCTCTCTCTATCTAGAGGAATAAAGTTGATAAAAGGCATTCTACTGGTTCAGTCACTAGATGTCTACTATAAGAAGCTATTTTAATCCATCCACTGATGTCTACTAATTATTGAGCAAGATTCTCACCAGAGATTGTAATGCCTTTCGCCAGCTATGTGCACCCTAATCAAGTGCCGCAACCAACTACTAGTACATCATCACAACCAGCATCTCTATATAACGCATAAATGAGCAATGGATTAGACACCCAACATAAGTTAGCTACCGGCGGTATGTCGTTCTTTGTTCCCTAGTGCTATCACTACTATGCACGATTCCAACCCCCGAATGTATAGATCTTTCTAACTATTGCATTAACTAAACTCGTGCTCATAAACTAGGATGCAAGGTTCTACTAGATCGATCTAATCATCACAATTAAAACCTACTAGCTAAGATGATTATATGTGTATGTCATGTCGGTCCAGTCCATATCCTAGTGATTTTCGTCCAAAGTTTAAATTGATTTCTAGAAATTAGATAGAGTCCATTGCCTTGACACGTAAGTTGGAGTTCCTTGCACAGATACGGGCTCAGAGGCTTCTGGAATGTTCTTTCAAACGAGAGATAGAGCCGAGAGGAGGGGGTGCGCTGGGCGGTGCTTAGTGGCACTGGGTGGCGTCGAGCGGTGCCAGTCGCTACCCAGGGCCCAAATACCTAGGGCTTTGGCCCAATGTGGCCCACGGTGATCTTTGCATTAATTTTAATGATATTTCATCGATTTTTGTAAAGAATATTCCAAAAACACAAACTTCGATACTGGATTAAGGTTAGTAATAATATTCCATAAATATGGTGTATTATTACCAATTTAATGTGAATTTGGGACACAAAAATAAGCATAAAATGAGTGTCTACAATGGTACCAAGCCAGGTACCGACACCAAGCGAGGTACTAGGACCAAGCAAAAAACAACGCTCACACCCACCTCACACGTGTGCCCATAGTGGTGTATCTTGATTTTGTCACGTCCCAGGCTATGAAGGATTAGAGGCTATTATTACCTAAACTAGAAGGGAAAGTTGCACTTTTGGCTTACTTAGGCTTACCTGGGCTTTGCATTGATAAATATTGCACGTCTCAGGCTGAAGCCTAGGTTGCTCAGGGTGTGGATCCGCCCCTGTGTGCCTACCATCGTCACCCGTGCTAGGAGGGTAGGCATCACCCGTTGCCATCATGGCCGCCGCTCGTCATTGCTATGGCTGTTGCTCGAGCTCGAGGAAGCTGCATCTAGGCGGCGTCAGATCTGAACGAAGGAAGCCGCAAAACTGCTGGATCTGGACGAAGGAAGCCGCGTGACTACCAGATCCAGCGAAGACAGCCGTGCCACTGTCGGACATTGGTTGAAGACGAGGAAGCCGGACGCGCCGTCGCCAGATTTTGGTAGAGGAAACCAGACCTGCCACGACCGTCGACATGCTCAATGATGGCCGACAGGAAGAGACAAGGGAGACGAGAGGAAGAGAGAGATGGCACAGAGTGGGGGGGTAGGGCCAACGGGTGTAGAGGAGTGCCAAGGCTGGCTGGCGTGGAGGGAAGGTTAGGCCTGGCTAGCGCAGAGGCAATGGCGTGGGTGAGGAAATGAAGGGGTGTTGGGTGGAATAGTGCGGGAGAAGAGAGAGAAAGAGGAGAGAGCTTGTGGCTTTGTGCTGATGGTTTCATATTTTACCTTTGGTAGGGCTTATCTAGGAGAGGAGGTACTAAACATTAGAGGGCAAAAGAGAAAGTTAGGGCTAGTGTGAGTAGCAATTATGAGCGTCGGTGCAGGCAAATTCATACTGTTGATGATTTTATTCTGAATAGCTACATCCACATTTGGCCTGTTCCAAGCAGTTTCTGCCTTCAGAATTTAAAAGCCGTTTGGAACACGTTGACTTTTTTTTCTTTTTCTCTCTTTTTTGTCTTTTTTTCTTTGCATTGTTAACGGTGTTTTCATTCTTTCTATTTTTATTCTTTTTCATTTTATTGAATACAGAAATATCCATTTCCCCTCTTATCACACACCGTTTTTTTTGGTTAGGAAAAAAGTCCCTTTTTTTCTATCACAACAAACAATTTTTCTCTATAGTTTCCCTACCCATCATTGCATCTTGGTATGGAGCAGTGCCTGAGCATGTCTTGTCACCCCGTCTCTCTCCTAGCTCAGCATCTCCTAGTTGGTCAGTGAGGTGACGACGTTTCCTTTCTCTCTCTCTCTCTCTCACCTCGCCACCCCCGCCACGGCCTCCGCGTGCTCAGCTCATCGAGCCCGGGCCGGCCCCACGCGCCAGCCTCCCATCTCCCAGTGCAGATTCCCGACGGGTGGGCCCCACCGGTTCGCCACTCTCCAGTGAGCCGTGCTCGTCTGCTCCTCCCCTCTACAGACGCATCGCATCCGTCTGTCCCCGCGCTCTTATCTTTCCAGCTCGCACTCTCTCTCTCTCTCTCTCTCTCGTTTATTCCCTTCTTTGCTTGCTTGTTTTGTTGTTCTCATCTCTATCCATCTCCAACACCGCCACCTATAAATTCCGCAGCCACCACCATTGATTTGAGATGATTCTTCTGGCTAGCTGAGTGCTTGGGAGAAGGGCATCGTCGTACGACACAGAGATAGTGTGAGCATGGCAGCTGCTTGGCTGGCAAGGACGTCGTCCCAGTTGGCGCGCCGTGGCGCGAGGACGCTCCTTCCGCATCATCATCACCACCGCACGCCCAATCCATGGTTTTTGGGTTCAGTGCCGCCGGTTCTTGGATCACCGTCGGCGGCTGCGGCTGCGGCGGTAGACCGCCGTGGGTTCTGCTCCGTGCGGCGCTTGGCCGGAGATAGCAGCGCCGCGGCCGCTGCCGCCGAGGAGCCGGAGAACGGGTTCGCCGGCGGCGATCAGGTATATGCACAGCGCGTGCACGTGTGTGGCATCTATGCTTCTTGATTCGTGTGTTCTATCTTCTATGTATGCCAAAGCATAATTAAACTAGCATGGAAACATTCAGAATGTTGTGATACTTGGATCATGTGAAATTTTCTTCTTGATTAAAAAAGAAATTGCTGCTCTTTTGGGGATCTAGAAGGATCATCCTGGATATCATAGATAATTTCTAATTAGATAGTTTAATAGTAGGTAATAAGACGAAAATGTATCTTTTCTCACTTTCTGTTTGGTGCCATTTGTCAATAGCTTGGTCCGTCCTTTACAATTTTGTTCGTAGCATGTGTGTTTTTCTAACCTGAAATGTTACGCCAAGTTGTCATTTCGCACGAGACCTGGCTCACGGGTTCACACGACTTAATTAAGCCTAACAGCTGATCCGAATAAATTATGGTACCATATTAACTTATTATTAACTTATATGTTTACTTTTCGATTCGGACACAGCACGGATAGGGGTCTGACGTGCCGGACCGGCTTAGACATGTTTAGTTAAACAAGCCATTGATGCCTGTTGATTTTACTATCAGTCATAAATAATTTAACGGTTAGTCATAAGTAATTTTACTGCAAATCACAAGTTATTTTACTGTCAGTCGCTGAGTTACGAGTATTTTTTACTGTCATTCATAAGTAATTTTACTACCACTCGAAAGTAATTTAATTGTCAAGTCGCTCGTTCACGCTCAGAAGAATACAATAACCCTAACATAAGTAATTTTATTATTAACCATAAGTAATTTTATTGTACTATCACAGGAGAGTTACTGTGTAAACAAGATTAGATCGACTCGTTGTGCCAAGATGCCAGTTCAAAAGTGATATATCCGGTAGGACCAGGCCAGCATAGCCTATTTATTATTCGTACAGTGCCATGCTTGGATTGGGTCAACGACACCATGCCTAGGAAAAATTCTATTGTATCCCCGTTGCACAAACCGGTTTGTATAACGAGCAAATGGTATGGTGACACGCGGCAAAAGCACTGTAGCAATGTACTGTAGCCCGTACAAAAATATTTTTTCTACAGTACCAGATCGTACGGAAAATATTTTTAAATAACTGCTACAGTAACTTTGCCACGTGCCACCATCCTATTTGCTCGTTATACAAATCGGTTTGTGTAAGGGGATACAGTAGAACTTTTCTATGCCTAGAGCTGTACGATTGGCCCCGCCATTTTTGACCGGTCTTATTCGCACGATCTTTTCGTGCGTTGAAAAGAAAATTGTGGATAGAATTGACAACAATTAGTAAACTAAGCAGATAAGGATGGAGACGCCAATGGGTTGGTGCGATTGACTCCTCGTGTTTGGTAAGCTCGCACGGCTGTAGAAAACGTGTGTTACTACTACTACCACCAGTTTTATACTTTCTGTGCTTCCGGTGTCAATGGATGAGACCAATGACTAGGAGTCTCTCATGGTCTTATACGTGTAAGAAATGCTGACTTCGGGATGGTCAAGGACTCAAGGTGATCATGTGCAGTCAACCAGTTAGATTTGTCTATTACCCCAAGGTCAATTTTAGACTGATCTTGTTGTGCTTTTCAGTTCCAATGGATTTCAATTTCTTTTTGTTTGGTCAACAACGCTCAGGTAAATTTGTCCATTACCTTCAGGGACATTGTTAGACTAATCCTGCTGTGCTCTTCGATTCCACAACCCTATTCTTTTTGTCTTTTCAGTCTTTTTTTTTTGCTTGACTTCTTTTAGTAATTACTATTTATTAAACTAATAAACTACAGCCAAAAGTCATAAGTCGTAGTCCAAAAAAATAGGCTGTGGTTAATCTGTCCATACATCATGCACTTGATTTTCACCACCACCACTGCAGGTAGTAGACTTCCCTGGAGGAAAGGTCTCATTTGTGGCTGAAATGAACTTCCTGCCGGAGTCGCAAAGGGAAAGGATCAACTGTTATCGTGTTCTTGACGACGATGGCAGAACTATATACGGCAGCAGATTCCAAGAGGTGTAGTACCATTCATCACTCCATGAATGAGGATAATTCCCCAAACATGTTGTGAAAGATAATTTTGTCCTAAAGTACGTGCCTCACTCTTGTCAGGTCAGTAAGGAGGTGGCTTTGAAAATGTACAGTCACATGGTCACCCTCCAGATCATGGATACCATCTTCTACGAAGCTCAGAGGCAGGGAAGAATCTCATTCTATCTCACTTCCAATGGTGAAGAAGCAATCAACATAGCCTCAGCTGCCGCACTTAGTGTCGACGATATCGTACTACCTCAGGTACATATCAGTTACACCAAAGTTGTGATGCTTAATCTAGCAATGTTCCTGAAAATTGATTTACTAACTGTCCTTTCCTTGGCTGGAAACTATGGAGCCAAATGTAGTACAGGGAACCTGGTGTTCTTCTGTGGCGTGGCTTCACACTGCAAGAATTTGCAAACCAGTGCTTTGGGAACAAGCTGGATTATGGTAAAGGAAGGCAAATGCCAATACATTATGGATCGAACCGTCTGAATTATTTCACGGTCTCATCGCCTATTTCGTAAGTCTGAAACATCCCTTCTATGTCACAAAAATCATGCAAGCGAAGGATAGATTTACCATTCTTGATGATACATCAGCACGCAGCTCCCTCACGCTGTCGGAGCAGCCTACTCTCTGAAGATGGACAAGAAGGACGCATGCGCCGTCACGTATTTTGGCGATGGCGGCACAAGTGAGGTAGATGAACAATCACTGATGAGCAACTTACAAATTTGTTACCCAGCCTTTTTGACAGCTGAAAAATGTTCAGGGAGACTTCCATGCGGCACTAAACTTTGCTGCTGTTATGGAAGCGCCAGTGATCTTCTTCTGCCGCAACAATGGCTGGGCAATCAGCACCCCAACTACTGAACAATTCAGAAGTATGAAACGTTTCTCCGTGCTGAATCATGACCTTGACAAGTGAATCAATGCAACGTTGTGTTACATTCAACTGTTATTACAGGTGATGGTGCTGTTATCCGTGGTCAGGCTTACGGAATCCGCAGTATCAGAGTAGATGGCAACGATGCTCTTGCTGTGTACAGCGCAGTTCATGCTGCCCGTGAGATGGCTATAACTGAAGGAAGACCTATTTTACTTGAGGTGCGCAATAGTCCAACGAATTTACATTACCTGGAACAACAGAACTTTAAAATATACTTGATGTGAGTACTGAGTAGTAAACTTTCAGGCACTGACTTATCGAGTTGGCCATCACTCGACATCCGATGATTCAACCAAGTACAGGGCAGTTGATGAGATTGAGCACTGGCGAACAGCACGTGATCCCATTTCCAGGTACAGAAAATGGGTTCAGGGGAATGGCTGGTGGTGTGATGCTGAAGAATCTGAATTCAGGAAAAAAGTGAGACAAGAGGTAATATTGCTGTCGCAGAAAGATGCATCTGTCTAGTGCACTGTACATGGCATCTGAAATTACTTGTTTACTTCTGTGCAGCTTCTGCAAGCCATTCAGGTGGCAGAAAGAATGCCGAAACCCCCACTTGCTGAGCTATTCACGGATGTTTACGATCAAATTCCTTCCAACCTACGCGAGCAAGAGCGCTTGCTGAGGGATACGATCAAGAAGCACCCTGCAGACTACCCAGCTGATGTGCCTGTTTAGTTCTATTGGCCTTTGGTCTGCAATATTGTTGTGTAAGTACTGATGAATGATGATTTAGGTTCATAGCATTAGTAGATGATGATGATAATAATAATAATTCAGCCAGTAAACTGCTGATCCAACAGGCTCTAAAACAAATAATACAATCGGCTGTTGCTCACAGAGCGCCAATTGGTGTATTATTGATGACATTTATGCAGAACAAAGCCATGCAAAGATATTTCAGCCCCGCTTATTTCAACTGGAGCTTCTGGCTTATTTTGCACCATTCATAAATTTCGTATTTTTCTGAACTTTTAGCTTTTTTGAGCTTTTTTACCGGTTCTTTTTTTCCTGTATTCGTTTGTACTATCCGTAATGGGCTAATCTATTTTTTCTATTTTTAAATTTAATTACGCCAAATAAGCCACCACCAGCTACAGTGCAATTTCAGCCAGCTACAATGCTTTTCAGCCATAAGCCACTGAAAAAAAACCATTTTTACCATTCTTGTTAGAGTGTCAATAATATGATACAATAAGAAATTGTACTCAATTTGCAACATAAGGTTGTGTAAACAGTTATTGCAAAACAAATTGCAAATAGCATCACAATTACCGTTTTGGGATCAACTTTTCATCTGTACACAGAGAGAATTAGCCTAGTATTCCTCCTCCATAGCCTTTTGGCCACCTTCCCTGTTCCAAACTGCTTCTAGTTTTTGGTTTTAGAATTGGCTTTTAAACAGAGTGGCTTCTCGAGGTGGTTTTTATAAACCGTTTATAGGAGTCACTGTAGCAGTTATTTTAAACAGAGTGACTTCTCAATGCGAGTGTCCTTTACTTTCTTAGTATAATTTATAATCAGCTAAAAGTCAAAAGATATAACTAAAAGCCACATCACCTTTGAACAGATCCTATAACTAATGGCATTAAAAGTTAACTTGCCGCAATAATGCTGGTGTTGCAATGAAGATATCAACCTTTGGAGAAATCCAAATCGTTTCCTGAGGTATCTTTTACCACACCACCAGCTTCTGCAAACATCAGAAATGGGGAAACCTTAGCAAATAGATCTTCTATTTATTTGAGAGCAGATAGATCATTTAGTGGAATTCATTGTTTTGCGAAATGGAGGTTACCCGTGACAACAATTGACTTTCTATGCTAAAATTTCTCAGATTTTCTGAAGATCATTTGAACAGTTTTTCACCCTTATCTCAAAGCCCAGATGGAATGAAAAATTCTAAAAACCTGAACTTTTAGTTCCTGAAAATTTGAGTATTCATTTCTCCAAAAGGGCTGAGATTTAGTTGAGGATATAATAGCGAAACTTGTGTGTATTTGTAAGGACTAGCTCCATAATTTATCTCAGATTTTTCGGAGCTTGTTTCTCTACTTTTCCCAATGCATTAAGGAACTTTGGTTATATCTTTTTGAGCTCAACATGATTTCAAAAACACTATCTTTTTGGTCGTTAAGAATATGGTCTTTTGCAAATTAAAAAAGTATTTCCAGGAGATTTTACAAGTGAGCTTATTTGAATATGTTTCAAATATTATTTCTTTGCACAACTCAAATATGGCCTCATTTCAAGTTGTTTTGCTCTTTTAGGATGAATTCATTGCCAAGCTCTTTATTTTGAAAAAAAACTCCATTTTGGCTTAATTTTCTTTTGCATTTTTTGTGATTAATACCAAAAGGAGGATAATTTTTGTAAGAAAATTGCCACATTTGGATAATTGATATATTTTCTTGTGATTTCACCTTATTTAGTGTATGTCTTGAGGAGGAGTATCTCATTCATACACATAACCTTCTATATACATTGTGTGCACAAGCATGTTATCTCATATGCTCGAATTACTTAGTGATATATATATATATATATATATATATATATATATATATATATATATATATATATATATATATATATATATATATATAGTTTAATATCTTAAATTCCAATCATATCTTGATTTATATCCAAATATTGTTATTGATATTGGATTTGTTATCAATCCCCCAAAAGGAAGAGATTGTAAGTTCAAACTCTAATTAGATTGGTTTTGGTGATTAATGACAAATCTAAAAATGAGACTAACTCATTTAATGATAAATCTAAATGTGAGACTAACTTGTTTATTGAGTATATTATTGTTTAGTCTCGTTTGGATAAAAAGGTGAAAATCATGGAGGCATGCATGCGACGTCATATTCTTATATCTTGTTGCATTCCTCGGATAAAAAATATAGGTTGAACTCTACCAAAAGTCTGACTTGAATATATGCATATGTTTTTTATTACATATTCTTGTATGCACATATTTAGGAGAGTTTACTTTATATTTTGTGATTTTATTAGTATTAATCTATGTTTTTTTTCACATATATTAGAGATCTCTATTTTGAAACATATTCTTTGGGTATATAAAACTTGTGTAGTTCATATATACTCATATTGCTTTATATTCAATTATTTACTATTGTAGTAGTTGTCATCAATTACCAAAAAGGAAAGATTGAATAATCTAGACCTGTCATTACGAGTTAATAGTATGTTTTGATAATTAATGACAATCACATTGTGGGATTAATATTTTTCATGAGTTAGATGACTAGGTTATATTCCATGATGATGAAGACTTTGGATAGCTTCATATGTTGAAAATCATCAAGTCAAGGTTTGGAATGGGAGATGGCTTCATGAGTTGAAGGGCATCAAGAAGAGGATGCATCATGAGTTGATGCATGGCAAAGAGGAGATGCATTATGTGTTGATACACGTCAAGATCTCGAAAAGAAGATGATCATGAGTTGATCATCAAGTCAAGAGAAGGTCCATCATGTGTTGACAGAAGGTACTTAAAGGATGCATTATAGGTTGATGTATATCAAGATAATGACTTGAATATCAAGATAATGACATGAAGTAAAGATATGTGTTATCAAACTTCAAGAAGATAATCAAGGTAAAGGTATAACTAGTTAGGACTAAGGATGTATTTCTAGTCTTTTACTGGTCTTAATGTTTGGTTGAAAGATCGAATTGTTAATATAGGTTTGTCGTACTATTAAGTGGAGTTTTGTCTAGTAGCTTGAGTCTCATCATATGTTGATAGTTCAATCCTACTTGCTCTAGCTCTATGTTATATTATGCTATTATTTGCGAATATATTTTACAAATAGTTGATACTCATGTATCTAATCCTTATAACATGTCATTATACTTTGCAAATAGTTGAAGTCCATGTACTTACTCCTTGTGGTATGATCTAAGTTTGCAAATATACTTTGCAAATTGTTGGAGGTCATGCATTATCCCTTGTCATGGTATAAAATTATTTATTGCTATTTTCTTAGACTTAGACCATAGTAGTGACTCTTGAATTTCTTATAGCATTGATCGTATGTGTTTGAGATTATGCAAATTTGTGGGTTGTATAGTGCTCTGAATAAGCTTTCCATAGGACTCAAGATCACTTAATTCCAACATCGGAGTCAAAAGTTGTGACCATTTTTCCTAATGTCATCTGTGTTGAAATCTGAAATTGGTAGTACCAATTTTCTTGAAGGTACTACCACCTTGTTGTAATACCATCTTTGCTGATGCTACAACTGCCCAGAAGTAATACCATTTTTACTTGGCGATAGTACCACACTTTGAGTCCAACAGCTAGTTTTTTGAACAAAAAATAACTGTTGAACAGTAGGTGTGGTAGTACCAGCCATACATGGCAATAATACCACATATACCGAATTTTTGAGGGTTTTTGCTCCCAACAGCTAGTTTTTATGATGAGAGCTGCAAATACCCCCTTGGCTAGTTGGGATACCATCCTTGGTACTCTATTTCATTCTCTTGAGCTAGTGTGAGTTTTCCCTCTCTATTGTGTATATGTTGCACCTGTGAGCAAGGAGAGAGATCTCTAATTGCATGTGTTGCATCTAGAGATGAATTTTGTATCCACTTAAGCTTGTGCATTCATTGCACACGGTGAGAGTCAAGTAAGGAACTTGACTTGTTACTCTTGGAGGTTACCGACTCCTATACAGCGTTGAAGGTGTCATGCCTAATCATCTTCTCAAAAAAGCTTGTAAGAAGGCCTGGCGTGTTGTGAAGATTGGAACTCACCTACTCGGAGTGGAAAAGAGCTAACACTAGTGGAGTTGAGGTGTTGGCTTAATTTCCGGAGCTAGTCTAATTTATTTGGACTTACCTCAATATGGACAAGGTGAGACCGGCAAGTCTCTGAACATCACGATAAAAAGAAGCCATACCATTGTGGTTTGTTCTCTTGTGTTCAATCTACATTCAACTAATTTATATTCATAGAATTAAATTGATTACTTGTCACTTTAGGATTGCAAACCTTTGACATAGATTTAGATTGTTAGTGCATTCAGTGAGATTAGTTTCTTTAGGCCTTAATTGAGAATAGCCATTTTGATTTATGCTTCCACATATAAACCTTGATTTTGGCCAAAGAAAATTTAAAACTGTCTATTCACCCCCTCCAGTCGGCCTCTTTGATCTTACACACGTGAATAGTTTTGGTTGGCGGTGGGGAAAATAAGCGAATTAGGGTTTTGAGGTCTTCCATATCCCGATGATCCTTTTATCATAGCACTTATTCGACTTGTTCTCCAACCCCCTACGACTCATTCCAAAATAACTAATTCATCCTCTAAAAATCGAAGCTTCCCCTTTTCATTACCCTCTTTTATCTATTTACGCTCAGGTCCTGATGAGGGATATTTCTAGAATATTACATTCTACCCCCTTAACAGAATTCGACCCCGAATTCTCCGCCTCATGACTCTATCTACAAACTCTACCCTTCCTACTCATACCCATGGAAAAGAAACAAGGGACGCACATAACCACGATTCCACTCAGATGGCTTGCAGTGCACAACACATCTCGAGAACCCCTAATACTTTTATGCACATACAAATGCAACATGTACTACGATGTCTCCATGCCTCAAGCCAAAAAATTACTCACTCCTCCTTAACAAGGAAACCCACTTCTTAAATCCATCTGTTCCAACATAAATCATTCTTTGAAGAGAATAACCTAAGACAAAGCAAGATCACTACCAATTGCAAGGAGTTTCTCCTTGACAAGAGGAGCAAATAAAACACTTGTTGAACCCACTCCCTTTCAAAAGAACATGCTTCAAAAATGAAGAACTCAAAATGAAAACCCTTAAGTTTCAAGTAAACAAGTGCGAATCAAAACAACATGAGCCAAGCGCGAAACCACTTAAATTCTCACATTAACAACTTCCTCTCTTCTTAAAAGAAAATATTCACAATTTCTAACATAAAACCAACTCACTTCGCAAATGAGCATCAGATATAAACGGAAAGGTTGGACAAGAACTAGATGGGTACCTCACTACCCAAGCAAAACACACTCTACTCAATTTTGACAAATCAATTTTGGTCTTAAACCATAGAATTCCAAGTCCTCGTATGCCACACTAACTCATGTCTCTTAAATTGGCAACTTCAAAGATTTGCACAATCCTAAAGCAACATCCACACCAATCTTGAAAGGCTATACTAATCCACAAATTGCTCTAGTTAGCTTCTCTACCAAGGAATTTTTTCGACAGATAGTTCCAAGTCACTTAAATATATATTTCACATAGAACCTTATCACCTCAATTCTTTTAACGATAAAAACCTTAAAGATCCTGACATGCCCACATTTGCCACAACCACATGAATCTGACCAACAATCATCATAATTCTCAGAGTCAAGTTGTTCTCCTACATCCTCACATATCCATGGACACATATGGTTCTAGACTAAAGCCCAAATTCTAATTATATCTTTTCGCGTTCATAGATTGGGACAAACTTCTATTGAGGTTGTAACCATAAATAATCCAAAAATTCATAGTCTCGTAAACTACCAAAGCATTCTCCTATTACTCTTAGTAACTTCAACCTTAGTCACTTCTAAAATAAAGTTTCAATATAATTGATAGGGTAAGTGCTCCAACATGTTGACTAACTAGTCCGATAATCCGAATAGTCTCAATCATTATAACACCAATAGCTCGACACAATCTCCAACCACAAAGATTTAGAAAGATTCTAACTCCAAGGGAGATATTCACTGAAGATCAAATCATACCATTTAATAATTCAACAATTTTATACAATCACAACCTTCTACTTAATGGATCAAAATTCTGAACTTTTGATAACCCAAGTAATCCATAATAAATACCAACATATCATTTTCACTATCCACTAGGAATTCTACTAGCAACTATAATATAAGTACTTTACTCCAAAAATAATCATTACCTGAAGTCAATTTCTCTCCCAAGAATTATAGTATATCATCAAACCATCCTCCTACGCACTCTAAATAACTTGGCACTCGATACCTTATAAGATTGTATATTTAAACACTACTAGTCAGTTTCCACTATAAACCCTAAAGGACTAGATAACACGAATTCGCTATTTCCTTCACAAGAAAACAAATAACAGATAATAAGAACAAATTCAAAAGACTAGAAAATAATAGCAATTTGCAGCGAGCAAAACCCCAAGGAAAATGATCAAATGGCAAGGTAGCAGAAAGCAAAACTCCAAAGAAAATGATCAAATAGCAAGGTAGCAGAAAGCAAAACTCTAAGGAAAATAATCCAATAGCAAGGCACACTTTCTTATAAGCCATGGGAATTGTCTAACACTTCACTGAAGTTCTCTTTGATGCAATATATAATACATCTTCTTCGTAAGTAATGAACTCTGAAAGCCTAAAACCACAAAAACTCCCAAAACATTCTATTTAAATCATACCACAAAAAATAATCAAATCCTCTTCTTTTTAGAAAGAACCAACACTATCCCCAATATGCCTTTATCAATAAGCTTGATATGATCAATTTACTAAGACCCTTAACAGAGGTCATTAGAATCCACTACTCCAACATAAAACTTGCCAGAACTTACTGAATGGCTTCATACTACTTTATCATTTCATCCTCAAACTTAGAATCCACTCAAAATTCACAACCTTAGTCAAAATGTTCCACCAAATTTTTTTTATCAATCATTAACTATCATCCAACAATTCTATAAGCACATAAACATGAGGCACTTATTAAAATCTAGCAACTCGATTCTTTAGTGGTTCTAAACACCAAATCATAGCATATAATAATTACACTCCAAAGTTTTCTGCTAACAATTAGCATTATCATGAAATCTAATTGCTACCCTACTTCTATTTGCAATCACATAGACATGTACAACTACTGATTCAACTATTTCACCATGCATAATCCCGCTAAAACTTCATTAATCATATTCTTATATCCATCAAAGTTCCTCACGACACTACAACAAATTCCATCCAATCATTCTACCTAGTGTAACTATTAGACCATGTGGTGGTTATGGATTTATTGGTGATGAATAATTGTGTAACACCCCAGTCAAGAAATGACCCGGAATGCTACCAATCTAAAAGTAAAACAAGGATAAACTAACTATGCCATACAAAATTCGGCAGAACCTCCCATGTATTGTAGTTCAAGACAGAGGTTGCAACAAGCATAAATAGAAGAGATGAATAACATCAAGAATATAAGAAAATCTAAGCAAAATGGTTTAAGTTTACTAAAGCATACATAGATATAATAATTAAATAAAGAACGGAAGCATCATAAAAGAATTCTAATCCTTTATTACAATTTAAATCCGACAATCAATAATCATCTACTACTTAAGTAATTCAAGCAAATATCATTTTATTTTCTCCCCTCTTCCATTGTGGATAGATCGTGCAAAGTGCAATAATACTAATCTGTCCTTTTCCCCATGCATGCCGATCACATAAAGGTACCTAAAACAAACACAACAACAGTAAGAGTGAGTCCAACAACTCAGCAAATATAATAGATAGTAACAAGTACATTTATGAACATCACTTCACAAATCCATCCATCAACCATATAAACAAGCCATGCTATGCAAGATGATCAAAAATCTCTTTATCTCTTTCTCTTTTGTATTTTACCGGTAATGCAAAGTGTGCATCCGTCGAGGCACACCCATGCCTGTACCACCAGGTACAGGAACCAATTGCCCATACTTCACAAGTATGGGGACCTTTAGCCCGTCATGTCATCAACATAACGGGGACCTCGGTGCTTAGTCATCTCGTGATCAAGACTTCAATAGATCAACATGATGCATGTGCGTGAATGTTTCATAAAATAAATCTTGCATTCACACTATCCATGCACCAGAAATACTCATGAACACTGTAAATTGCAATCACCCATAAACAGCACCAATACATCCTTACCACAACCATGAACACATATATTCATATTATAGATCAAACATCGACTTCCACACTATCAATTTTAAATCATCATTATACTTGCCTTAACCGCGAGAAAACGAGGGACGTGCAGAAGGCGCTGCGCCTGGGATCCGTCCTCCACCTGAATAATAATTATAATATTTGCTAAGATAACAGTAGCGGACCATTTCCCAAATAAAAACAATCACGAACTAGTAAATTCGTGTAACTTGGTTCCAATTCCCAAATCCTGCAGGTCATCCCGCCCCCCTCTGTGGATAGTCAACTTCAAAAATTCATATCTATTGGTACAGGAGTCCGAATAGGGTGTTCGTAGACCTTCTGGAAATATAATTAAATTATCTAACTACACCTAGTTGGTGAGCCTCCCTGATTCGGCCATATTCTACCTGCACCATCCAATTTTCTAAAACATCATTTTCACGTTGGGTTCTCTGGACAGAGCACTAAAAATGTCATAACTTCCAGCCCGAGTGTCCGAATCATGATTTCTTGACCTTCCTGGACATCTAAGACAATTATCTACAACTTTTATAATATGGAGAACCTCTGATTCTCCCTTTTTCTTATCGCCCAATCCAATCTACCAAAATCTGACAGAAATCTCCCGATCTGCAGAACAGTCTTACAAGAAATATCATAACTTCTGCTACAAAGGTCCAACGACGCGTTCTAGTACTTCATGGAAAGATAACGACGTCCTCTACAACTCTCTAGGAGAAGTCCAGATCTGAATCCCCACGAAACTACCCCAAAACAGCCGTCCAACGAAATCTGTCCTAGCAGTTCAGAATACCGACCTTGCAACAACTAGTAAAAATGCATCTAATTGGGGAACAACGGGGATTACCCTTGACGAACCGATGTAGATTACGATGAATGCCCTACGGACTCCTCCTCTTCTCCTTTTCCCCTTTTTCCCTTCCTCCGGATCCAATTGCCTCGTTGCGGTTGATCTCCCTCCTTCGTTCGATCGGCAGCCAAAGGAAGACCTTTTCCACCGGTAGAAGGGTTTCAATGGGGAGGGGAAGGGGGAGGAGCTGCTGGAGGGGTGCACAAGGGGCAGGGAGGGGCGGTTAGGGTTGGAGGGGGCGCACAAGGGGGCAGGGAGGGGCGGCTAGGGTTGGAGGGGGGGTGGGCGCCTCCCCCCTCTAGGCCGGATTTCCCCTAGGACAAGGCTCAGGCTCAGGTTGCCCGGAAAATTCAGAAAACCCCTCAAAAACTCGTTATTTCATTCTTTCCTTTAAGGTCTCTCTCTCCAAACAAACAATTATTAATCGATAGACTTTTGGGATATTACATTCTACCCCCCTTATGCAGAATCCGACCCCGAATTCTATCCATGCATACACTAAGATTAATCACGACTAAACTGAATCGTAAAACACACACCTGCTGTGAATAATTCTGGATATTGCTCACGCATGCGAGACTCTAATTCCCAAGTGGCTTCTATCTCTGTCTGCTGCGACCAAAGTATCTTGACATACTTTAAAGTTTTATTCCTCAATGCTTCTCCTGATCTTTCCAGAATTCGCACTGGCTTGGATTCAAAGGACATATCATGTTCAAGTTTTAACGGTTCTAGTGAAATATGAAGCTCCGGATCGCGCAGGTACCTTCTCGACACCGGGTCATACGTAACGTTGTGTAGCCCACCCTAGGACCCAAGGCGGTCCTAGCGATACACCACCCTCCAAATCCTCATGACTAACAGATGCGATTAAATATACTTCGGGTTATCATTCTCTTTGGTACCAACCCGTATAATCTGCACAACAAACGAAACTCTTGTTCCAACTCTCAATCGATCTTTTTACCTTAACAAGGAGCACCTCTGTTAACCCCGAACGCACAACAGAGCTCATTGTAAACAACCTCTTTTACAACCAGAATCCAACTGAAAATAAAGGATTCTCATCACAACCACACTTCACCAACTCCCCACCAAAATGATCAAATCTAAAAATCAAGGATTCAACATGAGAACCTCTCCACATTCTAAATAAGTAATTTTGCAAATAAACAACACATAAGTCAGAGGAGAATGACTCCAATGCCAAACCCTTTGTTTTTTTTCCTGAACCGGAAAAACCACACATGCCAACATAAAGTCAACTCAAACCACAAAAGTCCTTTGCTATCATCACATAGCTCAAACAAGAATCAAGAGAGCATTTTACTACCCGAGAAAAAAAATATTTTTTTCTTTTAGGAATAAACTTTCTCTTGAATCACAAGATTCCAAATCATCACACACCACACTAACTCATTTCTCTTAAATCGGCAACATCAACACTATGCTCAAATTGAGTGCATCAACCATAGCTTTGTGAAGAGACTCTACTGACCTCACAATAACATACTCTAGCCAACTCCTCTACCAACAGGGTTACTTTGATAAATAATTTCCAATGCACCTCATCATTGTTTTACCCACAATCACTTCACCACAATTTTTTTAAGGATAATCAACTTGAAATTCTCAGCACACATACTCAATTTCCACACCCAAAGGACACTATCAAGGAGCATCACACTATTTATAATCCACTTTTTCCAATATTCCCACACAACATCATTAGCCTCCAAGGTTCTAGCATAGAACACCAAACCAAAATTTTCCATCTCCAGGGCTCCTATATATGTGCTTCGATATAATTGATACGAAGACTCTCGAATTTGGTGACTAAAATTCCCACAATCAAACATGCTCAATCATTAACAACCACATGAAGACATATTCTCAACCTAATTACCTTTAGGAAGATTCTAACTCCTGGAGGGTTACTCACTGAAGCTAAGGCATGCATGGCAATAATTTAATAATCCCTACTATCCCAATAATTCCCATAGCGGTTAGACTTCTTCACAATTATAATCCCATTAACTACACCACCATAATCATCCTACTAAACCTTGCAAAGTGCCCAATCACCATACTCTAATAAGATTGATCAAGATTCTCATACTTTTGATAATCCTAATGTTCCATCAAAATGATCGAAACATTCTTGAACCACAATCTACTATAGGTTCTACTAATTGCAACCATGTAATCAGTTAGCTCCAAAGACAAACATTCTTTTTAAATCAAATCCTCACCGAGAATTATTCCAAGAAATCAATTTATCACTCAATGAATCTCAAACAACTTGACACCTACAATCTCACCAAAATCATCTACTTTACCACCGCTATCAAGTTGCCATTATACAACCTAAAAGGCTTTGCAACATGGATTGGTTAATCCTTCCTCAGAAGAAGATATAGATAGAAACAATTTTCAGCACACAGAAAAACATTTACCACTCACCGGAGACACAAGACCAAGGAAAAAGTCAAATAGCCAAGATCTTGGAAAATAGAAGACGAGACCACAGTTGAGCGCACAAGTCCCACAAGAAGAGAATATCAAACTTCAGCCGAAGATAAATAAATAAATAAATAAATAAAGCATTGCTTTTGGAAACTTGAGGAATCCCTTTGTGGCAAACCAACAAGGTTAAGCACGCTTCAATAAGCTGCAAGGTACAAAACTTGAATCCAACCGCGAATACCTCTACTGCACCCTTCAATTTAACAAACGACATAATTTTCTTTAATGAAAACATCACTTTACCAACTTCAAACAAACGATCCTTTAAGCTCAAATCACAAGAATCACTTAAGAACCGATAGAACCTTCCAATACGTCACTCTGCGCAAACTAATTTCAAATACCACAATAAGCCATGAACTCCCATAGGATCATGAATGCAAAACTCCAAACATTTCATTTAACTGACATCACGGAAGACGAACAAATTCCTTTACTTCTAAAAGAATCAACACTACCCCCATCATCTCATACTCAGTTTTACTAACCTCATCATTATATATTCTTAGCATGAATCATCATAGCCTACCAGCGCATCATAAACCTTTCCAAAAGAACGCAATAACTTATTTCCAATTGTTTTTTTCCAATAAGATTGCAACAATCTTACTAACATCAAGAATAATACACTCTTAACAAGAATCGTTATCGTTTACCCTTCCATTATAAAGTCCTCCAAAATCTCATCAAATAGTCCCATGCTACTTTATCATCCCATCTTCAATTTGAAAGTATTTCAAAACCTTACAACCTCACTACGACAACCGCTTTAAATTAGAGGAGATCTACTACACAATTTTAATGATTCTACCAAAACTCTTTCATCAAAGACATAACATCATCTGACAATCCCACCATCATGTAAATATAGATCACATTTTAAACCCCATCCATTGCTCTCTTATTGATGCGCAACACCAAACTTCATTACTCAACAGTTGCACTTAGCAATTACATACGAACACTAAGTATCCACAAAGATAACTCCAAGATTGATCTCCACTAATACAGTAATCCAACACCTTCTGGATTTAACTATCCTAAACAGTTATATTAATCCATTGAGACCTGTTGATCCAATTTATCCCAAAAGTTTACTAATTTTGTCTCTCTTATTGATCAACTAGTTCATCAAAGCTCCACGCCTCTTAGTAACTGTAACATCTTGAAATTTTGAATTTAAAAATATAAAGCTTTTGAATTATTTCGCAATATATTTTATTTGAATTTGGAGTTTATGAGGTACTTCTGAAATTTTTGGTTGAGGTTCCAAAAATAAAAATAAAGAAATGCAAGAAAGGAACAAACATGTTCAATTAATAGGGAATTAAATTTAATAGAAGATCCATAAAAGGAGGGAGAAATTTGAATTGAAATGCAAAAATTTGATAATGACAAAGCATTATAATGGGTAGCAAAAATATGTATACATAAGGCATATGAAGAATGTCTAGCAAATAATCAAAAACCTAAAAATATATACATAAATATATATATATATATATATATATATATATATATATATATATAAATATATATATATATATACAGGTACATATATACATATGGTAGAGATAGCACAAATAAGTAAATAACTGATATGTACATAAAAAAGACAAAAGGGGGGTCAGACCAGGCCAGTCGGCCCAGCCCAACCTCACCTCTCCCCGCTACCCTATCCTGCTTCGGCCGAACGGCCCAACCCCATCCCCTTTCCGCCTGAGCGGCCTGCGCCCTATTTTTCTTCCTCCCCCGATCCTCTCTCTCTCTCGCGCCCCTCATAGTCCGTAGCTCCGGCTCGCGCGATCGCCCCATTCCCCCGTAGCCCAGCCCATCTTCTTTCCCGTGCTCGGACAGGGGGCGCCGCGTTCGGATCGAAGGTCGCCGCCGCCCCTGTCTGCACCACCCTAGCCCTGCCGCCCCGACAGGCTTTTCGCCGCTCTGCCTCGCTCAGTCGCGTCACGCACGCGCGCCACCCCTCCTGCCCCTCAGCACGCGTGGTGCCATCATCACCATCCTGCTCTGCCGTCGCTGTCGCACCAGTCACACCGCCGCTGCCTCCGCCGCCTGGCCGACATGACCGCACGAACGGAGCCCTGATGCCAGCCCCGCCCGATCACCTATAAAGGCCACCAAAGCTCCCCAGTGTACCGCCATCTCCCGCTCTCGCTTTCACCCCAGTTAATTGAACCCTCGAGCTCCCTCTGTCCGTCGGCGACCTCTTCTCCCCCACGGCCGGCCGCCAAGCGCACCGCCGCCCCTTACCACGCCAGCCCAATTCCTTCGCCCCAAAGACTCCTCGGAGTGTGACGAAGCCGCCCGCACCCTTCCCCGAGCTCCGTCGCGCTCGTACACCGTCGGCGACGATCCCTCCTTCAGGCCGCCGCCGCCGCTCGCCGCCGGTCCGCCTCGGGTCTCCCCGGTCACCGACGCCACCACCGTCGGGACCCCCTCAGCTCCAGCAATCCATTTTAGCACCCCCCGACTCCACTCCGACCGCCCCTCGCCGCCGGCACCGCCGCCCGACCGCCGCCCCGAGCTTCCTCTGCCTCCGCCCGCACACCCAACTCAATTGGCATCTTTCGCCACTTCGGTCAGGTAACACCAGCTAGCCAAGTGCTTGGCAGCGCTCGCTCTCACCCCAACCACCAGTGTTCGAATCTCCCTGGCCGCAAGCACTGTTTAGGATGTTCCACCCATTTTTGCTAGTAGTAAGAAGGATTAAGGGGTAATTAAGGAATACTTAAGAGAAGGAAATCACTGTTGAGCCGGAAGTTAATGCAAATTAATTAGGATGATTACTGTTCAAACAAAAAATTAATAAGTGCTAATGATAATTAATTAGTGGCCAATGATGAATTAAAACATGCAACTCACACTGACAGGTGGACCGTGCCCAATTTAATTAAATAGTAGCCGGGCCCACCTGTCATAGACACAGTACATAGAAAATAAAAATAAAAGAATGAATTAAAAATAGGAAGTGGGACCCACCTGTCAGAATTTTAATCTTTTGTGGATTTAAATTGAACTGAAAATTTTAAATGGACATAACTTCTTCATTTTAACTCCAAATTGAGTGAAACAAGTTTCTAAATTCATCTAAATTCAAGATCTGTCCAATGGAACTAGAACCATGATTTTTAGAGTTCAATTGAATTTATGGTGATATTTTGAGTGATTTGCTGTTTTTCTTTTATTTGGATTTCTCGCACGGTAAAATAGCATACGAGGCTCAAGAGGAAGAAGCTGAGGCAACCACCGTAGAAGCTTCAGAAAATCAAGACCAAGACCCATGTGACCAAGGCGAGTCAATACTTTGATCATGTTGAACCTACATTTTTCGCAAATCTACTTTTGTTTAAATTATCAAATTGCATGCTGTTATTTCATATGCAAATATATTTTTGTTTGAAGATTCTAGTTATATACCCATTAATTGACTTGCTAGTATTATACCTCCTTTGAAAACATTTGAATATCTGAACCTTGTCACCCTAGCAAAATTATAATGGTATCCTTTTGAAAATAAGTCCATAATTATATGTCATGCTTAGTACTGCCTAGATAATCGGGGGCACCAAAAATGTCCCAAAACATCACTTTGAATCATGAGAAATTGGTTTAGGCAGTCATGGTGGAAATGACTGGTATATTTTGGTTATGGATATTTTATGCTCCTAAAATCTCCAACTTGCTTAATTATCTGGGCGGATTGGTTCGAGGGTGTGAGTGTGGTGCAGTGGAAGCACAAAGTGGGTAGTCGTAGACCGCCCAGATACCACTAAGGACTGAATCTTATCATGACCACCTGTGAAAAAACAATACAACCACAAGCTGGCAAAATGTAGGCAGGGCTAACTAATTTGCATCGACTTAGTAAGGGTTGCGCCGGTGTGACCACGGGCGGGTAGAGGGTGGCCACATCCTCCGACGTGACGGCGCAAGAGGGGGCTTATGGAAGGGTGGTCATACCCCGAAGGAAGTGGAAACCTTAGCGGACGTAACCCTGCTAGGAAAAATGCATTGTAAAGGTCCTGTGATAGTCTACTCAACCGCATGGCTAAGGAATCATGTGGGGGCAACGAGTAGATTTATCTCTTGTGGGTAAAGTGTGCAAACTCTGCAGAGTCTAAAAACTATTCGAATAGCCGTGCCCACGGTTAAGGGCGGACATGAGAACTTAACTAGATATAGTTCTGTTTCAAAAACTTTGTGGGTGGAATTGGTAAAGTTGAGGGCGTAGAAAGGCCCTAGTTGGAATTGTCCTGTGTGTCGTCCCAGTGGTAAGTTAAGCGGCTATAACGCTGAAAGATGCTATATGGTGCAGATGTCATGTAATGGTGGATGGAATCTATGTCAATAATAAGTTGGTCATATTTCACAAACTTAAGTCATGGATTTTAAACAGCTAGGTTCTAGGGATTTTTAAGTAATTGTATTCAAAAGCACTCTACGCAAAATAAAAATAAGCCCAAGCCTTCCTTTGATAAGCGGAGCATGTTAAATATTGCATTCTGTGTGTTGGCTCGCTAAGCACGGTGGATTTGTGCTCACACTTGCATTACCCAAAACAGAGACGCAGGATCATTATGCCCACGAAGACACCCCTGCAACTGAAGGAAGAATCAACGAAGGAAATTAGGGCGTAGGCTTCATTTCTAGCCATAGACAAGTTGACCCAAGGCATTGTGTGCATGTATATTATCGGCTTCCCGGTGATATATACTGCACACATTACCCATCAGTCGCTTGCCTGTGGATATGGTCTCACTTTTGCTTCTATTTCCGCTGCTTGTTTGTAATGAAGACAATTGGTCTAATCGCCTCTTTTGTAAACTGTCATCCGATGTGGTGTAACTAAAACTCTATAATATTATTATCTGTGCGATGTATGACATGATTCAGCAATGTATCTGTGTGCACTATCTACTGATCCAGGGAGTAGTGCAGTGAAACACAGAAGATTCTGGATTGAAAAATCCGGGTCTGACGGAGCTGGTATCAGAGCATACGACTATAGGGTAAAAGTCTTAGAACGGTACTAGGATGGGTATAGGATCACAATATTTGAAGGACTTATAAAAATGATTTCGAAAAATATAGCATACTACTTCTATCTGTATCCTTCTTAGATCTGTTCTACTCTACCTTTCATTAAATATTTTGGAAAAATTTCTAGCACTAGTAATTTAATTCACAGATGGCAGGAGTTGGCGATGAGGGCAACTAGGGCTACCTGGCCCATGGAGTCCATGAAGGGAGTTTGCTAGCATGCTACGCAAGCTCTTGCACTATTTAGGCTATAAGGATCAGCCCATTTACCGTGGGCTCAAGTCTACTGCTGGAGGAGTAGGTAGAGTAGTGCCGTACTTGCCAGGTGTGGTGAAATTACTAGTTCCGTATTGTAGTATGATGTACTAGTCCTTTAGTACTATAGTCGTTATCCTGTCGAACCTTAACATATTGTGTAACTATGAAGTCCAGCCTAAAAGCTGGCTATGTGGATGTTCGTGTGCTTAATGTACAGCCAGACATAGGCCTTATGTTGAAAGTTGCTTTGCCGTTTGTCTTGTCGTTTTCTTTTATGACATGGGAGGGTATCCTTTTTCTCCTTATCTGCTTAGCATTAGTACTAAGTTGCGAAGCACTAACTGCAGATGGCTAGTCAAAGGATCACAAGGGCACAGGCCAATGCTAACCTCAACCAAACCGAGGTGGATTCAACCCAAGGAGCCTTGCCAGAAAGGCGAGGCAGGAATCAGAATCCAGACGACAACCTTCCAACCCCTCCAGTTAACCCCACTATGGTCTGAATAGGGTGTTCTTAGACTTTCTAGAAAGATAATTAAATTATCTAACTAAACCTAGTTGGTGAGCCTCCCTGCTTCGGCCATATTCTACCCGCACCATCCAATTTTCTAAAACATCAATTTCACGTCGGGTTCTCTGGATAGAGCACTAAAAATGCCATAACTTCCAGCCCGAGTGTCCGAATCATGATTTCTTGACCTTCCTGGAAAGATAAGACAATTATCTACAACTTTTATAATATGGAGATCCTCTGATACTCCCTTTTTCTAATCGCCCAATCCAATCTACCAAAATCTAACAGAAATATCCCGATCTGCAGAACAGTCTTACAAGAAATATCCTAACTTCTGCTACAAAGGTCCAACGATGTGTTCTAGCACTTCATGGAAAGATAACGAAGTCCTCTACAACTCTCTAGGAGAAGTCTAGATCTGAATCCCCATGAAACTACCCCAAAACAGCCGTCCAACGAAATCTGTCCTAGCAGTTCAGAATACCGACCTTGCAACAACTAGTAAAAATGCATCGAATTGGGGAACAACGGGGATTACCCTTGACGAACCGATGTAGATTACGATGAACGCCCTACGGACTCCTCCTCTTCTCCTTTTCCCCTTTTTCCCTTCCTCTTCCCTTCCTCCGGATCCAATTGCCTCGTTGCGGTTGATCTCCCTCCTCCGTTCGACCGGCAGCCAAAGGAAGACCTTTTCCACCGGTAGAAGGGCTTCAATGGGGAGGGTAAGGGGGAGGAGCTGCTGGAGGGGCGCACAAGGGGGCAGGGAGGGGCGGCTAGGGTTGTAGGGGGGTGGGCGCCTCCCCCCTCTAGGCCGGATTTCCCCTGGGCCAAGGCCCAGGCCCAGGTTGCCTGGAAAATTCAGAAACCCCCCCCCCCCCCAAAAAAACTCGTTATTTCATTCTTTCCTTTAAGGTCCCTCTCTCCAAACAAACAATTATTAATCGATAGACTTTTGGGATATTACAAATTGACTTTTGAGTTGCATTGAAATTTGCGTTTAGAAAAGTTTCGGTCGGTGCTCTTTTACAGAACTGGAATCAGCAAACTATGAACATGGTAGTACAAGCACCACGACTGTGGAAGAACGACCACAGCTGGTTTTGACCACAGCAAACTTCGACCATGTCTGACTTCAACCATGTCCGGTTTTGACCACAACAAAACAACCATGCCAGGTAATCGATAGGCTTCGATCTCGACCATCGAATTGGTCGTAGCTAAGTACTTTTTGATGGTTTTTTCTATAGTACTTTTTGATAGTCGTAGCTACAATACTTTTTGATGGTCGTAGTACAATACTTTTCGATGGTCATAGCTATAGTACTGGTCGATGGTCATGGCTATAGTGCTTACTCGATAGTTGTAGACTTTACTGGTCGATACTCGATAGTCGTGGACTTTACTAGTCAATACTCAATAGTCGTGGACTTTACTGGTCGATACTAGATAGTCATAGATTTTATTTGTTGGTATTCGATAGTCATAGACTTTACTGGTCAGTACTCGATAGTCGTAGACTTTACAGGTTGATACTTGATAGTCATAGACTTTTCTGGTTGATACTCGATAGTCGAAGACTTTGTGATCAGTAGTCATAGACCTTGCAGTTAGCTATCATTATCTTAGACTTTTTGATTGGTTGTCATAGACCTCACGATCGGTAGTCTTATACTTTTGCAATCGGTTGCCGTAAGCTTCACGGTAGGTACTCGTAGACTTCATTATCGGTTCAAGTGCTTCATTTCTTGGTATCTTCGAGTACTTCGAGTACTCGTGTTAGGCGAGTGATATGACTGGCTAGTGCATGTGGTCAATGATCGGTGAATAGTGCTCAGAGGAACAGTACTCAAAAGATTCGATACTCAAAAGATGGAAGTACTTGGTAGGTAGATGGTTGGTGCTATAGTACTAGGTAGGTACTTGGTGCTTCGGTACTCGTGGATGGTAGTATGTGCGGTACTCGGTGATCAATGGTGCAGTGAATGGTTGGAGATCGGTAGTCGTAAACTTAGCAATCGGTACTCGGAAGTCTATACTCGATGGTTCTGTGTTCGATAGTGATGCTTGCTTTTCCTGAGTATTCTGAGCGATGGTATTTCCCAAGTACTTGTATTCGAGTACTCTATGAGCTAGCGATCAGTCTTGAATAGTGATTGTAGCCGGTTGTAATGAGTGATCTGAAGTTGGTGATTTCTGGAAAGCGTGGAAATTGTGGTCATGGATGACCTGGTTGGTATTCGTGGTTGATTTGGTTCTTATCTATAGATAGATCCATTGGTAGATGAGAGTGAGTTATGTGTGTGTGTGTGTGCTGATGTCAATCATGCTGTGGAAAACTTGTACTGGTGGAAATATTCTTTGGTCTTTGCATATGCAGGTGGGTATGGAGGCGGTCATGGTCGGTGACGAGGAGGATTGGGACTACGATGGAGAAATCTGATGTCCAGACAGTCGAGGATTTCACGCGAGGTGGTTGGGGTTACACTAGAGCATGTGGAGATCAAAAGTGGTGATTCGTGGAGAAGTTATGGGTGGTGCAGTCCAGGAGGCTTTGACATGAAAGGTGATGGTGCGTGATGAAGATACAGGAGGTGTTTTCTTAGAGGCTTCGTCATATATTGAGTTAGAAGTTGTGGATGGAGTCCATAGCTTGAAAGAGGTAGAGTTTGGTTAAAATATGTGTTCGGAATGGTTTTGGGTGCCTTGGTTTTAGGTAGAGATAAGGTTTTGAGTCCGTGTTTGAGGTAGACACAGTTTGTGATGTTAACCTATAAAAACAGGGAGATGCTATAGGATAATAGACGGTGGTCTTAGAGAGTTTTGAGAGGGCTTTCAATGAGAAGGTTTTTAGGGATGCTTGTGGGAGCACTTTGTAAATCCACAATATTCTAACAATAAAGGTAGTCTTGAATCAATCTGGTTTTTTATTTGCTTGAAGTGCGTTGGTGATTGCTGGTGGTTTGGATCATATGACAATGAGTAAAGCAATCGAGCGAAGCGATTGAACAGATCGGTCGGTCGAGCGGGCGGGCGGTCGAGTAAAGTGGTTGATCTAGCGGTCGTATGCTGGGTATTTGATTAGGCAATTGATCGCTGAGCAGTCGAAAGCATCATCGATCATCAGGAGACTCCAAAAAGCAGCGACAATCATTTACCCTTCCTCTAATTGCAGTAGTCGATCCTACAGTAACTTATCTGAAACTCCTCCCATGAAAACTCTAGATCCACCTATATTCATTTTTTTAACCCTTTGTGCACAATTCCAACAATTAATCATGCTAAGAAATGGATCTAGCAATTTAATATAGTCACCAATGTCCATAGTAGGGGTACATCTAAAAGTAATATCCACCAACACAATAATTCAGCATCTTCTTAACTTATCCTTCCCAAACAATTAGATTAATCTATTGAGAGTCATATAATCCAATGTATGCAACAAAATTTGGCAGATTAAACAATATTAAGGATCATCCATCAATACTTCATACTTTTTTGTATTCTATTAATTTCTATTAGAAAAGAGCATACTCTTAGTCACTATTCACCATGCAACTACTCTAATACACCATCAAATTTAACATACGTACGTGCGTACATACATACGTACGTACGTACATACACACATACCCACATACACAGACACATACATACATACAACAAGGGATGTTACTTTAAAATCAAATATACACTTTGTCATCTACAATACTTAACCTCCCATATGCCTTGTTGCTTAATTCCTACGGTTACGACATCTCACCCAAGCATCGAAAGACATCACAAAAGAGTTTAAATACTTCTTTTATAAAAAGGAATTTAACTTCAACCGCTCAAAATATTTGAAAAGAACCACATAGGTTTAAATCTTCCTAAACAAAATGGCAAAACTTCCATAAAAAAGATGACCTTGCAACTTAACAACTTTTATGAAACAAAATAGCAAATGAAAGCACATTACCCACACTGTCAATAACTAACCAATCAAAACTCATGAAAAGATTCACAACTCACTCATAGGATGAAAACAATCAATAGGAACTCAGCCCCAAACACTGGTAACTGAGATTAACCAAGGGAAACTTATCATCACACATGCACCACGTACAGTGGCACCTCTTGACCATCCCACGGCCGTAACCATGACCTCCATCTCAACTAACCAATCATCTAACACAAACATAGACAACAACTCAGCATTTATTAGTAATTAAACAACTAACAAAAGAGTACATGCAATGCATGACCCAATTCCATTCTACTGTGCACCAGTATGTCAAATTTTAGATTCAATTTATTATCCTAAGTCAAATTTCAGTATTAATTTTTCTAAGTTATTTTGTTATTAGGATTATTATTTTTATTAATTTATCAAATCTATGTCAAATTTCAGTTGATTAAACAAATAAGTTATTAAGTTATTCACCAAGGATCTAATGCTCGCTCTGATACCAACTATGGCACCCCAGCTAAACAAAAGCCTAAGATGTCACCTACAACTACTACCGCTACCAATTTTAACCAATAAACAAGGAATACCAACAACTAAGCTTCAAGATTGCACATTCAATATAACATTAAACATAAATTTTAGCAATACTGTAAACTAAAAACTGAGCTTAATATAAACCAACAATAATCAAGATGAATCATAAACAAGTCTAAATTAAGTAAAACATCAAGCAGCAACATTATGAACTATACAGACTAAGAGAAATCATAAATTGTTTAATCAATGCTATGGAAACTACTAAATTATTCATGTCCATAAATGATAAGTTGCTAGGTGGAGTGAAAAGCTACAAGTATGCAATAAATTATGTTCCATAACCACTCATGCATGTCACCTTCAACGTTTATTTAAAAACAACAAATAAGTAAGAGTGAGTCCATGACTCAGCAAGTACAAGGCAGAATAATAAACGAGACATCAACTTGTTAATAATTCATATCCAAGTATCACCAACTCAAATTCTCATATTTGTTCTCATCAATTTCCATCCACGTGTGTCATTATCTCAAGTCATCAGTTATGAATGCAATGCATTGCTCATGCCTATGTCTCATTTTTTGCTTATACTGGTATAATAAGTGTAACACCTGTCAGTGTTCACTCTTGCCCACACTCTTTAGTGTAGAGACCAATTGCCCATCCTTTTTCATATGAGGACCTCATTGAGTTGATCTTACATATGTGGACCTTATCCCACTCAAGTGGGTCACATATTTCTATCGTAAATGTTCAACATGCAATTCAATGAATATTATCTTTCATCATTAACAATTGGTATACTCATCATTTTTCCATAGTCATCAACATTATCATCAATTTATCATAAGCATGTGAGCAATATAACAACAGAAATAAGCATATAAATTATCATAGCAAGTATTTAATGAATCAAATAACAATTTCAACATTCGAGTTACCATTATACAATGCACTTCTTTTTCTTGATTGTGACGACCGGAATGATTCGAAGGTGGCAACACATCCGAAGTTACTCCTCCTATAGTAAGTATTCAATCTCAGTACCCGCCATAGTAATACAAGACATCAATTAATCGACAATGCTTCTATATGCTTCCCAAATCCACTATTTTTCCTCTTTATTGGACAGTCCAGCTTACTGTCCTGGTACTAAAAATATCATAACTCTCAATGTTTGCATCATAAAATAGCAAACCATACTAGTTTTGGAATATATACAAAATTACCTACATTTTCATAGTTGGCCAAATTTTTAGATTAAATCATCTAGATCCCCATTTTTAACCCAGAAGACAGATTTATCATTTTCTAGACAGCAGAATTAATAATTTTGTATCTTTTAATTTATATGTGCAAATATATTAAACAATGATATTTTCAAAACCTATAGAAAATTATTTACCACTTTCTAGTTATTCCTAAAATTTAATTCTGACTTTAAGTTAGTCAAATTAATACCTTTTTCTATAACTGTGTCCAGTAGCAACTCGGTACCGGACAACAGCCTCTCAAAATTAATAACTCATATTGTACTTATCTAAAAAAATTGTGTTCTTAGATTCTCTGAAAACTTTAAGAAATTATCTACAATGTTCATATTGACCAAATTCCCAAATTAGTTGATTCACTATTTTTAATTTACTAATTACTACACGATGCCAAAACACGACAAATTTACCGAACAGCAGAAATATAAAAATCATATCTCATAATCTACTCATCCAATCAACATGAATAAAAATTCTATTAATTTCTATTGAAATCATCTACAACTCTCTTGTTGATCAAATTCCCAATTATTGACCATACACTACCTGAAAAAATGGTACAAGAGTAATGGAGGGCGGCGGCCGACTTGGCACTCCGGCGCATGGCGCGCACGAAGACTGCGCTGGCGTGTGGGCAAACGCGGACGCCAACACGCAGCCACGCAACGACGGCTTGACGCACTAGCGCGATGCATAGGAGGTGATGGCTGATGGCGATGCTGGCTATGCTATAGGTTTTGATGCGCATGAATGAACGGTTTCGGTTGGCGCCATGGTGGTGGGGAAAATAAGAGAACTACGGTTTTGAGGTCTTCCATATCCCCGCGATCCTTTTATCATGGTACCGGTTCAACTTGTTTTCCAACCCCCTACACTCGTTCCAAAAAAATCTAATTCCTCCTTAAAAAAAGAAGCATCTCCTTTTTATGTATCCTTTTTTTACTATTTAAACTTAAGTCCTTATGAGGAATATTTTAGAAATATCATACCCATTAATTCATTGGTATTTGATCTATTTGATCTTCTCAGCATCTTCTTGACATAAACCGCTTTCCTAAGCACCGCTCAAGCGTTGTTTTGATCTGTAGGATCGAAGATAACCGACTAGAGGAGATTGAGTAGGAGGTTTTTATTATCTTTTGGCTAAAATCTCAGTTTTTGAGTAAGCATGAACTAAAATTTATTTTTGTATAATTCAAGGCCTACATAATTTAAGTCTCACTATATGCACTAACATGCTAGGTCTAAGCAAGATACAATTCTAGATAGACAAATAAGCAATTAATCGATCGAAATGTAGATGCGCTAAGTAAAAAGCAAGAGGACAAACCACACGAAGAACACAAGAAACTTTTTTCTATAGTCTTAAAGGCTCGTCGATCTCCTCTAATTCACGTTGAGGGAGTTTGATCAAGCTGACTTTGTACACAAATGAGCCTTTGCTCACCTTAATAGAGGTAGCTCTTTCCCATTCTGGGAGGTGACCTCCAACCTTTACAACAATGTCGGGCATCTTCACAAACTTCTTGAAGAGATCATCGGACACAACTCCTCCAAGCCGTCTTGGTAGTGGCAACCATCAAAAGGAACAAGTTGATGATGCTTGCTTGAAGGTCTTCAAGTGCTACAAAGCCCAAACAATTGATGCAATACACTTGAATGCACTCAACAACCCCAAATAATGAACTAAATGCTTTAGAGTTGAAGAGAGGGATGCAAAGACTTGAGTGTATTCAATAGGGGTCCAAGAGTATACCCTAGCTGCAGGTGAGGAGGTATTTATAGCCTTCACTAATCAAGGTGACTGTTGGGGATGAAATCACAAAAAATCAGGGCGAGCGGTAGTACAACTATATAATGGCAGTAGTACCACACCCAATATTCAACGGCTACTCACTGCTCATTAAGTGTACTGAAACTAGCTGTTAATACATAAATCAGTCATACCGCATTCACATATCCCGGTCATACCGCCCCTAACAGTAGTACCTCTTTGGAAAATAGCTATCGCCAACACAAATATGGTCATACCGCAGGTGCGGTTGTGTTGGACATGATTCACAGTCACATCGTAGCGGTACTACCAGAGAAGGACTGCGGTAGTACCACGCCTGAAGAATTCCAAACCAACACCTCTCTGGAAAATACTTACCAACATGGCAGTCTTGGTAGGACTGATGTAGCGGTACTGCCACGGTGTTAATGGCGGTCATACCGGTTTTAGGAAAAATATAGCATAGAGGGTAACAACGCAATTTCAAATACATGCATGCACTAAGATTGAGCAATGTGGCACAAGATCACCATCAAGCTGCTAGCCATGAACTCCTCTTAATAGTATGATATCTAGCTTATCAATCTGGTCTAAATCCAACATATGTCAAGACCAGTAAATCTAGAAATAGGTCATTAGCGTATTTTATATCTTTTCCTTAAGTCATGTCAACCCATAATCATTCTCCATGATACCTTTTAAATATGGGACTAAACCTTTCAATTATCGCAACAAACATGTTAGGCTCTTAAACATAGTCATCATTAATTACCAAAATAATTTTTAGGGCCTTAGATGCTTTTGATCCAACAAAGTTTTTGGTATTGGGCCAACTACCAAAATGCCCTTGCCTTAACTCGGTCTTCTTCTTTTCATACAAGCAATCATCATACTTGCTACATATAGATACACCAATGGCTTGCCATGTATTAGCAAGTCTCTCCCACTCTGGTTCCCATAAGACCACACCTCAGTTGGACTGACCAAGCCACTTGGTGCAACCCGTTGTTCGAATCTTCCCTTTAACATTCTTTATCTTCCTTATGCCACGCTTGAGCTCAATTATTTCACGTAACATCCTTAACCGTTATGAACCTTGGCTGCTCCATGAGCATAGTCCTGGTCTTCACCGTTGACCATAGTTGACTCCAAACTTCCCTGCATATCCAAAGATCAAGAATCTATTTAAACATGCTTCATACAACATAAATACATTGATCTAGGACAATTCAACTCTATCCACGATCAAATTCCTAAAATTCAGAACTATTAACCGAAATTTAGAACTAGCCAGTCTGACCACTAGCTACTAACCGATTAGACCACTTAACAGGGCCGATCTGAGGGCCTGAGGATGAAGCCATCAGACTGGAAATCTAAATCTTTTACAAATTTGAAATTCAACTGAACACACATTGACAATGGTTCATTAGAAATATTATTGGACCTTGTTAAATGGTCCCTCAATCTTTGTCTTGATGAACACATTGGTAATTTTCTCCAAAAATGCAAATTTGAGATGATTTTGGAAATGGAAGGGAATTTTGTGAAGGAAAGCTCAAAATTGTCAAAAAGAATTGCATCAGCGGAAAATGACCACAAGAATAGGAAATGGAGAGAAATAACTAAATAGAATAAGTTTTCCACAAAAAGCTTCAACTCCATGAAAGAAATTAAAAAATCTCACTCTAGGTTCATATGAAAGAACAATTATTCTATTTGACCTTAGTCATGGTGAGAAGAGATTAATTTGGTCAAAAGAATCACAACAAACTATGAAAGCTCCAACTTAGCAATAATTTGCACAAAACTTCAATTTTTGCTCTAAATATGCATTTTTACCAATCTTCTCCCATTTGACAATGGATTCATTAACATGCATGAAAGAAGAAAGAGCCTATAATGGAATGAAGTGGCTGTATTTTATTCATTTTTAGCTTAGGAAGAGGCTATGAAAATTATCCAAAGTGAATTTACAAGAATTACACTAAACCATACTATGTGAAGTAGCTATCTTGATCATAATAATCTATATATAGCAAAGCTAATCCAATTGAGCAAGAATCTGAAATTAAATAGATTTCCTACCATGTCAAGTTGCTCAAATGCTTAATTTAACCAAAGATATCCAAAAAGAGCCAAGCCATATCAATAAGCTAAATAGAACCAAGAAGATCATTTTAGAGTGCTAGAAGATTAATATTGAATCAATTTGCTCAAGCACTTGGTTGTGAGCACATTTAGTACAATTAGCACTTTTGAAACATATTTTAGTTTTATCTTGTAAAGCAAGTTCTAAACTAGGAGCCATCAATAACTGTCTTCTAAACTTCAACTATTTTTCACAATTTTTGTTTTCTTCACTTTTGCTAGATCTCAAACCTTTGGATCACACCAAGTAATAAGCTTAAAAGTATGGTCTTGGTCATCTAAAATTCCCTTGAGTTCATGCCTAGTGCAATGGCAAGCCATCTCATGATAAAGAATTGGTGAGATCAGTTTTTTCACATATAAAGATATCATTTTTCATTTTATTGTCTAGTTCAAGAACACTGAGCTACTCCTAAATCCGTAAGAAATATCCGACCATAGCCGCAAAAGTCTATGAAAAGTAAAGTCATGCTTATATAATGAACTAACATAGCTCCATCTAAAGCTCAATTTAGATTCTATATTCAATTTAGTCTATTTGAGATGGCATTAATTATAAAAGGATCACTAAAATAAAACTAGTTATAACATCCAACATTGATATGCTTTAGTTCAATTTTTTCAAATTTAATCAAGGTAGCACAAAAAAACTAAGCTACACATAAATAGACATAATAATTCTAGCAAAATTAATACAAGACATGGCAAGTTGTAATAGCATGATATCATGTCATATAGGGATAGTAGAAAAAAGCTCTATTAAAATCTTACAATGGAAGTTGATGAAATTTAAATATGCACTATGAAACAATAGATGCAAAAGAGCTAAATTCCCTCACAAATCAGGCTAAAAGGATAAATAACCCCCAACTCACATTGTAAAAAGCAAAACAAGAAGAATCGAGAGGTTTAGTGAAGATATCCGCGACCAGCTCAGACTTTGCGAACTGGAGGACATCACCTTTCTCAACATGGTCCCTAAGGAAGTGATACCTAATGTCTATTTACTTGGTCCTGTAATGCTACACTGGATTTTTGCCTACATTAATGGCACTAGTGTTATCACACAAGAGTGAAACATTACCAAAAGCTAACCAATAGTCCCGCGGAGTAGATAAGATCAAGAGAACTTGAGAGCAATTAGTAGTAGCAACTACATACTAAGCCTTAGTAGTGGACTATACAACAGAAGATTGCTTCCTAGATGAGCATGAGACAAGAGATGTGCCTAAGAAGTGACAAGTGCCCGAGGTACTCTATCTATCCTACACCCTACAAAGAGTTTGTCTGAATATGCTCAGAGAGAGAGAGAGAGCGAGGAAGGAGAACAATATTAGAGTCCAAAGTTAAGAGTAGCTTAAGGATACCTGAAGATGTTGCGCACTACTTGATGATGAGAGGCATGATGGAAAGCTTGAAATCGAGCGTATAGATACACAACAAAGTGTATATTCAGCCTCGAAGTGATGAGGTAGAGGAGGCAGTCAATCATGTTGTGATACTCTTTTTGGTATGTGGGCTTGTCATCTTCATTAGGATCCATAACTATGGAAGTGGTCATGGGAGTAGTGATGGGCTTGCTGTTTCCCACGTGGAAGCGTTGAAGAAGGTCCTTGATGTACTTACTTTAATGGATGAAGATACCTTTCTTCAATTTTTTGATTTGAAAATCGATAAAGAACATCAGCTCACCCATCATACTCATCTCGAATTCACTGCTCTTTGTATCTGAAAGTTTGGACACCAAAGCATTAGAGGAGCCATAAAAAATTATGTCATCCACATAAATCTTAATAAAAAGGAAATCACTTCTATGCCTAAGAGTGAATATGGTTTTATCTATCAATCCTATTTTAAAGTTCTTTTTAAGTAAGAAACTATTAAGCGTATCATATCAAGCTCTACGGACTTGCTTTAATCTATACAATGCTTTGGAGAGTTTGATGACATGGTTTGGAAACTTAGGATTTTTAAATCTAAGTGGTTGCTTGACATAGACCTCTTCTTTTATGAAACTATTAAGAAATGCACTCTTGACATTCATTTGAAACTGTTAAAGCTCTTAGACGCAACAAATGTTACCTGAATGCAAATGGATTTTAATATAGCTACAGGTACAAAGGTTTTCTCGAAGTCTAACTCCTCTACTTGGGAGAAACACTGAGATACGAGTCTAGTACTGTTGCGAACCACTAACTCATCCTCAATTTTTTTATTTTTGAATACCTATTTTGTTCTTATGACATTATGATCATGAGGGGGTTCAAGTAAGGACCAAACCTTATTTCTTTTAAAGTTCCCAAGCTCTTCGTGCGTGGCACCAACCCATGAGGCATCAGATAAGGCATGGGTGACATCTCGGGGCTCAAAAGATGCAACAAAAGTAGAATGAGCATAGAAATCTAAAGAGATGAACCTAGAGCAAGTAACCCGCACATGGAGATCTCCAATCATTTGCTCCAGAGAGTATCATTAATAAATATAAATTGATGGTCCTGTAGAGGTAGGAGCATAGCCAGTCGAAGCACCAGTAAAGGTGAGTGCAGGCTGCCCAACTGAAGCTGATGTAGTGGAAGCAGGCTCTTCTTCCAACTCAGGAGCAACAAGAGGAGGAATTGGATCCTCATCCTTCAAGTCAGAATTACCATCAATGAAGATGCTCTCCTAATCACCATGAACCTATGTACTTGCATTGTTGGGTCCAGTACTAGGACTAGCTTCATCAAAAGTGAAATCACAAGTCTTTAAGATTTTGTTAGTATCTAAATTTAAGACACAATAGCCACGATTATGAGAAGATATCCAAATAATATGCCATCTGAGGATTTTGATTCAATTTTTCTAAGTTGCCATGTTTAAAAATGAATCACTGCAACAGAAGATCTTAAAGTGAGTGATACTAGGTGAACGACCAAACCTAAACTCATAAGAAGTCTTGCTTAAGTATGATCTCAGAAACACCATATTAGACACATGATAAGCGGTGAAAATTGCCTCAGCCCAATACTTCCTAGGAGTGCTATGCTCATCAACATGGTCCAAACAATCTCCATTAGAGTCCTATTCTTCCTCGCTACAACTCTTTTGCTGGAGGACTCTAAGAGAAAAGAACAGGTACTCTAAACCTCGCTCAACACAAAAAGTGGCAAAAGATAAATTATTGAACTTAGTGCCATTGTCACTTCTAATAACTCTCAAAGCTCCTAAATGATCAATAGCTAATCTCCTAGTAACTCCCAAAGCCCCTAAAAGATCAATAGCTAATCTAATGACCAACTCTCTAAAGCAACCAAATGCCTCATCCTTGGCAATAAGAAAATACACACAAGAATACCTAGAGTAGTCATCTATAATGACAAGCACATACCACCTTCCTCCTGCAGACTAACTCTAGAAGGACCAAAGTGTCTAAGTGCAAAAACTGTCCAGGTGCATCGGTTATCACCAGGGTAAGAGGTGAATGAGAAGTAGCAATAATCTTACCATGTATACAAGGTAAGCAAACTAGGTCTTTTCAACTCTTAAGCCTAGTCAAACCTCTAATAAAATCCATGCATGCTACTTACTCTAGACAAATGATCAAAGCCTTATATGACCAAGCCTATGATGAATTACTAGATCATGAGAGCCAGAAGCCGCAAGATACCTAGGACTAGAGCTGGGAGAGGTAATGAAATCAACACTAAAGACCTCCAACCTAGAGATCTCAAACACAAACTCACTAGAGGATCTAGAACTCTACACTCATCTCTCTTGAACCTCACCTCTAGACCCTCATCCAAAAGCTGAGAAATAGATAGCAAATTATACCTCAGATTACTCACCAAAACAACCTCCTTGAGTATGAACTTGTTGTTGCACATAGAGCCCTTAGCCATCACGGTCCTAGTAGAATCGTCCTCAAACATGATTAACTTGTCACCAGATGCATGAGTGTGGGAGGAGAACCAACAAGAATCTTTGGTCATGTATCACGAACATCCGGAGTCAAGAAGTCACACATCATCCTTCCTTGCTCGACGGACCTACTGGGTAGAAGCAAAAAACACCGGTTACAAATTAGGGAGGAGGTGCTAACCAAGGAAAAAACTTATTGGACTTACTAGTGGGTGTTGGTAAAAAATTGAATTGGTCAAAAATTTTCATTTTAGTTCAATTGTAGGCCACCTTAAATATGTAGAAGGGAATCAAGCGTAGCTTGATTGGTGGCGCTACTGTCGTGTAGGCCACTCTCCTGGGTTCGAAACTCAGTGTGTCCCATTTTTGGGGGATACTATTTAGTGAATAGTACCCCCTGCGTACATGCGCATATGGGTGCATTCAGTGGTTAAAGTGTGTGTCCACGCTCCATGAGACCTTTGGTCTCCACTTTATATTAGTGTGTCCATTGAACGCACCCACTTGGGTGTGTGCGTAGGGTGTGAGTGTGTGTGGTGTTGCGTGTCTGTGTCCGTCCTTGTTGTACTCTCAAAAAATATGTATAAGGCCCTCATTAAGCAAGCCGCGCTGCCTAGCCCAGCCGAAAAGTTCATGCTTTACTCTGAACCAAGGTTGTAAATAGCGGATAGTGCAGTTGTAGTGTTTTGGCTTTGGTGTAGCGGATATCGAATAGCTGATGCTATATTCCCATAGTGCCCGCTACCAATACAAGCACAGGTAGATCCAAAGAGAGCTAGCACGATGCACATGACACCAGGTCCAATTTAATTTTTCTATTGTATAGCCTATGTAAATTTATATGTGAACCCCAAACAAAAAATCGAAGGACACCTGGTCAACCCAAAGATTAAAGGTCTCGGCCTCCCGCCTCCCACTGCTCCACTCTGCGCTTCTATAGTTGGGCTCAAGACGACAATAATCAAGACCCAAGACATACAGCCTTGCAATGCAAGTGCAGTCCAGCTGATACATGCACGACCTAAGGTGCTTGGCCAGCCAAACCAATCTACGAAGGAAAGATAGCAGGCAAAGGCCGCACAACGTGTGCATTGCATTGCCCCAGTCACATGCGTCTCATTCCATCCCACCCTCTTCCCCGCCTTGCGCGAAAGCAAAATCCATCCTCTTACTTTATCGTAGGCTCGCAACAGCCGGTTATCAAAGCCCGAAGGCCTAGGCTGTAACCAGCTGGCTGCCAAGTCTCCTGGTCATCTTCACCCATCAATCATCTCGTTGAGCACTTGGTGACATGTATTAAGTCCTGAATCGACATAGGGTATTGCTAAATTTCTCTCAATTCTTTCAATTTCTTTAAGCAAATAGATTGAATTTATGAGTTATGATTTGAACATTATGGTTATTGGTTGGTTTTTGTCAAATTGTAGGGTTTGAAATCAGTGATTTAATTTAGGTTTTCGGAAATTGAAATACCCACCAACTTCATTGCAAATTAGAGGCAAATTATACATGTAATTATGGGGTGTTCTTTTGGGCTGTCGTTGATGGGTTTCGTTTACGTGTTTTGACATGACAATGGATGATGGAGACGCTGATACAGATGGTGCACATGGTTTTGTGCTCGTGAATCTATTTAGAGAATCTGCTTCAAGAGGCTGCCCCGTTTTGACGTTTGACTGTTTTGACTTTGGGAGAAGCAAGAGCCAAAAGCAAAAGTCAAAAAATAAAAAAACACACGTTATGTGTACGGTGAAGCGGTGAACCTCGATCATTTTCGATCTGGTTCTGCCTCTGGATACAATAGCCCGTGCTACCAACACAGTAGCACATGCTATCTTTGCAATAGCAGATGTTGTATTCCAATTCACTATTTTAAACCATTACGCCATTGTGGTAACGTCTAAGGACCCGCTTGTTTTAGTTTCAACTTCTAGTTTCTGGCTTTTAATTCACTATTCTTTTCTTTCGTCCTTTTCTAGCTTTTTGGCTTTGTTTTGGGTTTTTTTTTTTTTTTTGCTTTTTTTCATGTATTCCTTCGCATTGTCCGTGATGATGGGTTAACCTATTTTTTTACATTTTTTAAAATTTAATTACGCCAAATAAGCCATCATCGGGTACAGTGAAAAATAAGTCAGTTACAGTGAAAAAGCCATAAGCCATTACCAAACTAAGTACCACTTAACCTCGCTAACATGATAGCAACCCTCCGTTTGCTATTTAAGGGCCGTTTGGTTGGTGGAACTAGGGCGTACGTGAATAGCATGGTTCAACATTTGGTGCTATCCCTCCATTTGGTTTGCGGCATAGGACGAGCTGGTCTGGAACGAGTGATACCATCCGGGTGAATATTCCCTTTAGATGTCGTATCACTCGGTTCAACCAATTCGGTGGAACCACATCGTTCGGGACGCTGTTGTCCATTCGTGAGGCTCCAATCACCCATATACACAAACAGAGGAGGCACTGTAGTGCCCAAAACAAGCTTGCCGGTGGCGAGTGGTGGCTAGAGAGTAGACAGCGAGCGGTAAAACGGATCATCGGTAGGACAAGGAAGTAGGGGCGGCTACGTCGCGACTAGACCGACACCACGGCGAGCGAGGGATGGTGTGGAGCTACCGAAGCTGGGGCCAAACGGGGGCGGTGGCGGGCGATTGGAATGGGGAAGAAAGTAGAGAGCATGAGCTAGAGGGGAGCTTGGGAAGGCTTAGCAAGCAACTGCGGAGGTGGAGGAGAATTGGTGAAGGCCAACGGCGGAGGCCAGGGGCAGCGGGAGTGAGGCCAAGGTGGTTACAGCCTTGGGTGGTCGGGAGCCTAGGCTGGTAGTTGGGGAAGCTGGGAATTGAGCTGAGACGGAGCGGAGGAGGAGATGGCGGCATCGGCTGGATTGAGGAAGACGGCCAATGCAGTGAGCTCTGGGCATGGGATTACAATTAAATCAGAGCGGAGGAGGAGGACTTCTGGGAACACGCCGTGACACGAACGGCTTCGAGAGTAAGTCACCGATGTGGCCGGAATGGCGCGTAGGGGCGACGTCATCCACCGGAGATGGAAATTAGGAGGAGATGACGGCATCGGAGGCAGCTTCAGCTGGACTTCATGAAAACGGGCGAGGGGTAAGGACACAAGAATCCAAGAAAAGGGGGTGTTTTTTCTAAGGGGGTCAGTTGGGTGGTTATTGCAGACCATGGATGCATCGGCGTAAGCCTCATCGTCGGCGCATTCTTCGCACACACGGGCCTCGTGGGTGCGTCGCTGCTCCGCGCGCTGGGGTAATCTCACCACGAGTTACCTTACCACGTTCTAACCCATCTCATCCACCTAACTAAATATAAAATTAACTCATCTCATCTACTCTTATCTCACCAACCAAAAAATAATATGTATCATCTCATCCACATAACTAAACAATCTTTTTAATCATCTCATCCCATCTCACCAAATTCTAAATCATCCCATTTTATTTCATCAAATTCTAAATCATCCTACCCTACTCATGCTCGTCCACCCGTATCGGCCCCTTGATACACGGGGCATTTGCTCATTTGCTCCACTCATAAAAATGCACTTTGTAGATTTGCCCTATTTATCTCACTGACATGTGGAGTTCTGGACCCACATATCAGTCAGACATCAATAGAGTAAATCTACAAAGTCACTCAAGAGTGGGACAAATCTACAATTTTTCCCTTGATACACTGCTCGGGACAGGTCCGGGACTCCGGGGGTTGCATCCTAGCTTTGCGTCTCTATTAAAAAATTTAGCTCTGACGTGGGGTCCCACATCTAGAAGGAACGAAAAATAAAAACGTGCAAGGCCCTATCGAACCCACCGACGACCTCCCCGTACGCGGTACGGGAGCATGCGCCTTATTAGCCACTTGGGCTCGCTGGAACGTTATGCTGCTTCTGTGGCTGAGAATTCTTTTATCCTTAGTTCTGTAATTTAAAATTCAAACCTGGTTTGAATGTTTTGGGCAAAAAATCACCGAAAATCCCGTAACCGCCAGAACTAAGATGGCAATCGAAAAAAGATTTCCCAAGCAGTCAAGTGATGCCATATACAAATTCCATTTTACATGCAGCAGTTGCAAGCTCTATTGCGGGAGGACTGAAGAACAATCGAAGATGTCACAACAAAGATGAAGACTTGGCTTCGCTAGGGCGCTGGTTGATGTGCTTTTTGCTGAACCCGGTAGCAATGTTGTAATCTGTGATATGATCGTCAGCTTCTGGAGGGTAGCGGCTAGTGTTTAAGTCCGTGGTTCGAACCACAAAAAACCTGTAGTCCCGAGCTCCATTTTGTCTTGTCGGTTGAACTTGTGAATTATGCGAACCCTTTAATTGTGCTCTGACTGAAGGCAGGCAGGAGTACTCAGGAGAGCTGCTCTTCACTGGTCAGTAGGGTATTAAACGGATTTACAGGTTCGAAGCGAAACGGCGCAAACAAAGCGAAGAGAACAAACCAGGACCAAGAAGAAACACAAGAATGGGACACGGAAGAAACTGAAAAGCGGCCGGCAAAAGAAGTGCGCCAGCTGCTAGGCTGCTTACCTCCGCCCCGTTGATTGTCTTGGCAACAAGAGGAGCTGGACAGCTAGTTTCGTTTACTTGTCACGGACTCAAATCTTACAGAGCTATGGTGAGAAACCCATCCGTTCCGTTCGTACAAACGTTTGTAAACAAAACAATCATCAATCATACGCATAAGCTATAAACTATAGCTAAAATAAACCCCGGACGAGCAGAAAGGTTAAACTCGTCATCCCGAAAGCTCACTCTTCCCTTTTTTTAACTAGTTACGTACCCATACATTGCAACGGAACTTATTAAATGTATAGAGAATTGTACTATAGAAGAGAGTTGCTCTGATTGGTTGGAAAGTGAAGAATGGTAAGAAGTCAAGAGAATAGAGTGGTTAGAAAAGAATAGACATACAACAACCAACTCATTCTTTTATAATAGTAATGATTACCGGCCTATGTCTGCCGGTGTAAACACCTACTAGCGTGTGTTCCTCAAAATGATCGATCTGCCCTCTTGAAAGTAAAGGAAACTGCCCTCTTGAAAGTAAAGGAAACTAAGGAAAGAAAGAAAAACTGTAATGTACAGTGCTTGCCGTTGATATTTACACACACACATCCTAGCGCCTCACGTTTTTCTAGCCTATCAAAGCCCGGCCGGTCAGTAACCCAAAAATTTGCAACGCTTGGTAGCTAAGCCCAAAAAACACATAGAAAGGAAAAGAAAACACAGTGAGGGAGAAAGAAAAGAAAAGAAAAGAAAAGTGCCTACTCCGTAATTGGAGGTAGCGTTAGTTGGACTTGATAAAAATGGGCGAGGGGTGAGGACGCAAGAATCCATGAAAATGAGGGATTTTTTTTGAGGAGGTCGGTTGGGTGGTTCTTGCAAACCATGGATGCATCCGCATAAGCCTCGTCGTCGGTGTGTTCTTCGCACACACGGGCCTTGAAGGCGCGTCGCTGTTCCGCGCGCTCAGGGTAATCTCACCACGAGTTACCTTATCACGTTCCAACCCATCTCATCCACCTAATCAAACACAAAATTGGCTCATCTCATCTACTCTTATCCCACTCACCAAACAATCTCTTAAATAATCTCATCCACCTAATCAAACGCAAAATTGGCTCATCTCATCTACTCTATCCCACTAACCAAACAATCTCTTAAATCATCTCATCCACCAACCAAACAATCTCTTAAATCATCTCATCCTATCTCACTAAATTCTAAATCATCCCATCCTACCTATCATCGTCCAACCGCAACGGCCCCTTGATACACTGCTCGGGGGATTGCATCCTATCTTTGCGTCTCTATTAAAAAACTAGCCTCATAGGCGCGGCGGCACGCCGCGCCAGCCACCGTGTGTACCGAAGTAAAAGAGGCGATAATTCGTGAGGAGTTTTCTAAAAAAAATCGAGGGCACATGTGTATTTCCAAAAAAGTCGAAGGTCTTTTTTGCAAAAAAGCAAGGACCTGTACGTAACTAAACGAGGACCCGTACATAATTTAGAAAACCGCGGGGCGCTATCCTGCAAAGTATAAAAAAATTCGGTGAAGTGGAGGGGTGTTTTAAAAAAAACGGGGCTTAAAAAACTGGCAGGGAACTTTTCGTGAGGAAAAAAGGACATTTACGTAATTTTCGGGAAATACAGGGAAATCGCCTGCCCCGCCGTGTGCACCGAAGTAAAAGAGGCGATAATTTGTGAGGAGTTAAAAAAACCGAAGGCACGTGCGTATTTTCGGAAAAGTTAAAGGGTTTTTTCGTAAAAAACCGAGGACCTGTACGTAATATAAACGAAGCTAAATAATTTTTTTGTAAAAAACCGAGGGCCTGTACGTAATAAACGAGGACCCGTACGTAATTTAGAAACCGCGGGGCGCTATCCTGCAAAGTGGAGGGGCTTGAAAAAACTGCTAGGGATCTTTTCGCGAGAACCAAGAACCTTTACGTAATTTCGAAAAAATGCGGGAACTTTTTCGCAAAACTGCTCCCCCGACCGTACACAAATTGCGACGCCACGCGCCGGCCGAGGGAGCGTGGGGGGCTCTCCTGCGCGGAACCCCCCGGCTTTGTATACCGGTAAGATTTAGCCCTGACGTGGGGTCCCACATATAGAAGGAACGAAAAATAAAACGTGCAAAGAATGGAATCGAACCCACGGACGACCCCCACGTACGCGAGCTTTATGCTGCTTTTGTGGCTGAGAATTCTTTTATCCTTAGTTCTGTAATTTAAAATTCAGACCTGGTTTGAATGTTTTGGGCAAACATTCACCGAAAATCCCGTAACCGCCTGAACTAAGTTGGCAAAAAAAACAACAAGATGGCAATCAAAAAAAGATTTCCCAAGCAGTCAAGTGATGCCATATACAAATTCTATTTTACAGGCAGCAGTTGCAGTTGCAAGCTCTATTGCGGGAGGACTGAAAAACAATTGAAGATGTCACAACAAAGCTCCGTTGATTGTCTTGGCAACAAGAGGAGCTGGCAGCTAGTTTCGTTTACTTGTCACGGACTCAAATCTTACAGTGCTATGGTGAGAAATCCATCCGTTCCGTTCATACAAACATTTGTAAACAAAACAATCATCAATCATAGGCATAAGCTATAAACTATAGCTAAAATAAACCCCAGACGAGCAGGGAGGTTAAACTCGTCATCCCGAAAGCTCACTCTTCCCTTTTTTTAACTAGTTACGTACCCATACATTGCAACGGAACTTATTAAATGTATAGAGAATCGTACTATAGAAGAGAGTTGCTCTGATTGGTTGGAAAGTGAAGAATGGTAAGAAGTCAAGAGAATAGAGCGGTTGGAAAAGAATGGACATACAACCACCAACTCATCCTTTTATAACAGTAATGATTACTGGCCTATAGTCTGCCGGTGTAAGAGCATCTTCAACAATCCCCCTAAAAACCCACCCTAAAAGACACATTTTAAGGGCAGCCCAAAAAATTTGTTAACCTATTTTAGTCCCCTCCTCCAACAGCTCCCCTAAATATATCCTAATAGTATGTTGAATCTGGCCCAACATTAACAACCGGCCCATTTACTTTGCTCGATACCTCATTTTGATCGTGAGCGATCCGGAGAGTTGGCCGCGTGCACTGGCGGCCGATGTGCTAGCTCGTCCGTGTACGATGCGATTACGGTTTGACCGCTGCACTCGGCCATCGCGTGTACATGTACAAGGCATGAACTCCGTAATCGCATCTAGTCCTGTTCCGATCGGTACACGTAGTGTGTTCTCAAAGAAATATTCCGTCCGTCCGTGCATGTATTTATACGGTGGCGGATACTACTGCGGATCAAAATCTACATCAGCTGCGGATACTAGTTTGCACCGTTCCATTGGACGGAGGGACGCAAATATTTCCTTTCGAAAAGAACCAAAAGAAGCGAAATCTTTTGCAAGGTTGCACCGCACAGGACGTCGCCCGGTGCCCGCGCCCGATTTCGATCTCCCGATGCGTCAGGGCATCAGGCGTCGGGGAGTCTGGCCGCGAGGCGTCGGCGCGTCTGGAGGCCGCGGGCGATGTCGGGCGGCGTCTGGAGGTTTGGGGCGGCGGGCGGGGAGATGTGGCTGGGAAAAAGACGGGGGCGGCGAGCTGTGAAGGAAAAGTGTGGCGCGAATTTTTTTCCCAGCGCGCGTGACGGCGGGAGCGAGGATAGGGGACCCCTGAAAGTTCCCGGTTTCTAACTGGGTTTTGGGAGAGTTTTGGGGGGGAATAGAAACGTGTTTAGGGGAGTTGTTGGAGAAGACTTTTTACACAATTTCTCAATAATTTGATTTAGGGGGATTGTTGGAGATGCTCTAAACACCTACTAGCGTGTGTTCCTCAAAATGATCGATCTGCCCTCTTGAAAGTAAAGGAAACTGCCCTCTTGAAAGTGAAGGAAACTAAGGAAATAAAGAAAAACTAGAATGTACTAGTGCTTGCCGTTGATATTTACACACACACACATCCTAGCGATTCACGTCTTTCTAGCCTCTCAAAGCCCGGCCGATCAGTAACCCCAAAATTTGCAGCGCTTGGTAGCTAAGCCAAAAAAACACAGAGAAAGAAAAAAAACACAGTGAGAGAGAAAGAAAAGAAAAGTGTAGTGTCTACTCCTTAATTCTAGCTAGAACTAGAAGGGTGCAGTAGCGATGTCTCTCTTGGTGGAGCGTGCATGGTGTCCGCCGCCGCCGCTCTTGCCGCCGCACGCGTTGCTGGAGTCGGAGGAGTCGATCTCGATGTCGTCGTCCGACGAGTCCATCGAGCTCTTCCGCACGCCCAGCACAGGCTTCAAGCCCTGCAACAATTATGTTATTTCACACGGATCAATCAACGAATCACAACGGCAAAACATTAGCTTACATATACCATTTCGTACGTAAGCTCCATTATTTGAAACGGAAATTAATTCAATCAAGGATTTTAAGGCCTTGCTTATTAGAGTTTCAGCTTCTAACTTTTTGCTTTTTAATTTCATCTTTTTTTTAGTTTTTTTGGTTTTTTGACATTTTTATATTTTTTCCTTTATATTATCTGTGGTGATATAATTTTTTAAATTTAGTAACACTAGAAAAGTAACAGTAACTATAGTGCTAAAAACCACTACACTAAAAAAAACTAAAATCTTAAACTTAAAAACCTAAATAAGCACCACCTTAGAGCAAGTACAACAATGGTCTTATAGCCAAGCTAGTCAGCATTTTTGCTGATGTGGATGAGAGAAGAGAGGAGAGAGAGGAGAGATTGGCTCTCATGCAAGCAACAAGCTGCACACGGGAGCCTATGCAGTGGTGGGTCCAGATAATAAATGTATGTGAGGAGGGGTAGGAAAGAGAATATGAGACATGGTACCATATAATAATAAAAAAATCTTTTGTAGATAAATAGAAGACAGATTATTGTATAACTTAGCTCTTATAACTTGACTTATAGCCAAACACTTGACTCTACTATTAGATTTGCTCCAAGTACGTTCCAAACAGATTATACGAAACTACAAGTACGTTCCAAACAAGTCTGTAAAGTATTATAAAAAAATTTCAGTCAATAAGAGCGAGGGGAGGTGAGATTAATTAATTACCTCGGTGAAGATTCTGATGGCTTCCTCTGTCGTCTTGGTGCTAAGCACGTACAGCGCCGCCTCCTGAACAACCCAGAAGAAACGGTAAATAATTGTTTTTTTAAAACTCTTCTTTCTTTTTCTTTTTACAATTCAACCTAGCTAGCTCGCTAGGACGTACGTACACCAGTACACGTATCTTGCACACGTACCGGGAGACGTCAGCTCACAAGTTATATGATGTGACGTGTACGTGTGTACGAGGGGAAATTCAACTTTTTGCCACTCTGAAGATTGGCCAATTACCTCTCTCACTTACATGCGGGGCCGCCTGAGTCACTGACAACGGGCCAGGGTGGCAAATCTGTTGCCACCCTACTCATAAGAGTGGCAAATAATTAAATTATCCGTGTACGAGGGAGCAGCATCTCTAATATATTGAATTAAGGTAGATTTAAAACTATATCACGTAAGTTTTTTATGAGCTAAGCTTATTTTTCTCTAATATATTAAATTGATTTCTACTAATAACTGAACATATATTACATTAAAAATTACAAAATAATAATATTATCTTTCAATCATACTCTCTTATGTAGTTGTTTAATACTCATATAAAGTATTTAATACTTTGAATCGATTTCTAAATAGAGTTCGATTCTACGTTTTTTTGTTAAAATCAACCCCTCTAATATATTAAATTGATTTAATATTTTTCTTTATTTAAATCAGTAAAATTACAATATTGGAGAGGGTCTAAGAACAAAGTCATGCTCGGTTAACGTGCAGCTAACGACGGAATTAATAAATTGCTGGGCACGTCCCTGTCACGTCCGTTGCGACCAGTCGGGCGGGGCCAAGAGGTACACGTTTCGTGTGACCGTATGCTGCGTGACAGGGACCCAGCATGGACAGCACAGCAGCTGCCCTTGCTGTACGTAAGCATGCACACTGTCATGCATGCCGCACCCTAACACACAACCTAACGCGCACGCCTCTAATTCTCTCTCTCACACACACGCCATTGTGTCCCTATTATATATAATATAAATAACAAAAACACTATAATACCCAGACTCTATAATTAAAACATGACGTCTAAGATTAAGATTTATGTTTATATATACGTACACACACGACTAGATATATCTCCTAATATATATCTAACTAAAATAGAGACCTAGATCTTATAAAATACAGATATATGTTTGACTACTGAACGTAACTGTACATATTATCCCTTTTAATTTCTAACTATTCTTAGGAGACACGCTGGATTCGAATCCAGCAAACGAGTAGCTTCATTAATTTGCCTTGTTTACCTGACTGCGACAAGCAACTTACTACAGGTTTTAAGTTTGTATGGAATAAATCGCAACGCAGTAGTTTTTTCCTGATAGAAAACAGCGTAATTTCTTTCTTTTTTTTCCGTAGAGCAATAAAAAGTACGATTCCTCTGGAATACATTCCAGTCCAGAACTCTCTAAGGAGACCTTAATTAAAGCTTATGGGTGGTCTTACAAAAGGAAGGATTTTGTGTATAAAATTTTTTTTTTTGCTCAAAGAGCTCAAAAAGATAATCATTTTTGTATGTGATTGCAAATCATTTCGACGATTTATTTTAGAGCGCACAGTGGAGACTGACACTACAGGAAGCTAGGTCGCCACATGGCAAGAGTAGTGCTCGTACACGTGGAAAAGACGACCTAGTTGAATAGTAGTGGCACCGTTCTTTCTGACTTTGGTTTTGATTATGGCTTTATTGTTTTTTTGACTATTTGTATAAAAAATACAGAATAACATTAATTTATATATAGTTTTGACTGATATAAATTAAGTCGCTATAATATATACTATAATTAATTTATAAACCTATCTTAAAAATATTTCATTTAAAAACTAGTTACTATAAAAAAACTAAAAAACAATTTTTTAAGAAGATGAAAAGAATATGCCTATAGTATAGGGATGTACGGGAGAGAAACCCGCCGATGAACACCGCAATATTTATCCGTGAATGATTTATTATTATTATTGCACTATGAGATGGAATTCTGAAGTTTTTTCATCTTTTATAACATTATATTACTAAAAATATTTTTTATATTTACCGTAGTAATTTTGAGAACAATTATGGTATATAGATTTTTGCCTTTTTTTTGCGAGGAGGCCGGTTATATAATTTTTCTAAGTCTACTATATAATCTGTATATATTAAACGTACACCGCTATATAAACAGTAGTGAACAAATTTGAACAAAATTAAGAAAATTTAACGGCGCCATAGATCCTACAAATTAATTAAGAACGAATAGGGACATACAAATATTTCACAGAAGAGGTCATATACATGTGGACAACAATTTGCAAGTGCGAAGATTAAAGAGCAACATGGTATCGATGCTGGGAAGGATTTTGAAAGCAATTCAAATAGAGTAATACACTTGGGGGTGTTTCTTTACCGTGGCTGATGTGTTTTAGCTTTAACTAATAATTTTTAGTTATATTTTTTATATGGTAGCGAACGGCAAAATCGTTGATGTGTATAACTCACATGATTTTAGATTCGAAAACTGTTTAAAAAATCCACTTTAAGATACCGTTCTGGTTCGATATTTAGTCTTTTTGCCTTCTAGAGAAGCCAAAAAACAAGTTTTTTTTTGCTTTCTAGATAAATCAAAACAAAAAAAACATATCTCAATCTCGCTGTTGCGTTTTCATAGAAAAAGAAAAAGTAGAGGGGAGGGGAGGAGAGAAACGGAGCACATGCGTAGTCATTTCTAGCGAAGGCCGATCGGATTTTGGTTGAAGCAAGCCTAACAGATTAAAGACATCTAATCTAAAAAGTCGGTGAAGACAACCCGGCCGGCGCGCGGTATGTATAAACATACGTATACGTATAGTATGACGCGCAGCATACGTACTTACCCTTGCGTACTTGAGCTGGTCGAGGGTGAGCGTCTTGGGCTCCAACTCCATGGACACCATCCTACCCGCTGCCTGCACCTTCATCTCCGGCGATCTCTGCCTGTGCTTGCTTGGTTGCTTGCTGTGGTGTTGAGCCGCTAAAGGCTTGGCCGGCCGGGTGCGTATATATACCCCCGGCCAGCCGGGTGGCCGGCCGGCCGGGAGCTCACGTGGCGGCGAGCGTGTGGCGGTGCCCCGCCAGGTGTGGCATGCATCGTTCGATCGGTGCCTGTGGTGGGGACACGCTCTTGTGGACGGCAGCGCCTCCACCAGCCGTCGGGGCCCTCGCCCTGTTCTCTCCCGCCACGTACGTACGTACGTCCGTCCGCCCGTCCGCAATGTCAGTACTGAGTACCAACAAATCGATTTAAATCGTTGATTATTGCACGCGACGGTTATTCTATGTGAAAATGCTTTTCTTGGAGTTAGAATTAGTAATTTTGTTTTTAGCTTAAAAGTTAAAATCGTGTTTGAGTCAAAAATCATGGTCGTAATAGAGTCGAAAGTCAAAGTCGTGTTCAAATCGTTGTGGTTGTACACGTGATCGTGTATGAATACGAGTCAGTCTATCGAGTCCGTATCGGAGTCATAGGAGTAGTAGTCATAGTCGAGTCTGCCCTAAAGTCGTAGAGTAAGATATAAAAGGCAGAACCATATAACGAGAGAAGGCAAGCCAAAGTGATCGGTGTGATTGAAAGAGATGTTGTAAAATATGCAGTATAAGCATGTTTGCAGATTTGATTCCAGCTATATTAAATATATATTCAACATATATCGAGCACAACATGAATGATATAAATTGCATATAATCATGTAATTCCATCTTGCCATTCATATACACGTAAGTATTCAATGAATATAAACACAAATCTACTGAAAATAACATATCATATAGTTCTTTGAGTAGAATAACAATTAAATCTAGCATATGACAAAGTAATTGTTTAAAATTTGCTCTCAGAATAGAGTTGCACAAGATTTTAAATCTTGGCCTTCTCATGCTAATGTTGAAGCTCTGCACTGATAATCTAAACACTAGTGACCAAGATGTGAGCTCTAAATTATGTTTCCACTGTCATAAACTTGCAAATTCAGTGAACAGCAATATAGAGTTTTCGGCACAAATGTTCACAATGAATTAACATGCACTAATCTGACTGTAAACCAGAATAACAAAATGCAACATATACCAGAACAGTCACATGCAGCCCTATATGACAAATAGTAAAGGATAGAACCTGATCTGGAATTACAGACAGCTACTGCATGGTATACATTTCAAATATGTGTGAACAATTCAAATCAGCTGAAGGAATCAGCTCTATCCAGACAGTGAAAACAAACTAATAGAGCTCAAATCTAGTCCTGGTAGCAAGATCAATCTCAGCATTCAACTAATTCATCACAGAGCACATGTTCTTAGCCCACAAGCAAACATATCATCTACGATTTCTTGATCTTAAATAGAACTTAAAGAACAAGTACTGCTGACAATGTTTGCAAATAATCAATAATACTCACAATGCATACGGTACTCAAAACCGTCCAGAGGCAAATCAAGCAGAAGAAGAACACGAACAACAGGGCAAGGTGTACTCAAAAGTATTGTCCCAGAAAACCTATCACCCCTTTGTGCCGATGTAGAAGACGAGTGTGGTTATCGGAGATACAGAGCCCTCTCCGACCTCGGATGCCCGACGCCGGAGTCGAAGGTCAGGGAGACGCCGCACAAGACCACAAGAGTACACCGGCCGAGTGCACTCAAACACAACAGGGAGCCATCGCCGCCTCGGTCCTCCCTCGGGTAGACCTTCAACCTTCGGGTTTCCCCTCACACCCAAACTAGGGTTCACTCAGGAAACCGAAGGCAAAGGCCTCAATCGGAGATGGCACCCAAGCCCCAAATCTCCGCATAACCCAAAGAGCCAAGAGGAAGAAGAAGAAGACCCAAGAGAGCCAGTCAGATCGGAAGAGATGTCTACCGCACAGAGGAGCTCGGCCTTTATAAAGAGGAGGTGGGAGGTTGCGGAGAGGTGACACGAGTGGCCGGCTCTAAGGAACCCGGGCCAGCCTATGCCTCCGTCGCCGCCCCCATTCACCGCTCCCCCACCGTGCCGCCGAACTCGACGGATCTGGGCGAAGAAGACGAAACGGCCGCACGGGCCTGTGCCCACGCACGCACACGGGGATATCTCTTCGCGTGGCTCACCAACAGGTGGGCCCCACCTTTTTTCCCCTTTTCTCAATTGGGAAATTACGGAAATACCCTCGCATAACAACAAGAGAGGCAAGGGAAAAAGAGAGGAGCGATCGGGGTAATCGTAGTGATCGATGTGATCGAACGAGAGAAACAAATAAAGAAGAGAAGAGTGGTTTGGCTCTAGGAATTATCGAGTATCGAGTTCATCGTGATGGTAGACGTGGTTGTAAACGACTTACGACTACGGCGATCGAGCGGAGGTGTCCGCAGGAGCAGCAGATGTGGTCGTAAGCAAGTTACGACCACGGTCACAGAGCGAGAAGATGTGGTCGTAAGCGACCATAGCGGGAAGACGTGGTCATAAAAGAGTTATGACAACGGTTATGAAATAGCTAACGTGGTCATAAGGGTTACGACAACAGCAATCGATAAAGCCTTCGGTGTGGTCGACAGAAGCACTGCGTGATCATAATCGAGCCTACTACATGGTCGAAGAAAGTGTAGCGCAGCGACAGTGAACGTGGTCGTAACTTCTACAGGAGTTACGACTACGTGGTCGAAGCAACGAGACGTGATCGGAGAGGTCACAACGTGGTCCTAACGACTACCACGGTGGTTTAGAACCAATAGAGCGGTCGTAACGACATAGAAGGTGGCCGTAGCTCCTTCAACATGGTCGTACGGCTACAATGAGTGGTCGTAGCGACTATAAGTGGTCGTATGGTTCCTGAGAGTGGTCGTAAGACTGCAACACATGAAAACCTCCAGATCGATACAGAAGCGAGCTACCTAGGTGGGCCCTTCGGCTCGGTCGACCTTGTCTGAATCTGAGCGCCAGCGAGGAGGGGGTGAGAGGCGGATGGCTCTGTGGAAGAAGAGGAAGTTGGGGAAAGTTTGTTTCGACTTTCGGTTCGGCTGATAACGTGAAGAAGCTCTTACTGGTTTCTTTTAGCGCAAATGGAAATTCTATTAAACCGAGGTCATGGCACAATCACCGGTCACTAAAGAGATTACACAGCTTAGGACCGAATCAAGCCATGTCATAACGCCTGCTGGTTCCAGGTTACTGTGAAACCTAACCAACTCATGTGCTACAGTTACAAGCACGGGGACAACGAGAGACTGAAATCTAAAAAATTGCAGAAGATCATGTACTTTGGCATCCCGAAACAGAACGCCATGTCTTGAAAGATCTGAGTCCGTACATCCCAAAGCTAGCTTCAAGTTAACTGCGTCAGTCTCAATTTCGATACGGCCCATAGCAGCATTAGCGGCAAAAGATAGCGCTTGGATGCACGATCCTGCTTCCGCCTGGAGAGGATCATTTACATACAGCCGGAATATTGCCTGCACCTGCCCTCAACAAGTCCAGCCGAATCTCTACTCACAAAGCCCCATCCCCCTGAACGTGTGATCTCAGAGAAGGACCCGTCTGTTGATTTTCAGGAACTCGCCTGTCGCCGGCTTCCACTTCACTGCTGGTTTGCTTTCTCCTTGTAAGGCTGTCTCAGGTAATCGATGAACTCTTGAGAACGTCGCTGAGTTAGAAAACAAAGTTCAGAGCGAGTTTTGGCATTGTCCCCTGTTTTCACAGCATTGCGTTCCGACCAAATAACTTGAGAAAGAATATGCTGCTATGGGACGGTATCTCGTTAGGTTTCTAATCGATGGGATAGAAACCAGTCATCCGACCAGATCGAACCAACCACATCTCCCTTCATCCTCACTCACTTGTGCGGCCGACCTGGCCTCCTCCGCGCCGCTCCCTCTGCCACCACTGTCCCTCCATTCCCCGCCGCTCGCCCTCCCTTCTCTCTCTCTCTTTTCCCCACGCACCCCTCTGCAGATTCTTTACCACCCCATCATCCTCAACTACCATCATAGCCACCGTTCTCCTTTTTTTTTTCAGACACAGACACAGCATTCCCCACCAGACCACCCGACTCTCTCACCTTCCTCTTGAAATAACCAGCATGTTGTTTGACAACCTTTTCAGCCGGTGCCATCTCTGTGGCTGTCAGGTGCTCCTTGTTCAAGGCCATATCTTCCTGCATTACACTAACCTCCTTTTCTAAAGCTAATGCCTGTGACGGGGCCAGCGTTGTATCAATAGAAGCTGTCACATTAGGTGTTTGTACATCGCCCTTCTCGGTTGTCACTTTTTTTTCACCGCTGCGGTTTTCCCATCCTTCACTTCTACCACAGCAAACACTGTTAGATATGTATTATATTAGCTGTGTATCTTTTCTATTGTATAAGGGGTTTTCTGTATATATGCTATATCTGTACTTATATATATTGGCCATTAGCCTTATGATGAAGCTAGCGCTATTCATAACATGGTATCAAAGCAGATCTAGGGTTTCTCGTCAAGGCGCCAATGGTTCATCTTCCAGCCAATGCCTGGCTTTGCCATCTCCACCACGTTTGCCGTTCTCTAGTTGTCCCCGCCCGCTGTCTTCCGCACATAGGGTTTTCGTCAAGCCCATCGCCGCCGCTGCTCTTCTCCAATAAACATTGCTCTTCTTTAGCTCGCTAGGCCGCCTGCCATCGCCCTTGGTAGCATCCTACTGCTGGCCCGCTAGCTTTGCCATCTTCACCACGTTTGTTGTTCTCCAGCCATCCCCACCTGCTGTCTTCCGTACATAGGGTTTTCGTCAAGCCCATTGCTGTCGCTGCTCTTCTCTAGCCGACATTGCCCTTCTCTAGCTCACCCGACCGCCTGCCATCACCCTCGGTAGAGTCCTATCGTTGGCCCACCCGGTCGCCTGCCATCGTCCTCGGCGATGTCTGATCATCGGTCGCACGGGGGACGTCGCTTGTGCGGCCGCTCGCCTGACCGACTGTCAACCATTTCTACACAAGGGACGCAACTCCGACCGGCCACCACCATCTCTCCAACCACTATTACTCTAGGCCGACATCCGCTTCGGGCCGTCGTCACAATATACGGGTCATTGTCCGCTTTGGGTCGCCATTCGCTCCATATGCTTGTGTGTCCCCTGGTGTGATTTGTGGATAGAAACCTATACGGTTTCTACGGTTTCCACGGAGGTTTTTCTACAAGCGCAAGTGTCAAACCCGGATTTTACAATCTAGAATTCTCTGTGTTTCCACCGCACTATTCTTTGGATCAGTAGATACTGCTCATAGATACAGTACTGAACATCAAAATACATATCATGCGAAAGCGTAAATATAATAGTGGACTTACTCATGAGCCGATCATGCCGAAATCAATAAAATACAGCGGCAGAAATGAAGCACACAGGTGAAACCCTCAGGACGTGCTCACAGACAGCCAACTGGGGTTCGTGACCTAGCTCTTGACATCTTCATCTTCTTCACCATCATGACCAAGTATATTGCTGAAGCGTAGCGATCCGACTCCTGATTCTAGATTAATTGAATGAGCGAGGGTGAGCACAAACCACCGTGCTCCGCGAGTCAGTACATAGGATGCATTTAGATAATATGCATGGCTTATCAAGAAAAGGCTCGGGTCATTTTATTTGCCATAAATTGCTTTTAAAATTCGATACATAGAAATTTCTTCAGACCTAACAGTTTGAACTAAAATATAATATGTGAAAGAATGCAATAATAATAATAGCGATCCAGATTCCATCCACCGTTACATGGTTCTTGTACCATATGCTAACATTTCAGCGTTATAACCGCTTACCTTATCACTAGAGCGACACCCAAGGCAACACAAATCAGGGCTTTCCACTGCCCACTACTTTTCCAATTCCACCCACAAAGTTTTTGAAATAGAACTATATCTCATTAAGTTCCCATGTTCGCCCTTAACCGTGGGCACGGTTATTCGAATAGTTTTCACTCTGCAGAGTTTATACACTTTACCCACAACAGACAATCCGCTCGCTGCTCCACATGATTCCTTAGTCATGTGGTTGAGTGGACCATCATAGTAACTTTTCAAAATATCTGGCCCCTTTTGTCATCTCACCCTATGGGCTTCTCCCACTTGCAATGGGTCTCATACGTTACATGGGATGTTAACCATGGATACTAGCGCATTCAGACTCCACTCTCGACAATGCTAGCACGACTGAAAACTTTACTCTCCTCTCGGTGTCCCTTTAAGCCTCCTCTTGCCATTGCAATATTCCACTCATTTTCACTACCGGTGAGATGAGTCTAGGGGTTCGATAGATTTAGTTAGCCAAGTTGCAATTTGCATATTTGTGGTTGTACTGTTTTACATAGGAGGTCATAACAAGATTCAGTCCTTAGTGGTATCTGGGTGGTTCTACCATAATTCACACACCGTGCTTCCACTGCACCACACACCAGCCCCCATACCATCCGCCCAGATATTTAAGCAAATTGGGTTTTTTGGGAGCATAAATTAATCATATCAAATATACCAATCATTTCCACCCATGACTTCCCAAATCAGTTTCTCATGATTAAAAGTGATGCTTGGGTATTTTGGTGTCCCCGAGTATCTAAGTAATACTAAGCATAACATACAATTATGGACTTATTTTCAAAAGGTTACCATTATAAGTTTGCTAGGGTGACAAGGCTCAGATATTCAAATATTTCAAAAGAGGTGTAATACTAACAAGTTAAATAATGGGCATATAACTAGAATATTAAAACAACATATATTTGCATAAGAAATAACAGCATGCAATTTGATAATTTAAAATGGAAATAATCTGTAGAAAATATAGGTTCAATATGATCAAAGTATTGACTCACCTTATGCGGTTTACTGCGTTCTTGAGCTCACTCAAAGCATTTTCATTCGAAGGTCTTGAGCTTCTGGTCTTTATCTTCACCTTAATCTTGGTCTCGCTTGATCCATTGATTCTTCAGAACTCCAATTTCTATTTACGTGCTAAACAGCTGAATCCAAATAAAGGCAAGTAATTCAAAAGATCCAAATAAATCTAATTTGAACTTGATTAATTTTTATTACAATTAAATGGGTGATTAGGTTGGGTTGATTGGGCATGGAGTATTGATGGAGTCAGAGGGGTTGGAGCAAAGTGATCAATGGCTAAGGAAAATCTGTTGAGACGGGTGCTGACAAAGGTTTATAGTGAAGGAATATTCATAGGAATATTCTGCTTCGGATTTGAGAATGGCTAGGTTTTGCTGGCTATTGAATATCTTGGCATAACCTATTTTATTTAATATCTTCTTTTATCAATTTTATATTTATTAAGAAAATTTCATGAGTCAGGTTAGACCTATGCACCGATATATGATCTTAGCTTGTTATTTCTTGAATAGTACTAATTTGTACATCGCAAGAGCATTAACCCTGACCTAGGGGTTCATACATCATTTTTAATCTAACTTGCATTCTGAGCTAAGGGTTAGTCGATATGTTAATAATTTTCAACATTATTTTCCCGATAGTTACATTTATTAAGATATTTCATTTGTCGTAACAATTCTAATCAATTATTGATGGCGTTGACTATATTCCAAGAAAATAGGCCTATGGGAACAGGTGCTTTAATTTAGATGTCACTTACTACAAAGATTTAGCTAACTATATTCAGGGTAACATTTAACTTAGTTTTGCATTCAAAATTAACATTAGTGACTCAATATTCAATTTAATACTCTAAATTGTTCAAGTACCATTTGGAGAGGGATCCCTTTGGCTTTTGAGACAATTAATTATATGCAAGTAAATCTTTCATTTGAGTCACGTAATTCTAGTCAAATATTAACGGCTTAATACCTCAATTTATTTAACGGTTGTTCGGTGAAGTATTTTCATTACCCTTTTCAAGATATAGGAATGACAGCCATATTTTAGATGGTTAAATTTTGTATTACTTAATTATATAACTCTTTTGTTATGTAAATAGTTTAATAATATATTCTTTAGGCATATTCCAATTTATCCATCGTCATTTTATGTGGAAGGTTAATAAAAATACAAATTCTTATTTCTATTAATCACTTAATTGTTCATATGCATATAATTCTATATTTTGATATATACATAAATTTTATTTGAACCCAAATCAATTATCTTAGCTTCCTTGATTTATTTCCTAAATATTTTCTAATTGAAATGGGCTTAAAAAATAAAAATAAAAACAAAATATGCTTAAAAGGGGATTCAAACCCGAGTTTGAGAGTTAGCGATCGGCTGCGCTGACCAACTGGGCAACTGCCCACTTGTGATTTTGGTGGCGCTCGGTGCTGGGCTCGCCGGCGACAGGCGGTGGCCGGGGAGGGAGTGGCAACCACCAAAATGGGTTGTGGGGAAGTTGAGGGAGCTCTGGGAGGCGGTGCATCGGTCGGGGCGGCGGTGAGGTGGGCAGGCGGTAGTTCGGAGCGGCCGGAGCTAGGAGAGGAATGGGGCGGTACCACTGGCGTGGAGGAGAGGGAGAATTGGTGAGCGTATGAGCATGAGATAGACCAGTGGAACTTACTCAGGCAGTTGGCACGGCCGGAGGGATGCCGAGGTAAGCCGGTGACGGAAACCAAGGGCGGCGGAGGGAGGTCACCGTGGGGGAGGTTCTTGGGTGGTGGAGGGCGTTGGCCAGGAGTGGGGGAAGCTCTGGTATGCTGAGGAGATGCTCCTACTACGAGGAATCACACCAGGGGTCACCAAGGAGGGAGTGGTGATGGCGGCAACAGTTTTGGCCGGCAATAGGGAAGAAGCAGCGAGGGTGAGCTCCGGCACATGGAAGTCCAATTAGCTCAGAAGGGAAGCACATGGGGAGCGGGGACACGCCGTGACACGCTCAATTTGGGGGAAGGACCAGCCATTGTGGCCGGAATGGTGTGAAGGTGCCGACGGCCATTACTTGAGCTTAGCCGGACCCAAGGAAAATGAAGGAAGAAAGGGGGAAGTTTGGGGGAGAAAGGCAAGGCCGGGGAAGCTATTTATAGCTGGAGAGGGAAGTGCTGTGAAGGCACTATTGTCGGAGATGGGGGAACAGTGACCAGGACGGGACGGCGACATCTGTAGTCGACGCGAGCGGCGCACGGCCAGGCGACGGGCGCGCGTAGGGTGCGGCGTACGACTAGCAGGGAATGGCGCAGGAGAAGTGATGGCGAGGGCAAGGTGTAGGCACAAACGTGAGGGCGACGGGAGCAGGCGCGGTGACATGATGAAGACAAGTACGGACTGGGCGGTGACGTGGGCGCGGGCATCGAGACGCCAGTGGCCAGGCAGGGACGCAACAGAGGCAACGCATGACATGATAGTGACATGAGCGCAGGCGCGGTGACGGGCACACAGGAGCAGTGGGGCTGCCCGATCGAGAGTGAAGACAGATAGTGAGCGACGGAAGAATGGAGAAGAAAGGAAAAGGAAAGAAGGGAGGAGGAAGGACAAAGAAGAGAGAGGGGAGGAGGCGGGCCTGCCAGCAGAGAAAGGGAACGGGAGGGAGGAGGAGAGAGGAAAAAGGTGGGGCCCCACATGTAAGAGAGAGATAGTGAGTGAGATGAGAGGAAAAATGAGAAATTTTGAAATTTGGATTTTTAATTTAAATTTTAATTTATATTAGGATTTACTGATTTCAAGTTTTGCATGACACTCAAAATTTTGAATTCCCGGTTTAATTATTTAGATGCGAGTTTTTAATATTCCTTTAGCCATTTCTTTTCTTTACCTAATTAAATTGAATTTCAAATTTTTATTTCCATTATCTAATACTTGAATTTTAATTTGTGTGTAGATCCTCGAATTTTCAATTCTTTTATTAACACCATTATTTTTTTTACTTTGGATATTATTTCTCAATATATTAATTTGCATGTCACAAAACTCAAAAGATTTCCAATAAATATTCAAAAGAATCTGAATGCCAACAAATTGCAAGAAATTTTTTAAAAATTCTGTATTTCTAAACATTCGAATTTTGGGATGTTACAGCAAGGTAGTGCTATTTGGCAGAAAGTTGAGAATTCATAGGTAGTGCCTTCTGTAAGGTTAGAAATATCTTATTGCAAGGTTTAAGTAGAAACGAGTTTGTCAGAAATGCTCATCTTAAATCTGCAAATGAAATATGGACTACTGTAGCTGATTATCTTGAAGGATCTAAATTGTAAATGGTATTCATCAGAACTAATTCAAAAAGGAGTATTCTAAATTTGAGATGAAACTGGAAGAATTAGTATATGCTCTTTTTTAACGCATCAATAAAATTGTTAGTGATTTGTAATCTGTTGATATCACATACTCTGATTCTGACAATGCTCGACAAATTCTAAATTCTTTAGATATGTCTATTTGGAATGTGCTAATCACTACTATTAATCATTCGGTTAGCATGGAAACAGTCATTTTGAATGATCTTTATTCCAAGATGAAAGCATATGAGATTGATATTTTGGTTAGGATAAACAAGACTTATTCTTTGGGCTTAGTGACTAACTAAGCTGATAGTTCATTAAGTTCTTCTAGTGTGTCTTTGTCTGCATTGTGCTCTATTTTAGATGAACAGTTGAAGAAAATACCAAAAGAACAGCTTGTACTTCTCTCCAATAGGATGACTAGGCCAATCAACAACATCATAATAAGGTAGAGAGGAGGTCATATTAGATGCTATGAGTGTGGGGAGCTTAATTACATCAAGTTTAATTACCCCAAACTGAAGAGTAAGGATATCAGTGATGACAAGACATATTCATCACTTTCGACTCAAGACTGCCCTAAGCAAAAAGCATAACTATCGCAAGACGGTCAATAAAGTACTTTCAGCACTTGAGGGGATTGATTTGTGCGATGTTGAGGCTGTAAGTGATGAGGAGGACAATGGCAAGAAGGTAAAGGAGAGGGACTTCACCGGGATATGTTTTATGGCAAACAGTGAGGAGATCGACAATAATGATCTCTATAGTTTACTAGAAAAATTCATGCATCAAGCTTGGTTCAATTTGATGATATAACTACTAGACTTGATGAATTAAAATTAGCACACGACCCTTGTGATGAAAAGTTAAAACTTGCATATGATGAAATTGAAAATCTCATGTCTAGTTCTTCTGCTCAATCTAAAGCTTTCTCTAAGTGTGGTTTGCTTCAGGTTAGGCTTAATTTATCTTAGGAGTCAATTCAACAAATGCTTTATCATAAAACTCTTTCTTGCTCTAATTGTCCAAACCTTAATACTAAAATAGAAGTATCGACTAGATAACTTAATGATTTTACAAAAAGGAGAAATTGGTTCAGTCCAGTGCTTCTAAGGAGATTGAAAATGAATATGTTAAGTGCTCATCGTGTTCCACACTATCTAAAGAAAATGAGTACCTTAAGAACACTTTAGAGAGGTTTTCTTTTGGCAAGAAAATTTTGAATATGATACTAGACAAGTCAAAAACTAGTGTAAAAAATCATGATCTAGGATTTAATTTTATTGAGCATGCTAAGAATAATCCTCCTAAAGTATACTAGGAAAATTTAAAGTAGCATCGGAACTAAAACAAGTCAATTTTAGATCTGTTGGTTTTGCAAAAGAGTACCCTACTAAACTAAGTGATGTAAAGTCGACTGATACGATTACTCATTAAGTCAAGTATCAATGCAGTCATTGTGCTAAAGACGGCTATTTATTCAATTCCGCTTTAGAAAAGCAAAGAAAGAGAAGAAAGACAAGATAAAGAAGTATTTTCGATTAGCCACTTCCTGTTGTCGAATCAGTGTGGCTGGACCAGGCACTTGACCAGTTTGTTCTCATGGTCGGACCAGAGTGATCGAACAAGATTTTCGACCAGTTGTTTCCGGCGGTCGAACCAGCTTCTCAAGAGACTTTCGACCAGCGTTTTCTGCTCGTTTAGACTAGTTGATGGCCCGACCATTTTCACATTGTCAGTCAAATCATTTTCAACCAGTGTCATCCATGCGATTCGATCGATCGCCTGTCAGACCAGCTCTACTGAGAAGGTCAGACTACCCCATGGTCGAACCTTCTTTTCAATGACTGATTGGTTGAAATATGTCAGATGCTAATGCTTCACTTAAATCCTTGCATGCATTTGCTCCTATTCATCATGTATCTCAGTACTAGATGCCTAAATCCTTATTATTTAACCCTAGTACTAAGATACCGACGTTTGTTCATGCTCTGTAGGCTTACCGCTAGGGGAAGGAGAACATATATTTCATTAACCTGGTTGCTCTCACCACATGGCCAGAGACTCACAATGGTTCTCCTCCCTCACTCGTGCTCCTGGTGATGAGATGATCACTTTTGGGGACAACTCTCAAGGACAAGTTCTTGCTAAAGACACCGTACGCGTCAATGACCAGTTTATCTAAAAGGACGTTGCTCTCGTCAGTAAGTTGAGCTATAACTTGCTTTCAGTCTCACAGTTGTTTGACGATAATCTTGAGGTGGACTTTAAAAAATAGTCATGCTATATTTTGGATTCATCTGGTAATCTGGTATACAAAATCAGTCGAGTTGATCGCTTGTTTAAGGGTGACTTTTCTTATTCAGCATTTTCTGATCTTAAGTGTCTTATCTCATCAGTCTCTAAGGATTTATTCTTTTGACGCCATAGATTAGGTCATATTGGCTCTGATCATCTAGCTTGGCTCAGTAATATGAATCTTGTTAGAAAAATTTCTAGTCTTAAGATTAAAAAGTCAATAGATCTAGTTTGTTCACCCTGGCATCATGGTAAGATGATCGCATCATCTCATCCCCCACTCACACTAGTTATGACTGATTCTCCAGGACAATTATGGCACATGAATATTGTAGGTCCTTCTAGGGTTCAGTCAGTTGGAGGTAAATGGTATGCTCTTGTTGTTGATGATTACTCTAGATACTCTTGGGTTTATTTTATGGCATCTAAGGACGAAGCTTTCGGTCACTCTAGAGAGCTAGCTCTTAGACTTGCTAATGAACTTTCAGGAGTACTTAGAGCAATTAAAAGTGATAATGGAACTAAATTCAAGAACACATCATTTTCTTCTTTTTGTCCTAAAAAGGGTTTAGACTATCAATTTTCGTCAGCTCGAGTACCTTAATAGAACGGTGTGATCGAATGTAAGAATAGAACTTTGGTTAAGATGGCTAAAACAATGTTAAATGAACATGCTACTCCTAGGAAGTACTGGGTTGAAGCTATTTCGACTGCCTGCTATATTTCGAATAGAGTATTCTTGCGATCTAAATTGCATAAGACTTTCTATAAGCTTCGTTTTGGCCATTTTCCTAATATTTCTCACTTGCGGGTGTTTGAATGTTGATGCTTCATACATAATTAGGGCAATCTTAATTAATTTGAGTCTAGATCCTCAGATCGCATCACTCGAGGATATCTTTTATGATTCTGACAACAACGAATGGGAGTTTCCTGAGTCACACTTCGACACCTACGACCACTCATGAGGTAGATGCCACTATGACTACTACGATTACTTATGAGGTAGAGACCACTACGACCACATCAAATAAAAAAGAACGAAGAGAGTGCTAGCTAGGACGCATAATAAATTGATGTCCTTTTTTCAATGAAGAAATTCCCATGATGGGAACAAAATATCTAGGGTTGATGCATATTCTGCTTGTCGATTTTGCTCTTTAATTGGCAACTGACTTGCAAGATGTTAATTTCGTTCAATTGGAGAGAAATTTGATGTAATAAAGACACAGTCACACAATATGGCAATCCAGTCCTGTGACCTTTTTATTTTTCACACCGATGGGGCAATTGGGCCTTGGGCCGGAGTGTGGAGCATGTTATTCTACCGCTCTAGAGTCCTGCACGTTGAGAAATGCATTTTCAAGAGAGTGGAGTTAACGGGGATGATGATACAGGTGTGGCCATCTTAACGCTAGGATGTAAATAGATCGAATATAAATTAAATAATGTATTTATTATATTTGTATTTGTATTTTATAAATGAATATAAATAAAAATTGAATATTGTGATGAATGTAAATTTGAATTAAATATCTACTCAATTCAGTTGGATCTAGATATACTCTTAACTTATATAGTATGAAGATATTAATAACATTTTATCCTCGTGCAGTCATGTTTAATCATTGTTATTTATTTACTTCACTAAAGAACTGTGAATTAACATTGAATTAAAAAAAACTTGTCCAACTAATTAGTCGTATTGCAACACACACACACACACACACACACACACACACACACACATATATATATATATATATATATATATATATATATATATATATATATATATATATATATATATATATATATATATATATATATATATATATATATATATATATATATATATATATATATATATATATATATAGGAAAAATACTTTTTACTCCCGGGTGTAATTACACCCACCTCTAATATACCACCTAAACAAACTTGAAATACTCCTTTATCACTTTAGGTATACTCATATACTAATTATAAGATACTCCAATGTGAACCACACGAAAAAATTGCAAGGAAGTCCATAGTTTTTAGCATATTTTATAAATACCTTTATATACGTACATAAAAAGGAGTATGTCAAAAAAATATTCATACCACCTCTGAAAAATTGTTCATACCACATATATAGTCTTAAATACTCGTATACTACACGTACATACTCTCCGTTACGCGAGATACTACCTATGTTGTGAGAAACGACATAGGGGATATATATATATATATATATATATATATATATATATATATATATATATATATATATATATATATATATATATATATATATATATATATATATATATATATATATATATATATAGACACACACACACACATATACATACATACACATATACATATACACATACATATATGCATATATATACATATATATACACACATATATATTATTCCGGGGTGTAATTACACCCACTTCTAATATACCACTTAAACAAACTTAAAATTCTCTTTTATCATTTTAGGTATACTTATATACTAATTATAAGATACTCTAATGTGAAGCACATGAAAAAATTGCAGGGAGTTCATGGTTTTTAGCGCATTTTATAAATACCTTAATATATGCACATACAAAGGAGTATATCGAAAAAATATACATACTATCTCTGAAAAATATTTATACCACATAGATGGTCTTAAATACTCGTATACTACACATACATACGCTTCGTTACGCGAGATACCCTATTCATTGTGAGATACGACATATATATATTGTTTTGCCGAATACGAATACGAATAGTCCTGATAAAATAACATTTCGGATGGTAAAAATTCATATCATATTTTTATCCATATTTTTATGTGAATTCAAATACGAATACAAATAGTCTATATCGTATTCGTATCATATGGAATACGTTAACCAGAAAAAATGATAATTCCTATCCATTTTTCAATCCTCCTTAACACTCACAACCCAACCCCTCACAGATTACGAGTTCAAATCTGGAAGCCACACAGATCTCAGCGAATTTGTGGCTCGCGGTAAACTTGTATAAGTCGGGAGAGAACCATGCTGCCTCATAGATTGCATTTTATGCGCAATTACAATTTACAAGCAAAAAGAATGGCATTCGGGCTAATAGCACAAATGTGACAATGGCAAGTGCTCTTCAGTTGTTAGATGTGGTCGTTGGTGTTGAGGATCTGCGGGGCTCAGCTGCGGTTGGCGCTGTCTCCTCGGTGGACTTTGCAGCAGAGGAAAAGGAGGTTGACAAGATTAACAACGATGAGGAAAATATGCTACTGTCAGACAGCAAGAGGATGGTACATCTAAAGCGCAGCCAAAGGAGTTCCGCGATGAGTGATGAACACACACTCAAGAAGGTGGAACGCAGGGTGGCAGCTTGTAACCTTGAATTCACAGGTGCCTCAACTTCATTCCTCTCTTTTACAGATTCTCGCATTTCTTCAAATTTGAGTAAACTAGGTATTTCTTTGGGTAGGGATGCTAAATTAATTAACAATTCTATTGTCTCGATTAAAAACATAGAATTAGATAGAATGATTGTCTCCCGTAAGAAGAGAACAGAGAATAAAAAAAAGTAATTAATCTTGGCGCTGATGATGAGGAGGAAGGACTTGATGCAATCCTCGGCCACGTCTGTGGTAATTCAAATGAGGATATGCAGGGCCGGGAAGAGGATTACATATTAAGTGATCTTAACCCTGTCCCTCGTAAGAAAAAATCTAACTCTACCAAAAAGAATAAAGATGGTAGACCTCCAAAGAAACCAAAAACCCCGTCAAAACTGTGTCTCCGATGAAAGGAGTTTTTTGGAATAGCAGAGGTCTTGCTGACTTGGCTAAACACAGATACTTGATGGAGATGGTTCGAGAGGAGCAAATCAATTTCGTTGCACTCTCAGAAACGGGTCGTGTTGATTTCCCTGATGCGGTCCTTAAGAACTTTAGTGGTGGGCACGAATTCATTTGGCATAGCATGGCCCCATCTGGTCGCTCTGGTGGTATGTTATTAGGTGTTGACTTGAGCATCTATGATATTGGGTCCATAGATGAGGGTGACTTTTATATCAAATTCTGCCTTCGTAATAAATTGGATGGTTTCAAATTCGCGCTATATACGGTATATGGGCCAGCACAACAACAAAACAAAGAAGCCTTTCTTATAGAATTGGCCCATATTTGCTCTCGGGAATCACTCCCATATATTGTAGGGGGTGATTTCAATATTATGAGACACCCAGATGATAAGAGCAAAGGGCATTTTGACTATAAATGGCCAAATATTTTCAATGCGGTCATTGAGTCCCTTGATCTTAAGGAAATCGTTATGTCAGGACGGCAATATACTTGGGCGGGACCTGGAGATGATCCTACATATGAGAAATTAGATAGAGTGCTTGCCAGCACTGAATGGGAAAATAAATTTCCACTAGCTACAGTTCAGTCACGAGATAGAAGCCAATCTGATCACACACCTCTTATCTTAAATACTGGATCTGCAACCCATCATTATAAGCAACAAACCTTTAAATTTGAAAGGGGTTGGTTGATTCGGGATGGGTTCTTCGATACGGTGGCCAATTTATGGCAATCAGAAAATCGAGGTGATAATGCTATGGAAAGATGGCAAAACAAAATAAGACATCTTCGCCAGTATCTGAGAGGATGGGCCAAAAATACAGCAGGCTCTTATAAAAAAGAGAAGAAAAAACTCATCTCATTGTTGGACGACATTGATAAAAAGGCGGAAAACACTACTCTTTCTGATAATGAGATAAATATGAAACATTATCTCAAAGAAAGATTGGTTCTCTTATTACGAGAGGAAGAGATGAAGTGGTATGAAAGAGCGAAGGTTAAAAATCTTCTTGAAGGCGATGATAATACCCGTTTCTTTCATTTGGTGGCCAATGGCAAACATCGCAAACAACACATCTTTAAACTAGAGCAAGAAGATGGTATAATTGTTGGCGACACCGAATTGAAACATTACATTACTAACTATTACAAAGGCCTTTTCGGACAACCGCAGGACAATAATCTCTCTCTCGTGGAAACTCAGATAAATGATATACCACAAGTCACTGCTGTTGAAAATGATATGCTTACATCAACATTTTCTGAAACAGAGATCAAAGAGGCTTTGTTCCAAATGGAACACAACAAAGCTCCAGGTCCTGATGGCTTCCCTGCAGAATTCTATCAAGTTTTCTGGGAAGTTATAAAGGATGATTTAATGGCACTCTTCAATGATTTTTATGAAGAATGCTTACCGCTCTTTCGTCTAAATTTCGGGGTAATTACCCTTCTGCCTAAGACCAAAGATGCAAAACAGATTCAACAATACAGACCAATCTGTCTTCTTAACGTCAGTTTTAAAATTTTCACAAAAGTAGGCACAAACAGAATCAACAAAGTAGCGCAGACAGTCGTGAGTCCATCTCAAACGGCTTTTATGCCAGGCAGAAACATAATGGAAGGCGTGGTCATTCTACATGAGACCATTCATGAACTTCACACTAAAAAGCTTAACGGGGTGATTTTCAAAATTGACTTTGAAAAGGCCTATGATAAAGTTAAGTGGTCCTTTCTTCAACAAACCTTGAGAATGAAAGGCTTTTCTTCAAAATGGTGTAAGTGGATTGAGAGCTTTGTCACTGAGGGTAGTGTTGGTATCAAAGTCAATGATGACATTGGACATTACTTCCAAACAAAAAAAGGTCTACGTCAAGGGGACCCAATGTCACCTATTTTGTTCAACATCGTAGCAGATATGCTTGCACTCTTAATAAAAAGAGCAAAGGATGATGGACAATTAAGGGGGGTCATTCCACACCTTGTAGATGACGGTTTGTCAATACTGCAATATGCAGATGATACTATTATCTTTATGGACCATGACCTAGAACAAGCAAAAAACATGAAACTTTTATTGTGTGCTTTTGAACAATTGTCCGGCCTCAAAATAAATTTTCATAAAAGCGAAATCTTTTGTTATGGCGAAGCAACAGTTTTTGAGGACCAGTACATTGAGCTCTTCGGATGTGATGCAGGTGAATATCCCTTTCGATATTTAGGTATACCAATGCATCATAAAAAACTCCATAATGTAGATTGGAGGAACATCGAAGAGAGATTCGCAAAAAAATTGACTTGCTGGAAGGCGAAATATTTATCTTATGGTGGTAGATTAGTCCTTCTAAATTCAGTGCTTAGCAGTCTACCCATGTTCATGATGTCCGTTTTTGAAGTTCCGAAAGGTGTTCTTAAAAAACTAGATTATTACAGATCTAGATTTTTTTGGCAATGCGATAAAGATCCAAAGAAGTATCGCCTTGCTCAATGGGATATCTTATGTCGTCCTAAAGACCAAGGAGGACTTGGGATCATTGACCTCCAAGTTCAGAATAAATGTCTATTAAGCAAGTGGATTATACATTTGCTCAACGAAGAAGGAACTTGGCAAACCTTGCTTAGAAACAAGTATCTAAGCTCAAAATCTCTTCCTCAAGTCCAAGTTAAAACCAATGATTCTCATTTCTGGAAGGGTCTGATGAAAATAAAAGAAGAGGCTTTGGCTTGTGGCTCCTTCAAAATTAATGATGGATCACAAATAAGATTTTGGGAAGATACTTGGGTAGGCAACCGGCCTTTTAAAGACATTTATCCCACGTTGTATAATATTACAAATCGGCCGCATGATACAGTAGCCAATATTATGAGATCAACACCTTTAAATATTTCATTTCGGAGAGCTCTGGTGGGGGATAAGCTCGATGATTGGGAAGACTTAGTGGCCAAAATCACTCATATCAATTTAACTGATGAGAGAGATTTGTTTGTTTGGAGCTTACATAAGAATGGTCAATTTACGGTCCATTCTATGTATCTTCACATGATAAATCAAAATGCGCCATTTTCTCATAAGTTGATTTGGAAGTTAAAAATTCCTCTAAAAATCAGGATTTTCCTTTGGTATCTCCAGCGGGGGGTAATTTTAACAAAGGATAATCTAATTAAAAGGAATTGGAAAGGCAGTCAAAAGTGTTGTTTTTGTAATTGTAATGAAACCATTAAACACCTTTTCTTTGATTGTCATCATGCCAAGTCAATATGGAGGACTGTCTATATTGCTACTGGGTTAACCCCTCCCAGCTCTGTATCCCATATGTTAGGGAGTTGGCTTTCAATTTTCGATTTAAAAGACAAGAAAGATATTCTGGTTGGGGTAGCCGCTTTATGTTGGGCAATTTGGAGATGTCGTAATGATCTAATCTTTGCAAATTGCAAATATATATCTTTTATGCAGGCCATTTTCAGGGGAACATACTGGCTGCGGTTTTGGGCACTGCTGCAGCGTGATGATGAAACAAAGGAGTCTTTTCAGTCAGTGAGCAGAAAACTAGAGACCACTGCGTTGGAGCTGTTTGCTTCCCATGGATGGAAATTTAATAATAGACTTTGTTTTGCATAATTTTTGCATTCCTTGTTTCCCGAATTCATCAACAATGGTGCTGAGACGTTGTAATAATGTAAACGCTGTATGCGGAAACGCAGAGGCGGGAAGTTTTATCTTCCATTTTCTAAAAAAAAGTAGTAGTATGAATAAGTAGGCCCTCGGCCATAACTCACGCTTGCAGTGGCGGCGCTAGTAAAGTTAGGGAGCCTGAGAAAGACTAGCTAGCATGACCCTTGTTGCACCCAGCTACGGCGCACTCTCCCGCGGCTTGCGTCCTGGCCGGCGCCGGTGAGCCCGGACAGCCGTCTGCGCTCGTCAGGAGGTGGCTCCGCCAGTACATGCTTGAGAGAGAGATAGAGCCACCGGCAAACTTTCCTATTCTTTTAGACTTTTGACTTCTCTGAAAATCGAAATAAACGCGACGTCTTCTTAAACCAGATTGTTCAAACGGCTTCTCAAGCCTAAATCCGTGTGTACTGTCTGGTTAGCACCTCTACCGTCTACTGGCATCTCAAAAACACACATCAAAACTTTCAATCACATTCAAAAAAATATACCTTAAATTGCTCTTGCGTTATGAACTTATGGCAGCTTTTTTTTTTAATGAAGGCCCATGTAAATGGAGTCCTACTACATGGGCTAAATTCTCTTCTGGGCCCATCCATTTTGTTTCACCTGTTGTTGCTTTGATGTTTGATTTTGGTTTATCCTCTGTTTGTGCACGCAAGGTGGGGATCGGTGTTGCGCAATACTGCTTCCTCGTCGAGAAAGGTAGTAATGAATATGTATCGGTATGGTTGTCTCTGTTCCTTCAACGGCTCACTGTTTTCTTTCTGGCTAGTGTTTGGAAGAGCTTCATGTTAGACATTTTGACTGGAAATGGTAGCAAAGTGCTGACTGGAAAATGGTAACAAAGTAAGGGTTAAACCACAGTAGAATACAAATTCTGATGTAATTCATCAGCATTGATATGAAACTGGAAACCCGTAGGAGGGTACTACCGTTGAAGTATAAGTAAATTGTTTATCTTTTTTATCAGTTTAAGCTTTTGAATGAATTAGTTGATGTATACAACTCAATAACTATGCTATTTTCAATACTAATTAAACGCGAGACCGAGAGAGACGTCAATGGGCAAAGAAATGCTTATGTTGAAAAGTGTACATAAATTTGTGTTGAGGTTGTCTCGACGACCGCTGCCGGTCAGTTAATTTTGGCCTCAATAACACTGCCACTGCTAGTTATCGATCTAAGGTGATCGAGCTGATCTTGTTGGTGCAATTTGCTTTTAAATGTTGCTTTTCGATTTTTCTATAATAACTAATTTTTAAATAAAATACCTTTTTAAATGGGATCTATAAGTTAAATGTAATACACTTATAAAGAGTTTCCTGTTTGGGCCAGTGTTGTATATCTTTTTGTCTTCTTTTCCTTCTATTTTATCAATATAATAAGCAATCCTCCTGCCGGTTCGTTTCAGAAAACAAAAATAAAGTCACACTCAACGAAGATAGGTCGGCACCAACTCGATCACACGGCAGGCAGGCTGTCTTGCGATCTAACGCAAGCAAGCATGGCTACATATACAGATCAGCGAGGGCCCACTCGCGACACATACACTATCGATATCGTGCTAGTTAAGGTGGTGCTCATTTGGACATTTTTTGGTGGCTTATGACTGAAAAGTACTGTAGCTAGTTGAAAAAATACTGCAGCTAACAGAGCCTTATTTAGCATAATTAAATTTAAAAAATTAAAAATTATAAAAAATATGTTAGCCCATTACATATAATACAAACAAATACGGAAAAAAAGAACCGGCAAAAAAGCTCAACAAAAAGCCAAAAGTTCAGAAAAAAAATAAAATTTATAAATAGTAAAAAAATAAGCAGAAAGCTAAAAACTAAAGCCAAAACATCACATATGTCTCGCCATCGAACCTAGCTAAGCTAGCTAGCTCACGCCCACGGCAGACAAACCGCCGCGCATCATGAAGGCATGAAGCCACCGATCGAAGTCATCCAAAATGTTCGCTGTATGGCCCTGTATCTATCTAGGGCCGATGCTCTTTAGCTTAGGGGAGAATTTTAGTTGCGTAATTAATTTCCTCCGGTAAATGTTTGGAGCTAGCTATGGGTTGCTGAAGCTGGACGTTTGTATTAACTTTCACTGATGGGTTTTGGTTGAAAATAATAGTAGTGACTGAAAGAGTTGGTTTTTAGAGAGAAAAAAAGCCGAGCTGTGTAAAAAGTGAGGGAGAGATACGTGCGTATGACGGGAGCAAGATGAAATTGGTGGGTGATGCACCCGTAACCCCTTACCTTATTCCCGGAATAAGACGATAGCGAGAGGAGTAGAGAAACCGCTACAAAAAGTCAGATATTTGTATTGATTTTTGATTTTTTTTTTTAACAATAGGCAGAAGCAAAATCAATACGAACAATGCCTAACTCACTATCCTTTTCTTTTCCTTTCTCTGTTTTTTTACTGCGTTTAATTATAGACATATAGGTTTCAACACGACATGTTACAACTACTGTTAACTGTGTGCTAATTAAAAAAGATTTATTTGGTTTGTTGCAACTAGCCACCAAATTAAGTGCAACGCTACATTACTGTGATGGACACGATTTGGTTAAGTATATAGTCCGCCTTCTAGCCCACAAGAACATGCCATTTTGCACCCGTACGTCTGCTCATTTGGGCTTTTTTGGGTGCCTTATGACTGAAAAGCACTATAGCTGGCTAAAAAAACACTGCAGCTGACAAGGCTTATTTAGCATAATTAAATTTAAAAAACTAAAAAATATTAAAAAATATGTTAGCCCATTACGTATGATACAAACAAATACGGGAAAAAAGAACCGGCAAAAAAGTTCAACAAAAAACCAAAAGTTCAGAAAAAGACGAAATTTATGAATAGTGAAAAATAAGCTGGAAGTCAGAAGCTGAAGCCGAAACGAGCGGAGTAAAATGCAACTTTGACGTACAAATACAAGACGTACTTAGCAGTAGTGGAGCGGTATTAATTCATGCCAACGATGCATGCTTGCTTGCTCTCGACCAACTGGCTACAAAAGAATGTTAGCATGCGGTTTAGTTTAACCGGATGCATATGCAGGGAAATAAGCTAGGGTTGATACATGACAATACTTAAATAAGATTGGAGTTGGGTATATATGTAACTTACAATAATAGGCATGGTGGTTGCTGCTGTCGCCAAAACCATATAACCAACCAAATCAGCAATGCTTAATTGCAGGTGGCTAACCACTGTTTGGCTCGGGTGCGTGACATTAATTTGGAATAAAACGTTTGGTACGATGTGATGGTTGGAATGTTTGGTTAATGATTTGATCGTGTGATTAGTTAATTTAGGGGTGTTTGTATTGGTTTTTGCTGACGGTTTTTAACTATAATTTTTGGCTAAAAATAAATAGTAGTGATCAAAATAAGTGACTTTAAGAAGGAGGACGTGAGCTGTAAAGAAAATGAGAGAGAGAGATGTATACGTGTGACGGGAGCGAGAGGAGTAGAGTATGTAATGCATCTGTGACCTCCTGCTTTATCCCCGAAGCGAGACGGTAATCAGAGTAGTGGAGAAACCGTTTTAAGAAGTCAGGTGTTTATATTAACTCTTAATTTTTTAAACAGAAGTAAGAAGTAGAAATTAATATAGGATTTTTTAGAGAGCTAACCATAGGAGCATTCACAACGTGTTGATTTTTTTTGCCTCGAAGAGAAGAGAGAGCCTAACCGCTGCGTACTCAGTCTCCACGCTTTTTCAGCTAAGTGCCTCTAGGGCAAGAGGCTGCCTCCAAGCTTTAAAATATTAAGTTTTCAGGAGTTGCCGTTGCAACATGAGAGAAAAACACTAAATTCATCCGAAGCAAAGAGAAAAATAAAAGAAATGAAGAAGAAAGAAGGATCAATCCACACAGGCCAAATCGATTGAAACCATTCAACCGAGCTCCTAAATGAACAAAGAAAAGAGGGAATACAAATCTATTCCATCTGGTTGACGGCGTCACCGAGCTTAGAGGCCTCACTACTGCAGAAAGTCTCATACTAAACACCACATCACATGCAGTTTTTAAAAACCGTTAGTATTAAATACAATTACAGATAGTTTTAGTTTATAGACCATCTGTGTTGCTGTCAGTGATAAAAACCGTCTGTGAAGAGGAAATATCACAGATGGTTCATGATGAAAACTATCTGTGAAGTATCACAGACGGTTAGTAACAAGAACCGTCTGTGATATTACCACATATCACAGACGGTTCTTATTACTAACCATATGTGATAATTAAGTCATCACAGACGGTTTTTAACCGTCTGTGATAATTTCACAATATCAATTACGCGCAGACCCATCGACCTTCGGTCTTAAATTTCAGATTTAGGCTGCTGCTTTGAGCTGGAGGCAGGGCTTTGAGGCGGTCATTTGGTGAAAAGTGACTATTTGGCAAGAGTTGTTGTAGATCCATTCATTTCTTGACTACGTATGATTAGTAGTTTATTCCTAACTGCATTATAATTTAGATCTATACCTTTTGGTGGAAGAAGAATTGAAGATGATTTAGATCGAACTAGCTTGATATAGAGAGAAAATTATTTACACCTAATATGGTTTATGGTTTAGTCAATTCATAGTCTATTTCTATTTAATTCAATTTAATTAATTATTCTTGCTACATATAGCCATTTTCTTACAAAACATGCGCAAAATCATTCATACTGTTATATGCATAATGTAGGACCGAAGTTGGATGTACGCTGGGAACTGTGTGAGTAAAGAGTACATTAATGGTGTGTCTGCTTTTACAAGACTACCGAGGAAGATATATTGAATAAGGGGGTGGAATATATATACTGTCCATGCATTGACTGCGAGAATCTAAAGATGTTTAAGAGCCGAGCGCAGATTAAAACGCACTTGATTTGAAAGGTTTAAAAAGGGGTATGCACATTGGACCGGTCATGGTGAAGAGCAGATTACACAGAAAGGTAGTAATAATGACATCGCCAACGAAGTCAATAATATGCCGCCGGATGATATCGATTATGGTTCCGATTCGGATAGGCAGCATGATGACAATCTGGATCAAATGCTTCACGACGCAGAAGGGAACTGTGATAAAAGAGAGTATGTTAAATTTAGGGCTTGATGGAGGACTCGGAGAAACTTTTGTTCACATGTTGCCAGTCAAAATACACGAGGTTGTCAGCCGTGCTTGAACTACTGAAATTGAAGGCAAGTAACGGTTGGTCCGACAAGAGTTTTATGGCACTATTAGACCTTTTAGCGGACATACTTCCAGAGGGAAACAAGTTACCTAAAACCAGTTATAAAGCCAAGAAGGTTCTTTGTCCATTGGGACTAGAAGTAGAAAAAATACATGCATATTCGAACAACTGTATCCTCTACCGTAAAGAGTATGCAAACATGCATGTATGTCTAATGTGCAACGCCTCCCGATACAAGCGTAAGAATCAATCAGATAACAATGAAGGAATAGAGGTGAAGAGAGGACCTCCTAGTAAGGTAGCATGATATCTTCTTATAATTCCCTATTTGAAGTGATTTTTTGCGAACCCAAAGGAGGCAAAACTGCTGCGTTGGTACTCGGAGGAGCGTAAAAAGGATAGAATACTAAGACACATTGTTGATTCCACCTAGTAGAGAAACATCAATAGGAGGTTGTAGACTTCAATACAGAACTACGGAATATAAGGTTCGGATTGAGTACAAATGGAACGAATCCTTTCGGTACCAAGCTGACATAGCAGTTGGCCCGTGACTCTCTACATCTACAACCTTACTTCTTGGTTGTGTATGAAGCGAAAGTATATTTTGTTGTTGATACTTATCCAAGGGCCGAAATAATCTGGGAATGATATTGATGTATACTTAACACCGTTGATGGAAGACCTAAAAATATTGTGGATCGAACGGATACAAGTATGGGATGCGTACAAACGAAGAACTTTACTTTACGCTCTTTATTGTTCTGCATCGTAAACGATTATTCTGCCCTTGCTAACCTATCGGGCCAGAGTATAAAAGGAGCCAAAGTCTGTACTCAGTGCTTAAATGATACCGAGAGTGTGTGGCTGAAGCACTTGCGCAAAACCATGTATATGCGCCACCATAGGTTCCTTCGGAGAGCTCACCCATACCGCAGGATAAAGAAACAATTCGGCAAAGAGAAGAAGGGCAGTTCAGCTCCAAGGCATTTAAGTATAAAAGAGATATATGATATTGTTAAGAATTTAGATGTTGTGCTCGAAAAGAGACGTAAATCGATGACACGTGAGAAGAATGTCTAGAAGAAGAGATAAATATTTGGGACTTACCTTATTGGGAGCATCTAGAAGTTCTCCATTGCATCGATATTCTGCACCTAGAGAAGAATATATGTGACAGTTTGATCAGTCTCTTACTAAACATTCGTGGTAAAACAAAAGATGGTGTCAACACACGGCTTGACTTAGTTAATATGGACATCAGGCCTGAGTTAGCACCGACAAAGACCGATAAAGGATGAACTTACCTTCCTCCTGATTGTTACACTCTGTCCAAGGCCAAGAGAACTGAACTGTACCAGTGCTTGCATGGTGTGAAAGTTTCGTTTGGTTACTTCACCAACATGAAGAAACTTGTTTTCATGGAAGATTTGAAGTTAATTGCCACAAAGTCTCATAATTGTCATGTGCTGATGACACAGATGCTCTCTATTCCAATTAGAAGTATTTTGTCGATCAAGGTCCAAGAGACAATCATGAGGTTGCATTATTTCTTTAACACAATTGCTCAGATATGGATGGTATGCTCATGCCCGTTTCACAATCTTGCAGCACATGACTGAAGTGTCCCCGTATATCGACTAACACAAGGACGTGCTTTGGCAACAAAATCCGGAGTGGCCAGATGTTTGGATCACGAGACAACATAATAGTTGGTTCAACCAATGGTTGAAGGAGTGACTCACTAGAAGCTCGTCAAGTAATATGCTGACATACTTGGCAAAAGAGCCAACATTTACAGTTGTGCTATGGCAAGGATATGAAATAAATATGTACACATTCTATACATAGACTCAGGATATAAAGAACACTAACTAGAACAGTGGTGTCTACATAGATGCGTTCAGTACTAATGGGTTGAGAAACTCCTACTATGAGTTCATAGAGGAGATTTGGGAACTCAACTATGTGCTTTTCAAAATCCCCTTGTTTCGGTGTCGTTGGATCCATCTCCCACAGGTGAAGGTCAACAAGTACAGTATCACTACCGTTGACCTGAAATGTGTCGGATACAAAGACAAACCATTCGTACTCGTTAACTAAGTTATTCATGTTTTCTATATAACCGATCAGGCAAATAAGAAGCACCATGTAGTTCTTCATGAAAAAAGGAGAATTATTGGAGTAGAGAATGTAGTGGATGAGGAAGAATACAATCAATTTAATAAGTTGCCTCCTTTCATAAACGACACAAGGGTCGAGAAAGAACAACGTGACAAAACTAGCTACATACGCGTCGATCATCGTGAAGGGCTAATTTTTAAAGAAAATAAGTAAATGAAAAGATGAATGAAATGTTTATATGTCATATGTTCTATATTTGCATTTATATATATGTAGGAGAATATGTGATATATATATATATATATATATATATATATATATATATATATATATATATAGAATGTGTGATATATATGTGGATGTGAGTAGGGATCATTATAGACGGTTTTAAAGTAAAACTGTCTATGATATTTATAATCATAGACGGTTTTAAATTAAAACCGTCTGTGATATTTATAATCATAGACGGTTTTAAATTAAAACCGTCTGTGATATTTTATTATTATAGACGGTTCTTATTTAGAACCATCTGTGATGATAACTATTATAGATGGTTCTGAACTAAAACGGTCTGTGATTATTTCCCTATATATTGCGCTCTAGGGTTTTTTCCACTATACTAACGCTACACCCGAGCCCCCACTTGACGCTGCCACCTCCCCTGAGCCTGTCGCTACCTCCCCCAACTCCAGTGGCCCTCCTCCCCCGAGCTTGGTGCCCTCCTCCCCTGAGCACCGAGCACGTCGCCTCCCCAGATCCTGACGCCGCCTCCCCGAGCCCGTTGCCACCTCCCCCGACTCTAGCTGCCCTCCTCCCCCGCGCCCGATGCTCTCCTCCTCCCCCAAGCACGCCGCCTCCCCCGAGCACGCCGCCTCCCCCCGAGCACTCCTCCATCGAGCATGTAACTCCTTCGAGCACGCCACCTCCCCCCGAGTACTCCTCCCTGAGCACGTCGCCTCCCCAAGCCGCACAGTGAGCTTTACTTTATGTTCTTGATTTCTCTGTGAGATCTAATTGTGCATTAGTTAGCCGTGCTAGTTTCTCTATTCATTATCTTTGAAATCTGATTATCGGTTGGCACTAGGAGAACTATTGCATGATAGATTGTGGGTTTTTGATTGCTCAATGAGGAAATTTGTCAAGATTGAAATCTCAGTGACAATCTAAGATTATTCTGCTAGTTTGAATTCATATTTGCTAGTTGTATTCTTCTGTGCAATGTAGTCGGTAGCTTTATCAATAGCTAGTCCTTAGCCTCCTGCTCAGTATTGCTTACTGCTGTCCTTTGGCTTTGCCGAATATATGTTGGTTTTGTAGTAGATCATATCTATTACTTGTTTATAATTTCTACCAAAATCTGTTGATTCTACATGCTCTTGACATTGATACTACACTGAGGTAATATTCAATTAGATAATCTAGTAGAATTTTTGAGGAATTGTCACTGTGATCATTCAAATATTGACAAGAGTGGAAGAAGGCTAAGTTTAGAACTTGTGCAACTCCTCACTTGAGAGCAAAAATACACTTCTTAATCTATGCATTATGCAGATTTTTAATGCCTACTTTTATGCTCATTTCTATTATCTTTTGAAGATATCGTCCGCTCATTCTTTGACTTCATCGCCGGATGCATGTGATGCACCGTCCTGTGGAAAATCCCAAAAAGGAAGAGGAAGAAGGTGCACAGGAATGGATTGATATCACATTCAATTTGTGGAAGAAGGTAACCAAAGTTTGGAAAAGTAAGCTGGTTACGGAAGTTTTTCGATCGTTCGAGATCCCGAAAGAACACAAGGCCTCCATGCAATGACATACATTGCTAGTGGCGTGCAAAGTATGGAAGAACTTCAAGAGCCTACTTGTCAAGCAATACATGAAAAAGGATCTGATGCCCTTCCACAAGTATCCATTCTTGAAACTACAACGGCAAGAGTTTGTGGCGATGAAGATGACAGATAATTTTAGGAGTGAAAGTGTGGCCCACAGGGCCCTTCAAGCAAAAAACACACACCCTCACAGACTTAGCACTGCTGAGTATGTGGGTAAAATCCCGCAATGGATGAAGCAGGACAGGCAGACAATCGTACGAGAGACCTTCCCACCATTTGCCAAGACCCCTGATGAGCGCGCCCAAAACTAGGTAAGAGTGAGGTCATATACCATGTCATCAAGGTCATATCCTTTCGAAATCCCACAGATGAGGAAGTGCTTTGTCTCCTGGTAAGATATCGAATTACCTAGTTTGTAATTACTTCATAACTTCATAGGAAGTGAAATAACATGTTAGGCTTTTGCAGGAAGTGCTGAGTGTAGAATCTTCTGAAGACTCATTCCAGGCTCTCAAGGAGAGAGATATAATCTTCGTGGCCCTGGGAAACAAGGAGCACCTGGGTCGCATGAGAGGCCTTAGCTTTTATGTTCCTTAGAAACATGGTTTCTCAGAGAGCTCCGAAACATATCGGAGTAGGAAGTTGCCAAAGCTGAGCATGAGGTACAGCTAGAGAGGACATTACGGCATCCTTTAGAGATGAGATGCAACGGTATGTAAAAGATTAGATGGAAAGGTACATCATCCCTTCAAATCAGCAGGAAGCCCCCACCGCTCCTGTGCTAGGTAGCCCCCCAACTATTGAAGTAGCTACGTATCCAACCCTACCTTGACAAGCGACCATCGATTTCCTATTAATGACATCCTAGTAATAATTATTATCTCTGGAATGCTCGATCCACTAATAGGCATGTTGGAAGAGCTAATTGTATATCGTTATGTAGGTAGCTACGAAGTGCAAGCTCCAAGTGAGATATGTCTCCGCTGCCCTGTTCGCTACTTGGGGCTAGGCATATCCATCCAGACCTGGTTCCTTGGTACATGGTGTAACTATAGCACCAGTTTTCGCAAAAGTGAATGTGGATGGTATTCATGCCAATTTCGAGGTTGTCCCACTACAGATGCCCCCAAACGATAAGGTCACGACTCTAGGGCAAATTATTAGAACATTCATCTAATGGCCCAAGAGGGACATCTGCCTGGAGGCTCCGCACCAGTGCCAAGTTCACTCGAGCTATCTACACCGGTGCCAAGTCCATAGGAGCTATCTGCACCGGTGCCAATTCTACAAGAGCGATCCGCACCAAAGCTACCTGCACCAGTGCCAACACCATAGGGGCTATCCACACTAGAGCTATCTGCACAGACGCAGCAAGGGTGTGGTGCATCTATATCCTATTCTCGGTCGACTACTGTGAAGTCGACCTACAACCGAGGCAGTAAGGGCAAACCGAAGAAGACTAATGATGAGATCCCGTACTTGCCCTTGGCCCAGAAATTCGTGCTAGACAAGCCGTTGGTCGTCCTGAAAGAACGCCTCCTAACTCTAGGACTGGCTTGCCAGAGATCACATGCATGGTATATTGAACAGGCCAACAACCGGAGGAACAATGGCGCTTGGGTCTCACCATGAAGTTCAAGCCAGATCATCTTCAGCACGATATTCATGATTGTGTCTTCACGGTGACCTTCGAGGATTTATTCTTTCTTTTCACACTCGACGCCCTTGACGCCTCACTCATTCAATATTGGACACTGTAAGTGTGTATAATCATGGTCTATGTTCATGTAATATCGATAAATATCATATATAACTTATTACTTTTGTGTGTGCGTATATATATAAATACATGGTCAGTGAAGCCAGATTAATGAAATCACCGGTTGGTTTTCTCGACCTATGCTTGGTCTCCTTGGATATCATCGAGGAGGATGCATCATTCATCAAAAATTACATGACGAAGGCATTGGAGGCTTACCGCGACAAGGAATTCATACTTATGCCCTACAACCAGGGGTAAGTGCTGCAGTAGTTGCTATACATGTTGATTTGTATTTTATAAATAACATGAATTTAGATTTAATGAACATGACATACCTGTGTAGGTTCCACTAGATTCTAGTTGTAATTATACTAAAATGGAACAGTGTAATATATCTTGATTCCCTAAAGAAGAACAAAACCAACTACACAGTTGTTCAATAATTAATCAACAAGTAATACATTTCCTCCAAAGGTAACTCTATTGTAGTCTTTCCTTCCTTCCCAGTGACTAAGGCTAATTTTTTAGAATCACGTAGGTCATTTACTACATATATTGCAAAGGTAGGGAAATCCAATGAAGAGATCAATGCCCTGCGACACGATCTAGATTTTCCGGTATTCGCTAGTACACATTAATCATATATAATACTTCATAGTAATGCCTCTCAAACTAACAAATTCTATTTTGCAGTGCCACCAGCAGCCGTCGGGCAACACTTGTGGATTCTATGTTTACCACAACATGCAATTACTCCTCGATTCCATGAAGAACAATATTGATCCTCAGGTTTGTCAATCTTGCGATAATTATTTCATATTTAACAATTATATATGTATGCACGATATTGATTTTCCTACCGACAAGTTGTGTCCATCGCTATAACTCCGTTGGAACAGGCCGACCTCAAACAGATTTGAGGACAATCTGTGTACTTTTCTTGTCTAAAGTCATAAAAGAAAATAGGGGGTTCCACAATGAAGAATGGATTTCACTGGGATAAGATTGAGCTTAATTATTAATGTGTGTATTTATTCATGGATGGATGATTTATTTTATTTCAATTAATTGATTTGTGAAATGGATGTTCTTGTTTTCTGAAATGAATAAATGTGAATTAGATGTATATATTGTATTGATCTGCTTGTTTCAGAGGGCATGCCTAGCATTTCCTGAGGCTAGTCAACTAACAGAAATAGATTTATGAATAGAAAAGAATATCACAGACGATTATTAACTCATAATCATCTGTGATAGGTAGAAACCGTCTATGAAAGTATGCATCACAGACGGTTTGAAAGCTGTCTACGATGAACTCATATCATTACTGACCCATAAATTCAGACGGCTCACAAAACCATCTGTGATAACATTTTTGAACCATCTGTTATTGACCTTTTCTACAGTAGTGTCCGCCGCACCGTCCTGGCCACCCACCTCTAGGTCCAGTCGCACCACACTCGAGGAAGGCAGATCTTAGAGCTGGGACTTGGGCCGGGCTTTTTTGGGCTAGCCCGAAGCACGGCCGGCACGGCCTGGCCCAAGCACGGCCCGGCCCGACACGTGGCGGGCCGTGCCGGCACGGCACGAACGGTGGGCCGGGCCGGGCCTCAAAATTCGGCACAGTGGGCGGCACGGCACGGCACGAAGAGCACGGTTGACCAGAAACTATTTAAAATTGATTTCTTAACTATAGTAAGTTGTACTCATGATTCTCCTTGAGCTTTTCTATTTGACTAGTTGGGTAGGTCTATGCTATATTGTCAGGCGATGTCCACGTACGCTATAGTCTAATTTGCACAAGATATACATTCCATTGGGCTAGATGACTAAGTTCGGAGGTGGAATGGCATGAGACAATAGAATCGAATTTTAAGTAGGTTTTTAATAAGGCGGATACAAGAGAAAGGAAGATAGCGGCCACTGCTACCATTGTCGCCGTCGCTTTCGTCGTGTATAGTTACTTTGGGCTGGGCTTGGGCTGGCACGGCACGAACGCCGGCACGGTGGGCTTTGGGCCGTGCTTGGGCCTGGCCGAAGACGAGGCGGGCCGGCACGGCACGGCACGACGGGATGACTGGGCCGAACCGGCACGGCACGAAGCGGCCCGAAGCACGGTGGGCCTGGGCCGTGCCGGCACGGCACGGCCCAATTCCCACCTCTAGCAGATCTCGTCACCGTCTTCAAGGTTGGCCAGCCCGCCGCCTGCTGATGTTGCTTCTCTTCTGCATTCCACAAAGGCGACGACATAGGTAATTAAGTTTGCCTATCCTCTCAAAAAAAATTAAGTTTGACTAAGCTTCTTCCTGTCATTTGCATCAGTGCAATGTAATTCTTGTGCTAATTTCTTTGATATTACTGCGTATGGCTTTGCAAACACTTGATATAAAACAAATCACCCTACATGCTAGTAATGGTCAGAGCTCAATATTGCATCGTCGCAAAAAGGATAAGTTCTATCTCGAACGGTTTACAAGCATCCCGCTAGTAAACTTCATTTGCAAATGTCATTATCAGTTTGTTCCCACGAAAAGCAAATCTACTTGTATGAGAAATCTTGCTCAGTTAAGCTTTTTTTTTGTGGCTTTTAGCTTTGTTTCATTGTATGAGAGGTTTTTTAGAAATACTATCACACGGTATGCTGTCGGGATCCCGATGGCATACCTCCCCTTGGACTGTCCCTCCCCTCCCTTTCTCTATGTTTCATGGAGGAATATAAGAGTACCTTGTTGCCGCGCCGCCCTAGGCAGCTCCGCTCGCCTCCTCCGTCGCCGCTGCCTCCTCCACCACCACCCGCGGCAGGTGGCGCTGTCGCCGCGCCACCACCAACCCCTCCTCGCCGTGCCACCCCGCCCAACTTAATTACCACAGCCGTTGCTACCACCGCCCTCCGGCTCCGCCCACCGTCCTCCTACCCCACCAATCGCTATTGTCGCCACCCACCGCTGGGCCGCCGCCTCCCCCTGACCTCCTTCTACGCCTGAGGGGAAGGATGAACCCATAGCAAAGGAGAGGGGTTTCCCTCCTCCAATGCCAGATCTGATGGCGGTGCCCCTCCAGGTCACCGGATCCAGTGTTCGGCGAGGCTGGTTGTGAACAAGGGCGAGGAGATCGGCAGTGGTGCTCACACGAGGAGAGTGAGAAGGAGTTCGAAGAAGGGAATACGAGGCGGAGGTTTGTGCGAGCGGAGTGGACAAATGGTTATGCGCGAGCGGAGCGGACGCTTTAAGATTCGTGCGTGTAGGATCGAACGGCAATGGACTGTATTGTTGAATAGTATCCGCACGGTACGCCGTTCTTTATACTTTTCCTTTTTTTACTATAGTTGTTGGTGGTTTAGTTGGCGTAATTGAAATTTAAAAATTTAAAAAGGAAAAAACAGGTTATCCTATCACGGATAATGTAAAGGAATACAGAAAAAAGACAAAAAATATCCTAAAGACTAAAAAACTAGAAAAAAACAAAATTAAAAAGTTAGTAGGTAGAAGTTAGAAATAAAAAAAAACTGAACCCAAACGAGCGGACCCGCAACGGTAAGAAAATTTAAGTAGAGTAGCTGTGAGATGAGAGAGAGAGATGGTTACACGAAAAGCTAATATGTTTGCCGCTTAAACGAAGGTGAGGTAGGGGAGTGGGCGAGACGAGATGGAATAATCATGCCGTTGCCCACAAAAGCTGCAACGGCAACTTTGCTTCCCGCTTTTCCTGTAGGGTTATTTATTAGCACGTCACGAAACCAAGATGCTGCGCTCACCCCATCATCCTTACCCGGTGTTACTGGCTTAGACCCTGTTTGGAAGTCTCCAAACAGGTGGTCTAAAGTTAGATCTAAACTTTAGCTAACCCCTAAAAAACACTTTAGACCATTAGTCCACCAAAGTGAACTAAAGTGGTCTAAAGTTTTGGGTTCTTAGGCACAAAGACGTGTTTATCCATGCATGTTGGTCTCTCACCTCCTATTTAATGGCTGACGCACAAAACGAGGAGAGGTAGTATGATCTTTTTAAAACTTTAGTCCTATCCATTAGTACAGGATCCAAACAGGACCTTCGACTAAAGTTTAGTGGCTAAAGTTTAGCCAACTAAAGTTTAGTCCAAAACTTTAGACAACTAAACTTTAGACCATGGGATCCAAACAGGACCTTATTCATATTAACTGCAATTAGTGTCTTTTAACTGAAAATAAATAGTAATGACTTTTAAAAGTAGGTATTGAGTGGTAGAAAAAGTAAGTAAGAGATACATGTACAAGACGAAGCAAGAAGAGTAGGATACGTAATGTGCTGGTGAGGAGCCAGAGGAGTGCAGAAGCCAATTCAAAAAAATCAGGTGTTTATATTGACTTCTAAATTCTCTAAACAGAAACCAATGTATATAGCCCCTACATAGATGTCCACAATTCCGCTTTGTATGTGTTCTTTTTTCCTTGTAAAAGATCATTCACAAATAGAGGTAGTTATCGAAACCCAGCAATCAAACTTTTTTAACTTCAAGTATTAGCATAGCAAAAAAATATCTAAGTTAATTATATAAAAATTAATGGCCCTATTTTTTCAGTTTTTAGCTTCTGCTTTTGACTTTTCTACAGTAACTAGCTTTTAAATTAAGTGTCTTTTTAAGATAGAGTCCACTAGTTAATTGTAGTACATACTATACCGACTTTATTTATATCGCAAAAACCACACGTGAGTTTCTGTTACTCTGTAATCTCTCACACGAATAGCCCAAAAGTCACACGCAACAGCTAAAAGCCATAAGTCTCAGCAAAAAAGAATAGACCCAATAATGTTAGTAGATTCGCCATAAATATATTTCGCATTTCTATCACACGCTATGATCATCATAATTAGTCAAAGCTGTATATCTTGGAGGCCTGATTGGTGATGTAAAATTTAATAATATTAGTAGATTCGTCATAAATTATTTTCACAATATCATATTTTTTTATCAACACATTATGAGTGAAACTATTAGTCCAAGTTGTATATGTTGGAGGCCTTATATTTATATACAAATTGAGTATGATATAGTGTAGAATGTAGACAGTAGAGAGTTCAATTTCTTGAAATTAAGTGTTCTTTTTTGCCTTTGAGATGCGTCGTAGTTGGGCAATCTCCTTGATATGCATACCCAAACTCTACTACAAGTGAGAGAGCCCATGGCACAAGTAATAGCGAAAAAATCATCCGCCATTTTAATAAAATGTTGTAACATCCAGGGCTATTCGCATGCCATAGCTATAGTTTAACGATGTAAGAGTAAAATCGTATGTGTCTTCTCTTAGAACTTATCAATCACTCCTTAAAGGTATCTAAGTCACTCCTTAATCTAATAGTACATACGTAGAAAAGAAGATACCTTGGAATTAGCACCTACAAGGTAAAATTGACAGAGTATCACTCCAATCTCCAAGATGGAGATAAAAACAAGGAAAGAGATACTTCATGCAAGTAAATTTAACGAGATCATATTATGATATGTTAAATAAATTGTGTGATAAACACCGATAGAGATACCTCATGCAAGTAAATTTAACGAGATCATATTATGATATGTTATATAAATTGTGTGATAAACACCGATGTATAATACTTGCCTTTATTTAACTATAATTTTTGTTAGAACGTGAATAAAATCATACCACAAAACACAAATATAATGTTTAAAAATTCCTTTGAAAAATATATTCATAACCGGCATTGTACCACTCTCCTTGGGACACTTATTGGTGCAACCTAGCAAATACCGCCACATAAACTCCTCACACAGCTCACACCTGCATAATATATTCCCTCCACCCTCGCTTCCGCCGCCTCCAAGACGCCAACCCAAGAGGCCAACAGCCAGCGCCCACCGCCCAATGCCGACGACAAGCACTGCGCCGGCGGCGGCGGCGCACCGCCGCCGGAGCCGCCGCAAGCCGCCCCCGCCGCGCCAGCCCTGGTGCTGCTCCTTTGGCCTCGACCCCCTCTCCGCCGCCCGCCGGAGCCCCCTCCCTGCGCCACCGCAAGCCAAGCCGGCTGCCCCGCTCTCCCACCGCATCCGCTCCCCCGGCCGCGTCTCCCCAATCGACGACCCGTCCTCTGCCACCTCGGCGCATGCTTCCTCGCGGCTGTCGTCTGTCACCGAGTGCCCGCCGCCTCCTTTGCCCCCACCGCCGCCGCCGCCGCGGCCACGTCCAGTGGAGAGGCCGATGGGGACGCTGCGTCTCAGGCTGGTGGCCAAAGGGGTGATTTTGGAGGTGGAGGACGTGGAGAGGGTCCGCAGGGAGAGCAAGATGGTGGCGAAGGTTCTCGGGGGAAGCGGCGGCTGCGAGGTAGCGGTGGAAGGAAAGGTGGAGGTGGAGGCGGTCAGGGAGGCGGTGGATATGTTGTTGGAGGACGACGACGAGGCCGCGGCTATGAGGCGGCTCGCCCGCGGTGGCGTGGCGCACGCCATCGGTGTGCTCGAGGTTAGCTCTCTGATACCATGACGCATCCGACTGTTAGACTCGTGGACATGGAGAAATGTTGCAACTTTGTTAGTGGATTTGTGCACAAAATTTATACCTTTACTTGTTCGTTATAGTTATATTTTGTTTATGAATTGCCCAAGCTTAGGAAAGATTGCAAATTTTGCTTTGGTGTGTTACTCTGATGTGGTGCGAATTGTTAATATTGTTACTTAGGTTGTGAGATTTGGTTGTTCACCATCGAATTGGCAGGATAGAGAATAGTTTTCAATTTGCAGGGTGATTCATTATGCTCCACTCGATTAAAAGAATGGCCATTCCCAAATTTAGTTTTGGAGCTATGTAGTTGACTAAATTCTATTATTGATTGTCGTATATTTCTGCGTGTTTCCTATTGACTTTAGTTTCTCTTTATTGGTTCATTGAGTTTTTTGGAAAACTGTGCTGTATTCCTTGGACAACTGTAATTGGCAAACATCTCAGAATGACACGCGATTGGGTAAATGGTAACAAAAATAGGAAAAGGGGACACAACTACGAAAATAACAGAGCAAAGAGAATAAGAGTAGAGTTTTACAATAAAACGTAAATTGCAAAGTTTCAAAATGTCACGTCGTTTTAGTTTGGTTGTTTGACACTTATTTTTTTCTTGGAACATCTCCAATTTTATTAATTTTAAAGTTGGTATTTTCTATTTTCTCCCTCATTATATATATTTTTTATTATTTTTATTTTCATATTTGTTTGGGTTTTTCTCTTTCCTCAATTTTAGTTTTCTTCTCATGTTACTTTTGTTGCCGTATTTCCTTTTATATGTTTCATTTTTAACAGTTTTTGGTTTAGAAAATTCAAAATATTCTTACATTATGTTTATACTTATTATTTTATTTATCTTACCGGTCTTTTGTTATTATTCAAATTCACACCAACTTTTCGTTATTGTTCAAATTAATACCAACTTTCTTTATTGTTCATTTTAAATGTGTAATTGAACTTCTTTGTATTTTCTGAATTTCTGCCATTTATTCAAACCTGATAATCCTTTTTTTTTCCTCCTGAGCTGTTCTATGTGTTCACTACTGCTGTTTCTACATTTTTCAGTACTTCCTATTTGCTCCATCGAGGTTTATTTTTTTGTGCTAGATGTACAATTAATAACATTAATATGATTGTGAATGGATCTTTCTGGAACTTTTGTTAATTTGTTGGACCTGTTTTAAGAAACTAAACAGTAGGACTCTATGAGTCATTGGGAATAAAGGCAGACCAACTGGGAGAAATACTCTTATTTAATTTGGCGAGTTAGAGCTGCGAATTATGTTTTGTTCCTAGTTATGTTGGTTGTTGATGCCTGAACTGGTGGAAAGGGTTTGTTTCTCGGTTAATTGAGGCCTTGGAAGAGTGTCCTTGTCACGTCACTCTGGTCTCTCGAACGTAACTTCAAGAGGATAATAATTTGTTTCAGAATTGAGAATGAAACATCCTTACTGGCACTTGGATGAGGTGGGTGACTTAATTTGTTTAACTTAGGTAAATAGATAATTTAATCAAACTGCTTAAATACCTTGTCATATAGCACATCACACACTATGAAATACTTGAACTTATGTTGGTGTTGATTTGCATTTCTTAACCGAAATGTTAATGATGTGGTCTGCTGTGCTCTGATTGGTTACGTTTCCACCATTTTCCATTCTTGCCCTCATGGATTAAAATAAAGAGTATTTGTGTTATATGGAATACTATGTTAAAAGAGCCAGCAATGGAATTAGCTGCAGTCGAGCAATGATTGCAACAAGCACGCCAACGGCAGCCATCTGACCAAACAATCAATATCCTATATCATGTATCCCTCAGAACATGAGTACTTATCTCAAGTATCTTGTGAGTAATCGATAATTTTGTATTCAAGGGTAATCCCATCAGTTTGCTCACTGGTTTGGACACCTTCCCTTGACGAATGCCCACCTGTTACAGTATTTTTGGGATGATAGCAGATACACTTCGTTTAGTTTCGTAGTTGCACCTGGTGAAGACATGATAATAGCTTGCATTGTTTTGCAATCATGGTATCATTGTGCTATTAGGTGGTGATCGGTTCGGCTGAAAAGCTCATGGCTTATGGCTGAAAACACTGTAGCTGGCTGAAAAAAGCAATGTAGCTGACAGAGGCTTATTTAGCATAATTAAATTTAAAAAATATAAAAAATATGTTAGCCCATTACGTATAATACAAACAAATACGAGAAAAAAAAAGAACCGGCAAAAAAGCTCAACAAAAAGCCAAAAGTTCATAAAAAGACGAAACTTATGAATAGTGAAAAATAAGCCAGAAGCCGAAGCCGAGTTGCTCGGGCTACTCTTTTTAGAAAGTGTAAGATTCCATGCTTCCATGTAAAAAGAAAGGAGCCTGTCTACCTCATGCTTGGAATCTTCACTGTTGTGTGATGGGATGGCATTGTTGCCAGTATATTAAAGAAGGATTGCACTGAAGAGATGAGGTCCTGCATTTTTTGTATGGTATGAACCGAGGGTCAAAGTGACATTTCCTGCTATTGGCTTGCAGCAGCAATCATGATGCTCATAGCTGTACTTTGAAATACGCTCATATGATCTTCAAAAGGGCTAGTAATGCATAAAATTTCAAATAGGAAACATTTGTGAATGTAGACTCAAGTCGATACCATAAAGTGTAGTTTTGTACAGAGAAGTCAATGTCATTATTGCATAGCTTTACTACTTTTATATGTACTGTTAATGCTTCTCTCCAAATTTAAATTGGTTTTTAACTTGTTCTCAACATGTTTTTCTTAACGCGTAAACAAATTTCTCAGGTATCCTTCTCACTTATGTTTGACAGAGGAGTTGCAAACTGTCTAAAATATCTTGAGGCTGTCCCATGGAATGAGCCAGAAGAGGAGAAAATTAAGAGCTTGCTTTCTCAGGATTCTTCCAACGAAGCAGTTTCGCGAGATTTGATAGCAAGGTTACAAACCCAAAAACCCACCTCATCTGCAGAATTGGTAGTTGAACTCATAGATTCCATCACAAAGGGGACCAACAATAATGCTCGTAAGGAGCTGCGGACTCTAGTGGATAGTATCTTATCCAGGACTTCTATCTACATAAAGGGTGATAAAGAGCTGGACAAGAGGAGCATTTACTGTATCTGCCATTCTTGCCTGAACTGTCTGGTGGAATTATTTGAAGAAGCCTTGGATCTGGGCCCTGCAGACCAAACAACCATTTCAGTTGGAAAAGGACAACTTGAGAGAATCTACAAGCAAGTTGAGAACCTCAACTGGTTGCTGCAGATTCTAATAGACAGACAGATGGGAGAGGAATTTGCAGGTTTATGGGCCAACCAGAAGACCCTCGTTAGTATGCATGAGCTGGTGTCACCAATGGTACGCTACGAGCTTAGCCGGATTTCAGCCACAATTTTTATTGCCATGGGGAGTGGGAAGCTCCACTGTACTGGGGAGAAAAGGTTCAGCATATTTCAAGCCTGGTTCAGGCCAATGCTGATAGATTTTGGTTGGCTCAGGAGGTGTCCGAAGGGTCTCAACCTGACGACACTGGAGGAAGGAATCGGGCAAGCGCTGTTGACACTCACATTGACGCAGCAGCAGGTGTTTTTCATGGAGTGGTTTGAGGCTTTCAGCGGGCGAGGCCGGGAATGCCCAAACCTAATGAGGGCCTTCCAGATCTGGTGGCGACGTTCATTCATAAGATCCCTAGGAAGTAGCTGAGAGTGGTTAATTCTTGCAAATTTATCTTCTGAGTTGTGTGTGTGTTTATGTATGTGCTCGATGTTGTGACAATGATATGTATAGAGCTCGTGTGCCAGATTCCCTGACGATGCCTCGCTGATCAGTAGCTGCAGTTCTTTAGCTCTGCTGAGATGTAAAAAAAAAGGGAGTTAGTTGTTTCATGTTGAGCTGAAGGTATCTGCTATGGTGGTTGTGAAGTTGGTCCATGATTATGCTCCATTGAATGAGTGCGTGCTGTTAGTACAAGTTCGTTAATAATCTTTGGTGTGAAGTGTGATCAAAACTTGTGGTCCAATGGTACATGGGTTGTAAATTGCAAAACAAGGACAAGTGTGAGACTTCTACATACAAAAGAGCTGGAGCTTGCGATCTTGGACTAATGCCATAATGTGCTTTGTATTGTACCACCAGTGCTAGATTCATTTCACTGAAATGTTTGTACTTATCACCACCATTATTGATATTATATCTGATTGGCTGTTTTCTGGACCATCATCAAGGTGTCATGGCAAACATCTACCTGATTTTGTGTTTGCTTGTTTCTTCTCATCTTCTGGAATTGCGGCATGAACTAGAAATCTGAGACAAGGTTTATCTCGGACAATGTTCAAGTGCCAAACAAGTTTGCAAAAAAACTCAAAATGCAGATACATCTCATGTATAGTAATTTTAAAATTATTAATGTCTCTATTATCACTAATTGGCATGCTCTACTTCAGCCAGCAAGGCACATGTTTCCAGATCAGCTTGTGTAAGAGATATTTCATGCAGGAACTTCTTTGGGTTTTAATTCACAGACTGGTTTCTTATGGTTTTGTTCGTACATCAACTTCTTACACATAAATGGATAGGATGGCATACAAACACTCATAAACAGATAATTCTTTCAGGTTAGCTAGGTGAATGCCATAATAAGCTGTTCAGTTCCAGTAGGTGAGAGTGTGTTTTTTCAGTTACGGTTTTTGGCCCTAGCGCGAGTACTTGTACGAACAAATCAAATGCTGATAAATTGTTTCGAAAAAAGTTATTTTGATAAACCTCTTCAAAATAACAACGGAGAGAAGCCATCCCATGTGTTTACTCTGGAGAAAATATAAGCAATAAGCTAAAAAGAACGAAATGAGTTAGAAGTTTGTTATATGCATCTGTTAGAATGTCATTGTCCTGAGGAAGAAACCAAGTATCCAATCACTCGTCTCTTGGCGGTTTTCGTTGCTGCTTCTGTGGTCACCAAGCTTCTGGATATGGGCAGTCTTTGAAATCTGAGCTCAGAATTGCTCTAGTGAAACATACTTGGAATGGAAGTTCTGATGATGCAGACGTCAAAACTCAAAGAGTATTTGACATTGATTTATTAGACTAAATTTTGATCTGGTGTAGAGTTCCTTGCATCATAGTAGGTACAAGTCTAATCAAATTAACACCAGAGAAACGATGGAGCACAAAGAGCACTCACTCATTCAACGGAGTGGTATACCATTGTTATCCAGCACATGGTATACCATAGTTGGTCTATCATTATGCTCCACAACATAGAACTTATGTGTGTGGTATACCATTGTTATGTCAACACATGATATGATGTAAGGAAAACTACCTAAATGACGACTTACCACAAATGTTAACACCAGAATACAATAGTGAACATTTTATTTTAAAATACTATTTTACAATAGTGAACATGTTAACACCAGAACAGTAGTGAACCAAGTTCAATACTCCTGTAACGATTGAATTACTTTTTATTTTAAAATTTAGTTAGGAGCTTAGGCATTCACTAAAGAGGTGGACATCTGGCCCGAGTCTTCACTTTGCTCTCTTATTTCTTAAGAGGACTTCACTGTGCATGCGTGCGTGTGTGAGACCGTTTTTCTTAGAACTTCACTCTGCAGTAAGAGCTGATGATAGGAAATATCACAATGGGCTCATATTTGAAAAACCCCAAAATTTCAAACCAGAATTTTCTTTGATTTTTGCTGATTTTTGGGTGATTTTCTGAAAACTTTCCTTTTTCAGGAAAGTTTTCCTCCGCAGCCGTTTTCCTTTTCCGGCCGGGCGCCGCTCCCCTCCGTTGGCGCCCTCCCTCTTTCCGCCTTCGCCCTCCCTCGCGCGCACCAGCGCCCGCGCCAGCCCGTGGACGCCGCCTCCCTCCCTGTTCTCCCTCTCCCGCTGGCGCCACACCCCTCCCCGCCTTCTCCTAGCGCACGCGCGTGCGTTGCGCCCTGCGCCCGCGCCCGGACCGTCTGCGCCGCCCTCGGATCCTCCCCGCGCCGCCCCTGGCTTGGGACCGCCGCGCCGTCCCGACAGCCTCGGTCTGAAGGAGTGGACGCCCTCGCGTCGCCGCCTCTGCTCCGGCCCCACCTGTCAGCCGCCGCAGCTTCCTCTCCCGCGCGCGGACGCGCCTCCGTCCATGCCGCGCCCCACCTGCTCCCGTCGCGTCACCAGTACACTGTGCAGGGCCGTGCGTCACCCCCCCTGCGCGGAGGAGACGCTCCACCCACTCCCCGTCCCCTCCTGTTGACCCTGGAGCCACCTGTTGCCTTCTCCCTGAAGAATCCCCTCCCTCCGCCCGGGCATAAAAGCCACTCCCTCGGCTCCCTTCTCCTCCTTTGCTCTCTCAGTGCTCCCACTGCCTCCTCTCCCTTCCTGCCACCCCAGAGGACCTCTCTAAGCAGCCGATTGGAGTTCCGCCGCCCGTAGCGCCGCCGCGGTCCTCCCCTGCGTCGGCAACCCCGTATAACGGATCTCCTCCTCTCCTTCCCCATTTTCCGATTACATTCTCCAGGAGCATCTCCTTTCCTCCCTAATCGCATTGGTGTTTGTCTCTGGCCAGGAGGAACCCCGAGGAGCGCTAACGCCGAAGCTCCTCGCCGGCCGAATCACCCTCTCCGTGGCCAGACTCCTCTGCAGCTTCCCAGCTCCCATCTCCGCCACCAATGTGAGCCCCGGGACCCCTGTTGGTGTAATCACCGCCGATTGAACCATCTCGCCGCCGACGACCTCCTCCGCCAACAGATAGCCGAAGCCTTTCCTTCTCCCTCCCGTTTTCTCCACCGCTCCCCTTGCTCCCCTGAGCTCCAAAATGGAACCCCTAAGCCGAGCTCCACCCACCCGTACCCTTGGTTGCCGCCGGCGACCTTTCCTCGTGTCCCATCGACCGCCGTCGCCTTTGCTCTGTCCCGAGGGCCCTGTAGCGGCCGGAGGAAGAAGACAACCCCACCTGGCGACGTGGCCCCTTCCCCACCGTCCCTTTCCCCGTTGCCGTCTAAAACCAACCGTCGGATGGCCTTGTCTCCGAGCCGTCCGATCCCGCTTGACTCCTCGCCTCGCCTCCGTTGGATCCGCCTGTTGTACCGGTTCGCCGCCTTCCCCGCACCTTTACCATCCAATCTCCACCCGCCCCAATCCGGGCCGCCCACTCCCCCGCATCTCCACCCTCCGCCAGCCCCACGCGTCGGCCATCCAGGCCGCGGGAGCGCGCGCGAGCGTGGGCCGTTTCCTCGGCCTGCTCCGTCGCCCGAGCGCGCACGTGGGCCGCGCGTTTGAAATCCCGGCCGGGCTGCACTATAGCATCGGGCCAGACCGGCTACTGTTCAAGTGATTTTCCCGGATTTAATCTTTTCCAAAATCCCAGAAAATCCAAATAAATCCTAGAAAATCACAGAAAATCCCAAAAATTCCCAAATTTCACCACTTTGCTCCAAATAATATTCTAGACCCATTTTTGACCTCCATTTCCACAAATTCATCCCAGATAAATTCCTAAAATTCTAATTTGGAGATTTATGCATTTTACTCCTTTTTAATTAGTTTATTTTTCCCTCGCTTGATTAGTCTCAAGCTGGATTTAATTATTTTATGTGTTTGCGCTAGTTTCGGAAATCCCGGAGGTTCAGGTGCAGGCTCAGGATCCAGGTGTTTCTTCGTTCGAGCTAGCTGAGATCATCCGGATTGACGGCAAGTCCCAAATCCTTTGATCATGTTGCAACCCATGTTATCTAATTAGGCTATTATGTTATTTGCATTGAGCTAGTTCTGAAATGTTAGTTCAAGTAAAATAAAATGTTTAGAATGACATGATATGTAGTTAAACCTACCACCGACAAATGCCATGTTAAACTTGTAGCCATGCCTTTGTAACCCTAGAAATAATTATCTGTTAATCTAGATAATCGTAGGATATTATTATCATGCAAAGTCTTCGACTAATAAGGTTGTAGCTGCGGGCCAATAGAATTTACAAACCCGACTCTAGGGTAGGGTGGTATGGGACACCGTGCCCTAGAGCGGAGAGTGCCTGCGTGCACAAGGTAGGGTAAGGGTGGTGGTGCGCCGCAAGACGGATCATTCGCCCACCGCCTACCCTAGGTTGGAGGTCGCGGACCTCGTGGAAAATGTAAGGTTTAGACCCTTACGCTGAGCAAATAACATAGTGACCGCTCAACCACAAGTGTTGACTTGTCAACCCTGGTTTAGTACCTGCTCAACTTAAGTGAAACCCCGCTTTGAGAGTCGGAACAAGACAACGATAGGTCCCCACAACTCGGGTCCGGCGTTCCGCGATGGCCAGCGGACGCCCGAGGATGTGCGGGTCTCTTATCTATCGGGTGGAGTGTATACCAAGGGTTGAGCAGCGAAAAGACCCGGTTCCTTAACTCGGTCATGAGGGTTAAGGATGCGTGTGGGTAAAGTTGGGCAACTCTGCAGAGTCAAATAAATGGTATTCGAATACACCGTGCTCCTGGTTAATGGAGCTGTGTCACTTGGGTGATTCCAGCAGCAAAGCTTAAGTAGTTTTGTACATGCTTTAACTTGTTTAGTTGGTTAATTAAACTCTTCATGAAACCCCTGAGATCTTAAGAAGTAGTTTTGGGTCCGTTTTATTAAAATGTTTGCAAATAAAACTGCATCCACCAAAGCTAATAAACCAAGTATACTCCCTTCCATTGTACCTCCGTGCATGTAGTAAGATAGAGTCCCTTTTGGGGCTTGCTGAGCCGGTTGTTTGGCTCACGGCTTGCTTAATCCACTCTTTAGAGGATCAAGACGAAGGTGAAGGTCTCCCCGTTGAGGAAGTCCTGGAGGATCTCTTCTTCGACGAGGACCCGTGGCTTTAGGTCTTCGCCGCGCTCAAGCGGATTCTGGAAGTCTTTTGTAATGTAATTATACTTTGGGCGTGCACGCCCCGCTGTCAAAAACTGGATGTTATTCCATATGTGAAATATATGCTGGACTTTTGTTGTAAGCATGCAATGGTATACTCTTGCGCGACACTCCATAACTGTTCATGCGTGAATAGTTGCGGAATGGCGTGTCCGTACGCGCCCCTGGAAACGGGGGCGTTACAATATTGGTCCGGATGGTTGGAAATGGGCTGCTGATGTGGTGAGGGTACCTTTGATTCAAAGGAATTTTAAAGGAAAAAAATGGAGGAATTCAATCTAAAGAAAAAATTCTACTAGGGGTGTTTGATTTATAGGATTACTTCCAAGGAGTTTCATAGGATAGGAAACTTTTCTATAAGTTTTAGGACTTATTTGGGAGCCCATAATTTCCAACCTATCCCTATAGATAGGCCAAGATTTTAATTTAAAATCTCGGTCCATCCACAAGAATGAGTCGAGAATTTTGGGCTCTCAAATAAGACCTTAGAGGAATTGTAGCGTGAGGCCTAACGTCGTGTTACAAATTCTTTTGAGAGTTATAATACAACTTCTCTCTTCTAATATCTATTCTCTCTCTAATCAATTAGCGGCCCTCTTCTTTTTGGTTTCTAAAAAGCTGCTTTTATATAGTAAATGGTTTTTCTACAGCAATTAGCTTTCAAAAGGAGTGTCTTTTTAAGGCGGGGTCTACAAATCGATTGTAGTACACACTGTAACAACTTCATTTATATCGGCTAAAATCGCACGTGAGTCTCTATCTCTCCGTACTCTTTCACGCGAACAGCCAAAAGCTATAAGCCATAGACCAAAAGAACATGCCTATCATTTAATCTCAAAATTCTTGCATTTTTCTTATGGTGCAATCAAACACACTTCATTGCAAATTCCTGCGCTTTTTAATCCGGTAAGATTCAAGAGTCCATGGCATTACAATTCTACGTTCTTTCTATTCCTGCATTTTTAGAATCCTGTGAATTGAAGAGATCTAAATTGTCCATATTCTTTCAGGATGTCAAAGAGTTGGCTTTTCCTTCTTCTATCTCTCTCTAAAAAAGGAGTTAGCTTTTCCTTTCGAGAAAGTAGAAACACACATGTTTATAATATGTATGGTTTGTGACTGCATCCTTATCTATACAAATTATACCTTAGCATTTTTCTAATTAGCTATGTTTTGAAGTGTATTGTCTACTTTTCTTCATAAGTTTTTGAGTAAACTAATTAATGCATAAAAGTTAATATGATATTAGAGCCAAAAAATCTTAAGTTCAAGACCAAGCTTACATAATATTAAAAATAATAATAGTTGAAGCCTACTTCGAGTCCACATCTTAGATCGGGTTAGGCTTGATCTGACCTAAGCTCAGGCTCGGCCCAGAATTTTGTCCCGTAGGCCTGACCTGAAGCCCCAAAAAAGTATGATGATGGCAATAAAATAATACTTATTAATACTTTTATTCCAGAATTGAATTAAACAATATTATTTTATTCCCAAAAATAAATTAAATAATAAAATATTTATATTTGAAAAATGGAATTTTCGGGCTTTGGGCCTAGCCAATGTCGGATCAGACCAAGCTTGGGCCTATCCATTCAAAGTTGGGCTTTTTCTAGGCCCAACCACAAGCTCAGCCGGCCCGACTATTGAATAGGTCTAGGCCGGGTCGAGCCTAGACGTATGACAGAGTGTTAAATTATATTATCCATATTTTTCTTACTAGTTAAGTTTTTCGGTGAACTAGTTGGTGAGCTTAAAACGGTGAAAAACCTCAATTGTTTTCCAGGTGCCTGGCGGTTCTCGCCTTGTGTGTTCACTAAAAATAGTAACAGGATTTAGACTAAACAAAAGACGGAGAGAATTCTGAATTAATGAAAATGAAAACATGAGTGGAGAGGAAGGGAAAAAAGTCAACTTGGTGGGCTTAACAGCAGCATTTGATGAACACACTGCAACTCGCGGGGACATGAAAGGGCCCAAATTTAGAAATTAAGTTTTCAATGGTGTTACGAGATCATGCTTCACTAGTATTGTGCCTGTGCGTTGCAACAGAATCTCAAAAAAGAGTCATATATAAATATAAGGGAATCCCAATTTATGTTGTAGAACAATAACGCCAACCACATAGACATGTTGGAGGCTGGGAGTTTAATATAATTGGCAAACTTCAGATCCAAGGATGAAAGGTAAAACATTGGAAGATACCTGGCTTGGTACAACACCACTTCTTAGAAATGTAGTCACAATTTTTTCTACATTTGCAGCTTCAGTTCTATTGAGATAAGATGTCCCGCTAGCACTGATCTCTTCTTGTCCCATCTACAAAAAATCAGTATCAATCAGTCTAAATAAGCAGGAAGAGCTTTTGCATGTACGAAAAATGGCAGCTTGGTGGTTGTCCAAGAAGGTACCTGCACATAGAAGAACATAGGCCGATTAGGAACAGGCCAAGGAAAATCAATTCCAGATGACTGTCTCTCGTTTACAGTTACTCCATTTTGCAGTGTGCCTTCATAGAAGCAGTTGGACGGAAATTCTGAAAGATAAGGGTGCATTCTATATTGGACCTATAAATCAAGGATGATTAAGATAGAATCATTAGCTTTCTTCTAAAAGAATGTTAACAGTTAATTGCTGCAATATCATGGTATAAAACTTGGAAATAACTTGGTGGATATCGCACATCCTACAAAAAAATCAGACATAGACTTCATGTTCATACTTAAAACTCATTTCCACTAAACTTGATTATACAAACTAACAAAGAGAGTGAAAAGAACAGTTTACATAAACTTTCAGGACATCAGAGTACAGTAAATACATAATAATACCCTGTGATTCAAAGGTTCTTTTACAAAAAGTAACTGACATTTTCTTTTGCATCGAACAACATAAATATTTTTAGAAAATGAAATGTACAAGATAATACCTTAGGTGCCTTCTACACTACTTCCAAATGCATGGATGTGTTTCATATAAAAATTCAATCCATAGAAACAAATATTTGTCTAAGGACCAAACTACAAGAGTAAATATCCTTATAAAAGCATGTCTTGAGAAACACCAACATAATTATAATAATATTGTTTAAGAAAAAACATAGCTTTCACAGTTTTGACATCAATGATGCGGGATGAGGCATGGAAAGCATAGTAACACCACGGTAATACTACTGAGTACTGACAAACAAAACACCAGGATATAGTACAGAAAGACATCAATATTAACCTGCAGACTGCAGAAAGTAGGTAAATCATTACTTGACAAAAACGGAAGTTCGCCAAACGAGGATCTCCAGCACCAACACAAGTGCAGCAAATCACATCGGCGCTTTGTAATATCTCTCTTTCAGTGGCTCGTTTTAGTGCTTTGTACTTTTTCTCATCACTGCTCGACAATTCACCTGTGGAAAGAAAAGGCTAGCATAACAGCTCCAATTCCAAAATGCAGGCATATCGCATCTCTTTAAGAAAATGTTCAACTATGGCATCACAATGGTTAACACTGGATTATAGACCTTGTTCATCTTTCAGTTGTTGTAGCTTATGCAATTCGCTCTTTTCAGATGTATCAAGATGCTGAACCTGCATGATTGCACAAACACATCAGTAACATCCACCAGGTTTGCGTGCAAGCAGCAAGATAGGGAAGACACACATGGATGATGAAGACAACAAAGACAATGACATGAAGCGATAACCAAGATGCGATGACAAAGACTATCATACAGCTGTTGATACGGTTCATACCCCTCACCGGGAGAACATTATATGGTTAAGGACTTTACCTCCTCTTCCTTCTTTTTCTCAGCCTCGTCAAAAGCAGCCTTCTCAGCCTGTACAATTCGGTATTGTTAGTACATGTTGGATCAACCATCAACTGACTATGTGATAAATGTTGAGTGAAGGGCAACATACATCCTTGTGCTTGCCCCAGGTCTCTTCTGCGAATGTCTTGGCCAACTCAAGGTCATCAGTGATGAGAATGTTGTCAAACAAAGTTCCTGATTTTACCTGTAGATATAGAAGAAAAAAAAGGCATAACTAATTGTGTTTCTGTTGTTCTGAGCAGGCTCAAGGAATTACTGAGTATTCAGCACAAACCTGCCACAGCTCGCCAATGTACTTCAGGCTGTCAAAAGCATATATGTACGGATCATCCTTAAAGTCTGTGAAGCACAAAGGAATCATTTGAGCATGCACATTTCCCTAATTGAACAGTAAGCAAACACCAGGTTCAATTCAGGTAAATATACCTGGGTTGTCAATCATAGGTGCCTTCCATTTACCCTGGTAGTTAGGGTTCTTGATTTTCTGGCAAATGAAACAAGTTAATGTCAGAAATCAGAAATGTATTGCTGATTGAAGTGTTTCTGCGTAGGTAAACAGAACAGTCATACCTTTTGCTTCCATGGTCCCTTGTACTCCGGGTTTGGAATGGTTGGGGCAGTCCATTCGCCATCTTCCTCATCATCCCAGTCCTCAGGCTGCACAAAGCGCATGAAAGAATGTAAAAACCAACATTATGATGGATCATAAAACATATAAGTGAATTATCAAGTTAACTACCTTCTTAGCATCAGGATCAGTAATTTCCTTGGGAATATCATCATAGCCCTGGAAATAACAAATTATGAGTCATATCACATAAACAAAGAACATACAGCTCCTTTCTAGCTTCACTGTTAAATGAATTTACAGAGATTCCTAGCTGATTTAGACATAGCAAGCAGCTTGTCATATATGTAAAAGCTCTCAATTCTAATCAGGTAATCTTTTCACTTTTCACTTCGTTATTCATATACATGATACTATTTACATGGTAGCAAAAAAAGAATACTACCTCTGGCTTCTTGTCCTCAGGATCAGGAATGTACTCCTTATCATCCCAGTCCTCTGGCTGCAATTATCAAGGCATTATCTCAGTTAACTCTTGACAAATCGTGAGCAAGGCAATTCACACAAACAGTAAGCAATGTCTGAAATGTACCTTCTTAGCCTCTGGGTCCTTGATTTGCTTCGGAGGAAGAATATCCCAATGGTCATAGATGCTGCCAGTTTGCTTCTCAACATTATCAATGAGAATGGTGTATGTAGCATCGGGACGGATGATCAAAGTGTACACATGAGACAGCTGATCAGTCTCACAGGGCACATCCTTCTTGATCAAATGGTTTTTGCCATCCTTAGTAAGGATAGCGTGAACCTTCTTCACTAAGACATTTGAGATCACGAGCTTCACTACTTCTAGTCACATACCAAGTTGCATAGAAGTCAACGAGTAAAGGCTTTTCAGACTTCTCCAGTAACTCATCAAATGAAGAAAATGTTTGCTTCTTCGCTTCAACCTATCCAAAAAAGGTGGAAATAATATAGAACATAAGTAACAGAAATAAACAAATATTGAAACAAAAAAATAGCATTAAGTGTTGTTAACATAAAAAATTTACATTTATGATAGTGTCAGCAGGAGACTATCTACAAACATAAGGACACTAAAAAATTGAAAATACGAGCTTGACCATATTCTGTAGTTAATCAATATATGACAAAACAGCTACAAATACATATAATGACATTCAGGAAAGAATCCTAACCCTTTCGTCATTAACAAATTCAGGGTTTAAGGGCAGATACCATCTAATAGAATTGCAACAAGCATTTTGGGTGATTAGCAAAAAAAACATCCTAGCTACTGATGTTTATGACATACATCAAGTTAAGTAGTTAACAATATCTGCGGGGCCTAGAAGAACAAAATATGTGTCGGTAGACCCAATTTGCTCTCAGTAAGACTGAATTGGAACTTTAATACAGTAGACGAAATGCTACGGTGTAATTCATAGCTCCAGGTTTACATCTCAAAGCGACTATTCTACCATCTAGACCAATTTACTAAATAAAATTCGTGCACGGTGCGTCCCATTCCATGAGCTAATTCTAAGTAACCAAATGTTGCGTTGAGTAAGGGGAATCAACGAGTGATCGAATGGAGTTCGCGACGGGCTCACCAGGAGCGTGCTTCCCCGACGAGGAGACGCGTCTGCTCGCCGGAGCCCCACGGCCGGCGATGGGGAGCGAAGCGGCGTCCACAGCGAGGGGCTCGCCGCCGGCGAGCGTGCGATGAAGGCGGCGGGACGCCACGACGCCAGCGCTACGGCAGCGGCGGCGGTGGTGAAGGTCGCCATGGGTCCCCGCGCCTAGGGTTTTGGTCGGCGCGTTTGTGGTTTACCCGTTTCGCTCGTCGGAGTCCCAATGCTTCGGAGGAAGAAGAGGAAAGATATTCGGCGCCTGGCGGGAGTGGGGGGAGGAGGAGGAGGCGGCGGTGGCGCGAGGTGGGGAGGAGTAGGCGAGGGCGGAGCGGCGGAGGAGGGAGGGGAGGAGGCGGTGCGGAGAACGGGGGGAGGAGCGGTAATCGCGGGGAGAAGGGCGGAGCGGCGGATGAGGGAGGGGAGGAGGCGGCGCGGAGAACGGGGGAGCGGCGGGAGCGGAGGCGCGGGGGAGGCGGAGATGGGGGAGGATGGGGGGTGGCACGGTGGAGGATGGGGGGAGGCGCGGTGGAGGATGGGGGCAGGCGGAGGGAGGGGAGGCGCGGGGGAGGATGGGGGGAGGATGGGGGAGGCGGAGGGAGGGGAGGCGCGGGGGAGGAGGGGGAGGCGGAGGGCGCGGAGGAGGCGGGCGAGGGGATGGGGAGAGGCGACGGGCGCGCGAGGGTTTGGCGTGCGGGGGAGAGACGTGGGGAGGCAGCGTCGGCCGTCGGGGGCGTGTGCATGCGCGGGGTGGGTTCTGGTTGAATGATGTGCATGATCCAAATGATTTTGGCCTTAGGATTTTCAATGAGTAAGAGAAGAAGGCTTGAGAAGAGATCCAGGCCATTCATTTGTATGAAGTTGGAACTCTTTGGTACACAAATCTGGGTGGACTTAGATTAGGCATGACTGTGGGGGTGGTTGAGGGGGTGGATTTAGTAAAGAAAATTTTGGTGTATTATAGAGTAGGGTAGATTCATCTAAGTGGCGGGTTCAGAAAACTAGCACCATAAAATAATCTAGCTCATTTAGACCCTAGCTCAGTGATGGATGCCCTCATCACACTTGCAGGATCAAGCGAACCCCCATGTGTTTGAGCAATGAAAGGAGAACCACTTTCTATTAATAGAAGTGATTTTTTCCAACCATGTGAAGCTACATGCACTATCCCAGCTGTTTGTTTTGCTTCGATGTTCGTGAACTTTCTCTCCCCCCTCCCACTCTCTACGCTTTGGTTCTCTCTCCCCCCTCTCTCTCTCTATGCAGCTTTGTCTTTGGCTCGTGAACAAAAGCTATTTTTGGTTGTATTTAACGTGTTATTTACAAAAATATCACCCTCTTAGCTCAATTGCAAAAGTGGCATTATCTGTCATCCGATGACCAGGCGGCAGATTCCTCAGGGCGACACGTGACACCGGTTGCCCAGTCATCAAGCGGCAGATGCCTCAGACCGACACGTGGCACACCTATTGCCCAGTCACCAGGCACCAAGTTCCTCAGGCCGATATGCGGCGAGGCTAATGCGCACATTGAGCTGCCACATGTCGGCCCGAGGCACCTGTCACCCGATGACTGGGTAGTAGGTGCCATGTGTTGCCCTGAGGAAACCTGCCGCCTGATCACTGGGTGGCAGATAGTGTCATTTTTACAATTAAGATTAAGAGAGTGCTCTTTTTATAAATAACGCGTCAAATTTGACCATTTCCACTAATAACTCCTTGCACTCGCTCTCTACCGCGCCACGTCGCCTCTCCCTCCGGCAATGAGCCTCGCCGCGAAGCCACGCTATCTCCGCCTTCGGCTCGCCGCTCACCCAACAGCGACCACCGCCTCGGCTCCTCCTCCACCACCTTGGATGCGAGAAATAGGGGGAGAGGGGCGCATAGAATGGATGGCCTAGAAAGTGCTTGTAGATATGCATTTTCGTCGTATTAATGCTACAATCTAGGTTTAGCAAGGAGATTGACGTTTCGCCGATTAATCCCGCAGGTTTCCAATCCTGGCTCCACTGCTACCTAGCTGGCCTCACCATTCAGTTGGTATGTAGGTACCTGTATCAACGCTTGTAAGATACGATCCAAATATGATATTTTTTTTTTTTTGCCCTGAATACCAGTCACATGAATCCTACTACGAGATGACGCTCCAGAAACTGATATGATCTTTGGTTGATATAAGATGTACTGTGTTATATTCGTACCAGAACTAATTATTTTCCATAGAAATAGCATTCTGGTATCGGGGACCACAACTAATCACTACTAATAATTAAACAGTAATACTAGCTACTACTTAAATCGCCACTATTCATCCCTAATTGTTTTTCATCACCAACAACTACACTAATCACAACTCAAAACCGACACTTACAACCACTAGTATAGTGCCCGTGCTAACGCCACGGCGGCATTTCAGGGATGCACATGAAAACAACCAAATGAGGATATATTTTTTTCATAGTTTAAGTTTCACGCAATTGTATATCACCATGTATATAATCTCGAAAACACTCATGTATATCACCAGCAAGTTCAGGTCATGAAAAAAAATCAGATTTAACCACTAAATCACCATGTAAAAAGTGTTTAGCTTGAATCATAACATACACCCACCTGGCCTGAGGTTATATTCACAATGTGCACGGAATTATCCTTTGAGCCACTAACAATTAATTGTGAGTCCGGAGTAATAGATAAACATGTCAATCCATCAGTATGATAGCCATGGCCTAGAATGGGGAAAAGATCAAATATCAGAGTCCATGGTTGATAGTGTACGTACAAAAACAACCATATGATGGATTAGAACATAGATAATAATTTACCTGGAACAACATGTCTGCTTTGTGCATTTCTTGGGTCCCATATCCTCAACGATGCATCATCTGATCCGGTACATATAAGCTTACCTTAAAAAGGAAGCATGTGGATTAGCTAACAATTAATATGCTATATCTGAGATCTAAAGTAAACGGGTGAAAAAATCCAGATTATTAAAAAATCAGCAAGTGCATGTAATATTAAAAGCACCTATACAATTATACTGTTATGTAATATTTTATGATCATTGTTTCTAGATTCACAGAAATTAAACTTAGAATACAATTTAGTGGCAGGGCCCTTATTGAAAATAGAAATGTAAATACACCACAATCCATATTTTCTCTGAAAACTGAACTGACGCGAAGAATCTCTGTGTAGTCAACTAAACAAAGATGGTCACACCACACAGGTGAAAATTTTCATGCTCAAGCATTTCAAGCAACAAAGTTCAGACTGAGGTGATCGATTTTACACCATATTCAGAGGCAACTTAACCAAGTTAACATAAATAAATAATTATGTAACACTCAAGGAAAAGGCTTGGTACCATCAGGGGTAAAATCGCCACATGTCACTGTGCTACTGTGGCCAGCAAATGTATTCAGAATGGCATTATGGTCAGCGTTCCACATCCATACATTGCAGTCTTCTGATCCTGCAATTATCAAATGCCCACGTGGATGCCATTTAAGCCACTACAACAAAAAAAATGCATAATTACACCATGTAATTAATCGCCTGAGTACTGATAAATAGTTTAATAGGGGAAGGAAAGGGTTTGGCAATGGAAATAAGTTCAGCTAAATGGATGAAAGAGACCAGAATCATCTCACCTCAAAGCCTGATCCAGAACCCTCAAGGGTTCCCTGAAGAGTTCGTGTAGCTGTATTCCATACATTTAGCTGCCCATCAAAACTTCCACAAGCCACCAAATTCCCATCTGAACTGCAAGCTACTGTGCAGACAGTATCTCCATGTCCTGTATCAGCCACAGCTATTATGTAAGTTCCATCAACACAGTTCTAGGTATGCATCAACACATTAAGGTACATTAAATAGATGCAAAGGGAAGGAAAACATAAAGCTTTGCAAAACAACCAAATGTACATGTGAGACAACGAGCTCCCAACGCACATGTCCCTGTCCAGCCCAGACCGCACTACATATGCATGGACCTGCCGCCCCGGAGACAACATCTGTGAGCCCAGCACAGCACCGGAACACGCTCCCAAGAATTTCATGATACACGCTCCCAAGGCCAAACTCATCAGTATACAAAAACCCAAGATTCAAGTACATAGGCGATTCCATGTCAAATTATCAGTATACATGAAATAAAAGAATTTCAAGTGATGCAGCATTGCCCTGAAAGCTACCAAAAACTTCAGCTCCCTCAAAACTCAATTAAGGTTTAAGGAATTCTTCAGGCAAGCTAACCGCTCTGTTCTCCGAGACCAACTTAAAGCAGCAGTTAGGCCCAGTGGTCGAGTTTCCTAAACACCACTTGAATGCATGCAAGTTGAGCAACATTGCCCACAACTATACCAAACAAATCTACAGAGCAAGTACGTACGATATCTGCAATCTATTAAAAAAAATCAAGCATCCAACTTGATTAAAATCATACACCATTATTCAGATCAGCGGCGCACATACGACAACTATTCCCAGCGCCGCAAGCGCCAGCCAACAAGGCGCCCATATGATAAGGTGCACCTGCTTTATTTGACCAATTATTGTAAAGCATGGATGAGGTTAGCCTAGCTGCTAATTAGTCATTACTTTTTATTATGCTACCATTGCTATATGTACAAACACTTAGAGACAATGTCTGATTGTTTCATGTGAGGCACCACCTACCTGTTCGACTATATGGACTGGATATCAAATTATCAGGTCTCTGGAATATATTTCCAAACCAATGCTCAGTCTAACTTGGTGCTTGCTTACAACTCTAGAGTCAGTGACTCGGTATGGGCCAAAATTCTCAAAAGGAAACTATTTTCCCAAGAAATTCTTTTGGACTGTCAGTCAGAAGGGATGTCCCTATATTTGGATCTCTACTTGCCATCCAACCATGACACAGTAGTTAAGCATGTTCACTGGAACATTCATCAAGTAAATACCCCAATCAAGAACAAGTTCTGCTCTGAACAATGAATTATCACCAACCAAAAAGAAAAGAAAAGATCCCATGAATTCAGTTGGCAAAGAGACCTTCGCATTGATACTACGATATGGTAGCCAGAACAATGATATGTCAATTAAAATCTCCCCACCCAATATTGTTAGTTCTCAATAAAAATATACTCCTTATTCCATGTTGCAGGATCACGTAAAATGGAAATACCATCATTCAAGGTTACTGCTATCTGCTATATTAATAAAGCTTATAGAGCTCTTAGATGACATAACTTTTTTTTTTAATTTAGTAACACTGAAAAATCTGACAACAGCTACAGTGCCAAAATAAGCTCTAAACAGTGCAAGATAGTGCTGTACAGTGAAATAAGCTAAAAGCAAAAGCCCACTTGAGCGGGGTTGTTAGACCTAAGATTCACAACACAGACAATCACACATATACTGCTGCAGAGCTCGTTTTCAAAGTTTAGAACAACAAAACCAACATGAAAGATAAGAAGCTTTCATGGAAGAAAATGTGATCCGGTCACACTAAACATTCAGCTCCTGAATCATTATGGGCTGGAGCCAGAATTCCAAAGGAAACTATTTCCCAAGAAATCCTTTTGGACTACCTAACGCTACGGTAAAATACAAAAGAAGATAAAATTTGTAAAAAACAACATAAACAATCAGATTCATTAAGAAACCTTGCCCTGACAAGTGAGTGTGCCCGTATTCATCTAAACCACATTGAATTGGGGGGTGTGATCCAAAATGGCAGTGTACTGACTAATGGACGCATAACGAAGTATGCAGCACAGAATTCATGCAGAGGTCCAAGCAATGTCCATAACAAGGTACTATGTACAGAAGCTAATATGTACAGCAGTCAGGAGATCTGAACGGAAAAAGATGTAATTTCAGATGAAAATTGCAGAGGTCCAAGCGATGTCCATAACAAGGTTGCCAATTCAAATTTGCCTATGTGCTTGTTCAACGGAAAATTGCAGTGTGTGGTAATATTTGCAAAAAAAATATTACAGTATTTTGTTCAACGGAAGGAATTATACGAAGAATGATTCAGTAATTTAAAGATACAAACCTCTTCAAATTCAATGTTGCCAGTGCCTATCTGGTCAAAGTCTAAATGCAACTGCAAGAAGGAATTTCTTTAGATGTCAATCAGAGAGGCGGCATATGAACAAACAAAAAAGAGATTATAAGCAAGGTATTGTGTGAATAAGCCCATCTTTAAATATGGAATGGCTAATCTTGAACAATTCATACAGGGCATCATAGGCTACCTCAGTCATATGTGGGTTAAAGCCATAGGATTATACAACAAACACAAGTACAAGTCACGTAGGCTACTTCAGTCATATGTGGATTGCCATCACTAATTAAAAGGCACAGCTGGAGTATAACCTTGATTGAACCAATCATGTGCCCTTATTCCATCCATATCTAAGCGAGCAATTGGGTAAGGATCCAAGATTTTTCGTAGTATATCCTGGACACATGGCAAAAGCAATTTAGGAATATGAGCACCCCCTTCAGAATCTACTAATAATATCAGTGTGAGATATGGCTGCAGCAAATAGCTAAATTTTGCTAACGTAAGACTTGATTCCTTGCCCTATACCTTCTGATAAAGGACAATCATATTTTGGTCACCAAATGGAAGATTGCTTGTAAGAATTACTATAGCATAACACCGCAAGACCATATGTCGAACATGGACCCATCATAACCTCTGTTGAGAAGGACCTACATATATCACTGTTAGAAATTCCATCCTCCATATGCAGTAAGTACAAGAACCATGAAGCAATAGTAGGTTCAGAGCCAGGGAAAAGAATGTTTAGTCCTTACCTTAGGGGCTATGTAGTTAGGGCTGCCACATGTGGTATGCAGTAATCCATCTTTCTGAAAAAGGGACGTCATTTTAGAGACCAGAGAAATGACTAAGCTTGATTTGACGTAAGAGAAAATGTCATACCCGTTGATGTTGTGGAAGGGCACTTAGTCCAAAATCAGAAACCTTTATGTTTCCTTTTGCATCAACAAGGACATTCCCTAGCTACAAAAGATGCAGAAGAATAACAGGTCTTAAATCGTGTATTCCACATGGATCATTCCTCTCATTGTTTGGTATCAAAAGGGGGCAACTCTCAAAAGATGAGTAGTGATTACCTTAAGGTCCCTATGATATAATTTGTCTTGATTGTCCAATGGACCATACCCAATGGCCAAAGTATTTCCTGGCTTCATATTAAGTATGCTTTCATGCTTTGGTGACACGTATAATGCACAATAGAACGTTTCATCAAATGCACAATAGAATGTTTCCTGGAAGGCCCACCTGTACATAAAGAACTACATTAGTGTAACAAACACAATAGTCAAGCGAATGTAACTATATCAGTACTTTCTAAAACTTTTGCTCCACCAGAGTTTGAATTCTTCCGATTCCTCAGCTGGCCTGCTGAATGCTGATTATACACAAGAAACTATGTCTATAAACGAAATCCAAAAGTGTGTGTTCACCAATTGATCGAAGTAAAGAAGTGCATGCATCAATACCTGAGAAAAGCTTATTGGCAGTCGCTGCAGAACTACAGCGCTTAATACAACATAAATAAGAGCCACCTGCAAAATAGATAGAGCTTCTTTTCTGAAGAAAGGGGTAAACTCATGTTCCATTGAAACAAAAATTGCTAAATATACGGTACAAAACTGCTTCAAAACAGGACCATACATAGTTCTCAAATTAAACTATGACCCTACAACCATCCTGAAATTAGAAATAACTGCTCCTGACATTACTATGAATAAGGTTGTTAAGCAGTTTCCTCTTTGGTTAGCTTTGTTATAGTTAACTGAAACGTCAAATATAAGATTTCCATTTTCTCCTCCAAGAATTAAGATGTTCAGGCTCTGATATATGGAGGCTGGAACTTTTCAAACCCATGACTTTCCAATGAAACAAGTCGCTCAGATGGATAACCACCCAAGACTTTATTTATGAACCTATCTTCATCAAAGAGAGTTGAGCTTAAATAAAAATAATTAGTGTAGCACCAAGTATTTATGTAGGATGAGAAGTTGAGAACCAGAAAAATGAAGATCATATTCAGTCCTATCTCCCTACAGGTATGACAGGCACAACAATTCCAACACTACAGCTAACTGCCCCCTGTTTATGCTGAAGGCAGGGCATGATCTGCAACTCTGTAAAAAACCATGCAGAAACAACAGGAGCAATAACACAAACTGCCCCGGCCGGTGTACCCTGAACCATAGCCAAATGAGTCACTGCTCTATGATACGTCCAGTAAACCTAGTTTTATGATATGTTCCATTGTCTCCTTTCTTCATGATCTATCTCACTTCAAACTTCCAAAAGAATGCCACAATGCAAATACCATCTTTTAGAAATACAGTAACACTGTAGATTTGACTGTTCATAGACCCTTTTGAGGATACTTCGTCAGGTTTTGTTTGCTACATGAGAGCTGTTCCAAAAGGAACCACTAAAGGTAGAAAGAGAAATATACCTTCATATTTGCACAGCTGTTTGCAACTGCATACAATGATTCGTCTGTGATAAATGTTCCACCAATATTCAGGTGCTGCAAAGAATGAGCTCTTGAAACCTGCAGGGAAGTTTGACAAAAACATATTATTATAACAAAGTAAACATGTCCTTGGCAGTGTAGATTAAATTGTCAAAGTTTTTTTTCAGATAAACAAGTGAATTAATGAAAAATTAAAATATGGTTGCCCTAAAATAAAATGTGTTCAGAATGACAATTACTGCAACTCTTAGACCTGAATAATGAATTGTTCCAACAAGCATAGTGCACTTCCTATACCTGCATAATGAATTAATCTGAAAGCAACAACTCAATAATACATGGAGACATCCTGCAACTTTACAATTTCCAATCCAAATCCTTCTTTTCTAAGCAATAGCCCGTAGGCCATTAATTGACACGCCATCAAGTTTGCAGAGAAGAAACATCAAGACAGTTGTATCGAAAAATGATGAGAAAACATAACATGATCAACAAGTTTCTGACACCGAACACCACAAATTTTGCTTCTGTTCTTCATATGTTCAAGAAAGGTAATTGTCTTAAATTTGATTATAGACAAGACAACATCAAATTTCATCCATACCAGATGAACGACGCCCTTGTCAGTGATCCCAGCCAATCCCCACAGCGATATGGACGTCAGATTCCCGACGCACTCCGCGGAGGAAATCTTGAGCAAACCTTCGTCTGTGATCTGGCAGTCCCAGCAGCTTCGTGAACTCCAAGAACGGGTAAACAAAGTTAGAAAAGATTGGAAATTTAACCACAAGAATCTTGCACACGATGCTGCAAGACAACCGATCATTACTCACATGTCGAGGTCGCGGAGGTTGACGGCGGCGCGGACGAGGCGCGCGGTGGAGTCGTCGCCTGTGCTGCCCCGTGAAGCTCACATTTTATTTTAGGGCGCGGGGTGGGGGGAGGAGGAAGCGGTGGCGGAGCGGAGGGGTGGGGGGAGGAGGCGGCGGCGGCGCGGGGTGGTGTGGGGAGGAGAAGACGGCGGCGCGGGGTGGGGTGGGGAGGAGGAGGAGGTTGACGACGGGGAATGGGGAGGAGGAGGCGGCGGTGTAGCGGATGAGCGGGGGAGGAGGCGGCGGTGGAGCGAATGAGTGGGGGGGGGGAGGCGCTTCCTTCCACGCCTCCTCCAACCAAAACCCTAGATCCCAGCAGCAGCCGAAACCGCAGGCCCGCAGCGGAGGAGCGGAGCGGAGGGTGGAGAACGTGGCGAGGGGCGGAGCGGAGGGTGGCCTTCTTTGGGGGAGGCGGCGGCCTTCGGGGGAGGCGGAGGAGGAGGCGGCGGCGCAGGGTGGGGTGGGGAGGAGGAGGAGGCGGCGGCGGCGCAGCGTGGGGGGAGGAGGAGGCGGCGGCGGAGCGGAGGGGTGGGGGGAGGAGGCGGCGGCGGCTGAGCGGGGGAGACGGAGGCGGAGGGGGGGGAGGTGGGAGGCGGGAGGCGGCGACGCGGTGCGGGGGGTTGGGGGCGGGGTGAGCAGAATTTTCGCGAGCTGGGGGATCAGAGAGCGGGTGGGGAGGGCGGTTCGGGAGGAGGGAGGGTGGGGAGGGGTACTGCAGATCCATTGAAGGATGACCGTCGGATATGGTTGGGTAAGGAGAGAGAATAGAGGAGAGTTAATCTGGTGCAGACGTTTTTATGATGGTGTAATTATGGGTGCATATTGTGGTGTGGACGTAGTTAAGGTCATGACTGTGGAGCAGGTAATTGTTGGGTGGATGTAAAATAATTTGAACTGGTGGATTATTAGTTTAGACAAGCAAAAAAGTTCATTTAGTTCCTCAAGACCTCAACTCTTTCGGCCACCTAATTTTCACTCCTCATACGCAACAACATTTATAACTGATCCCTAACTAACAAAACCATATAAATCATATCCCTTGGAGATACCATAGGTGATTTTCACCATGTTAGTTGCCACATCATCTCGTTGATTGTACAGTGAATGAGTGAGAGTGTGATGAGAGAGTAGGGGAGAGAGGACGAAACTGCTACTGACGTGTGGGGACTATTTCCAAGTGGAGGAGGTAAAGAAGAGGATGGGTTGACATGTGGGCTCAAGTTGATGGTTCCACAGATGACATGGCAAAAATGATGATGTGGCAGCCATGTTGTTAAAACCACCCACAGAATCGGTCTTGGGATATAATTTGCACTGGTTTTAATATTTAGAGAATGAGTTCTAAATGGTACTACACATAAGAGATGAAAACTAAATTAGAGAAAGAATTGAGGGAGCACAGATGGACTTTTTCCTAACAACAAATTATCACTAAAGTCTAACCAGTAACATGTCCCTCGTAACCACAAGCCAAGAGACAGGTTTTAAAATCCTGTAGGCACGGACATATATTCCCACATATACGTATTACTAAGCATCACACTGTAATTTCGTATGCATAAAGTAATCAAAACATCACAGAATCATGGGTCAACATGTAGAAGGCAGTAATCTTGTATAAAAAATTCAGATTTTCATTCGTTGCAAAAGAAACATCAACATTTACACATGAGTCAGAGTGGCGATGAAGTTCTTTTTTACAATATCAAGTAAAAAAACCATCTATATTCCCAAACGAACAGAACAGTATTTCTATTTTCCAAGCGAATCATGTGGATTTGCCTCTTTAGAGATTCTCCTCGTACAGCACGTGTCTCCCTCTCATAGCTGAAGGATAGATTCTGTTTCACGGTGAGGCAACATTTACTCATCTATCTAGAACAAAATGGTAAAGGTGAGATTGTGTTCAAACAGGAATTTCACAAAGAACATGAGATTGTGTTCAATCAGGAAACATCACACATCTGATATCTTAATAGAAGACACCGTGACAAATCCATATAATTGTCAGTTTTCACACAATTAGAGATGCAATGCAGGTAATAGCAATTGGCATTGCAGAAGGAAAATAGCTAAGAAGCTGAGGACCAGAAACGTCTTCGAAATAGTATTTTCACAACATTATCAGCTCCAATTCCACAAGGAGATTTAGGAACAGTACTTTAAGCTCTCTGCTCAGACGGTAGGATGTAGGCTTAGGGTTTTTGTTTTATAGATTTTATTACAAGACTCGTTTTTCTTTTATCTTAGAGACTTTTCATTCCTAGTCTATCTTAACTAGTTTTGCACAAATGACTTTGTTGTTATTGTTGTTGTTGCTGCTGTATCAGCTCCAATTCATCAGTGTTGCTGCGCACAGAGTAAATCATTCTGACAAGCCATAGTGGACCATACTATTGCAGTAATCCGAACAGAATAAAAAAAATCAAAAGATTCCATTGTAGCAACGTATCATGGAAATCTTCAGCAAGTTTCACACAATACAACCACAGATCAAAGCATTGCAATATATGTATCTATGTAAGCTCACTGTACAATACATGAAAGAATTTGCCTTTGCACCATGAACAATCTTATAGTACCTTGCTGAAATTGATACATGTCAGATCAAGATAATAGCATATATATAGTATCTTCTTCAAGTGATAATCTGTAAAAGAAGCGCAAGTCAAAAAAATTTAACAAACCGGTAGTGTGCATGAGGTAGAAATAAAGAAATAAGGCTATTATTGCACTGTAGCGGTTGAAATTATACTTTAGGCATGTTCTTTTTGGCTGCGGCTTATGATTTTTGACTGTAGCTTTTGGCTTTTGGGCTGTTTGTACGAGAGATTACAGAATAACAGAAACTTACGTGCGATTTTTGCCGATATAAATGAAGTCAGTAAAGTATGTATTACAATTAACTAGTAGACCATATCTTAAAAAAATACTCTGTTTAAAAGCTGGTTACTGTAGAAAAGCCAAAACTAGCTTTTAGAAGCTGAAAAGAACATAACATTTAGCTAATGGTGACTTATTTAGTGTAATTAAATTTAAAAAAAATAAAAATAGGAAAAACGGTTAGCTCATCATAGATAATACAAACAAATACGAAAAAGAAACAGAAAAAAACTCAAAAAATTTAAAAAAAATTAGAAAAAGACGAAATTTATAAATAGTGAAAAATATATCATAAGCCTAAATCAAAATGAGGGGGGCAAGGTGCTGGAGCTGAGGGGAAGCTATGGTCATAGGTGCGAATCCATTAGGTCGCTGCGGCCACCGCCCTGCCGTTGGACATCGGATTAGCAGAACTCAAGGAGGAGAAGGCGTACCTGGGGCGGAGAAGAAGTAGCTGCGTGCCGCATCGGTACGAGCTGGCTCGCCGGCCGGCCGGTTGTGATGTAGTTGCATGGAGATAATTGGAAATTTGCTATCGCTAACAGTGGGTTTCGCAAATTTGCTATTTTTATCGTAGACTTCGCAAAATTGCCATTCAGTACATGTGTTTCTTGTATTCACTGCCATTCTATCATTTTTTATCTTTTTCTTTATTCTCTCTCCAAATTAGCCACCTGAAATACCAATTTTGCCCCTGGGCTAATTAACCTGTACGTGACTCATTTTGACGCTGTCTGGCCGCTGGAGTCCAAACGTGGCCTCTGTGTACTACAAAGCCAGTTTCACTTTCACTGTACTGAGGCTAGCCTAAAATAAAATTGGTCCTTCAGTTCATAACTCTATAGAATTAAAATGAATGTAAAACTGTAAAATGCTTGCGACATGTTTGGTAAAATCAATTCTTGTTATGGCTGTTGTCTGGGGTGTCTCTTGTTCTTCAGTTCATAACTCTCCTGCAATAAATAGATTGGGGAAGAAAACTAGTGCTGAAGCAAGATCTCAGACTGGATGACCAAAATAGACTGAAGCAAGATCTCAGTCTGGAGGTGTTGGCGCGCAGGGCGGCATCGGTGCGTCGGGCAGCGGCGGGGCGACGGTCGACGGCGCTGCGTCGGGCAGCTGCTGGGCGACGATAGACGGCGCCGCGTAGGGCCGCGGCGTCGGGCCACGGCAGCGCGTCAGGCGGTGGCGACGCCTCGTCGCCCGCCCAGGGCTCGTCGGCAGAGAGGGCCCGATCCGGGCGCCGGCGATGCTCCATGGGATCCGGGCACCGGTGATGCATACAGGGCGACGTTTGGACTCCAGGGGACGTTTGGACTCCGGGGGCGTTCGCGTACAGGGCGACGTTTGGACTCCAGCGGCCAAGCAGCGTCAAAATGAGTCATGTACAGGTTAATTAGCCCAGGGGCAAAATTGGTATTTCAGGTGGCTAATTTGGAGAGAGAATAAAGAAAAAGATAAAAAAAATGATAGAATGGCAGGGAATACAAGAAACACATGTACTGATTGGCAATTTTACGAAGTCTACGATAAAAATGGCAAATTTGTGAAACCCACTGTTAGCGATGGCAAATTTCCAATTAAGGCCAGGGATCAGCACCCAAAAAAAAAATCCCCAGATCAGACGTCATCGGCAGCAAGGGAAATAGATGGCTAGGAATTAGGAAGGACAACTAAGATGGATGACTTCACCGCGACGGCGACGGACTCGCGGGCATCCGAGAGGGGGAGTCACGGCGCATGCATCTGCTGTTGCCGCCGCCGCCGCCCGCTGGTAACGCGTCCCACTGATAACTTCCTCTAATTTAATTTGAAACAAAACGATTTCTAAATGGAAAAATAAAAATTTTGGCGAGCTGGAAAGATGGCTGGTGTGGTGGGTGGGCATCATGATAGAGACGGTTTTCGTGACCCTAGCTGTTAAGGTATCTACGGGAGAAATGGGGTGACGGCTATAAATGGCTTCAGGTTTTAACTTATTTAAATTAAAAATTATTTAGACTGTGTTGGCTTTTAATTTTAGTTATTCGTATTTTTGTTTTGGGCTTTGTTAAACATCATCTGAATATTTTCTTCTTAACTATCATTCAGATTTAGGACTGTTTATTAGAGATCCAATGACCATAAATTTTCTCCCCTCCACCTGGAATTCTACCTCCTTCCCTTTGAAAAAAATCTCCCCCATTAAAAAATAATAGGCCCCTTGATTTCTAATCCAAGGATAACAAATTTGGATAATAGTTAAGAAGAAAACATCCGAGTGATGCCTAGACACTCCCTTTTATTTTTTACTTTTTATTTTTTTTCTATTCTTTTGTATTATTTATGACGATGGTTTTCTTTTTTTATTTTCCTATCATTTTTTTTACAGAAAGTTAGCAGCTGCTAAAGTACGATTTTAGTCAAAAGCCATGGCAAAAAGTTTAAGTTGTAATTTAGTTGGAGCACCACCTTAGTATAAGTTCTGAGATAATTTTAATGCCCATCTCTTTTTATCTCATCTCTATTTAGAGCAAGTCTTATAATACAGCCTTCAGCTGGCTGTATGGATACTTACAGCCCACTTATCAGCCTACTCATATAGTAGTTACAGCCAGCTGAAGGCTGTATGATCTACCCCTTCCTCTCACAAAGTTTCTTGGTTCTTGTGCTTTAGCTGGCTGTAAGCTTACAACCCACCTCTCTTCTCTCTCCTCCTCTCTCTCCTCCACCTCAGCATACAGCCAGCTTACAGCCTCTTATAATACTTGCTCTAAGAGCAAGTTTAATAAGGCTGACTGTGCTAGCTATAAGGGAATCCATGTCAGCATAGTCCTATGTGGAGGGAAGAGAAAAGGAGAGAGAGAGCCAAGCCGGCTCCCATGCAAGAGTCAGGCTATAGCACAGGAAAAGAGGTGTTATCCATGCATGTACCAATAGAACTAAGTGCTATACCCATGCATGTATTAAATGACCAATACCCATGTATGTATTAAATGATTGAGAGCTCTTGTAGAGACAACTTATAGTCAGCTTATTGTATGAGTTGGCTGCATCTTACCTTTTGATGATATGGAAATGTATTGGAGGTAGCAGCTATCTATACTATTAAACTTGCTCTAAGGGCATCTCCAATGGTATGAGTCAGCTAGCTATATGCATGTACACATCAGCATATATCCTATGTGGAGGAAAGAGAGTATGCAAAAAAAATCGAGCCAGCTCTTCCTTAAGCACTAGTCTATAACGCCAAACGAGACAGCTTCTATAAATTCTGTGTGTGCATGTAAGCATCAAATAGCTATCCTTATAGATAGTTCTTTAGAATATTAGCTTTAGTGTGTACTATATAGATGATGTAAAAGTCTTATAGTTAGTTGCTAGTTATAACCATTGGAGATGCCTTTACGCTGTTTTGCTGTAGTGTGCATGCACCGTGTGTTCCATATGAATAAAGTGATCTTAACTGCTCATGAATAACAGCTACACGCAAGAATATAACATCGGCGCGTGTCAAATGTAACCTCTTATTCCCTTAAAAAAATGTAGCTCTCCAGCATGTATGATTGTATGCCAGCCACGTTGCAATTAACAAATGATGATATCTATCATGTATGCATGCTTCATGTGTTTTGCTTATGGAAGTTTCTCTTATACCTTTGGAGGCCATTGCTTACATATCTTATGGGTGGAAGATGATCAGCGCTACAAAAGCTTTTGTATTTACCATTGGTACGATCTGATTCTGACCATCAAGTATCAATGGCATATTGGCATGGCCTGTGATTGGTTCGTCTGCACAAACCTCAGCCAGGGTTAGGGGATAGTGGAGGCCATTGCTCTTGCGATCCAAAATTCCGTAATAACTAATTACGTATCTGTGCGTTGCAACGAAAGTTATTTAATGTATAGAGAATCGTGCTATAGAAGAGAGTTGCTCTAATCAGTTGTAAGGTGGAGAATAGTGAGAAATTAAGGAAATAGAGCAGTTGGAGGAGAATGGACGTATAACCACCGACTTGTTTTTTTATAATAGTAATGATAAGTGATTGCATTTAGGACCATGCATACATTGCTCGGCTCTTTGCTTCTTTAGATATTCCACCCTGATTCTCCCTTGTTTTGGCTCAAGCTCCGTTGTAGCTTCTTTTTTTCTTTTTTTCTTTCTTTTTTCTTTTTTTGAGAAGAAGCTCTGTTGTAGCTGATTTCAGCCATGCTAGCTCACACAAACAGCCTTTTCGGAGATGGTGATTGGCTGCTTTGCCACCCTAAACGCATGTGTCCATGGGACGGGAATTGGTCAAGCTAGAGATGTCAACTATATCGAGCATTTTTAGCATGGATTAATGGATTAAGGATCAATTAAGATAGAATAATGGTGATTAGAGTGAAATAACACATTATCACATGCTTCAAAAGTTTTTCCCCCATCTCACACATTCTCTACTTGCATCGGTAATACGACCAACAAGAAAAAAACATATTGGCTCAAACCAGCACGGTTGAAATAGAGTAAAACCAGTAGACCCCTTCCCTCGGGAGCTACCCCTCTCCTCCCTTTTCATTTTCTCCTCCTAGGGAAAAGTTCGGCCCTTCCCCACAGCTCTCCGGTTCACCGCCAGCGATGAGAAGGGTGAGTGTAGAAAGGCATGCAGAGATGAGGAGAAACGCACCTTGGAAGGAGGGGGCGATTGCATGTTATATAGCCAGAGAACGCTGGGTTTAGTAGGTTACAAGAGATCCATAATCTCAGGAACTATACTAGGTAAGTTACAATAATAAACAGCTATACAATCGCTAATACCCGCCCGCAGTCGCATCGGGAGGATTCCGGACGCAAAGACTGGACCGAAAATCAGAAAACAACTGCATAGGCAGGCCTTTCGTCATGATGTCCGCAAACTGGTGGGAGGACGGCACATGTAGAACTTGAACCTTTCCAAGGGCAACCTGCTTGCGGATGAAGTGGATGTCAATCTCGATATGCTTCATGCGACAATGTTGTATTGGGTTGGATGACAGATAGACGACGCTGACATTGTCACAGTAGACAACAGTTGCAGTAGCAATCGGATGGTGAAGCTCCTGTAGAAGTTGGCGAAGCCAGCAACATTCGGCAATGGCATGGGCAACCGCACGGTACTCGGCCTCGGCGCTGGAGCGGGCGATGGTGGTCTGTCGCTTGGATGACCAAGACACCAAGTTGTCACCGTGGAAGACGCAGTAACCGGACGTAGAGCATCTGGAGTCGGGGCAGCCGACCCAGTCCACGTCAGAATACGCAGTGAGGGACCAAACAGGAGCGGTGCTGATGTGGAGGCCGACGGAGATAGTTTCCTTGATGTAGCGCAAAATTCGTTTGATCAACGTGAGATGGGGCTCGCGCAGATCATGCATGAAGAGGTAGATCTGCTGGACTGCATACGCCAAGTCAGGGCGAGTCAGTGTGAGGTAATGTAGGGCCCCAGCAAGACTCCTGTACTCCGTAGGATCCGCCACCGGTGCACCCTCCGTAGCAGACAGCTTAGCGCAAGTGTCAATGAGTGTCGATGTCGAGTGACACTCCGCCAGTCCTGCACGTTGGAGGAGATCATAGCATATTGTCGTTGGGACATAAATAACCCGTCAGAGGAGTGCGTGATGGAGATGCCGAGGAAGAAGTGCAGGTCACCGAGATCCATCATGGCGAACTCGGAGTGGAGAAGCTGGGTGATGCGTCGAAGAAGAGTCGTCGAGGAGGCCGTGAGGATGATGTCGTCGACGTACAGTAGGAGATAGGCGACACTATCTCCATCTTTGAGGACAAAGAGAGACATGTCAAAATTCGAAGCGATGAAGCCGAGGCGGCGAATGTAGTTGGCGAAGCGCTGGTACCAGGCCCGTAGTGCCTGTTTGAGGCCATACAGGGATTTCTGCAACAAACAAACATGATTAGGAGAAGAGGGATCAACGAAGCCCGATGGTTGCTGGCAGTACACAGTCTCCTCGAGATGGCCATGGAGGAAAGCATTCTTGACGTCGAGTTGGTGAATCTGCCATGCATGTGACGCAGCTATGCTGAGGACGACCCGGATGGTGGAGGGCTTGACGACGGGGCTGAACGTCTCGTTGTAGTCGATGCCATGTTGCTACGAGTATCCACGGACAACCCAACGGGCCTTATGCCGGGCAAGAGTGCCGTCGGAGTGGAATTTATGCTTAAATATCCACTTGCTCGTGATGATGTTGGCTCCGACGGGTCGCAGGACAAGACGCCAAGTGTCGTTGTCGACGAATGCCTGGAATTCATTGGCCATGGCAGCATGCCAGTTAGGGTCGGCTAGCGCACTGCGGTAGTTCCCCGGAAGTGGAGAGATGGCACCGTGCGTCGCCGAGAGGTTCAGCCACTCGATTGGCTTGACAATACCAGCACGCGCCCGCGCCACCATGGGGTGAGTGCTCGTAGGCTCGTAGCTACTGTAGCTTAGCAGGCACCTGCTAAGCTCAGTAGGTCCACAAAGGAGGGTAGATTTGTAAAAACGGGTGTTCGAGATTAAATTTAAAAAGTGGCTACAGTACTATTTATATAAACAGTTTAAACAAATACCAAAATGTACGTAGTCCTAACACAATATCGCAAACAGTTTATGGAGGTGGTTAATTGGTTGCTTGCATCCACCAAGCTAGGCCTGGGCGTTCGGGTTACCCGAATTTTTCGGGTCGGGTAGTTCGGGTAATTCGAAATTCGGGTAATGAAAACTGCTACCCGATATTAGCTCCAAAAAAACACTACCCGCAATTTTGGGTACCCGATAATTCGGGTTCGGGTTCGGGTATACCCGATATACCCGAATTTACAGAAAACCAGCTAATTTCCCGACAATTCGGGTAATTTACAGACAATTCGGGTAATTTACAGACAATTTCCCGACAATTCGGGTAATTTACAGACAATTCGGGTAATTCGGGTAGTTCGGGTACCGGGGGATATTACCCGAACTACCCAAACTAATTTCGGGTAATCAGAATCGCTATCCGAATTTGGGATCGGGTACCTCGGGTTCGGGTATTTCGGGTTCGGGTCCGGATAATTCGGGTACGGGTAACGGGTAGCGGGTATTTTGCCCAGGCCTACACCAAGCTAGGTTTATCTCATACATGTGAGAGCCAAGGAGCTTATCTACTTGTAGGGCGTTCTTTTGGGCCCTTATTCAGCAAAGGAAAGAAGCCTTTATCCCAAGACTTACTTTGGCTACGATTTATAATTTTTAGTTATGATTTATTAGTTTAATGAATAGTAATTACTAAAATAAGCTGAAATCAAAAGTGAATTAAAAAGGAAAAAGAACCAATGAACTAAAAAGGAAAAAGAACCGGCCTTTCAGTGACCTGGGCCCGCTAAATGGCGTCACTGGATGAGTAACCAACACTATCTATTGAGGACTTTTCCGTTAGTTAAGACGCCTTGAGGTTTCTCAAGTATACTCCACTGGATCATTAGGTGGCAACATATTAGCTCCATTGGTATTTGTCACGCTATAGGTTTGCACTTGTAGCCAACCAAACAACGCCATCTTACGTCCTGAGTACCACCGACCAATCAAGGCTATCTTGGCTAGCCTCGTGCGGGCAACCAATTACACCGCAATTAAGTGCCTCTAGACAGATTTTAACCACTAGTTTAATTGGCTCGTAACCGGTCTAAAAAAATGTGACTTATAATTTTTAACTAATATATAACTTTTGACTGTTTATAAGAGAGAGTACAGAGATATAGAGATTTATATGTGATGATGGCCGATATAAATTAAGTCGCTGTAGTGTGTACTATAATCGATTTGTAGACCCTGTCGTGAAAAGACACTCAATTTAGAAGCTAATTACAGTATAAAAATAGCTTTCAGAAGCCTAAAAGAAGAGGGGGGGTCAATGAACATGCACCATCATAATGGTATTGTGTGTATTTATCGGACAATCTTACGTCCGGTTCTTTTAGGCTGTGGCTGATGTTTTTGGCTATAGATGATGGTTTTTGTCTGTGCTTTTCGAGACGGTGACAGATGACGGAGATGCCAACACAGATGATGGATACGGTTTTGAGCTTGCTAAGCTGTTTGGAGAAACGATTTTGAGAAGCCGAAATCAAAAGCCAAAAAAGCCAAAATGAATGGCCTTAACCCAATTCAATTCCAGATTTAAACTTAGTTAATCCCCAATTGTATGCATATGTTTATTCAAGTATTTCAATTCCAGATTTAAACTTAGTTAATTCCCAATTGTTATTGACACCTTTGATCTTGTGCAACATTATACCTTGTCACTTTAGAATAAAATTCTAGTTAGTACACTAGTATGGACTAGAGAATTTTATATCAAATGCGTAGATCTGCTTAGACATAATATTTGCTTTGAGATACCTTTTCACATAAAATGATAAGCTTTTCAAATGTATTCTTGACTTCGGTGAGTCAAGGAGATTTATGAAAATATTTTAAAATTAAAATATAAAATCTGGTTTAGACTTATGCTAATGATTAGGTGGTGGGTGCAGGCATGCACTGTTGTTCGGAGACACAGTGTTGATTGTCGGGCACAGGGGGTAAATGGTTGAGCCTAAGTCAATTAAGGACCGGTCTGTGAGCTACTGTTGCAAAGCCCTATCGTACTGCCACAAGGCTGGTATAGGACAGTTCTGGCTGATTAATTTACAGATCCCAACCTGAGTCATGTTGTAGGTTGAAAGTGAGCGTGGCGTGTGCCATGAGAAATCTTACTCGGCTCAAGAGGGGGTCTCGGTCTTCTGGATTCCTTACTGGGGTGAAATCTTAGTGTTGGCTTGGCCAGATTGAAGGCTTTGCATTGTAAAGGCCTTGTCATGATCTCTCCGCCGCATACCTAAGGAAGTGTGTTAATCGCGTGGCAAAAATAGGATGATCATGTCTTGTGGGTAAAGTTGTACAATCTCTGCAGAGTGTATAATCTATTCTGAATTGCCGTGCGCACGGTCATGGGCATGCTGAATAAAGTTTTTCACGGTTCAAAAATGGTTTTTCAAAACCTTATGGATGGATGGAATCCATGAGAGATTGAAAGCTTGTGGATGGATGAAATTCATGAGTGATTGGAAGCGTGTGGATGGATGTAATCTATACGAGATTTTTTGGAAAAGATGATCCGGGTGGGATGCCTGTGGTCAGGTTAGTGTTTAGTCGGAGCCTGTATAATGGTATTAGTTTAATTTACAATTACTGTTTTTTATTTACTATATTAAATTCAACAATTTTCAATCTATCTACTGTATTTCTTTAAATTTTGTTTTATGCTCAAATAACCCTATATGCCTTCTTTTGTTGCCTTTATCATTATGTTGCATTTCTCCATGTGACTTGCGGAGTACAAGTTTGTACTCACCTTGCTACGTTCACACAGAGGAAGATGACTTCGACTACAGTGAAGATCTGGATGAGTAGGCCTCATCATACTGTCATTTGTCTGTGGGCAGGCTTGTTGGGCTTCTTCCGCTTCGGTGTTTTTTTTCCGCTGCTTGTGTTTTAATTTTGGCTTGTGTGCCGTGGATGTAAACTTTGGCAATCATGCCCATTTTTAGTTAATAAATATCATTATAATTGATATTTATCTTTGTTGTCCACTGTGTGTACTAGCTGATTTTAGACTAGTGCGATTTACATAGAGGATCCAGAAGTTGTGGGCATAGACAAGATGTAGAAGAAGCAATAGGATAAGATGATGAAGCAATGGGAGGAGACCTGTTAACTTGCAAGGTTTGCTGTGGCTTGCGACGAATAAGCGGAGCATGCAAGGAGAGCACCTCCCCTCAATGACACCCCCTGTAGCAACAATCCCCCTAATCGTTTCAACCGAGCTTTGACCGCAACACCCCCCGATTGGGAGACGCCGCCCCTCTTTTGGTGCAGGGACCCATGAAAATTCTTCATGTCTAAGCAGCAGCTTAGTCTAAGCATACATTACTGAGGTTGCATAAACTACTCCTGTGACTATCCCGACCACCATCGGGATACGAGTAGCTATCGGTAGCTGGTAAGGACCAGTTGCAGTGTGTTCCCCTCTATTATTTCTCTTTCAAAGTACGCACTAACAATCTCTCCCGTCTATCCATAGTTCTCAGAACCGCTATGTGGCTACTTCAAGTGGATCGACCTAGATATTCGCCCACATGACCAATAGACTCTCGACTACGAAGAGCAGAATGTCAAAATGGCCTACGAGATTTGGGAGGAGGAGCGCTGCAATGATGAGCAACCAAACATATACGTCGGGAGATGAAAACTCATCTCGAGGAGTGCGCACGCAGGAAGCGTGACGTTCGTGAGAGTGAGCACGAGAGAAAAAGAGGAAGATAGCGGCCAAGGCCAAAGAGGCCGCCAAGGGGTTCAACATCGAGCTCGCAAGGAAGGGAAAATAGCCCCGGTCAATGCAGTAGGTTGGGCCATTCCATACTAGTTCTCCGAAGATCGAATTTATTTCCATTCCAAAAAGGCGTATATGTATCATACAAGTACTTTTGTTTGTTGCATCATGCTAAACTAGGGCTGATAAGATCGTGGCCATCTACTCGGAAGAAGAGCTCGTGGAGAACGAAAAAAGTTGGAAGAAGACCCTCTAAGGGTATACTATTTATTCGGAGAGGCCCGCCTTTCAAATATCTCAATAAAGACTAATTCTCATCTTATTATGAAGTCTATTTTAATTCGCAACATCACATCTCGTCACCTTTTCGTGTTCAAATTTTCACGTAGCAAGGCATACAATAACATAAAAAAATAAGTTCTTCTCTGTGTATGAATTTCCAGTTGCATCACAATATTACTTATCTTCATACTTACCAATCGTTGCTATCTCAATCGTCCTTAGAAAAGTTTTTGCAAATTTCTTGCACTACAATAACATATGACAATCACAAAATGTGATTGCGAATTTAATAGATTTTGTATCATTCATAATCTACGAAAATCACAAATGGATCAACTAACATTGTCTGCCTTTTTTTTATAAAAAATATAACTCACAAACAAATTTTTGTAAATGTCACCTACCTACAACAATTGTCATTTACCCCTATACATGATTGAGGGGGCAATTGCGCAAAAACAGGCTAAGGTGACAGTGACTGGACCTGCAACCGCCAACAGTGGGGCGACAGGTCCTAGTCGCCCGACAACTCGGCGATTAGATCCTGTCATCCAACAGCCCACCGATTGCTTGCGTGCCGTTTGTTCGTTGGACGATAGGTTCTAGTTACCCAACGGGGGACGATTGGACGCTTTCAACTTTTGGGAAAAAATAGATGTGGAGAACTCATTCTAGAAAAAGAGGATGGGTTTGGGGATTTGGTTTACCATAAATAAATATGTGTTTTTATTTTATTGGTCTCTGAAAAGAAAACTTACAAGCGAGCCAGTCCAACAAGACGTCTATTTATCCTAGATCCTCAAATTCAGACTCATTCGAGTCTTTTGGAAAAGAAGAATCATTTTCTATCCTTTTAAAGTTTTCATATTCCTGGCTAAATCTAAGTCCTCCCAAATTCAATTTAGCAAAAAATTCTTTTTATGTTCTATGTATGGAATACGTTTTTTATTCTAGTTACCCAACGGGGGACGATTGGACGCTATTCATGTAAAAAATTTTACGCGGGTATATTTCTGTAATTTAAAATAAAATAAAATTATTTAAAAAAAATGCGTGTACTCTCCGGGGGTGAAAAAAAGGCTAGGAGACATCCGATCGGAGCAAAAGATCTCAGGTCTCACTCCTGCCCCTCGAGAGAAATAAAAGAGAAGAATCCGTCCGTCCGTCCGCGCATCCGGCTGATCCATGATTCGTCTGATCTTTTTTTCCCGCAGCAGCCTGCGCCCACCACCGTGGGGCCGAGACGTGACGATGATCCAGCACACCCCCGGCCGCCTCACACCAGCCGCGAACCTACACCCACGTCACTGACACGTCGCCCTCCCCGCGGGGCCCACCGGCATGGACCCCGCGAGCCAGTGGCGCGCGCGCGCGGCCCCTTTTGACTTCTCCTAACCCCACTCACACGCAGGAAGAAAACCAAAAGAAAATCTCCTAATCAAACCGCGAGCCCAGTCGCACGCACAACCCCACTGTCGTGCCGCTGCACGTGGGCCCTGTAGTTGTTCGGACCCGTACGTCAGTGATGTGGAGCCGATTTAGCGCCGTGGCAATGCGCCCGGATCTTAATCAAATCCAATGGAATTTTGACGTCCGCAAGGGCGGACACCCACACACACAACGAAGTCTTAATATTTTCTGCTCCTTTTCATTTGGTCTTTTCTCTTCCCTTCCCTTCTCCTCGCCTTCCTTCTTCCTCTCCACGGAGACGAGGACTTGCGCTCGCGCGCGGCGGAATCCTAGACTACTAACCTCCTCTCCGCGAGGCCGCGCGCGGCACCCTACCTAGACTTGGCGCTACCTCGGCGCCGGAGGGGTCCTGCGGCATCCGTCGGGCGCTTCCCCTGCGGTGTTTTCGAGCTCCGGATCGCCGGATTTCGGGCGCGGGTCCAGCCGCTCTCCGGCGGGATTCGCTTGGATCGAGGCGGTTCTGAGGAGGGGAGGCCGCGGAGTGGCGTTCTTGGCCGGTTCCCGAGGCGTTTGGGGGAGCTCTTGGGTGGTGGAATTCAGCTCGATTGGCCCCGTTCGGAGTGTTTGGAGTGGTGGTGGTCGAGGGAAACTGCCGTATTGCGGCTGTTTCAGGCGGTTTAGGTGCGGGGGAGCTCGGTGCTGGTTAATCTGGGCTTCTTTTTGGGTGTGAGCTTGCCATCTTTTATCCGTTTGGTGCTGTTTCCTGCTCGATTCTAGTTGGATTTGGAGACGAAAGACCGGGTTTGCTTTGCTTAATCCCATTCGATTTTGGGCGGTGGAGTCGCGATCTCTGGTAGATGTGCTCTTTGTATGGTAAAATCGCAGTATTTGGTATGCGCTGGAGATGCTTGTTCTCGCTCAAGTCCGGCGGATCCTGAGTGGTCTCGCACAACCGGGAGTCTGCGGTGAGTGAGCCAAAGCACGGTTTTGGACTTGGATTCTGGGGGTCTCCCGTCTCCCATTGCCTGCAAGGATGGTGCCGTCGGGGCAGCCGAACCCGATGGGGTCAGGGCAGCCAGTTGGTGCCTCGCTTCTCCGGACAAACTCCAGCCTTCTCGGTGGTGGCCAGCCGGGAATGGGGATGGGCGGCGGAGGCAGCATGCACCCGTCCCAATCCCCGTTCTCGTCCCTTGTCTCGCCTCGCACACAGTTCGCTGGTAACGGTTTACTTGCGGGCGCCTCCAATGTTGCGTCCCTGCTGAGCCGGCCCTCGTTTGGGAATGGGGGGCCTGGGCCGAATCCAGGGGCAATGCCGGGTGGTGGCCTTCCGATGAGTAATCTCCAACCGAGAGGGGGGCTTGATGCTGTTGGTAATTTGGTTGGCTCAGGAGGACCAGATTCCCTTTCTTTCCCTTCCTCCTCCCAGGGCAGTTTGGGCAATCAGCTTGGTACTGATAATCTGCAGCAGCAGCTGGATGCACCACAAGATTCACAACAGCAACTACCAATGTCCTACAATCAGCAGCATTTGCTACCACAAACTCGGCAGCAGCCCCAGCAGCCACAGCCTATGGTGAAGTTGGAGAATGGAGGTGCCTTGGGTGGGGTCAAATTAGAGCAGCAGACGGGAGAGCCTGATCAGAATGGTCCAGCCCAGATGCTGTGCAGTTCTAGTGGTGTGAAGCTTGAACCACAGCAGTTGCAATCATTGAGGAGCTTGGGTGCAGTAAAGATGGAGCACCAGAGCTCAGACCCATCGGTGTTCCTGCAGCAGCAGCAACAACAGCAGCAGCAACATTTGTTACAGCTGACTAATCAGAACTCTCAGGCTGCGGCAGCAGCACAGTTGAGCCTCTTGCAGCAGCAGCAGCAGCGGTTCCTGCATCTGCAGCAGCAGCAGCAGCATCAACAGCACCAGCAGATTCTGAAGAACTTGCCTTTGCAGAGAAACCAATTGCAGCAGCAACAACAGCAGCAACAGCATCAGCAGTTGATTCATCAACAAAGTCTAAATATGAGAACTCCTGGTAAACAAACTTCTTATGAACCAGGAACCTGCGCAAAGAGATTGACTCATTACATGTATCACCAGCAAAACAGACCACAGGTAAGTGCTCAACATTTGTTGCATACAGAGAATGGCATCCTTGAAACCTAGGTGGGTACTCATTATTCAATATATGGTACAGGACAATAATATTGAGTACTGGAGAAACTTTGTCAATGAATATTTTGCTCCAAGTGCAAAGAAGAGGTGGTGTGTGTCTCTCTATGGAAGTGGTCGTCAAACTACTGGAGTTTTCCCCCAGGTTTTAGTTTCCTCTCTGTCAATAAATATAGGTTGATGATTTGTTTTCCATGTCTTAAGTGCTTGTTATGATTGCTATAGCAAGCATATGTTCTGTTGTTTAACTGGTAGATGTTATGGAACAATATGTTTGATGTGTTAGATTCATATTTTAAGCTGTTTGGTGTCAATTTTCACTGTAGGATGTTTGGCATTGTGAGATATGTAATCGAAAGCCTGGAAGAGGCTTTGGTGGGTATAACTGTGATTTAAATCTCTCGTTGTATTTTTTTGTTTTTGTGTAATTATACATTTATACATCACTACTCTTTGATTGTGCGCCACCACCTTTATAGAAACTACGGTTGAGGTCTTGCCAAGGCTGTGCCAGATCAAATATGCCAGTGGTACACTGGAGGAACTTTTGTATGTTGACATGCCGCGGGAGTCCCAGAATTCATCTGGACAGATTGTTTTGGACTATACCAAAGCAATCCAGGAGAGTGTCTTTGAGCAATTGCGTGTGGTGCGTGAGGGACACCTAAGGATTGTTTTCAACCAAGACCTCAAGGTAATCTAATCTTTTTTTAGGTTGTGTTCTTTTTATTAAAATGCTGGTTCTTTTTATTAAAATAGTAGTTTGCTTACATTTTTCTTAAAAGTTTTAGCCCCATTGACTAAATGGTTGTGTGCAATGTACTCTCTAATTTAGATTGCTTCATGGGAGTTCTGTGCCAGGCGTCATGAAGAACTTATTCCTCGGAGATCAATCATACCACAGGTAGCACTCCTTAGTTTGTTATCATAGTGTAGATCAGGATTGCCTGTTGTGCTGTGAATTTTGATAGCGGAGGACTTAAGTTGATCCACCTGGCCCTTTCATTCAGGTCAGTCAATTTGGTGCTGTTGTGCAAAAGTACCAGTCCACAGTTCAAAACTCAACGGGTCTCTCAAATCAGGACATGCAGAACAACTGTAACTCGTAAGGAGATTGCTTAATTTATGCTTTAAAGCTTTGAATTTCAGTTAAGATTTTTGGTTAAGATTTTGCTTTTGAACTTGCTTATCCAATCCATTGATTATGCTATTCTAATAATTACCTTTCCGTGCATATCGCCATCACTTAGTTTGGTGAATCTTTGAAAATTTTATCCATATTCCATTTAAAGAATAGTGTTATTTCAAGTGCTTGTACCTCTGCATTAACTCAACGCTAGTTGCAAATTTATAGCAGATAAAGAGTACCGGTTCTTTGCTATGTTTTTTATGAGAAGCCGGATTCCCTGATTTGGATTATATTTATCATGTCATCCTCATCATCATTGAGGAAATCGCAATGCTTTTGTGGTATTTGGTCAATTGTGCCTTTGTTGTACTACCAACTTAATAGTCTACCACTTTGAATGTAAATTTTGTTGTGCTATCAAGTTATGTATTTGGGCCATGCCTTCTACATGATATGAGTACCTGTATTTTTGGATCTAAATTCTTGACACAAACAATAAGTAAAATAAATATATAGAACATTTGAAATTAAATTGAAAACTGTAAGAAATTTTATGTTACAAAGATAAGCTTTCATTTGAAATATGTTCTGTGAGTTTTTCTGTTGTTTCTATGTGCACAAAATGGAGGATTTCCAGGGGCTTTGTTGGCTGAAACCTGCATAAATGCGACGATGTGTCTTGTGTGCATCTGGAGGCTGCTTGTAAATACGTACTCTAGCATGCATGTTTGCAATTTTCACTGAGTAACCCAGGAAAGGAATAGCCAAGCACCACATATCAAATTCTGCAATGAACAAGTAAACCTATTTCTAATTTGCCCTACAGTTTGGTGCCAAATATAGTTTAACATAGACATGTACAAGGTCTTGAACACTGCTATTTTCTATGGTGATGTGAGCTACCTAAATTAAATTACAATTAGCTTAGCTAACTTTTTTATACTGCAAGTGGTCCCCCCGGTATGCATCACCCTTCGGTTTCACTTTCCTCTCAAGTGTGATGTTACTGCTGACTTGCTGTTGCCTTTTCTGAACTCTTATGGCATTCCTATGTTGCTGCTCAAGGTTCCAAATCCCGCTACTGGGGTAAATCCTGCCGGGGGGCTGGTACCGGTTACCGGCCGGTAACTGGAAAAAAACCGGTCGAATTTCACGCGTCAAAATTTGAATTTGAAATTGGTAACCGGAAAACTGGCCGGTAACCGCCCAAAAAACCGGAGAAAAACCGCTAAAAATAGGAAAAACCGCTAAAACCTGGTTTTTCAAATTTGAAATAGGAAATTCCTAACACATTCATAGCAAAAAGTATGAAGTCAAGCACGGGAGATGCATAGATCTTTCTAATAGTGTTAAACAATGTAAACATCATTAGGGAAACTAACTTCTACATTCAACATTTGGAAATTCCTAATATATTCATGGTAAAAAGCATGAAGTCAAGCACGGAAGGTACATGCATCTTTCTAATACATTCTATTAGTGTTAAACAATGTTAATATCATTAGAGAAACTAACTTTTACATTCAAAATTTGAAAATTTCTAATACATTCATGGCAAAAGATATGAAGTCAAGCATGGGAAGTGCATGCATCTTGTGTTAAACAATGTAAATATCATTAGAGAAACTAATTTTTACATTCAAAAGTTTAAATTTGAATTAAATAAAAAACCAGTGGTTTTTTTCTCCCGGTCGGCACCGGTAAAACCGGTTACCGCTGGTATTTGGAACCTTGTTGCTGCTCAGAGTTCATTTGCTACACTAAAAAGAGTAGCGAACAAACAAATGATAGCCTGGTAAAAATGTAGCAAATATGTCTTCCCTAGGCATGCCTACTATCATGAACATTTTTTTGGTATATTTAGGAGCAACTGTTGCTTGATTGACTTCAGAATCGTACTGGTTGATCCAATATGGTTGTAGATGGAGATACTGGTTGAGTATATGTTGGGTTTGGTCACATAGAAGTAGTATGATTGAGAAAAATGTAAATACCAAGGAAATTAATTAGTACAAAGGAGTGGATATAATTTGTGGCATGTATGGAATATTCAAAATGTTATGGATAGTGCTTGTATTCATCATGAGGCCAATGGGTCAATATATACACATACAAATATAGCATATGTGCTGATAACTCCTTATACAACGGGAAAAATACACAGGTATAATACACATCTTACACCCCCTCAAACTTATGGTGGATCAACAATATGATGTTTGGAGAGATAGAAGCTATGCTGCACCCTGGTCTGTGCCTTTGTAAAGAAGTCTGTCAACTGAAGCTCGGAAGGCACGTACTGAAGAGCAACAACTTGGTCATGCACTTGTTTCTGTGTGTAGGAAGCATCAACACCAATATGCTTTGTAAGCTCATGCTTCACCAGATCTTTAGCAATGCTAATAGCATATGTACTATCAAACAAAAGAGGAGTCAGTGCAAAAACTGAAACACCAAAATTCTCAAGTAACCACCGTAGCCAAGTAACTTCTGCAATCAACAAAGCCATAGTTCGCAACTTAGCCTTGGCACTCGAACAAGAAACTGCTATCTGCTTCGTAGTTTTCCAAGCAATGAATCGCCAAAAAAATGCAATAAACAGAGACCGACGATCAGAGGGATCACTAGCCCAGGTGGCATCAGAATATGCCTAAAGCTGTAAAGAGCTAGACCGAGGAAAAAGAGACAAGGGATAATTCCACGAAGGTATCGTAGAACATGAAGAAGATGACTATAATGGAGCTGAGTAGGAGCAGAAACAAACTGGCTCAAGATATGCACAGGGTACGAAATGTTAGGACGAGTGACACCAAGATAAACAGGGCACTTAACAAGGTGACGATAGTATACATATACAGGTATAGCATATATACAGCTAACCCCTTATACAGCAGGGAAAATACATAGGTATAATACACATCTAACACAAAAAAAGTAACATCGAAGAACCTGAGTAATTTTAAAGCATGTGTTATTGTTGCTAAAAAAGAAGGGTGATTTTTGAGGTGTCAAATATGCAGTATTCTATTGTTATACAGTTAGTCCTATAGGATATTTGTTTATACTAGCCCAGTGCCCTTACATTGCAACAGATGAACAGATCACAAATGAACAATACTACGTTCGTACAAGTTCTAAACTCTAAAAAAACAAAATGATGCGATTTCCTGTATAATGTATACTATAATGGCAGTGTTTTGCGTGCATGCATTGTTTTTTGCTCCTCTATGCTTGTTCACTCGATGGTATCGGGGTTCATGAGGTAAGGAAGGGATTGCGTGAGAGGGGATCACACGTGGTGATTGACAACTAAGCCCCACTTGACGTCACATATTTTTAGAGAGAGATAGGAAGGGGAACGGACCACTATCATCACCAACTCCTTTTAAAATAGTAATATAGTAAAGATGTTAAGTAGACCCCCTTGTAACAAGTGTTGTGTGCTAGCTATACCACCTTACGTAGGGAGCTAGGGAGGTGGCATGTCTGGCCCATTTGTGTTGTAGTGGTGGGTTTAGGGCCTGTTCTTTTCGGCTGCGGCTTATGACTTTTGGCTGAAATTTTTGAATTTTGGCTGTTTACGGTACAAATTACGGAGAGATAGATACTCACTTGTGATTTTGGCTGGTACAGATGTTGGGCTTTTAACGTGTAGATCGTTTACTTGTAGACCTCGTCTTGAGAAAATACTCCGTTTGAAAGTTAGGTACTGTAGCAAAAGCCAAAAGCCGCCGGCTTGTGAGGTAAAGAACAGGCCCTTAGGCATGTCTGGCCCATTTGTGTTGTAGTGGTGGGTTTAGGCATGTCTGGCCCATTTGTGTTGTAGTGGTGGGTTTAGTCCCACAACGGAAGTCAGGGTGTAGTAGTTGTAGGATCGAATACCACAATCAAAGGGGTGGTGAAAGATTGCCTCCGCTTTTTGAAATCTCTACATAGCCGATGAAGGTTTCGACTGCACAATGTTCAGCTGCTCGCTAGATTGCTCAGTTTTGATCTTCGACCAAATTGAATGTACCTGAAATCGTCAACGCAAAAGTAGAACCTCTTGACAATCTTTGCACGTAGTTGCACGCTTTGATCCAACTGCAAACACCAGCACTTTTCGACTAAACCAAGAGCCAGATTGATTCAAGATGATGTTTATTGCTGGATTTTCCTGGATTTACAAAGCGCCCTCACAGGTGCCCCTAAAAACCGTAGCCAAAAACTAAGTCTCTCTTTCCTTCGCCAAAAACCTTCATGTTAGCCCTTAGTCTCTCTACGTTTATAGGCTAACACCCCAAACCGTGTTCATCTCGAACACGGACACCTAACTCTATCCGTTCCGAAAAACAAGAGACCCGAAACTCGTTCAAACACAGATTTTACTTAATCTCTAAGCCTTCCCAGTTATAGACTCCTTCCACAACTTCCAACTCATCACGTGACGAAGCCTCCAAGACCACACCTCCTGTATCTTCATCACGCATCATCTATCTCACGTGTCGAAGCCTCCAGAACTACACCTTCTGTAACTTCTCCACGCATCACAATCTTTGATCTCTACGTGCTCCAGCGTGAGCCCGGTCACCTCGTGACATCCTCGATCACCTGGACTTTAGATCTCCCCATCCTAGTTCTAGTCCTTTTCGTCACCGACCATGACCGTTTCCACACCAACCTACACATGCAAAGACCAAAGAACATATTTCCCAGTACAAGTTCTTCCCAACTTAACCGACATTAGTCCACACATAAACCACATCTTTAATCATCCATCAACACGAACCAAGTCATCCACAACCACACTTTACACGTTTTCCAAAAATCAACCTCAGATCACCCAGAACGACCGATATGACCGCTATGCACATGCCGGTCATATCGCTGGTCCAACGAGTACATAAAAACCACAAATACTCAGGAATTATGAGCATTGTAGCACTCCCAATCTACGACTACCTACCATCAACCAATCACTGCACCATCGACAACTGACCAACGAGTACCGACCAAGTACTGAATGCAGACTATTGACTCCCATCAAGTATCGACCAGGTACTGTAGCACCGACCGCTCAGAAAGACTAGTTTGACTGCCATGCACAGGCCGGTCAGAGCACTGGCCCATTAGACACGAGTACTCGAGGTACTCGAAGATCAGAAGAATTGAAGTACTCGAAGCCTACGGGTACCGACTGTGAAGTCTACGGCAACCGATCGCAAAGCGCACGACTACCGATCACAAAGTCTTTGACAACCGATAACAAATTGCGAAGTCTACGACTATTGAAAAGTACTGTAACTACGACCGTCGACCGGTTACTGTAGCAGATGAGGCTACGACCTTCGATTGGTTCACTGTAGTTAAGACCTGTTCATTGTTGCTTACGATTGGTTGACTGTTGCTCACGATCGGTTCGCTGTAGCTTACCATCTACCAGGCATGGTCGTTCTGACGTGGTCGATTTGCCGTGGCCGTTCTGCCATGCTCGACCTGCCATGTTCGACATGTCGTGGTCGATTTGCTGTGGTTGACGCCTGCCATTCGGACCATCCATCACAAGATCGATCGGATTTTCGTCCGTGGTCGAAACCTGCCGATCGCCAACTGACAACTGTGGCCGACCAAAACTTTCAGAAACACAAATTTCAATGCAACCCACAAGTCAACCCACATGGTCTAACAGTAGTAGCATATAGTACTTGACAGTCCAAAGCTAGCAACTCCCGGTTAACCTTTTTGGGTGAAGCAAGGACAAAAGCCTAGGTGAGTTGCTGCGCTTGTGTAGGCCTGTCTTGCGTCGGGGCTGGGCTTCAGGATCCCAAGACATTACACTTGCATGTGATATGCAATGATCTTGTAGTTTCCTGCCATGAATCACAAAGTTTGCTGACACTATGAGGTCCCTGTAGTTTGTCTGGTCTAGGAATGGCTAAATGTCTTTCCTACTTTAAAAGAATGAGTTGGTGGTGGTGTTGGTGGCTCCTCTTTGGAGGATCCTTGTGGATGGATTTGTGCATGCATGCGCATGTGCATGCACTTTTGGAGGATCTGTGTGCAGGATGGGATCATCTACACATATTTGTATCAATGTGGCTTGTGGTATGATTCACTACGGCTTGTTGATCAGATGCAAATTTTGTATGCAATATAGGGATAATTATTTGGGCACGATAAATATGTTTGCGGGTACTATGTTAGCTAACTCATAATTATTGGAGCATGATGGATTGCATATGGTCGCTTTAATAATTTTTAGATTGTATATTGCAAAGCATGGGCAACTAACTCATGTATACATGGAAACTTACATTATTTTGTTTTCTAGAGTTTATAACTTGTACCATTTATTTGAGGTCTGTTACAGCACATGGGTGTTCAGCTAAACATATGTTGCTATTGTGATCTAGCATGGCGGGGAGACCACTAAGATTTGGCTTTATTTTGCTACCTAATATGAGGAACATGCTTTTGTTTTCATCATCATGATTTCTGTTTATCATGACATGTGTTTGTTACTGTGTTTCTTAATTCCTTAACTTCAGTTCTACTAGTTTTTCCTTCCTATAAATTGTTCTAATATGCCAAAATGCTAAACTAGGTTTGTTGCATGTGCTCGCCAATTAGCTAAAGCATTAGAGGTGCCATTGGTAAATGATTTAGGATACACGAAAAGATACGTCCGCTGCCTTCAGGTACACATTATTTCATGTCTCCTTATATGCACATTATTTCATGTCTCCTTATATGCGCCTCGTCATTTTAAGCTTTAATTAAATCAAGATTATGACCTACTACCATGCAATTGTGTTCATGTGATTTGGTTTTATATAACCATGTCTTGAGTTAGTCACCTATATTATTATCTTCTTTTATGCCCTCCTTCAACTCTTCCTGTTTCAGTAAAGTTAACTCCCTGATCAGTTATTTGTTTGTCTCGGCAATTGGTACTCAGATTGCAGAGGTGGTCAACTGTATGAAGGATTTGATCGATTACAGCAGGCAGACTGGATCTGGTCCAATAGGTACAACATTACCTTCCCTTTTTCTCCTCCTATTTTACCTAATCTATTCTTGATTTGCAATTTTTTTGTTTCAATAATGGAGTAGGTCCTTTTCCCCATTCTCAATGCAAATACTCTGCAACCTGCTAATACAGGGTTGACCTTTTCATTTCCTAAGATTTTACCCCCTGCATTGATTAATGTATGGCATATAGTTTTTAAGCTTTGTTGATAAATGTAGGGTGTGCATGTAAATTTAATAATGGTTTTCCCACCATGCCCCTATTTTCTCTCTCTCATGCATATATTTATTACCACCCACACAAAGTATCCTATTATCCTCTCGCATCTTTCCAAAGCAGTAATGAGCAGGGTAATTTGTATCAGTCTGAAAAATTACCGGTGGACACCGAGATATCTGGTAACTGGGGGTTACCAGATAATTCGGTGAAAATTTCGCCCAAAAAATTAAAATCAGATTTTAAATTTTAAATTTCAAGGTTAAGGATAAGAGTAATCTCAACCATGCTATAACCATATGAATGCAACTAGCCTAGTGGCAAGAGCTCACATGCACGTGCAGGAAGTCTTGGGTTTGACTCCCCACCTCACAGATTGCTATTTTTCCATCTTTTAAGTTGTGGGATCTGCATGTCAGAGGTAGAATTAGGAAAAAAACTGGAGGCAGAGCTGGGTTTCGATCCTTGGACTGGGCACGCAGGCCATGAGCCTTGCCACTGGGCTGGTTGCTCTATTGTGCTTGCTTTAAGCTTTTCCATGTTTTTAGTCCTTTAAAATTTAAGCTAAATTGAAAATTTTTGACCGGTTTAAAATTTTGCGGGACCCACTAATAAGGCTGGTAACCAGCCCATAGATTTCCCCTGATTATGAGAGGGTGTTTGGGTCATTTATTCTCATAGCTTTCTCAATTTTACCATCGTAATCTTTGTGCAAAATCAAATTATGCTGTACATTAATAAGCGGATGTTCTCATTACAAATATCTTCAGCTCACTATCGCATCTAGAAAATTTTATTTCTATGTTTTGCACACGTTTATGAAACTATATTTGTTCACCTTGGATTAAAGCTTCAATACCATAATATTTGATAATTGATATGTAAGCAGTCAAGCAGGATCATTGAAAGAGAGTAAATTTGTTCAATGCAATCGCAATTGCTCATGACTTGCGAAATACCATCGTGAAGGAAGGGCTGCAAAATACCATCGTGAAGGCCTAAACACCTACAAAATGCCACTGCCGTGACATTTTCCGTCCCGATGGTGCAAAATGACCATTCTACCCTCATTCTTCCTTCTTTTCTTTGTTTTTCCTTTTGTAAGGTCTGGTCCCACTATAAGTCCCCCCAAACTGAACTATAAGTCTAAATCAATCTTCATGCCCTCTCCCTCACTTGCCCTCTCTGTCCAATGGCAGCGACAGCGATTCCGCCGGTGATGAGCATGGTTGTCATGGCGTTATTGGCGACCACGGCGCCCAAGAGGCGTCGGGACGCCAAGGCGAGGGTACGGCAAGGGAGCATACATACATGCGTACAACGTACATAGATGAGTATTAATCCCGTCTCGACTCTTGCTGTCTCTCCCCCCACCCCCACATATAATATCTCTGACTCACTCTCTCCCAACTCACTCTCTCCCGCTCTCTTCCCACCATCTCCTTCCCCCGCATGTCGCCTCCCCTCCCCGCTGCTTGCTCCCCCTGCCCGATGCCTCCCCGCCACCGCCTCCCCCCGCCGCCTCCTCCCCACGCCCGGTGCCTCCTCTCCCCAGCGCCTACCCTCCCTGCCACCTACCTCCAGCTCCTGGCCCCCTCTGCCTGCTGCATCGGCGGCAAAGGGGCGTCGACGGCGGGAGTAGGCTGGAGATCGGCGTCGACGGTGGGAGTAGGCCGGAGATCGGCGCCGGCGGCGGGAGGCGCTGGTGGTAGGAGTAGGCTAGGCGAACAGCCTCGGCGTCCCCCTTCGGCAACTAGGACGCCTTGACCGTGACAAGCTTTGTGATGAGGCTCGACTGCAGTGAGGGGAGGCACAGGGAATCCACTTTTGTGCTCACACGAGATGAGGCGGCGTGGGGTGAGCTCACAACAACGGTGGTGCATGGCCAAAATAGGGCAGTGGTGGTAATGGCGTTTGGCGATACAATGGACCAAATTGGGGTGTGCACAAGAACTGGTAGGTCTAGGGGATCACGTTGGCGGCGGCAGCTTGGTTCAGGGAGATTAGAGGAAGGTTGGCGGCGGCGGCCATGGGTAGTGGGGCAGGGCGCACGGTTGTGGCGAGCTGGGGATGCGAGGTTGAGTTAACGGCAGTGGGGTAGTTTCAGTAGGATGAGGTGGAGCTAGTGGATGGCTTGTATTGAGGAAATGCGGATGGGGAAGTCGAATTTGGTGGTGGCCAAAGCCCACCTATTTTGAAGACGAAGACAGCATTGCGGTCCCCCCCCCTCCCCCCCCGATCTCCCTCTCCGGTGAGAATATGGCCTGCATAGCCACGTCACAACGTGTTCCCAAACCCTTGAAATTCACCTTTGCCACTTATTTTGCCATCCTCCTTGCAGCCGAGTTGGAACATGCCGCCTTCTCCGTTGCTTGTTGTACCATTGTCTCGTCATTGTCGCCTCGGTGGAATTCGTGACGATTACCCACCATCGGAGTATCATACCGATGTGTTCTACCTAACCATGAACCCTGCCCAACCTCCTGTGCACCAGCGCACCCCCACCACAATTGCCTCCCTCTTCCTTATCACCTGCTCGTCGCCAGGACGCCGTTGTCCCCGTGTCGATACCACCAAACAGCTAGTTGACTCTCAACTCATTTTTGTTGTTCCTGGGGCTTGTCCAAGCTCCTTCGCCTCTGGTGAGAGCAGCACCCTGCTCCTCTGTTTTCTTGAACTAGCTGAAGAGAGAAGAAGGCCATAAGGGCAAAACAGTCATTTATGAATGCTTCTCTCACCAAAAAGGTGGGTAGCACAACAACGGACGGAAAACGTCACAGCAATGGTATTATGCATGTTTTTAGGCCTTTGCGATGGTATTTTGCAACTCCTGCCCTTTGCGATTGTATTTTGCAAGTCGTGAACGTTTGTGATGGTACTGAACAAATTTACTCATTGAAAAAATGTTATGGGCAGTTTGCTATTGGTCATTCTCATCTTGGTTTTCTCAAGGCTCTTGTCTATTTTGCAGAATGGGTAGGAATGCATGTTTGACTTGGCCTTCACATCTTAGTTTCTCAAGGCTGTTATCCAAAATAGATGGGAATGAAGTCTAAAAAATGTTGGTCATGCAGATGCATTTAGTGCTTACAAGTCAAGAGTGCATTTGTCCAGATGTAACAAGCAAAGGCAATACCATGATATACTGTGGTTTGTTTCTTTTGCCAAATTTTAACATGTACCATCATTATTTGTTTCAGATAGCTTGCATAACTTCCCTAGGAGGACGCCTTCAGGGATCACTCCCATTCAACCTCAGCAGCAACCTGAGCAGCAGCAATCTGTTCCACAGAGTTCTAACCAGAGTGGTCAAAACTCTGCTCCTACAACCGGGATGCAGGTTTCTGCTTCTGGCAAGGCAGATGCTACATCAAACAATTATCTGAGTTGTGCACCGTCTGCATCTGCTCCATCATCATCGGCTGTTGGTCTCCTCCAAGGCTCAATAAATTCCAGACAGGACCATCCAACAAGCAGTAGCAATGGTCTGTATAATAGTGTAAACAATGCTCAAGTTTCCAAGGCCACCTCAACAAGCTCCATGCAGTCAAATGCACCCGCATCTTTTAATTCCCCAGCACCCTCAGCCTCAAATTGCAACATGATGCCTGCTCAGCACACAAGCCAGTTGAACTCGCCAACTACATCGTCAAACTTACCTCCTATGCAAGCACCTGCAAGTCGACCTCAGGAAGCTGAACCAAATGAGCCACAAAGCTCGGTCCAGAGAATCTTGCAAGAGATGATGACGTCATCGCAGATGAATGGTATTGGACCAGTGGTAAGTGATATGAAGAGAGCAAATGCAATTAACCCTGGTCTCAATGGGGTTAACTCCTTAGTTGGTAACCCCATGGCAAACAGCCCCGGAATTAGTGGAATGGGATTTGGGGCAATGGGCGGTGGCCTTGGTCCATCTGCAGCGAGTGGATTGAGAACAGCAATGGGAAATAATGCAATGGCAATGAATGGGAGGATTGGGATGAACCACAGTGCACAAGACCTGACACAGTTGAACCACCAGCAGCAGCTACAGCAGCATGACATAGGAAACCAACTACTGGGGGGGCTTAGAGCAGCAAACAGCTTCAATAACCTTCAGTATGACTGGAAGAGCTCTCAATAGAATGAGCACTTGAGCAGAAGTTGAAAGTTTGCATCTGATAATACAGATACACCCTTACTGGGCCCATCACTGACAACAGAAAAGTTACCATCACCGCAAACGGCCTTCCTGGAAGCCATTGGCATTCCACCGATGACGCCAAGAAAAGGAAACATCAGCGACGATCGGAACATGTTACAATTAACTGTCTGTATGGCTGTGTTCCTGTGTATTTCAACTGTGGAATTTGCTATCTGCTTCAGTGATCTTACCAAAAGATAGTCGAGGATTAGAGCCTGCCTGCACTTGCTCACGCTGTAGTCGAGGACATTCAGTGTTTGGTGAATGTCAAACTGGGGGAAGATCATCGTGTCTCCCCTCCTTTTTCGGGTTGGTTGGGTGACATTTATTCCCTCTTCCAATCTGTAGTGAAGTAGTGAAGCATGTGTACTGATTTCCTTCCTTTCACGGCCGAGAATCTCATTGTAGCTTTACCTGTACTCTATAGGGTGGGTCTTCTCTACCGTGGCGTATGGTTTATGTGGCTTATGTGTTTTAGTTTTAACGCAAGCGTTTGTGTGAACAAACAAAATGCAGATAAATTGATAAGCTGTTTTAAAAATACTATCTCGATAAGTTATTTTGAAACAACGCAGCAGAAATAGATTGGTTTTGTTGACCAGGCGGCTTTGGCTGCCCATGAGGCTTCGATTGACGCCGCTGTCGTTGAGGACCATTGGGTTCATGCCATTGTTGCGGTTGCTGTTGATCGCGCGTGACAGGAGGCGCTTGCTGCTAAATGCCAGCAAATCCTGGTTGCCGATCTCGCCCACAGCGTCGCCAACCAACCGGACTACGCCAACGCCGCCCTTTGTGCCCAAGTTTTTGGCGTCGTTAACATCAAGTCCCTTATCCTGGTCATCCTTGACTTTACCTCCGTTAACTACGAAAAGTAGCGTGGTCTCTTCCTCATCACGCTTGGCAAGTATATTTTAACTGACCATGCTCTCTTCGACGATGTCTCCCTTCTCATTCAGGTGGATTGGGTACGCATAGATTGCGTGATCCTGCCATGACTTTACAACACCATTGCTACGGACCTCTTAGATATTGTCATGTCCCCCATCACTACTGCCCACATCGTGTGGATGGATCTCGAGCACCAATTCCTTGGCAACAAGGAGACCCGTGCTTTGTACATGGAGGCGGAATTCCACAACTACGTTCAAGATGATTTATCAATATTTGATTTTTGCTGCAAACTCAAGAATATGGCAGATGGTCTTGACGATCTCGGCAACCTATATCTGACTAGACACTTGTGTTGTCCATCCTTTGTGGCCTCAAAGAGAAATTCTCTATTATGGTGCCAATCCTCAAGATACAACAGCCGTTTCCTATGTTCGTAGAGACTCGTTCGCATCTTCTCCTCGAAGAGATCACCAAGAACTCTAGACCGACCACGTCGCCCTCTGTTTTTTCTCGCTGTTGAACAACACAGTTCCTGCACTCCGAGCCTAGGTGGGGGTGGCAGCAGCAACGACGGGAATGGCGGCAACGGGAAGAACAGCAGCCGCAACCACTGCCGTCACAAGAGCACCAACAGCAACGGTGGGAACGGGGGCTCAGGCAAGGCCAGCGGGCCACCCGCCACCGATCATGTGGCCAGCAAAGCCGAGCAGTTGGGGTGGCCATCCTTTTTTTAACCCATGGACCGAGACTGTTTAGGTGTGGCCACACCATGCTGATGGCATCCTCGGTCCACGGCCCAATGCACCAACTCCACCGTCGCGCCTAGCGTCCCATGCTCTCGCTGTCACACCCCCTCCCGACCATCCCGATGTCTAGTTCAGTGCGCCATGCCCCTCCTAGAAACATCCATGGCATTGGTAGCCCTCCTTAGCCACCCCAGTCGGCACCGTGGACCCCCATGTCCGGTGTCGGCTCCTAGGACTAACAGCACCTTGCCAACGCTTTCAGTAAAATGACACTTACACTGCCTTCCTCCACCACCGAGTGGTATATGGATCCGGGTGCATCTTTGCACATGACTTCAGACGCCGGTACTCTCTCTACTTTTCAGCCCCCTCTATGTCTACTCCTAGCATAATTGTCTGTAATGGGTCAGTGATGCCCATTACCTCTACTGGCTCGCTGTTGTTCCCCACCACCCATACCTCCTCTCTTTGTGTCATGTTCTTTTCACTCCACAGATAATCATAAATCTTATTTCCGTTCGTTCGTTCACAATTGATAATAATTGTTCTATGGAATTTGATCTCTATGGTTTCTCTGTGAAGGATCTTCGTACCAAGGTGCAATAGTTCCGAGGACTTATATTCATTTCACTAGTCCTCTGTCAGCCCCCATGCTCTTGCTGCCACCTCCTACTCCACGTAGTGGCATTGTCGTCTTGGGCACCTTGGTCATGAAGATTTGTTTAAGCTCGCTAGTTCTAGTGTTTTTCAATATAATAAAACTACGTCCGAACCCCTGTCATGCGTGTCAGCTTGGCCGCAACGTGCGTTTGTCATTCAGCACTTCCTTCTCTCAAGCTAGTCATATTTTTTATTTAATACATTATGATCTTTGGACCTCTCCTGTCGCCAGTGTGTCCGGTTACAAATATTATCTTATTATTCTTGATGACTACTCCCATTTTCTTTGGACTTTTCATTTGTGTCTTAAGTCTGACACCTTCACTCACAGTTCGCACCCAGTTTGGCGCCACCATAAAGAATGTTCAGTGTGACAACAGTCGTGAGTTCGACAATTCCATCGCTCGCACTTTCTTCCTTACCCACGGCATTGCACTCCGCATGTTGTGTCCCTATACTTCTTAGCAAAATGGGAGAGCCGAACGCATCATTCGCACCACAAACAACATCATGCAATCGCTCATGTTTTAGGCTAGCCTCCCTCTCACTTTTTGGGTGGAAGCCCTCCACACTGCCACCTATCTCCTTAATCGCCACCCCACCAAACCTCTTAATTTTTCTACTCCCTTCTTTGCCCTCTATGGTGTTGCCCCCTCCTACTCGCATCTTCGCGTCTTCGGATGCAAGTGCTACCCTAACTTAACCTCCACAACTCCAACAAGCTTTCACCGCATTCCACCTTGTGTCTTCCTTGGCTATCCATCCGACCACAAAGATTACCGGTGTCTTGATCTTTTGTCTAACAGAATCATCATCTCCCACCATTTCTTTTTTTATGTGTCCTCCTTCCCCTTTGCCGAAGCCTCTCCTGTGCCTCCCTCTGACCTTAATTTTTATCTGATTGTGTGAATTTACCTTTGCCAATTAGATTACAAGTTGTTGCAGGGCCTGGTACCGACGGATTCCCCCCAAGCGTCGATTGGCCCTTACTGGCCACTATCGGTCGGCCCTCACCCAGTGGTGCCTGATACCCCAACGTCTGCCCCAGCGGCGCCGACCCCTGTCAGCCTGCTCTGCTACACTGGGTCGTGGTCACGCTGGGTCGGCTCGTTGCCTCCTCCTAGACTTGCCATGGTCGACCAGCTGTGGTGCCAGATGTGTGTCACCTCAACACCCGCGCTTTCATCTGCCACTGCAGGTGACTCTGCCAGCCCTGCTGCCCCTGATGACTTTATGCTTCAGGTTGATGCCAGCGGAGTCGACGCTGTCTCCCGCCCACCGATAGCCAATGATAATCACATGGTTACGCGTAGAAAGTTTGGATTTTGTCTTCCAGTTCAATGGCTCAATCTACAGGCCACAATGCTCCCCCTGTGCCCAAAACACACTGAGATGCCACGCTATGACTGAGGAATACATTGCTCTTCAAGTCAACAACACCTGGGCCCTTATTCCGAGTCCACCTAAAGTTAATGTGGTGATATGAAAATGGTTTTTTCGGCACAAATTTCTCTTGGATGGTTCGCTTGATCGGTACAAGGCTCGTTGGGTTCTTCATGGTTTCACACAACACCTTAGCATTGATTTTGTTGAGACCTTCAGTCTCATGGTTAAGCCTGCTACAATCTGCATTATGCTCACATTGGCACTATCTTGAGACTAGTCGATTCATCAGCTTGACGTCAAGAATGCCTTTCTACATGGCACTCTATCTGAGATTGTCTACTGTGTGCAACCCTCTGGATTTGTTGGCCCTGCTCAACCCAACCATGTTTGTTGGCTCAACAAATCTCTCTACTGTTTGAAGTAAGCTCCTCGTGTATGGTACAGTCGCTTCGCCTCACATCTCCTATCCCTTGGCTTTGTGGAGGCCAAGTCAGACACATCACTCTTTGTGTTCCACCGAGATGTTGACACGGTGTACTTACTACTCTATGTGGCTGACATAATCTTGACTGCCTCCTCTGATGGTCTTCTTCGCCATACGATCTAAGCTCTTCAGCAAGAATTTCCCATGAAAGATCTCGGTCAACTTCACCATTTTTTGGGATGTCAATCCACCGTCAGGAAGGTGCTCTCATTCTTTTGCAGCGCCAGTACTAGAGCGCCCGGGGATGTCTACTTGCAAGCCCCGCAACACACCTATTGACATGCACTCTAAGCTCTCTAGTAGGGGTGCAAACGGGTCGGGTTAATCCCGACCGATCCGACACCGAATCCGATTGGTACCGAATCCGGAGAAAAAATATGGGTTAGGATATGGTAACAACAATATCCGTCCGAATCCGATACGTCTTTAAGTTTGATTTCAGGTTAGTGCTACTATTTGATGTTTCATTTTCTTTTGCAATGGTAAAATAAAATCTTCCACATCAGCTATTAAGTAGTAACATCAAGTTCTTGACAGTACGTCCTCCTACTCCATTTGCTGTACTGCATGCATTCCTTACAAACGGGTTAATCCCGACCGATTCGGCACCGAATCCGATTGGTACCGAATCCGATTGGTACCGAATCCGGAGAAAAAATATGGGTTAGGATATGGTAACAACAATATCCGTCCGAATCCGACCCGTTTGCACCCCTACTCTCTAGCGATGGCACTCCAGTTGATGATCTGACTCACAACCGCAGTTTTTGCCAGCGTTTTGCAGTACTTGACTTCCACTCACCCTGATATTGCCTAAGCTATGCACCAGATGTATCTTTACATACATGATCCACGTGCGCCACATCTTGCTTTGGTGTAACACATCGGTACCTTTGGGGACTCTTGAGCATGGTCTATTCCTTCACAGCACTTCACTTGCCGAACTAGTTGTGTACTTCGATGTTGATTGGGCGGGCTATCCCGACACATGCAAGTTCACCTCGGGCTATAGTGTTTTCTCGGTGACATCCTTGTCTCTTGATCTTCAAAGTGGTAGCATACCGTCTCCCGGTCATGTGTAGAGGCCGAGCATCGTGCCGTCACAAACGACATCATTGAAGCCTGCTGGTTGCCCTAATTGCTTGTGGAGCTACACAGTCCACTTCGTTGTGCCACCCTAGTCTACTGTGACAATGTCAACACGGTCTACCTCTCCACCAATCTGGTTCAGTTTTAGCGTACCAAACATATAGAGATTGACCTGCATTTCATCGGGAGCGTGTTGCTCTCGGTGACGTGCGTGTTCTTCATGTCCCAACATCATCACAATACGCGGATATCTTCACCAAAGTTCTGTCCATGTTCATCTTCACTGAGTTTCGATCCAGTCTGAACACTCATTCTTCTACCGTTCTGACTGCGGAGGAGTATTAGATATCTACATACAACCATCGACCATGTTGTGTTGACTGTGGTCGACCTACCGTGGTCAACCTCCCATGGTTGTTATGTATCACGGATCACACATATCTTTTCAGATCTCTTCCTTCCTTATCTCCCAGGTATTATTTCTATAAACCGGTTGTTCAAATATAGAAAGAAAAGACCTATGCATATGTGTGTGTGTGTGTGTGTATATATATATACATATGTATGTTATTGCGTGACTTCTCCAAAACTCTACACGCTTTCAGGTATGTTTGTTCGAAGAAAACTATAAACTATGAGCCAAAAAAAATTAGGCTATAAGCTATCATTTTCTAGTGGAAAGTATTAGCAATATCATTGCCTAGTGGAAAGCATCAGCAACATTTCCGACGGTGTGGGCATGGGCGGACCTGTAGTGTGTGATGGGTGTTCAACTGAACACCTATTTTTTTTACAAAATACTAGATAAATAATAGATATATTATGTGTATATAATGTTAGTTGGGCCAAAATTATATATTTGTGCTCGCAAATGAATTTAGCCTGTACTCCCCCCAGATATCACCCACGGCCCATGTAACACATTAACTCATTTTTCTTCCCACCACAACTCTCCTTATATAGAGTCAAAGAGGTAAAGATACAAATCAAACCCTAACCTCTATTCTCTCTCTCTCATTCTATGGTTATCTGTATGGGGGCTGCTCCATCCTTTGAGTAGTGAGTGGGTAGAGGCGCGGATTGCGGAGGTGAGTGATGATTGGTGGGCATGGATTATGGAGGCAAGTGACAGCCGGTGAATATGATGTCGTGCCTCGACGATAAGCATGCGTGAGATGCTGCGGGGCGCAAGGCGAGCATGCAGAAACGCGAGCAAAAGGGCGGCATGGTGAATAGGGAGGTAAGGAGCGAGCGCTAGGAAGGGAGTAGCGCGGCAGGGAAGGAGCAAAGCATCGGGAAGGGAGCAGTTCCTCCAACTCACTGTTGTCGTTTTCTCTCCAGATCTAGGTGTGCTGCGCCCACTCCACTTATTTTTTTCTGCTCTACATTGCTCCACTTTACCCTACCCTACTCTACCCTACTCTACTCTACTTTGGATCTGGTTTTTTGGATCTAGCCTCTGTTTTATTCGTTTTTCCTATTGGATACTATACAAAAATACAATCTCTGCCTTGGGCAATATGCAATTAGCTGGACTCTTGTTATATATGTTTATATGCTAATTTTTGCTATCTTTTGCTTCATGAAAGGAACATACAAATTCCTCTTAAATAGGGGGGGGGGGGTCTTGCTGACTAGAAAAGAGTAAAAAAATGCAGGATTAGCAAGGTATACAATTATCATTAATCTGTATAATTTGCTGTTTAATTTATACTATTATGTTCACCTTATGTCGTCTATTTCCTTGTAAGAAATCATTAATTTCTATTTTTTTGTATTATTATATCTATATACGCGTACTGTTGTATTGATGTTTTAAGGAAGATAGTATGCAGTGGTATTGGAATATCGGTAGATGTATCCGAGCAACCTAACTCTAAAGTTCGAACACCCATCCTAAGAATCTTGGGTCCGCCACTGAGTGCGGGGGACCCTGAGTTGTTTGACCGGCTTTATGTTCTTTCGCCAAAATGGGCAAGTTTGTTATTTGCGAGCAGCATGTTGACCTGTATTATATGAGTATGCCGTACTAATCTTGGAATATTTTTACAGCACACAGCACCACACTATTGGAATTCTTGTATTCCTATCCCTCTCTTTCGCATCGTTTGAATTAGCCTGGATGCAAGTAGGAACTTGACATTGGTTAAAAGCTGGTTAACATCTGCCATTTCAGCATTTGCATTATATGCTAAGTTGCAACGAGTTACCAATAATCTCCAGAGCTGCAGCAACAAAAAATTTTCCCTTGCTATGTTCAGGTCAGGGTGATCACACAGGTGTCGTAAACTCGTAATGCCATCGCTCCCCTTGCAGCAAGATATATTGGTTCATCATATAATATCACATTTTTTCCTTGTTTGCTAGTCAAAAGATATATATCAATCGTTACAGCAGATAGAATTACAACAACAGGCTGCCACGGCATGCATATACACTACAGCATGCGGATACACGTACGTAGACGAGTCGAATTACACAGTAATGGTAGTAATATACACACATGCATACTGACATGCACCCAAATTAATCGATTTCGAATTGGCATCTGAATCAACAGTAGTAGTAACTCACAGCTGATCGGTCGGTCGATCAGCTGTATGTATACATACATAAAAATATGTATGCATGATAGACTCATGTACGTACGTAGATGCGTTGTTCTTAATGAATTAGCTGCCGGCGGTGTACTTGTCGATGATGGTGGTGAGCGAGGTCTTGGGGACGGCGCCGATGACGCTCTCCTTCTTCTCGCCGTTCTTGAACACGAGCACGGTGGGGATGCTCCGGATGCCGTAGTTGGAGGCGATGTTGGGGCAGTCGTCCGTGTTCACCTTGAAGCACTTGATCTTGCCCACGTACTCCTTGGCCAGCTCGTCGATCATCGGCGCGATCATCCGGCACGGCCCGCACCACGGCGCCCAGAACTCTACCAGCACCGGCGACTCGCACGCGATGACCATGCTCTCCCAGTTCTTCTCGTCCGCCACGAGCACTGCAGGTCATCAATGCATCAGATGCGCGCACGCCGGCCGGTTAGTTTCGCTCCGGGCTTCCGTTTCACCTGAAGAAGTAAGAAACTAGCCAAGAAACCTCACTTCGGGTATACCTTCGTCCACGGCGTTCTTGCACTGGCAGACGAAGCGGGACGGCCGCCGCGTCGCCACCCTGCCGCCCGACAGGGCCGGCGGCGACGGCGAGACGACGGCCGCGGCCGCAGTCCTTGACCTGGACGGTGCATAGCTACCGCTACCGGCGAGGAGCCTATCCCTGCTGCCAAGGGAGGCCTGGGGGGCATGCAGAGCCCAGGCTCTCAAGCATGTCTCCAAAGCCATTATTGGTCTGTGTGTTACACACAGCTAGAGAGAGAGAGAGAGAGAGAGAGAGAGAGGGAAAAATGTGAATGGTGTAGTGCGAGAGGAAGCTAGGAGGATAGGGTTGGTTCGCCTCTGCCATTGGATAATTGGGGAGCAGCTTGGGGGCGCATTGTGAGGTGCTCAGGGGCTCCTGCTTTGCTTGTGGATGAGGTGGTTCTACGCCTCCTGGGGTCGCTTGATCTTTTTGTGTTGGTGGGCGCGGGGTGCCTGAAGCAAGGTTTTAAATAGCGGATATTGGGTTCTTATGGTGGTGATCGGTTCGGCTGAAAAGCTCGTGGCTTATGGCTGAAAACACTGTAGCTGGCTGAAAAAAGCACTGTAGCTGACAGAGCCTTATTTAGCATAATTAAATTTTAAAAAATTTAAAAATAAAAAAAATATGTTAGCCCATTACGTATAATACAAACAAATACGGGAAAAAAAGAACCAGCAAAAAAGCTCAACAAAAAGCCAAAAGTTCAGAAAAGACGAAACTTATGAATAGTGAAAAATAAGCCAGAAGCCAGAAGCCGAAGCCGAAGCCGAAGCCGAGTTGATCAGGGATTCGAAGTTTTGGTATAGTCAATGGCGAAGTCAGGAATGAAATTAAAGATGGACTGAACTATTTATAGGTCTAAACTAAGTTAACATAAAATTAGCTTTTTATTCTTATAAAATTTCAATTTCATATAGAAATTATAAATTGGATGGAGACAAACAATGAAAAATAGAGAAATAGAAATTATGTACCTCGATAATAAAAAGCGCCATGAGTGCGGAGTAGCGATAAGTCACCTATGTATAAAACATATCAAAATTAATGATATAATAGAAAATTATGAATGACAATAAAAATTTAGATAATATGAACATACCAGAATTAAACTAATTTGAATCACGAGACAATAGAAACAAAAAGCGGCATCTTTTTCTACACTCTATCCAATGTTCTTATCATTTTCACGGCGAGGGCTCGGCGGCAGCGGTGCCTTCGGGGCACGTGCAGGACCACATTATCGCGGAGTGGCGGCGGAGAGAAAAGATCAACTAGACGTTCATCGAGCTCTCCACCGTTATCCCCGAACTCAAAAAGGTTCATATATATTTCACTTTCTTTCTTCTTTTTTTCTTTGACTGATTATGTCTTCTTTAATTTTATGATTTTCACTCCTCCTTGTCGTCTTCTTTAATTTCATGCTTGTTATTAACCTTCCCATTAAGGAGAGCTAGTTTCTCTTTGAGTTCGTTAATCTCTCTCTTTCTCTCTCTATTTTTACTATGTATAAAGTTGCAATTAGGAGAGGTGAGGCTCAAGCCTCACTAAGTGTCAGACCCAGATTTTTCAATCCGGAATCACTGTGTTTCACTGCACTAATCCCTGGATTAGTAGTTAGTGCACACAGGTACATTGCTGAATCATGACATACATCGCATAATAATATTACAGAGTCTGAAATACACCACATCGGGTGAATGTTTACAAAAGGACCGCTTTGGCCAAATGTCTCCATTACATAAATGCAGCGGAAATAGTAGCAAAAGTAAATCCAAATCCACAGGCAAGCGACCAGTAGGGTAATGTGTACAGTACATGCCACCAGGGACCCAGTAACATATATGCACACGTAGCCGAGAGTCCACTTGTCTATTTCTAACCATCGTGGCCTACGCCTTAGTTATCGCCTTTGCTTCCGTCAACGTTGGTAGGGGCCTCCTCATAGGCGTAATGTCCTTGAGTTCCTATTTCTGAATTTTGTCGCAAAAGCGAGTGTGAGCACTCCAACCCCGTGCTCCGCGAGCCAACACACAGAATGCAATATTTAACATGTATGGCTAATCAAAGGATGGCTCGGGCTTATTTTATTTTGCGAAGAGTGCTTTTGAATACAATTACTTAAAAATCCCTTAAGACCTAGCATTTTTAAACTCAAGACTTATTTGTAAAGTAAGTTGATCTTATAATTGACACAGATTCCATCCACCATTACATGGCATCTGAATCATATAACATATTTTAGCGTTATAGCCGCTTAACTTACCACTGGGACGACACCCAGGACAATTTCAAACCAGGACCATCAACAGTCCTACACATTTCCATTATCACCCACCAAGATTTTCGAAATAGAACTATATCTAGTTAAGTTCCCATGTCTGCCCTTGACCGTGGGCACGGCTATTCGAATAATTTTGACTCTGCAGGGTTTGCACACTTTACCCACAAGAGATAAATCCACCCGTTGCCCCACACAATTCCTTAGCCATGCGGTTGAGTAGACTATCACAGGACCTTTACAAAGCATTTTTCCTAGCAGAGTTACGTCCGCTAAGGTTTCCACTTCCTTCGGGGTACGACCACCCTTCCAGAAGCCCCCTCTTGCGCCGTCACGTCGGAGGATGTGGCCATCCTCTACCCGCCCGTGGTCATACCGGCGGAACTCTTGCTAAGTCGATGCAAATTAGTTAGCCCTGCCTACACTTTGCCAGCTTGCGGTTGTGCTTGTTATACACGGGGCGACATGACAAGATTCAGTCCTTAGGGTTACCCGGATGGTTCTACCACATTTCACCTTTTGTGCAATCACTGCACCACATACCACCTTTTGTGCAATCACTGCACCACATACCAGCCCCCAAACCATCCATCCAGGTATTTAAGCAATTTTTAGGATTTTTCAGAGGTAGAAAATATTGTGTCCACTTACTACAATCATTCCACCCATGACTGACCCCAAAACATATCATACTTTGCAAGTATTGTTTTTGGGGCAGCTATGTACCCCCATTTATCCTAGCAATACTAAGCATCGTATTATTTATTTGGGCTTACTGGTAAAAGCTATGATAATATAAATTTTGCTAAGGCGACAAGGTTCACATGTCCAAGCATTTCAACGGATCATTATTATCAAGCATTATATTAGGTGTATAACTACCATTTCTGGAAATGAACATATTTTACCACATAAAATAACAGCATGCATGTTGATAATTTAAAAGAAATTAACTTTGCAAAATCATAGGTTCAAAAATGATCAAAGTGTTAACTCGCCTGGTTCGCGGGGATCTTGATCTTGGTCTTCTGAAGTTTCTAAGCTGGCTGCCTCAACCTCCTCTTCTTGAGCCTCGTATGCTATTTAATCGTGCGAAATACCCAAATAAAAGAAAAGCAACCAATCACTCAAAATATCATCAGAAATTCAAATGAACTCCAAAAATTATGGTTCTAGTTCCATTGGATAGATCTTGATTTTAGATGAATTTAGAAATTTGTCTCACTTGATTTGGAGTTAAAATGAATAAGTTATGCCCATTTGAAAATTTCAGTTCTGTGAAATTCCATAAAATGGAAAATTCTGACATGTGGGGTCCACTGGTTATTTTTAATTCATTTACATTATTTTTATTTCTTTAAGTGCTGTGTCTCTGACATGTGGGCCGGCTACTGTTCTGTGGGGTCCACATGTCAGTGTGCCACTGACTGGTGGGGCCCAAGGGTCAGCGGGCCGCTCGGGTGCTGTAGCCGCTGATAGGTGGGGCCCACCTGTCAGCCCGAATAAAACGCAGAAAACTCAACCCAGCGCTGCGGAGCTGAAGGCTCGAACGCGCGCGGCCGGGGAGTTGGGGGGGAGAAGAGTAACGGTGCTAGCCAGGAGAGCGGGGAGGCGTTGCCTACCCATAAAGGGTAAATAACCCTTTTGAGGGATACCTGCGGTAGGGGTCGGACAGCAGTGGACGGAGGCGACGGTGGCTGGCGGCGAGGGGATGACGGGGAGGTCCGGGGAAGTAGCAAAACGCGTTCCGGGAGCTTCGATGAAGTCGAAGGTGCAGTCGTCAGGGACCGAGAAGGTTCGGAGGTGGGTCGGCGTCATGCGGCGGCGGCGGCTCGGGGAGGTCCGCGGTGCCGGCGGTGTTCAGGTGCGAGGAATTGGGCTCTGGTGGTTCGGGTCGACGGGGAGGCTCGGTGGCCGGAGTTGGGGACGAAGAAGCTCGCCGGCGATTGGGGGTGTTCGGGCACAACTTACGTGGTCAGGAGGGGAGTACGGGGTGTGGCGAAGTAAGCGGAGGGGTGCAGTGGCTTTATAGGCAACGGGGAAGCGCGGGCAACGGTCGCTCCCGTTCGGTCACTTCGTGGCAGCGGTGGCAGGCGGCGATGGCAGGCGGCGGGATTCTTGGCGCGCGTGCTCCTCCGGGGCAGCTTTTGCGCTGCGCACGCGAGAGGACGCGTCAGGCAGCGGGCTGCCGCTCCCGGCGCATGCGTGCCACGGGGAAGAAAGGGGCTGCCCCCGCGTAGAGAGAGAAGGGGACGGGGGAGGAAGGAGACGACTCTGTCAAGGCGGGTCCACCGACCAGCGGGAGAGGGGAGGGGGAAGCGCGACGGCGCGGATGAAGCCGCGTGGCGGGGAGGCTGATCGGGCGGCGGGCGCGGTTAAGTGAGGTGGATGGGCCAGATGGGCCGGGGCGCAGGGAAGGGGCATCGTGGCCGACCACGTGGCGAGCAGGGGAAGGGGAAAGGCGGGATTGCTCGGGCGACGTGGGCTGATCCTGGCCGTCCAGGTGGCGGCCGGAGGGTGAGTTGAGTTTTTAAATTTTTCCTGATTTTTATTTTAGCTTTTAGAAATTGCCAGGAAATCCCAATAAGCTCAGAAAAATATGAAATTACATCCAAAAATTCCAGAACAATTCACAGAAGCTCCTGATGACATTCTGGACTTAATAAAAAAAATATATTTCCAACTAATGTTAGTATTTACTTTACTTGCTCCCATTGTTTTTCATTCCATTATTTTCAAAAATAATATTTTATGTTCTAAATTAAATTTCTTTCTTACTGTTATGGATCATCTTTTCAGATTTTTATTTAAATTTTAAATTTTCTATTATTTAAACATGCTTGTTTTCTCTCGGTCCTTTTAACTGTTTGGAACCTTCACCATATTTTTCAGTTAAATCCTGTAAACTCCAAATTCAAATAAACCACATGCAAAAAGAAATTCAAAAACTTTATATTTTCAAATTTAAATTTTCAGGATGTTACACTAAGCTCCCCGGTGGCTACGCCCGTGGGTATAGCAGATATTAATGTATCAAACCACATATATATCACTATATCAGGTGATGTCTCTTATATCTTGATCAACATTTAGTTAATAACTCTTGCTAGTTGCTATCAATTCCACTAAAATATTGCTATTATAGCTATTCCAAATTGCTTTCGGGTAGCAATTGTTGTATCAAAACCAGAAATACATAAATGCTCGACAAGCCACTGCAACGCTAAATTGGAACTATACACTCGTCACTATATCATCAGTACCCTTGGAACGGGATTGGACGAACATTCCTTCAGCTGGCAATTGGTTACAAAATTTTGAGCTCACATCGACCCAGATGACCTATTTGTCTTTCGAAAGGTTTTGTATGTCTTTTGCCTCATATATAGCGTTTGTCGCTTAAAATTTTTTAATGATAATTTTTTGTTATATTGTACCATGATTGGACTCTAAGCTGGATTGCATATAATATGTTATCAATTCATATGATTAGTCTAAATAAAACTATAAAAGTGCCAAGTATTCTGACATAGAGTTTGTACATATGGTATTGAAAGTAACTAGCCTCATAGGCGCGGCGTTACGCCGCGCCAGCCACCGTGTGTACCGAAGTAAAAGAGGCGATAATTCGTGAGGAGTTTTCTAAAAAAAATCGAGGGCATATGTGTATTTTCGAAAAAGCTAAAGGTCTTTTTCGTAAAAAATCGAGGACCTATACGTAACTAAGCGAGGACCCGTACGTAATTTAGAAAATCGCGGGGCGCTATCCTGCAAAGTGGAGGGGTGTTTAAAAAAAAGCGTTTTAAGAAAAACTGGCAGAGACCTTTTCGCGATAACAGAGGACCTTTACGTAATTTCGGGAAAACACAGGGACTTTTTCGCAAAAAGGGCACCCGACCGTACCGAAATTCGGCCGCCACACGTCGGCCGGAGCGCTCGCGCGGGCGACGTGGCCGCCTCCTCCTGCGGGGAATCCCGCGGGGCGTAATAGACGGAGTATTCCTGACATTAGACGTGAAGTCTTCAAATTAAAGATATATTCTGAGTAAAGTCCATTACCGGTCCTTAAACTTTTTATGCTGTGTCATCCCGGTCCATAGACTTTCAAAGTGTGTCATCCCGGTCCATAGACTTTCAAAGTGTGCCATTACTGTGGTAACAACCATGGACCGGGATGACACAGCATAAAAAGTTTAAGGACCGGGATGACACAGTCAAGACCCGTAACGGGCTAATTTTGAGACCCAAAGAGTGTTTAGGCACCGGGATGACACACTTTGAAAGTCTATGGACCGGGATGACACATCATAAAAAGTTTAAGGACCGGTAATGGACTTTACTCATATATTCTTTTAGACTTTGACTTATCAGTCTAATAAATAATAATTATTTAAAGGTTCCGAAACTGAAGACCGACCAAAAGGCAAAAAAAAAGGGCCTAACGGGCCCAACGACTTGTCAGCCCAGGCAAATTTGCCGGCTTGGTATATACAAGAGTAAAGTCCATTACCGGTCCTTAAACTTTTTATACTGTGTCATTCCGGTCCATAAACTTTTAAAGTATGTCATCCCGGTCCTTAAACTTTCAAAGTGTGGTAATATCATATGTAGTTGTAGCAGTGAACTTTTTATGCTGTGTCATCCCGGTCCATAGACTTTTAAAAGAAATTGCCACACTTTGAAAGTTTAAGGACTGGGATGACATATTTTAAAAATTTATGGACCGGGATGACACAGCATAAAAGTTTAAGGACCGGTAATGGACTTTACTCTATATACAAAGAGACTTTCGAAATGATTTATTTGCAGAAAGCCACACTTTGAAAGTTTAAGGACTGGGATGACATATTTTAAAAATTTATGGACCGGGATGACACAGCATAAAAGTTTAAGGACCGGTAATGGACTTTACTCTATATACAAAGAGACTTTCGAAATGATTTATTTGCAGAAAGCCCCCCGTGGTCGTAATGCTACAACTACAATAAGCCGGAAGAAAGGTTGGGGTGCGATCTCTACAATTCAGAGGGCCTCGCTGCATAATCCTTTAACCGAGCTGCAAAGCCCTAGAAGCGTCACACCTCCAGCGACGGCGGCGGCCATGACGGCCACCTCCGGCGACGGCGACGCAGCCACCACGTACTACGACGTGTACGGCCCCGACGTACGTGCTTTCTCCCCTTCTCTTTCTTTTCTTTTTGGGGGTAAATTAGGGTTTCAGAATGGTAAAAAAAGGGGAAATTTTGTGATCAATTAGAGCTGGGTTAGTTCGTTGTTGGGAAAGGTTGTATTTTTTTATTTTCTGTTGGCTTCTTGTTGGAATGATTGCATATTTTTGAATTTCCCAGTAGAGGAAGTGAGAATCAACTCGGGTTTTTGGAGCATTATTAGTGTGCTATTCTGATTGTTTTTTTTAAGTTTAAGCACTGTTAGGATCGAAACAGGGGGCATGGCATTGCAACATTGGATCCCAATGTGGTTCCCTGTTCGTGGAGTTTTCGTGTGATTCATGGTAAAGATGGCAAAGCTCTATTTAAGAGATAATGTTAGAATAAAGATCAAAAGTTGGTAGCGAGGATATTTATTTCTCTTACTGGAAGAAGAAAATTCTCAACTTGGAGTGGAAGAGTATATGTTGGGTGAGTGTTGCTACTTGCTAGTGGATGTGGCTTGAACCCTATCGACATGTGTATGAAGCTTCCAGTGTTGTTTGTGGGAGAATTTGATTAACGGGGCTGAAGCGTGGGTACCTACCGATGGCGATATGTTACGAAGACAGCAAGGAGATATTGTTCCATTGCATTGCCTTCAGCTTGGAGTTGAACTTCTGTAGTGTGTTTAGTGGGGATTTTTCACATTACGAATTTGGTATGCGAAACACCAGACTGATTGCTTGCTTGGTAGAGGAGTGGGATTCCTCTGTTCAAATAAAAGGAATGCACTCCATTTGGAACTGAGGAGTGCATTGTGTATATAGTGATCACAGTTTGGTCTTCAAACTAGGAACTTTCTAAGTTGGCTCTGTGATCAATTGTTTGGTGTTGAACTAAATATTTCAACTAAAAGTCTACATGGCATATCAGTGGACTGTTTTGTGAATCAGTGATGTAAATTTCATTCTATTTAAGAAATTTATCACAAACATTTATCTAGTTGGACAGTTGGCTATTTCATTGATTGTTGTTGAAGAATAATCTTTGTTCTGCTGACTTTACTGATTCACATTTTTGCTACACGAAGCAGTGATTTAATTCTTACTGAACCAATTCTCATTTTGTTGCTTCTTTTTCATCCTATCCAGGCCAAACCGGATGTTGCTTTTAAGGAGGTTACTTCAGATTCTACGTTAAATTTGCAGGTTTCTTTCATAACCAAAACAGAATGGAAGTTGACTTCTGAAAACTTTTCTTGTAATGCACCATTTCTTTGTAATGCAGGATATTCAGGGGCTAGTCACTTGGGTTATTGGCGATGGCATGCTGCCTTCTTGGGTGTTCGTTAAAGTATATACTCTTCCCTTTTCCTTGTTAGTTTTTGATCTGTAGCATTTGTTTTTTTTCTTGCTATTATCTTCGTCATTCTCAATGAAGATTTCCTTTTCTGGCTTCCCTGCATTTTAGAGAAAAACCTATTTGTCCGTTACTTAATTCCATCCTGGAAACTTGACCCGCATTCTATTAACCATAGTACACATGAAACCCTTGCAAGGAGTATTTCCTGAAACTGGAAAAGAAAACCATTGGTACTTCATGCACATCATGTGAATTATATAAGATGTGGTGTTTAACTCTGAACTATGTGCTTGTTCTTTGCTCCATTATCCTGAGTTACTCTCATCATGAACTTCGAAAAACTTGTCAAATGCTTTTATGTATTTCTTATCTAGAGAGAAGCTGTCGATTTGCAGCAAGCAATGATATTTCGTTTGCATACGCTTCTTTTTTAGTTTTTTAGATTATTTGACACCATCCAGAAATTTTACCTCTCTTTAACACTAAAAATATGCCTATCTTTGGTGTTCAGAACAAGGCTCTTATACCGAAAGTTATCCTTCTCTATGTTCCTGGCCTCGATGCAGCTTTATATGTGTCTCAATCCCGCCTCCTTTCTTCTTTGAAAGAATTTTGTGGCAATCCAAAACCTGTTTTAACTTCAAGGTTTGTGCACTGAACATAAACAACAACAACAATAAAGCCTTTTATCCCAAACAAGTTAGGATATACTAGGGATGGAACTTTCTCATGATCAAAAAAATGAGAGCCTTGAAATAAAACCTACAATGCTAAAACGGTAAGCCGTACAATCTATCATCCGAGCCAAGAGCCTAAAAACATTGCCCCTAACTTTCTTATGGTTCCGGTACGTGGATTGTTAACTTCCATGCGCTCTTATCCAAAGCTGATTCTTTAAATACATTCCAATTTCTCAAGCCTCTTTTAACTACTTTCTCTCACGTTAATCTTAATCGACCTCTGCCTCTTCTTACGTTTTCAGTACGTTTTAAAATTCCACTACGTACTGGTGTCTCAGGAGGTCTTCGTTGGAGATGTCCAAACCATTTCAAGCGATGTTGGACAAATTTCTCTTCAATTGGTGCTACCCCCACCCTATCACATATATCATTATTGTGGATGCGATCCCGCCTTGTGTGACCACAGATCTACCACAACATTCTCATCTCCACTACACTCATTTTTCTGTATATGCTGTCTTTTAGTCGCCTAACATTCTGCTCTATATAGCATCGCGGGTCTGATCGCCGTCCTATAGAACTTACCCTTTAACTTTTGAGGGACTTTTTTTGTCACACAGGACATTAGATGCTTGGCGCTATTTCACCCACCCCGCTCTTATCCTGTGGCTACGTCTTCATCAATCTCACCGTCCCATTATAACACCGATCCCAAATAACGAAGCGTGTCCTTCTTAGGCACTACTTGTTCATCCAATCCAACATTGCCATCATCTGCCCTAGCACAACTAAAATCACACCTCATATACTCAGTTTTAGTCTTAGTAAAGTCTAAATCCCTTCAATTCTAAAGTCTTTCTCTACAACTCGAGCTTTCTATCAACACCTATCCTACTCTCATTAACCAACACCACATCATTAGTGAAAAGTATACACTAAGAGATATCTCCTTGTATGTCCCGTGTGACCTTGTCCATCACTAGGGACAATATTTTTTTTTGTCCACTGCCTTGTGCACTGAACATAAGACAATATTTTTTTTGTCCACTGCCTTGTGCATTCTGGTGTACTATTAGTTAATGCCTTCATTAACTGTATTCTTTATTGCTAACATTATACTTCTCTGGCAGCTGTATTCCAGATGAAAGGCATACCATTGATGCACTCCTAACATGCAGAGTAAAGAGAAATCAGAAATTAAAAACATCAAACCAATCATGTGGATCTGATGGAGAAGGTATGAGGTCCTGACTCCTGAGGATCGTGTTTCTAACTGTTGAAGTTGGACTGTTTTCTGCTTTGTTTGGCCCATACAATCTGGTTTGGTCTGTCATTATGGTAGTAGTGAGTAGTGACTGAAAAGATTTGAGGTTGGTTATACGATTACCATTGTAATTTGGAAAATCCATTCATGTAATCATTTCCATCTGTTCTGGTGTCATTTACTTACAAGATTGTCATTCCAATTTGAAATAAGAGCTGATTTTCACTGTTATCTACTTGTGCATTTCTCAGTCATGTTCCATTTTACAAATTAACTGTCACATGGCATCTAGCATTAGGATGTAATGATCATAGCAGAAGCTTCCACCAGCTCATAGTAAAACCAGATATCTTTCATGCTGACCATGTATTATCTACTTCTCTAAGCTCTGTAAACTCTAGATGTTCTACTGTTTTCTCTATTGATGTATATTGGTTCTTCTGATTATTTGGTGCATGTACATGTCAGGGGTGTGGGCTTTGGGGCCAAGGCCTAGTCGGTCTATTATTAGAAGTTAGAGATTAGATTCTATTTAAATTAGAGATTGGTTTCCTTATGTTAAAGATATAGTTAGAGATATAATATTAGTTACTATATCTGTTAGAGATATGATTGGGATTAGATTCTATTTGTTAGGGGGAGCCATCTATATAAAGGGGCTACCGCATGCTATTGTAATCAATCAGAGAAATACTAAAGTCTTCCCCGTCTAAATCTCTAGTCTCTCTCCCTCTCGTTCTACGCCGACGCCATCCGGCCATCTTCTTGGTGGTGTTTACCCCGGTTCATGACAACTTGGTATCAGAGCAGTCGATCCCTTCCCACGACTTCTGCTACCATGGTTTCTGCGACTAGTTCTGCTGCCGAGTCGTTGGCCACGATAAAGGCTAGCGCCATCAAGATGGCCAGCATGAACAAAGAGATGGCAGACATCTTCTTCAACATACATGCCATCTTTGAGAGGATGGAGAATTGGAGGAAGATGCAACAAGAGACAAAGCGCCAGGCACATCATCATCCACTACCAGAAAATACCGAAACAGTGCAGGAGAGCACGACAGATGGTGGGGAGGAAATCACAGAAAAGGAGCAGGAAGCATCGCCATCTCCACCGACGGCGACTCCTCCACCGCGCCCCCTCGGCAGCCACAGCCGCCGGCGTCGGCCAACACCGCCGACCCCTGCCATCGGGCCCAGTCCCTGCCGCCTCGCGCTGCCACTGCGCCGCCGTCGCCCGGGATCCGGTAGCTGCCGACGTCGCCGCTTCCTGCACCACCGGTTCCATGCTGGGAGATGCCCGACCGACGCCGCTCCAGATCCGCCTCCGGCCGGGCCACCTCCGCCGCGTCGTCGCCGCATCCGCTGCCAGGGCCGCCTCCGTCCAAGCCGCCGCTCGAGCCGCCGCCGCCCGGTCCGTCTTCGCCGAGCCGCTGCCGCCGAAGCCCGGGCCTCCTTCGCCCGTGCGCAACCACCGCCGACGCCGGCCGCCACCCGAGCTCCTGCGCCTGGGAGCCGCCGCCAGACCGGTCGTCGCCGCTGTCCAGGCCGTCTCCGGCCGAGCCGCAACCGCCCGATTTGCCTCCGCCAGATCCGTGCAGGCCGCCGCTGGAGTTCCGTCGCTGCTGCCTCGCATCATCTTTCCGGTGAAGCAGTTGCAGACAACGATGTCGCCGAGTTCCCGAGGTCGCCGGAGCCGTCTGGCGTCCATCTTCGCTCGTGCCGCCGCCGCCGCTCGGGCTGCCTCCACCCGAGCCGCCGCCACCGCCCGGGCCGTCCCTCCCGCACCGCTGCCGTCGCCCGGAGGGTCTCCACCCGCGCAGCCACTGCCATCGCTCGGGCCACCCGGCCCGCTCCGCCCGAGCCGCCGCCGCCTGGGCCGCATCTGCCAGAGACGCCGCCGCCGCTCCCTTGGCTGCCGACCCGCAGGCTGCCGCTTTACGCCATCGCCAGATCTGGCCGTTGCCAGATTCGCCGCCCCCCCGCCCGAGCCGCCGCCGCCGAGAGCGCTCCGCCCGGGCCACCGTTGCCGCATCAGCTCGCGCCGCCGACCGGGCCACCTCCGCTCCGTCAGCCGCCGCCGCTCTTCGCCGCCGCGGGGCCGCCATCGCCGGAACCGCCGCTGCTTTCGTCCGACGCGTCCGAGGCGTCGGGCCTCATGGGGGTGTCGGTCGGTTTTAAACCGACCGGTTAATTAAGGCCAAAAAAAGACAAAAACAAAAAAAATAAAAAAAAATTAAAAAATAAATAAATAATAAAAAATAATAAAAAAAGAAGTTTATTTTAGCAGGCATTATATTCCCGAAGGCGTTACACTTCGTATAACCTTGTTCCGCGTGGATCTGGCCGCCCGTCTCCATCCGCTGCAGCACCCTACCACCGTTCGTCTTTTACACCTTGTTCCGCGTGGATCATGAACATCGTCGAGCAGCTCGAGGACGAGCTGCATGTCCGGGAGGGGTGTAGTGTTATAGACGTGGGCCTTGGGCCAGTCGGGTTATTATTAGGAATTAGAGATTGGTTTCTATTTAAGTTAGAGATCGGTTTCCTTGTATTAGAGATATAATTAGAGATATGATATCAGTTAGAGATATAATTGAGATTAGATTCTATCTGTTAGGGGAAGCCATCTATATAAGGAGGCTACAACATGCTATTGTCATCAAGCAGAGTAATAACAAAGTCTTCCTAGTCTATAGTCTCTCCTCTCTCCCTACGCCGACGCCATCTGGCCATCTTCTTGGTGGTGTTTACTCGTTATGAACTAAGGTTCATAACAACTTGAAAGAAAATCCCGATCGCTCTCCTGCGGACAAACTCACACGAAGGCACGCAAGGTTGAGGCAGCAGAAAAAACAATGAGAGAACACAATGTTTCGCTGTGTGCTACGCTACTTCAATTGCCGCACCTGGTTCGCTTTATATACAGCAGTACAAAGACCGAATTGGAAGCAAAAAGGAGACCAAAACAGTCGATCCCCTCCCACGACTTCTACTACCATGGCTAACGGCTGGAGCGACGCGATCGCGCTCTGCAAGGAGATCAGCAAGCAGTTGAAGGAAATCAAGGAATCGAATGAGAAGGCGATGAAGAAGCTACAAGAGATAATGAAGGCACGTCATCATCCAACATCAGATCTTCAACAACAACTACAAGAAGAACCATCGCCATCCCACCACGTCGCTCCTTCCTCGGTCACAGCATCGCCTGCAGCGTTTTCTCCACCGTCCGCACCGTCTCCACCTACCGCAGATCCACCCCCATCGCTGCCAAGCCCGGTGCCTCCTCCGGCGTCTCCGCCCGCGTCGGCAAGGTCTCTGCACCATGGCCGTTTGCCTCCAGCCGTCGCCGTTGCCGTTTCCAGTCGCCGGTCGTCATCGCCGCCCGGATTGCAGCCTCCGCCGCCACTGCTTGGGTCACCCAACTCACCACTGCTCGTGGTTGCAAGCTGTCGCCAGATCCACCGCCGCCGGGGTCGCCATCGCCCGAGCCGCCGCCAGATCCGGTTGCTGCCGCCGGGCCGACGTCGCCCGAGCCGCCGTCTGATTCGACCAGATCGGCGTCTCCTAGTGTCGATCCGCCGTCGCCGCATTCGCTCGGAGCCGCCGCCGCCGCCGGATCTGTCGGAGTCGCCGGCCCAGGTCGCGGGCCGCCTTCGCCGCCCGGATTCGTGCAAGTTGCCGCCGCCGCCATACGGGTCACCTCTGCCCGCTCCGTCGGCCGCTCCCTCGGCTGCCGCTCCACCGCCGACTGCTCTGCTGGCCGCTCCCTCGGCCGCCGCTTTTCGTCGTCGCCGCCAGGCCGCTTCTCTGTCCGCCGGCCGCCGCTCTTTGCCGCCGCCGCTCGCCGTGAGTCGCCCGGCACCGCCGCCGCCGCTCCTTCAGTCGCCACTCGGATGTTGGCGTCTCGGCGTGTTTGTGCGTCTCGGTCGGTTGAAACTGACCGATTGATGACTTAAGGCATTATATAACCGAAGGCGCTACACTTCGTCTAGCCTTGTTTCGTTTGGATTTGGCCGGTCGTCTCCATCTGCTGCAGCACCCTGCCACCGTTCGTCTTCTACATCGGCATCGAATGTCTTCCATTGGTCGCTGTCTAGCAGCTCGAGGACAAGTTGCATGTCCGAGAGGGGTGTAGTGTTAGGGGTGTGGGCCTTGGGGCCAAGGCCTAGTCGGTCTATTATTAGAAGTTAGAGATTAGATTCTATTTGAATTAGAGATTGGTTTCCTTATGTTAGAGATATAGTTAGAGATATAATATTAGTTACTATATCTGTTAGAGATATGATTGAGATTAGATTCTATCTGTTAGGGGGAGCCATCTATATAAAGGGGCTACCGCATACTATTGTAATCAATCAGAGAAATACTAAAGTCTTCCCCGTCTAAATCTCTAGTCTCTCTCCCTCTCGTTCTACGCTGACGCCATCTGGCCATCTTTTGGTGGTGTTTACCCCGGTTCATGACAGTACATTTACGGAAATTAGAGTGGTTTTAATTCTTTTCCGTGAGACAATGGGCACTCCTGAACCTAAATTTGAATTTTATTTTACTTTTATATTTCATGCAATTGGTTAACCTTTTGTTTTCATTTCAGGAAAATTATCAAGTCTGGATGACCTAAAGGATATACCATTTCCTATTAAATATTACACGCTTTCCGAGAAAGACTTAGAAGACAATGGCTACTCATTCAATTTACCAGGTCGGCTTTTGTTTTCTTCTCCCTGCCCCTTCCCCTTTTATGTTCTATTCAAATGAATGTTTGTTTGTTATTGCCAAATGTTCCAGGTTTTGTCCCCACTGTTTCAGCTCCTTCAGGCTCTTCTCCATATGAAATTCTTGCACTTGATTGTGAAATGGTAATGTGACTATCTGTTTCTTAATTGTTTATTGATGTACATTTTGTGGCCCTTGTTTGAGTTTTTTTATAAAATGTTTATCATATTAAATTTAACTACTAGGGTAGTTGCATTTATGCCCTGTGACATCATTTATACATCATTCTTATTCTAAGATCCCTTAAATCTATTTCGTGATAGTTTGCAACTTTTCAGTGTGTGACTGAAGCTGGATTTGAACATACAAGAGTGACATTAGTTGATATTAAAGGAGAGGTATGGACTTTGCTTTTCTAAGCTTGGTTAGGGCATGTTGCACATTGCTTTTTCCCTAATGCTTGACTGGGATCTATGTTTCCCTTTTGCTTTGAACCAGAGAGATCAACTCAATAAAATAAGGATTGTTTTCTTTATATGTTCTTGCATGATCCATTTTTTCCTTCACACTTTACTTCCCTATGAATATTGATTTTTTGGGTAGTTTATTCAGGTGGTGCTAGATAGACTAGTTAAGCCTGCCAATCCAATCATTGATTACAATACAAGGTAATATGATGCCTGTACTTTCCTTTCCTGTAGGGCTAGTGTCCACTATGTTTATGATGTGTCTCTCAGTTAACCTTTCCTTTTCGTAGTTATATTATAGGTTGTCAAAATACATGATATTTGAAGATACTAGGTTTGGTACCTTTCTTGGAAGCACACATATTATATTATGATTTATGTATATCTACAAAGTGCATATTTGCTATGTGAATATCATTGCCTTAATTTATGCCTTCATGTTCTTCCTATGTGATATTCTGAATGATATCTGCAGTAGGCTCTACATGTTTGGTTTGAATATCCATGACAAGATGTAAGTGTTCTTGAATATTGCAGGTTCAGTGGAATCACTGCTGAGATGTTAAATGATGTGACCACAACCCTCCAGGAGATTCAGGTTCGTTGTTCCTCATTTTTTATGACCTTTTGATATGCGTATGTTTAGCTTTCATGATACTCTGCGCGCTCCTTAAGCTAACATGTTCTTGTTTCCAGGAAGAGTTTGTTGGACTTGCCTGCAAAGAAACCATTCTTGTTGGACATTCTTTGGAAAATGACCTTTTGGCACTACGGATATATCATGATTTGATCATTGATACTGCTGTTTTGTACAAACATAATCGTGGTCCTCACTGTAAGATTGCTTTACGTGTCCTGGCCAAAAAATTTCTTAGCCGGGAGATCTAGAACACTGTTGTAACTGGGCATGACAGCGTGGAAGATGCAAGAGCTGCTCTTGAACTTGCTTTATTGAAAATCAAATATGGTAAAATAAACTTTTTAACTATTCCTTTGTTTGGTTTTCCAACTGTCATTTCTGTGAATTACTTACCTGGGGGCATGGAGACAACATGCCATAAGTGTATCTTTTTTGTTCTTTCATTTGCACCTTTCCTTTTCTTTTTCTGTGGCAATGTGTAACTTCTGATGACTAGTTTATCAGGCCCTGATTTGGCTCCCCACCATCGGTGTCACAGCGAAAGTTGGCTTCTATGCTGCATGAAATTGGGAAAAATGCTCCCTCATTGATGACGTGTCTGTTCTTGAGCGGTATTCAGATGCTTCTTGCAATTCAATTGCAGTTTTCTCAGATGATGATGCCCCTCCAGATCAATGAAAGAGGTTAATACTATACATTTTAGTGGCAGAATTGGTTCTGTGAAAGCTCTACAGGTTTTCGTTAGTTGTTGAAATCCTACTGCAGGTAAAGAATCACAAAGTCAGCTTCGTTTGGACTCAATACTCGGGATTGATCTCTTATCTACGTACAAGAGCTCAAGATCCTGAGAAGTTGAAATCCTGTGTTGCGGAGGTTATTGCATTGCAAACACGCGATAGAAAAACTGCTCGGAAAAGAGCAAATAATCAAACTTGTCCGGAATTAAAGGAATTTTTGAGTGAATTGGACAATAAAATTAGAAAATTACAGTGCACTGCCAAATAATGCTATGCTTATCATATGTACTGGTCATGGGGATACGCCTTCAGTACAAAGGTAAAGTTACTGGTAGAAATACTGTTTTCCCTTCTGGTTTGAGTTTGTCCGTAGAGCTGTTCACAGGCTATTACTTGAGTTGCAAAATAGTTGCGCTGTGTACCCTTAATAACTGCTACTTCATGCAGATTACGGAAAATGCTTAACCACGAAGAAGAAACAATTGAAAGCCGGGAAAATATTGTTCAAGCATGGGAAGATTTACAAGCCCAAGTAGAAGTTGCTCTATGCTTCTGTTGTGTCAAACATTAGTCTCTGTGTCCTCTTTTACCCATTTTTGTTGGCCGTCATTTGCATCTCCGGCAAAGGTACTAGGTACACGCCGGCCATCATCTTTATTTTTGGCAGTGATTCTCTCCGTGCTTAGCACTATGTTGTGCATGAACCAGAGGATCCAATCTGAAAGTGTTTGCTTCTAATTTTCTTTTTTTCCCCCCCAGATTATGACTATAGGGACTATATACAGTTGTTGCTCTTCATATAGATCTGGAATGAATGGCCTTAAAAAAAAGACGATATGGCTTTGTTCGTTTTGGATCCTACTTAGAAAAACTAAAAACTACAAATCAATACAAACACCACCTTGTTGAAGCAGCTTTCACTGCTCTCGCTACCGTCTCGTTTCGGGGAAATCCGTGGGGTCAGAGTGCGCATCACCCACTCTACACCTATTGCTTTCGTCACATGCATGTATCTTTTCCTCACTTTTTGCACTACTTGTTCTCTCTTTGTAAAAGTCTATTTTTTTTAACTATTACTATTTATTTTCAGCTAAAAGTTATAAGCTATAGTTAAAAGCTATCAAGTAAAAATCAATACAAACGATTGTCAATACCAAGGAGAGACCAGACCAACAAAATTTTGCAATAGCTGCCGTTGAGCAAGATAAGCAAATACAACTATACAAGGAAGTCAAGAACAGAATGACAACTAGTATGGTGCCCTAAATCAAGACATATCTCAAGCAACTGAAACACACCATTCAAGATGTACATGCATGCATGGACAGCCTTGATTTCAGTCTGAACTCTTGCCAGAATAAAGAAGTATGCACATGCTCTAACCAACACATCAACTGCTGGTTGGCAGGACAGTCAATGGTCTGTAATGCAGCTGAATCCCAAATATGGGCAGTAGTTGAGGTCGCTGCCCAAATTGTTCTTCATGTCAGTCACATTACCATGGCCTGGCTAGGGCACAAAAGCTGGGAGCAGCAGTACTAATTTATGGCTAAACTAGCATGCATGGTTCCATGTTGCTTTCACTCAAGCCTCAAGTGGGTTTCTTGATGTCCAAAATGGTGTGTGGTTCTGGACTCATGTCTGTGGCTCTACCTTTGCTTACAGAGATGGTAGACATGGTTGTTGCGTGAGTGCTCTCTGGCAAGTTCTTTAATTAGTTGAGGGTGGTGTACTTGTAACTCCTGTTGGCTTGTTCCAAGGAAGCATGAATTGGTGGTAGGGGGAGAAGTAACTGCTGAGTTGAGCTTGATTAAATAGGTGATAGGAATGAACAAAACCAACCCACTCTTTTGTAAAAATCTTTAGGACAGATAGACCGTGCTCATCAATTCCTGCAGGAGGAATGAAATGCCTCAGTCAAAGATTGCATTGACCAATAAATCAGACTGGTTTGATGGACCTAGTTCAACTACATCAGTCCATTTAGGTGTCTCTCTCTCTCTCTCTCTCTCTCTCTCTCTCTCTCTCTCTCTCTCTCATTTTAGCCATTCACTTCAACATATTCCTTCTACATGTTTCCTCAAAATCGATAATATTACGTTTTGCTAGTGGTTTATTAACTGTAAATATCCTGTAGCCAATTTTACCGAATTTCATCTAGGAACACGTCATCTCACGTCGTAGTAGCAAGCGTAGTGTACTCTAAATTACGTAACTAATGTTATATACCAGAAGTATACATTATCACACATCGTAGTGGCATACACCTATGGCTAACTTAGCTTGATTAGGAGATTTTACAAAGCTCATGTAAAGAAACATTCGTGCATGTAGCAGCCCTACTTGGGCAGTACCGGTTTGGACTGATCTATGAAATCCAACGAGCATGCGAAAGCTGATCCATGCATGAAATCTCATCGAGCGTGCATGCATGCGCATGTAAAACATTACTAATTTTACTTGCTTCATATCGATTAATTTTGCACGGTACTTCGTATGCTGCAGGAAGTCGACCTAGTCAGCTAAATGACCATACGCGAGCAAGCATTCTGATAAAAGCTTCGACAAACCAACCCCATGCACTTGCTTAAGAGCGAATTTCACGTGATTTGGTTAATTACTTTTATTGATCAAGAACCTTCCAACCAATTGATCTATTCAATTGTCAGCATGCAAAGGGATATCCTTCCAACCTGTTCACGTTGATGAGCTAGATAGAACACATCAGTTAACCATATGGCACATAAATGTGGCTTTCTTTTTAGATATGAATCTAACAACCACATATATAAGTTGTTGAATATTCAGTTGTTTATACCATAGCTTTTTAAGGGCTTAAGGTTGAATAAGAAAGCATATATGGTTGTGGAGTTGTACTTTGGTTAACCCAGAGTTTTCTTGTTAATCCCCTTATCCTCTTGCCATTGGTTGCACGCCCCTCTCAATTTACCACTGCGTTTGAACAAGATTGGACCCCTTTTTGCTATATATTTATCCCTACATCATCCTACGTACTTGTTTCTGTTTTTTACTTTCTCCTCCTTTTGAGTCAGACACCATTTAAAAATTACAATCTGTAACAATGTTAACTTTCTAAGCCAAACAAGTAACCTAAATTAGTTTGTTTCAGTTTTAGCATCAAAATAATCCATTCAGCTAGAAAAAGCAGCAGGTGACAGCAAATAAAACAGAAAGAAACATTGTGCATATAACTATATATACAGGTGAACCAACTGAAACTACATATATATGTGTGCACAACCGTCTATTTATTGCAGTTTCCATATTTTCATGAACTAATTGTATAATTGAAAAGAAAATTTTTCCCCCGAGGGATCATCTGAAGAGCTAGAAGAGTACTGTTCGTTGCTATCTCAGAATTTTTTTATCCAATAAGATATTTTAAAGTTTGTTTTGGGGTCATGTGATATTGTTAAGTCACTTGATTAATAAATCAGAACTATATATCTGTTACATATGGTGTTAACTAACAGAATTTATTGTGTCCAGCCGCCTTCCTAAACAAATATTTAATGATTGAAAATGATAGATGAAGTAGCTTGTGCAGTACTGAGTTGCTAACCTCTTTCAATTGTCTTTTCATTGTTTTACCAGTCAACAACCTGCTTGTGCAACACTTCATTGATATTTAACCCCCCATTTGTTCAACTCCATAACGCTTTTAGCAATTAACAATCTTTCCGAAAACAGCATCAGTTTCAAAGTCACAAGCTAAAGCTCTACTCTTAGAAAAGCCAAGACATATGCATCAACCTTTAGAATGTGAGACTCGTAAGCTAGGATTAGGTACCAGAAATGGCTTCTATAATACCTGCGGTTGCAACCGGTGTTTTCATGTTTGAATTGTTGTCACGGCCACGGATGGGAGAAAATGATCGGAAATATTATCAAAGCTGTTGCTTGTATGTGGTGCTCAATGTTTGAGAGCGCAAAATCTAATGGGTGAAACTACTTGGAGTTTCAAGGACTATGTGAGAAAGTCTATGGTTTTATTGTGATTCACCATTATCATTTTGGAGTAGTGAAAATTTGAAAATTATAAATTTACAAATTTTTCTGATCAGCTTGCAGAAATGGATGATTTTGAGAAATTTGAGTCATTGGATAATTTGATGACTTAGGTTAGTAGTTATAGCTTGTATGGGATATGTTATTACTAATGTGGGTTAAATTATGAATAACTTATGCTTGAAAATGTTTTTTTTTGTTTTTAGATGTGTAGGGTCTCTTGGAGTCAATCATGGTCAACGACGTGAATCGAGACTATGCTTATGGAGAAACTAACGCTCAGAGTGATCAAGAATGCTACGTGAGATGGATGAGCTCAAGCATGACACAAGGAAAACAAAAAATGTTGAAGGGAAGTTCGAGTGACGGGTTGCACCATGTAGCTTAGACGGTACAAGTGAGGTGTGGTCTAATGGAACTGGAATATGAGAGACTTGCTGATGCATGGCAAGCCAATGGGGGCACCTACACATGGTAAGCATGACGATTGTTTGCAATGAAAAAAATAACTGGGTTAAGAAAGAGTATTTTGGTAGTTTGACCAAAATACTTAAAACTACCTTAGAGCAAAATAGGGGGTGCTTGGAAGAGCGATTTAGGTCAAGAAGAAGCTGACAAGATAAAGTTGGATCAAAACTAAGCAATTAGTAGATTTAGGGTTATGCGCTTTGAAAAGTATACATAAATGTAGTGTGTGAGTTAAAACCCATGTGTGGGTGGTTATCGGGTTTCTACCATATGTGATAAGTGGATAGTATCCACTAAGTGTTAGATGGAGCTGGCTAGCCTATCTATTTAACGGGTTAGGATGGAGATTTGTAGTTAACCATCAAACTATCCTTTCTTGAGACTAAAGGTTCATGAGTTCTAAGGTTAGGGTTTAGGAGAAGTTGAGTGCTGTGATGTGCTCTCTTGTTCTCTAGGTGGAGTGACTATAAAATTGTAACACCTCGCCCATCCTCTAGGCCCAGAGTACTACCACATTGCATACTCTTATCATTCCGGCAACAACTAGAAGAATTTAAGCCAACATTAATTTATTTATGTTGCTACGATCAGATACATCACAACCTTTTTTTAGCGATTACTCTAGCATACTAGTAGAGTCTAAAATATACCGACAAAAGGTCATACAAGGAGTGTTGCTGGTTCGTGAAAATTATTCATGTGCTACTCCTGCCCGTCCATGACGTCCTCAATGGTCACCTAAAAAAACAACGAAGCAAGGGTGAGTCCAAAGACTCAGCAAGTACAAAGCAAAACAGTAAATAACAGGTTCACAAATCAGTCCATAATCATCACAGTTTCACTAACCACTTGTTTCCATTTAATCTCTTTAAGTTCTTATCAACCAATCATTATGCAAATGCACATGCACTTCTCTCTTATCTCTTTAGCCTATACCGGTATAGCAGAGCGAGCACCCGTTGATGTTCACCCAGGCCCTCCCTGTTTTCATGCGGGGATCACAAGCCTGTTCTTTTTCATACGGGACCACAGTAGCCCGTCATTTTCATACGGGGACCTCATTCTCCAATCCCGTGGAGCTTCCACACAAAGTGAACCTATGCTATCACAACACTATCTTTTTTCATGACATGCATTCAATGCAAGTTCTCTATTTATGCATATCAAGCTCCCACTACTACAGAAGAGGCTATACTGGACGGCTACATCACAGACGGTTCATACGGAACCGTCTGTGATTAAACTATCACAGACAGTTTATACTGGCTATACTGTGACAGAAGCTGCTCTAGATGTAAATTGCTGGCCGCCTGTGTAAGGTTCCGGCCGAACAATTCTTGATGAACAGATGAGAGGAAGGAGATGATCACAAGAACAGTAGAAGCCATATTGTACGTACGTAGAAGAGACCTGGATTAGGCGCGTATTTAACCTTTAGCACAGACGGTTCATATACCCAAACATTAATGATATAGATGCTTCGTATAACGATCGAGAGACGTTAATTTGACGATCGAAACACGAGAGACGTTAATTAGACGATATAAACACGAAGCGTTCTGACATAAAGCTTATGACAGACAATTTTTTTTATAAAAAACCGTCTGTGATAAAACTGTCACAGACGGTTTATACTGGCAACTATCTGTGAAAGTTCACAGACGGCTAGTAATAAGAACCGTCTGTGATAACTGAAACATCACAGACGGCTCGTATTAAGAACCGTCTGTGATATTTAGACATCACAGACGGTTAGGAATAAGAACCGTCTGTGATAACTGAATCATCGCTACTGGCGTACGTGATCCAGAGACCAGAGATGAAGAAAAGAAGTGGGAAGAAACAGATGGATAGTCGCTCAGCGAAGAAGTCGGCTGCTCACCGAAGAATCTGGGAATGCCTTTTTTTGAACATTTGTAATAAAATTGCCTTGAATTTTGCGGGAAAAAGAAGGATTGTCGGAGTGGAGAATGCTAATTCGAAGCATAGCATAGCATCCGAGGCACATCCGAGGCCTGCTGCTGTGTCTTGAGGAATGCCACATCTGAAGACCAGCACTTGGCATTCCTCAAGACATAGCAGCAAGCCTCGGATGTGCCTCGGATGCTATGCTACGCTGCAATTTCTATCACAGACGGTTCGTTGTTACAAGCCGTCTGTGATATATATATATATCACAGACGGTTTCAAATACTGAGCCGTTTGTGATATATCACAGACGGCCGTTGTTATTAACCGTCTGTGATATTGTGTATATCACAGACGGTCATTGTTATGAACCGTCTGTGATTGTTTAGTATCACAGACGGTTTTTTATAAAACACCGTCTGTGATAGTTGAGTATCACAGACGGTTTTTTTTTATAAAAAACCGTCTGTGATAGTCAAGTATCACAGACGGTTTTGTATAAAAAATCGTCTGTGATAATTTACAGACGGTTATTAATACGAACCATATGTGATATATCATTTTCACAGACCGTTTGTGGTTGGAACCGTATGTGATATTCTGCGTAGTATTAATTACTTGGCGTACTTGTTTGAAGGATGTCGACACCGATCTGTCTTCATTGCGCTGCATCAGTGGAGCAAGGCGACCGGCTTTAGGGAGTTGGGGGTGAAAAAATATCACCGTCTTCTTAGTGATCTGATCAGAGGTTAGTATACTCAATTACTTAACATTCTTAGTGATCTGATCAGAGATTAGTACTCAATTACTTAACATTCTTAGTGATCTGATCAGAGGTTAGTAGTAGGGGTAATAATCATTTTTGACACCCATTTGTCACTTGTGTAGCGTAGATGGACCGAAGCTGGATGTATATTGAGAACCGTGTGAGTGAAGAGTACATTACTAGCGTGTCTGCTTTTAGAAGGGCGGCCGAGCTGGATATGTTGAAAAAGGGGATGAAATATATGTATTGCCCATGTATTGATTGTGATAATCTCAAGATGTTTAGCAACTCAGCGCAGATTGAAGCTCACTTGATTCGAAGGGGTTTCAGAAAAGGGTATAAATGTTGGACCAGTCACAGTGAAGAGAAAAGTACACAAGACATAGTCGAGGGAGACAACGATATGCCAGTTGTGGACTGTTCATTCGATCATGAGGATAGGTCGCAGGATGACAATCTGGATCAGATGTTACGTGATGCAGAAGGGAACTATAGTGAGAGAGAGTTTGGTAAATTCGAGGGCTTGATGGAGGACTCGGAGAAACCTTTGTTCTCGGGTTGCAAGCCGCAATACACGAGGTTGTCATCAGTTCTAGAACTGCTAAAATTGAAGGCAAGCAATGGTTGGTCCGACAAGAGTTTCACGGCATTATTAGGTCTCCTAGTGGACATGCTTCCAACAAGAAATGTGTTGCCGAGAACCACCTACCAAGCCAAGAAGATTCTTTGTCCATTAGGAATGGAAGTAGAAAGAATACATGCATGTCGGAATGATTGTATCCTGTACCGTAAAGAGTATGCTAGCTTACATGTTTGTCCGGTGTGCAAAGTATCCCGATACAAGCGTAAAAATGACTCTGATGATGGGAAGGACATCGAGGTGAAGCAAGGACCTCCTGCTAAGGTGATGTGGTATCTTCCTGTAATCCCCCGTTTGAAGCGTTTATTTGCAAACCGCAAGGATGCAAGATTGATGCGTTGGCACTGCGAGCAGCGTAAGAAAGACGGAATGATAAGACATGTTGCTGATTCTGCCCAGTGGAGGAACATCGATATGATGTTTGTAGATTTCGGTGTGGAACCGAGAAATATAAGGTTTGGGTTGAGTACATATGGAATGAATCCTTTTGGTAACATGAGCAGCCGACATAGCACCTGACCCGTGACTCTGTGCTTGGTTTGATTTGCAATACATTGCATACCTGGTACATGGAGAAATCCAACATGAAGCCAATCCGGCAGAGTGCATTCACTCTGAAATATAACGAGACGCATTTCCTCCACGACTCGGGCTATATCGTCGTGACATTCGAAGATTTATTCTTACTATTCAATCTCGACGAACTCGACGCCTCACTTCTACGATGTTGGACACTGTAAGTGTATTGTACAATGAAGTTCTACATTCACGTTATACAGATAAATGTCATTACTCTTTCTTTATGTATAGATACATGATCCAACAAGTCCGGCGATCGCGACGACCGGTGGGTTTCCTTGACCCTCACTTGGTCTCCGAGCAATGTATCAACGCAGATGCATCCTTCGTGCAAGGTTACATAACGAGGGGATTGATTGCTCACAACGACAAGGAGTACGTCATGGTACCCTTCAACCAAGGGTAAGTGCTTCACTAGTTGCCACACATATGTTTCATTTGTACTTTACATGCAGCGTGAACTTAGGATTAATCACTATGGCGACACACATGACTAGGCATCACTGGATTTTGATTGTGATTGTACCAAAGTGGAGCAAGGTAATATACCTTGATTTCCTCCTTAGGAGCAACCACGACTTCAGTCGTGTGCAAGAAGTACTTAACAGGTAAACTCATTTCCTCCATACATAACTCTATTGTAATATTTCTTTTGTTTGCCACGGCCGAGGCTAAGTTTTTTGAATCACGTAGGGCGTTTGCCGATTATGTTGCCCAAGGAGGAAGACACGACAAATCCGGTGACACGCTACGACACAACACGCGATTTTCGGTACCCGCTACAACACAACAATCCTATATCATACTTTGTTATAATGCCTCTAGAATTGACAATACCGATGTATGTAATTCTATTTTTGCAGTGCCACAGCAGCTACAGGGCAACGTATGTGGATTTTATGTTTGCCGCCATATGAAGGAAATCATGGATACTAAGATCAATGATCCAGAGGTTTGTCTGGTCCTTCCAATAATTATTATTTTTTGATTATATATATGTATATATATTTACACACACATGCTAATTAATGACTTAACATTGCTTCTAGCGACAGCGGGTGGACTTCAACGAAAGTGCATATGATCTGGACAATCTCATCGACATTCGTGCAATCATCTCCCAATTCTTGCTAGCAGAGGTCATAAATAAGAGGGGAGAGTTCAACGCCGGCAATGGTGATAATTAGATGTTGAAACATTGGATTCAATTGTACAAATCAAACAATTCCTTCAATTTAATTCATTTGTCAGATTTTGTGTAACGATTTTTATTCTATATATGTATGTGATCAGCTGGTAGTTTGTTACATTCATCTGTGTATCGAATTTTGTTGTAATTTACCTTGAGTTGCAATTAACTTATATCTGTCATTTATCTGTAATCTGCTTGCTTGCTTTCAGAGGGCATGGCTAGCATATCCTGAGGCTACCCAAAAAACAGCAAATAAAATGGTTGAAGCACTTGCTATCACAGACGGTTCGTTGTTAAAAACCGTCTGTGATACAAGATATCACAGACGACCTTTATTACTAACCGTCTGTGATATGTACAATATCATAGACCGTTTTTATTACTAACCGTCTGTGATATTGTGTATATCACAGACGGTGTTTATACAAAAAATCGTCTGTGATAGTTGAGTATCACAGACGGGTTTTTTTTTATACAAATCGTTTGTGATATTCAAGTATCACAGACGGTGTTTTATAAAAACCGTCTGTGATAGGCGCCTATATATCACAAACGATTTTTTTATAAAAAATCATCTGTGATACTTGAATATCACAGACGGTTTGTATAAAAAACCGTCTTTGATACTCAACTATCACAGACGGTTTGTGTATAAAAAACCGTCTGTAATGTGAGTTATCACAGACGGCTTGGAAGCCGTCTGTGATAACCACCTACTATCACTGACACCTAAACACTGACGGTTCAGGAACCGTCTGTGATAGGGCTGTCTGTAGCAGTGCCCTCTCCTCTGTTTCTCTTTCCCTCACCTTCTCTCTATGTTGCTTCGGTAGGGTTGGCTCTCAGTGGGAAGGGTTGAACTGGGAGAAGTGGGCTAAGGCTTGGTTTAGCAGAGCAGTAGAGGGACAGGGCTCTCTTACTGGCTTGAGCTCTCGATTGGGGAAAAGAAATGGTGCTTGCTCGGCTTTTGTTGGCTTGTCTACTTAAGAGGGCATGGCCATTACTCTCTCTGTGCAATGCCACTTTTGCCTTTCCCATTTAGCCTTGGCTGGGTATGGGCATCATGGACCTTTTGGTCCAAAGGCAGCCCTACACTATTTGGGGGCTTTTCTACTACGGTAGGTAAGTCAGTAAAAAGGTAAGAATGGAATTTCCTGCCGAATGATGAAAACCCATAACGCGAGATAGTGCAGATCGTCCCTGGACGGTCTGGGAACCTCTGCGAGCGTTACTTATTTGGCATTTTAAAAGCCGATGGGTCTGACGGCAAACCTCTTCTTTATCTCTTTTGTTCTCCCTTGATTGTTTCCATTATTCGCATTAATTCTCTTTTGCAATTTAGTGGCATTACAAAAATCTTCATTCTTAAATAGCAATATATCAATCTTTGTTTATCTCCATAGATCCATCTTGTGTTGATTAGTTTGCTCTCGTTTTAGTTGTTTTTGCTCTTCTCTCTTCCTTCTTGATCTTGTTGTGCTAAGGATGTATAAGAGATAGACATAATCTATTAAAATCAATCTCCGTTTATCTAGACACTTAGTTGGCAAGTTCACGAAGAAATACAGTTTTTGCTCTTTTTGGCCTCTTCGAGTGATTTCTTGATCCAGCTATTTTTACCTCAATTTATTTGGTGTTCTTGATTGCTGTAATATGTGGGAAGATATCTAAAGCCATCTTAAACATCATTCATCCACGAGCAAGTCATATATTCACTATTTTTGGTTTTTAACCTATTTTGGTGCAGCTTTCCTTCAAATAGAAAAATGTTAAAACTTTGGTAACTATTTTCTTAATCGTTGATTGAAATAGGTTTCTCACATCCTAGAGAAGGTGCATACCAAATTTCATATGATTTGAATCTTTGTTTTGAGAGTTTGTTCAATTTTAGGTTTTGGCCCGGTTTTGATGCAGCAGAGCTTCATGAACCAAAAGATCCTAATTCTTTCAGTTTTTTTTCAAGGTTTTTGGTTGGGATAGGTTCCTAAGGTGATGATCTAGGCTTGGTTCAAATTTCTAGCCTTTTGGATTTACGGACTAAAAGTTTCATAGATTTTTGTTTTTTTGAGATAGTGTTAGATTTACTGTTCATAGGATGAAATTGCTGTAGCATAGCGATTTTTAGAATTTTTGGATTCTTGATCTTTATAGCTTCTCATAACTATTGAAGTAAATGATTGATGAATACTTAGAAAAAAATTGAAGGCACCATTCACTCTCTCTGTTGTCATACCAGTTCTACAGAGTTAAAATATCAAGCTAATTAGTTGTGATATGCTCATTGGTGCCAACTAGTTGCGCTCACCTGCGACATGTATACTTCCATGCAGATTATTCAGCAAAACTAAAAACTAAAGATTTGGAATAATAGCTAGCTACCAGCTAACATTTTGGCATTCTTTATATAAATTCAATATTTCAAATGATGGAGGTGTGTTCGCGAATGTTATTATAGTCAAAACATGCACAGCTGTGATGTGTTAATTTGGTTACTTATTTTCTAGTGCTTTCTTTTCTCTGTTTCCTACTAATATATTTTTCCTTTGTTTTGTTTATGCTAAAAATGTGTCTTCTTGATTCACACGAGACCTTTCATTCTTGAATTATCACTGTGCGGTTGAAACATCGGTGAACTAATTTAACTGACATATAATTCGAATAATTAATTAATGTAAGCACAAACACTGGTATGTTTCTTCAAAGATTGCCGGTATTTGTGTTTCTTTGGTGATAGCAGGAACTGAGCTGTGGTAAACTTATAAGCATACATTTTTGTATGGCAAATGAGAACCTTTCTGACACTAACAAAAGTACAGATTATTGGTGACTGATAAAAAGTAATCTTGAAGTTACACCATCGGCATCTCCTCCAGCTCTTTTCAAATTAATGCAGCTGGTGCAATTAATCAATATATTAAATAAACAAATGCATTTGCAATCAGCAACAACACTCGTTCTAAACTCAGGAGAAGTTGGTTACAAATGTTACTTTTTTTTGCTGCTACAGCTAGCTGTGTGATTGTGTGAGGCCTTAAAGGGACTTGGCCACTTAGTCCCTAAAGCTAAGTGCTGCATGTAGGCTAGCTCCTAATTTGTTTTCCTCTTTCTGTTGCCTTTGTGCATCCAATTTTCGCAGAACATCATGTGGTTGAACCTTCTAGTTTTGGGTGCTTCGATCAGGATGCAACCACCTTCCCTTCTAGCCATGGACCATGGTTGCATGATCATCCTCTTTACTAGATTGCTACTGTTGTAGATGGCTGTAATGGCAGAGCAGAGCTATACATATTGGCTTATCTCTTGGGTGTGGAGGGAGAAGTTGACAATATTTGTATGGAAAATGTGGTCTCGGTTTGTTACTGCTAACTAGCTCATGTAAAAGCAATGGTTGTGCCTACATTTACAATCTTGAAACATACAAGGATGGCATAACAGGGGCGAAGCCAGACGATAGGAGCATTGAGGTCACCTCCATTGCACGATGATATCCCCTCCACTGATGAACAGTAATAAACAGTAATTTTCTATAGGATTTGCTAAATTTCATTGATGTCACTGGACATTAATGCTTATATGCTGGCTCCGCCCTGATGGCATTTACAAACCAAGCAAGATTCTTGGGAGCTATATGACCAAAAGAAGGGCAAAACACACACACACACACGCACAACTAATCTAACCACATGAAAACAAACAAATCTTCCCCATAGAAAATAAATTAAACAAATCTTCAACAACTCTGTAAAATTAATAGTGAGGATTATAAGTCCAAAACCCCTCCGGTTTCTACTGAGGTATGCGCATGCCAGTAGGTTACTCTAAAAAAAACTTACTATACATTTCTATCGACCAAATTATTGATCAGTAATTCCCATGGAACTTCCTACAATGCACAAAAACGTAAAGATTACGCAGGCCAGTGAAAGATGTTTAGACAAAGAACATTAGTTAGCAATACTAGTATCTTTCACGGATGAAGACAAAATTTTCCAAGGTGATGGATGAGAGAATATTGTTAAGGAAGTTATGCATGTTTGATGAGAGGTGTTAGGAGAGGCCATTGGCCAATAGCCAAACACGCAAATTGGTGAGGTGCACTGATAGGTACATGAAATGAGACGAGATATATATACGCTAGCTCCACAGAATAGATAGAGCGAGGTGAATTGAAAGAGGCTTATTGAGCAGCCATCTTGTCGTGCAAATCAAAACTAAACGAAGTGACCTCTCATCCAAACCCTAAACGAACATGTTTAGGTATATATATTACTATCATCCTAGCTAGCTAACTTCCTCACTCGTTCCATACACCGTTCTTGGCCTGTCCATGCTAGCTAATCAAACAAGTCGTCGCGTACTAGGCTACTAGCTGGCTGAGCTTTTGGTCTTCATTTCTCTGAAGTTAAGTGTTGAGGCTTTTTACTAAGCCATTTTCTCTTGAGGGGTATGGTGTCATCGTCAACGACGAACACGTCGGAGGGGGCAAACTCCAAGGCGTCGACATGCCCGAGGGGCCATTGGCGTCCCGGCGAGGACGAGAAGCTCCGGCAGCTCGTTGAGCAGTACGGCCCGCAGAACTGGAACTCCATTGCTGAGAAGCTGCAAGGGAGATCAGGTTCGTTTCTGAACATCGACTGTTTAGCTTGGTTCTGCTTAATTAATTTCTATATTTTCTGAAGCACATGAAGGAAAAAGTTTGCATGCATGGTTGGTTCACGTGTTTGATTTGCGTGCGAAGAGGTTCATGTGTTTGATTTGCGTGCGAAGGGTTTTAGAACTTAATCGCGAAATAATCTGAGTTTTAGTCATCAATCTATTTAATCTGTTGCTTTTCATTTGGGCCTTTGTTAATTTGATCGTGTCTCTGAGATGGAGATGAACTAAAAAGAGAGAAAGGATATTGATAATTAATTTGCATATGTGGGTGTCAGAATATTAAGTTGATCAGCAAGACATGAGAACACAGAGGGTTGCATAATCATTTGAAGTTCATGAGTAATCATATCCTACCCTCTCTTGAATTACTTGTGCCTTTCAAAACATCTTGTTAATCGGGCAAATCAAACTAAATAAATAAATCAATCAAGAAAATTAAAAGCAAGCATGCGTGATATACCGATATGTACCTTGTCAATTATGCATGACCCATGACGTTAGCATGCGTATACAAATTACCGCAAGGTTTTCATTTGAAATGAACCCTCAAATTAATATATCTCCAACAAAGAAGCAAATAAGAACACAAACAAGATTGACGCAATATGTAGGAGTAGTGTTTATGTTTTCGACAGTAGATCACCAACACCAATGGCTGATGTGTGGTGTGCAGGCAAGAGCTGCCGGCTTCGGTGGTTCAACCAACTGGACCCCCGGATCAACAAGCGGGCCTTCAGCGAGGAGGAGGAGGAGCGGCTGCTGGAGGCGCACCGCGTCCACGGCAACAAGTGGGCGCTCATCTCCCGCCTCTTCCCCGGCCGCACCGACAACGCCGTCAAGAACCACTGGCACGTCCTCATGGCGCGCCGCCACCGCTCCGGCCTCCTCGCCGCCGACGCTAGCGGCCGCTTGTTGCCTTCGTCCCACCATCAGCCGTTTCGGTACTTTTGCTTCGGCCACCCGCCGGCGCCGGCGGCTGCCGGCTCCTTGTTCGCCTCTTCCAAGCCCGGCTTCCGTAGCTCGACAACCTCTAGCACCAGTACACGTTTGCTTGGGCATAGTGATACCGGCTACGTGGATAGGACGCAGCAGTGTTTTGACGCCAAGTACTGTCAGCAAGGAGTGATGCCTCTCTCCATAGCAATCTCCTCTACAAGAGAAGCAGAAGCAGCAGCAGCAGCACTGGATCGTGGTGGCAGCAACCACCATCGTTATCACAAGATTTACAAGATGAAGGATCATCGTGAGGGTGACGACCATGATCGTGATGATCACCCGGTGTCCAAGAGGAAGCACGTGCCGTTCTTCGATTTCCTAGGCGTCGGATCGGAGTCTCAGCGTGAACTGATCGATTGATGAATGCTACTGATCATCGGTGATTGATCCATGCATACCGTGAGTCGATGTTACCTAGGTATTGAAATCAGGGCGGATAGGTAACAGAGAAATAGGTACTTTTAGGTTAGAATATGGGAAGAATGACTCTGGTCAGTTGATCATCATCGTCATGAGAAATAAGAACCTATCGACAGATGAAATGCACACCGTTGGGTGATCGATTGCATGATATATAGCCATTCTTTTTCGGTTAATGTCTTATAACTTATGACTTATGGTTTTCTCCGAATAAATAAATATGACGGCTTTTTTTTATCTTTTTGAAGTGGCTTATCAGGACAGTTTTTTTTCAAAATAGCTTATCGGCATTCGATTTCTTTACACAAACACTCACGTGAGAGCCAAACACCATCCGTCGTAGCCGAAAAGAACCCAACTGATCATGAACACATGATTTATCAGGATGCTAATTAGATAGAAATCAGCTTATTAACTAGGTGCATGCTGGAATAAGAACCGGCAATGGTGGACCGTGGAGGGTGGCTAGGGCTAGCAACAAGTTTACGTGGTATGCTACGAGATGAGAAAAATAATATTAATTGAAGTTAGCCAGGATCATTTGTATAGATGTAGGATTAGCTAATTATTGTTACTTGTGGTGAGATGTTATCCGTTTAGATCTTTGTGAAAAACTGTACGACCATATCGTGACAGCCCTATAAAAGTGATGAGTATTTGATATTACTTGTACTTTGCTTATGTTAATTGAGTTTGATTTTTGGGAGAATTTGCAATTTGGCCTGTGCTTTCTAGTAGCACCGATCAGACCAGCCTTGGCAGGCAGTCTGACTACTGAGAGGTTAGGATCATACCGACCTAGGGCAGTGGTCTAACCGTGGAGTGTGACCGGCTGAGTTGGTCGTCCAACCAGCTATAAGGTGGCGGTTTGACCGGAGAGTCTTGGACGGTTTGACCAGCTTAGGGGCTGTGGTCAAATTTGCCCCTGTTGAGGTTGCTGAGATGGTTCTGTGGTTTTGGTTGTGATACATGGTAGTATCCTTGCAATGTTAGTCACGGTGTGTCCATGCAAGTATTTGTCATAGGGTTTTCATGCATGTGTTAGTTATGGCGTACGTTCATGCATATGTTTTAGTAATTGAGAATCAAGTGTATGTCATTTGTGCTTGAATCGATTGCCAGGTGCTTTGATGATTGTTATGGCCAACGGTGAGACCAAGAATATGGAAGGGGTCCCGAAGCCATGGCACGTCGCGTAAGTCCACGTCGCATATGTTTTAATATTTTTTTGTCTTTCTTGTTTGGATTTCTCTTCTTAAGCTTTTCTGGTGCCATGGACGTGCAATAGGTGGAGATATTTCCTAGGGACAATATCCCATCCATCTAGCCATGATCTAGAGGAAGTTCTTGAGTTTGCTCAGTTTTTCTCAAGAGAGAGGTGGTTTTTGGGTTTTGCTCTTTGGGTGATTTGGATTGAATTTGCGATGTGATCTAGTCTTCTATGACATATGGTAACTTATCCAAGGACCTAGATCGTCTAGGACTCACGAGAAAGAGGAGATTGTGATTTCTTCTTTTTACCCAATTTTGGTGTAACCTTACTTCAAATAGAAAAAGGTAACAAATTTGGCAGCGTTCTCTCTATCGTTCAATGGAATAGGTTCGTGACATCCTAAATATGGTGCATTCTCAGTTTCAAGTCATTTGGATCATCGGATCAAAAGTTACAAGGATTCTTGGATTTAAAATAGTGCTGATGTTATTGTTTATCATCTGATTTTACTGTTCATCCATCTGCCTTATAGAAAATTCTGGTCTGACCACTCCTAGCTAGAGGTCTGACCGGTATGACATTAAATTTTCAGGATTTTGCCTTCTTTGGCTCAGGGCTTTGATGAAGTTATGAATTTGTGTTTTCATTGCATGTTATTGTTGATATTTGGGGAAGATTTTGGGCCTCTTCTTTTTAGCTTCTAAAAGTTACTTTTTGGCTTTTCTACAATAACTAGCTTTCAAACAGAATATATTTTTAAGGTAAGATCTACAAGTTGATTGTAGTATATGTTGTGGTGACTTTATTTATATCGACCAAAGCCGCACTCGAGTTTCTGTTAATCTATACTCTTTCTCATAAACAGCCCAACAATCATAAGTTGCGGGCAAAAGCCATAAGCCAAAGAAAAAAAGAACATGCCCTTTGTAAGAGTCATTCACCCCTTTCTCTGACTCATCATACCCGATCCTACAAAACCTAACTAAGTGTCAGTTTGTTGTCCCATCGATCAAATATATATGATTGTATTTGTTTGTGTGCTAGTTGTTTGTTTGCATTATGATATGGGGTGCATCTTACACTTTTTTTACCTACATGCTCTCTCTGGTCAGAAATGCATATCATTTTAGACATTGATACGGTCTCTAAAATATAACTTTGATCGCTAATTTCTATTGTAATATATTTATAAAATCCAACAAAATTGTAACATCCCAAATTCTAGGGCATGCAAAAATGAGGAAAATTTTAAACTTTTTGGATGCATTTTGTATCTTTGGCTTTTATTGGAGTTTCTTTGAACAATTTGATTTTCAAAAATTCATAAGTGCATGAAATATAAATCAAATTGAAACCAAATCAGATAAGAATAATTAAATTCAACAAGAAGTCATCTCAATTTTTTCTAGAAAAATCAAGAGAGGATAAAACTCTAAGAAGCATACATAATCATTAATAACTCTACATCAGGAGCATTCGTGAAGTTTTTCCTAAAACTTTCGAGTACACCTGATGAATGCCCAAAACTCTCAGCTCACCTCACCTTTTCCCCTCTTACTACCGTGTGGAGCCTAATTGCAAAGATTGTCATCCACCTGGCGCGCATGCGCCAGCTCTGCTGTGGTCGTGGCCGAGCTGCCCCTGATTTTAGACGTTGTGCCCATGGTTTCTCCTCTACTGCTGCCAACTCCACCTACCCATCGCCTCAAACATGTGCATCTCTACTCTTGTCATCGTCCACACCTCGTGTTCCACGACGAGTTTTTGACCATGCTCATGAGAACTCACACTCCGCCCTCAGCCTTCCCATGCCTAAAAAACACCTCCGACCATACCATTTTCTCAACTTGCCCTCTTGGTCTCTTGTTCACGGTCCTTGAGCACTCCGCTCTCTGGAATATTGAGAGACCGAAGTCATACGCGATGCCGGTGAGCATGCCACCATGTGCTAGCTTCTCTTCCCCTCTGTCTCAATGCGCTTGCCTCTTCAAGCACTGTACTCATTTGTTTGACCTTCCGTGCAGTGGATCACTCGAACTAGGGCTTCTTCTTTATCTTTGATAGGACACAGCCGTAAGAACTTTCTCTCTTCGGTGAGTCGTACCATGACTTCTTCCACTCATACCTTTGCATGCATGCAAGCAAGCTCATGTGCACCCTTTTTGTAGCTTCACCATTGCCAGAAAAATTGTTGTCGCCACAAACCCCTTCGCCGCTGACGAGGTCTCCGATGGTAACTTCTTCCACTTCTCATGAACCATCATCGCCTTCGGTGAGCACCCCTTACCCTGTAGAGTAATCAAAGTCGACAGGAGAACTAAATAAGTCAAAAAGCGAATTGTAGTACTCGAAGTTGAAAGAAAACTAAAAGTAATCAAAGTCAAAAAGAGAACTAAAGTAGTCAAACTCGTAAAGGAAACATAGTAGTCAAACACGAGAACAGAAATGTAGCAGTCGAGGTCAAAATCTTCAACCGCTACCGTGTCAAGATTTTCGACCATAGCCGAGCATTGAGATCTTTGACCGTTGCTGTGCCGAAATATTTGACTGCAACCGTAGTCGAGATTTTCGATCGCTGTCGGTATCAAAATATTCAGCTGCAACTGTAGTTGAGATCTTCGACTGCTGCTGTGTCAAAATCTTCGATCACAACTGTAGTCGAGATCTTCAATTGCTATCGGTGTCAAAATTTTCGACCACTACTATGTCGAACTCTTCGACCGCTGGCACTATCAAAATCTTTGACCACGGTCATTGTTGAAATCTTCAACAGCAGCCGTAGTCGAGATTTTTGACCACAGTCGTAGTCGAAATCTTCGACTGCAGCTGTAGTCAAGATCTTCAACTGCTGTTGTGTCAAAATCATTGACCGCAACCGTAGTCAAAATATTCGACCACAGCCGTAGTCAAATATTCGACCGTAGCCGTAGTCAGAATCTTCGACCGCAGCCGTAGTCAAAATCTTCAACCATTGCCATATCAAAACCTTCAACCGCTGCAGTAGTCGTAATATTAAACCTCTAACAGTAGTCATCATCAACAGGGTAGTCGTAGATGGTAGTCGAGACCTACAGTAGATTGATCGTAAATAGAATAGACTGATTGTAAATAGAGTAGATCAGTTGTAAGTAGAAGTAGATCGGTCGTAAATAGAGTAGATCAGTTGTAAGTACAGTAGATCAGTCATAAGTACAATAGATCGGTCATGAGATACTTTGGATCAGTCGTAAGTCACAGGACATAGTCGGTAGCTGTAAACTTCAAAGCGTGGTCGATAATCATGAGCTACAGTAATCGTTCGGCGCTCGGAGGACCTTTGTAGTCGAAGACTGGTAGTGCTGGCTTTGTGTGAGCAGTACGATTGAAGTTGCGGTAGGTTGAAGACCTGTGTAGTCAAAGCGCCGTGGTCAGTGGACGGTATTCGAGACATCCGAGCACCATAGCAGCCGAAGAATGCTGGTAGTCATAAAGAGCTATATACTCACCGAGAAGGAATAATTCAAACCAAGCCAAAGCTCGAACACATATAACGTTTGCAGTTGAACTCTGAATTTAGTAATCTTTGTTTCCAAATTCTTCTAAAATCATGATCTTCTTGATTGAACAAAAATATTGTAGTCTTGTCTTTGTTTATTTGGCTCTTATTTGTTGTTATCTGGATTTTATCGGATAGATGACCCGCGCCAGACAACGCTGAGAACACATCAGAAACATTCTCTAACCACCAAGAGCAAGGCAAGCATCCCTTTGACCATGTTGATCTCAGTATTTTAATTATTGTACATTGTTTGCAAAATTTATTATGCATACGTGTATGTTTCAATAAAATTTCTATACTGTGGGTAATGGTAGTAATGACCACTCGAATGTATTGAACCTTCCTTGCAAATTCGATACTGTCACCGTTGTAACCTCTAGGACATGACTTAGACAATTTATACTGTCAAACTGAGAGTACTATAATGATAGATGGTCTAGATGCTTAGCCAAGCACTAGTTTCTGCTAAGTTTGAACTCACAAACAAGTTTAGACGTGGGTATGATGGTTTCAAAATATTGGTCCAAAGGAGGAACCTCTGCTAGTTTGGTATAAAACAAAACAAAAAAACATAGTTTTTGAATATGGGCGAGTTATATGTTGTTGAATGTGAAGCAAAACCTCACATGTGATAGGGGGAGATTCTCGCTCGGGTCAATTAAGGGCCGAACTCTATTACTGCACATCTAAGTCATACCGTACAACCACATGTGCTATATGGGCTCAAGCATTTAGCTGATTAACTTGTTTAGGTCTAACCTTGTATTGTGGTAGGCACAGAAGTAGTAAGGGCATTCTGTGGAATGGTCTGATTCATAGGGGCTCCCTTCACCAAGGTGCTGGGACTAAATCTTGCTAATACAATAGTGAATGCCTCACCAAAGGGGCATATCCACTGAGGTGAGGGTCTGTCATGCAGCTCACTTGGTGCATCCAAGTGAGGGTTTGTCCATTCATCAGGTTGATGCAAGGTTAGGACTAGATAACCTAAAGGCTATAAGATAATCAACTTTTGTCACACGCCAAAGGAAGCATGTAGTTGCTAACAGTATAATTGATTATCTCGTGTGGGTAAAGATATACAACCTCTGTAGAGTATTAAAAACTATTTAAATAGCCATGCTCACGGTCATGAGCAAGTTTGGATGTAGCTACAAAGGGTATAGTTTTCCTTTTCAAAACTGTTTGACTGAGAATATGAGATGGCATGAATGTCTAATCATGTGCTTTGACTGAGAATATGAGATGGCATGAATGTCTAATCGTGTGCCATACCCATGGTGGGATTTGTGCAATGATCACAACCAAGGAGGGCTGTGAATAGATGTGTTCACAACCGAGGAAGGCTGTAAATGGTTTTGATCTACTGTTATCAAAGTTATATAATATTATTTCATTACATGTCAAATGCTCTTTACAATTCCGTTGCAAATTACTACTTATTAATATTGCAAAATGAAATTTGTTTAATGCTAAAAATAACTTAGTATAGAGCCTCATCCTTTGATAGCCTTACATATATATAAAATGTCGCGATACACTACAAGTCTTGCTGAGTATATAATGTGCTCAACATTGCTTAAATTGTTGTTGTTTATATAATGAAGATTTCATGCCCGACGATGCGTATTTCGCCCCTAGTACTTGGAAATTTGATGAGGGGTCTTGCTAGGGTTTGGCTCTAGTCAGTTGCCTGTGGGTTATGATTGTAAATCATTGGATACTTTTGTTATTAGACTTCTGCTGCATTTTGTTCAAGACTCTGATGTTTATTTCAGCTGGTCGGCCTTATGTGTATTACTCTTTTATGCCTCACTTATATATCATCCTTTTTGTTGTAAGCTATTTTTGTGCGATGTGTATGGATGTGATCTCAATGATGTGAATGTGTGTACTAGCTACTAATCATAGGACTAGTATATAACACATACGGCGACTAAGGGTACTGCCGCGCCTAGGGTCCCCACAAAAATTATAATATTATGAAAGTAATTTTTGAGAAAAATCTACACATATGATTTTTTATATATCTACTTTAAATATTTTGAAAGACATTGATAGTGATAGTTTTGAAAATTTAACTACACGTATGTCCAAAATGACATGTATTCGTGACTGGAGGGAGTACATTGTCGGGGTAGCACTAGCTAGCAAGCTAGGCACTGAAACTAATGAGCATGTTCTTCTCCCAATCATTCATTCTTGGAGCTTACAAAGTTACACCAGATGCTCCCAATCATTCAACGCCAAGAATATATGAGATGCAGATCCACATGGAAAACCTAAATAGAGAAAAGGACAAAAATAGAATATGTGTTGGGCCCGATATGGCAATCAAAGGGGGTGAATGATACTTTTGAATTCAACTCCTAAAGGTATTCCAAAACTTTTACTCCAGTAGCTACAGGAAGGTAGGAAGATCACTTTAGCCCATCTACAAAGAACTCACACACGTGTAGAAGCAGACGGAGTTCAACTCCTTAGGGTTGGTCTAACTGCTATGAGGAAGTGGTTGGACCAGCTAAGTGGTCTGACATCGGTCACAGCCGGCCACAGTAGACTCCAGTCAGACCGCAGGACTGGGGCTGGCCTGACTGCACCCTGATTCCATAACTGGAGATCAGTTAGAGCATAAACCAAATATAGTGCAATCTCCAAAATACATCTCCAAATGATATAAGACTTTGCACACACCTTCCTGAGGATCTCAGGAACCTAATACATCCAAGGACTACAATGATTGTGGCCAAAGTTCCAACCTTTCTTTAGGAAAGCAAGGTTGCACTAAAACCAAGCAAAACTCAAGAACTTTAGATATGACTTGTTCGTGGATTGAAGATGGCTAAGATAACTCTAAATGAGTTCCCGCATATTATAGCAAGCAAGATCATCCAAAGATTCAAAACCAGAACCCTAGGAACAAGATTTCTCAAGAATGACTAGATAGATGAGATTTCATCTACATGTGTCATCTCTATTACTTACACATCATTAGCACGTAGCAAGATCAACAAAGAGAGAGAAGAGGTAAAGAACCAACAAGAACAAGAGCAAATCAACTAAGACAACAACACTTCATGTAGGATGAACAAGATTGATTTATTACAACTTGTAGATGTAGATTTTATAGCTACTCACTGTGGAGGACAAAGGTCTCTCACCCAAAAGCACTCACCCCAAAGCCTCCCCTCAAAGGAAGCCTCTCTCTCAAACCCTAAAGAATAGATGGGTTGGTTAGCCTACTTCCTTACACATGCCTCTAACCTCTTCCACTTATATAGATGGAGCACCCAGTCTACATTTAACTCTAATATATACTAACCATTAGCACAACCTGGGAATCTCGTTAACCTCACACACACTGGGTTTTATACACACAAGACTTATGCATACTTCTCAAAGCGCATAAGTCCAAACTCACTAAGGAGCAAGTTTCCATTCACATAGCCTCCTTAGCATCTTATGGACCTAAACTACTCTCCCAATACCCACCAATCACTGCGGTTTTGGTCCCATCGCCGTTTCCAGTATTTTGGCTTCCCTACCAAAATACCCTCACTTTGACCGTAGACCCCACCTCCTCTTTGAGCCAAGTCCATGGTTATCACTTCATTTGCAAGCAATCCCCAAGCTTGCAATATGTAGGTTCACCGATGGCTCATGCATTGGTAAGTCTCTTTGTGTTAGTTCCCCCCGACTACGCCTCACTTACATTGACCGCGCCATTCAATGAACTGTTGCTTGAACATTCCCTTTAACATGCCTTGTCTTCCCTATGCCTTGCTTTAGCCCAACCATCCGACCCGGTTTCCTTGACTGTACATCAGCCATCTCTGAGCCTAGTCTGATTACTTGGCAAACCCCAGTCAGACTGCCAGCCATTGGTTAGTTAAACCGCTCCCATTTCTCTCGCGCACACAAGAGGGAACCTCTCTAGAATAAACCAGTCGCACCGCAGTTTTCGTTGGACCACCTTCAAAATCCAGTCACATCGGACACCGGTTAGACCGCCGCCCGTGCCAATCAGACCACTTGAGCAAAGCAGTCAGATTGCCTCCACATGATCTGAGAACTTGCAAACTTTCACAGGTTCAAATTTTAACTTGACACGATTGCAAAATATTCATGATCTCTTCATCACCTGAAAAGTCTATCTCAAGGAGACAGAAGCCATTCATGACTCAGTACTTGGGTTAGTGATAAGAGACATGGGAATCCAGTACCGGGACACACAACGTGCAGGAACAACAGTACATGGACCATAAGAAGGATTAGCATGAGAAGCATAATAATGCACATGGGCACTATCTAGATCTCTCTTGAGCTCTCTCCTAGGTCCACCAGCAAAAGACATATGCTCCTCTGTCTAGTAGATACTCATGATCTAATCCTATCCTCATGGTATCCTACACCCCTATGTCACCAAGCACTAGCAAAGGAGTCATAGAAGCTATCTACAAACAAAGGCTTAGATTTGACACTAGAAATCCTAACAGCTCTAGATGCACTCTGGACTAATGGCACTCCTCTAATGCCCTTCAAGGCTCGCACGCATTCTTTTCGCTCATGCTTAGCCTTTCTGAAATAGAACTTGACTATGTGGCCATTCTTCTTGCAAAAGTTATATTGGTATTGTTAGTGATGTGCCCAAGAGGCAATCATAAATAATTCGGTTTTATAGGCCAAAAGGGATATTGATCCATATGGGATTAGGGTTCTAATGGGCCTACAACGTGGAAGCCCATTAGCATGCTTTATAAATATGTGGAGGCGAGGCTGCAGGTTATATAGACTACTGTGCTGAAGACCCTAGCCGCCACCTCCCCTCGGTTGTATCCCGAAACCCTAGCCGGGCACGCGGTGCTAGCACACCAGCGCACGGCGTTCCATCCCGAACGTATGGACTCCGTGGAGGCGCCGCTGCTGTTGCTGCTGTGCTGATCGGTGAGAAGCGCAAGGCTATTGGTAGGACGCGAGGAGGAAACATTCAGCTCGTGAAACGATCAACTGCTTCTTCATCATCAACGCGCATCTATGTTGGACCTGGCTGCTCCAACTCTTCTTCCGCAGCGCAGCGCATCTAGTGGTAACTATCCATGACTCCCTTACACGCATGTTTTCTGGTTGAACGCGGTAGAAAATTAAATGTTGTAGCTAGCGTAGCCTACCTGTTCTCCTTCAGGTATTTGACCTTTTGATAGGTCTTACCTAATGAAATAGAAATACCAACAATGCTAGAAGGGGTTTGGATAAATTCAGCTGACTTAAAAATTGTCTTGATTGGCTCAGGTGGTTTTATCTCAAACTTACCATTATCCAAGGCTCTAACAATTTGATGAGGGTGTTTCTTGGAATGCTCAATAAAGTTTGACACTAACTTTAGATTGGTCTAAGATCATGTTTAGGTTCTTTTTGCCACTAGAAAATCTTTTCAATGTTTTATTGAGTTAGTCATTTTCTTTGGCTAGTTTGGCACATGTGGTATGCTCAATGTTTTTAGTTACTCTAGTATATCTCTCTTCATGAATGGCTACCTTAACTTCCAAGGCCTCACAAGACACACAAGAAGCATCCTTAATCTTACCCAGTTGCTCCTCAAACTTGACTATAAAAGCCTCATGCATCTCATATAAACAATTTTCAATCTCGGCACAAAATGCACAAGCACTATATGGAATCAATGGATTTCTTAGATGTAGTCATGGATAAGGGTTTTTCATTTTTTATATTTATCTTCAAGTGTCTTGTTAAGAGATTCAATTTAATTAATGAGTTTGGGGCAATTTTCACATGATTCAACTTTAGAATGATGAAGCATTTCATTCAACTTTTTCAATTTTTACTCTGTAAACTCACAATATGAACATGAATACTTAGGACTGAATTGAAGCAAAGTTTTAGTGGCACTTTCAAGTTTTAGTAAGGAAGCCACAGTTGGAGCAAGATGAAGAAATAGCTTCTAAAGCACCAGCCTCTTTGCCAACATGATCATTGCTAGATTTTAATGTCACTATCTCATTCTTAGCATCTATGAGTTAGCGAACAATAGAAGAATATGTAGTCCTAAGCTTATCCAACTCAGAATGTAAAGTAAGGTAACAATCATAGTTTTCTTCATCAGGAATTAAAGCTCTAAGTCTAGCAAATTCTGTATGCAATCTTTCGATTACGCAATCTTGATTCTCAATTTTCTTGCACATCTTCTCAAATTCCCTAAGATAGTAAATGATCACATGCTTCACATCGTCGGTAGAAGGGCACACCTCATCTGGAACACTGTAGATGGAACCGTCATCAGATGCTTCCTTGGTGTTGCCCACAGCAATCTCCTCGAGTGCCATGAAACACATGCTAGTGATTTCCAGAAAATCCTTCTTCTTGCCTCGTCGGTCATCCTTGTCGTCATCAATCCTTGATTCCATATCGCTCATGTTGACATTCTCGAGAGAGGCAAGGACCTAGTTAATGAACTTGCGGTAGTCGGGTTTCTTCATCTTGCATGCGCGAGCTCGAGAAAACTTGTGGTACCCCTTCTATTTCTTCTCCTTCAGCTTAGAGCAATTTGCCCGAATGTGGTTTATCTCACTATACTCAAAACAGAAGAAGGGGCATCATCTCTTCTTATTCCTCATATTTTGATAGACTTCTGAGAATTTGATGGATAGGATGGCTAAGTCTTTCTCAGGTGGCTTCTTAAACTGTTCACCAATCAAGTCATGCAAAACAAACAAGGAAAATTCAGAAGTGCCAAAATCCAACGTCGAGAAGACCCATTCTTCATGAGGTCAATCATAAGAGCCATCGACCCTATCGTTGGGAGACGAGAGATGAAATATCATGCATCTTCAATCTAGAGTAAAGCTTATCCAACGTAAGCTCACTTATGACAGTATTTTCATTGATAGATGTAAACTTTATCCTCCAAAATTTCACATCTAAGGCGCTAAGCACTTGGCATGCATTCACATCTAAGGCGCCAAGCACTTGGCATGCATTCTTAGACTCAAAGTAAGTCAAACCAACTGAATGTAGGTTGCTGAGAATCTTAGTGAACCTAGAAAACAACTCATTCAAAGATTCACTAGGCTTTTACTCAAATTTCGAGTATTCTTTCTTAAATTGATTGTCTCACATCCTTGATTGATGTAGAGCCCTCATGGTCCTCAGTGAGGATCCTCCAAATCTGTGAGCAGATGTCAAGTCAAATACTTGATCAAATTTAGATCTACGAAGCCCCTAAATTAGGTAGTTGTATGCCTTGTTGTTTGTCTCCACATTTGCAATATTTATCAAAGTGATCTGGTCATCGGCAGGCACGACATAGGCTCTGTTAACTTTCTCCCACCTTCGTTGCCCTTGAGTTTAGATGTAGACTACCATCCGAGCCTTTGAATAGGGATAATCAACTCTCTCAAAGACTGCTGACTTGGTGGAATATCAATCTGATGCCATTGCTCTTAGATCGATTGCTCTAATACCACTTGTTGGACTCGATATACCAATCAGAGGAGGGTGCATAATGCCTTCAAATTCAACCTCCAAAAGGTATTCCAAAACTTTCGATTCACTACCTACTAAAATCTAAGAAGATCAGCTTAGCCCACCTACAAAGAACTCACACACGTGCCGATCCAGACGGAGTTCAACTACTCGGAGCCGGTCTGACCGCTATGAGAAAACGGTTGGACCAGTCGAGTGATCTAACTGCTGGTAACGGCCGTTCTGACTGGACTTCAGTTGGACTGTAGGCCTGGGGCCGATCTGATGCTTACCTGATTCCAGAACTAGAAATTAGTTGAAGCCTAAACAAACAGGGTGCAATCTACAAAATACATTTTTTGGGTATGGTTGCCTCCAAGCTTCCATGCACATCAAAGACCAAGAAATCATTTGCGGGCACAAGTTCTTCCCAACTTAACCACGTTAGTCCAAACATGCTTCATGCACTTTGAACGCAATGGCCTAGGACTCCTAAACTCAACCCATGATCGATTTTCACAAATATCCAAAAACCCTTCAGGTAAATTCAGTAACAGCTGGTCTGACCACCATTGACCGACTGATCGGATCGCTCCAGTCAATCTGGTCAAACCCTCGTTAACATGGGAGCCAGTCAGACCGCAGTACCCATGCTGGTCTGACCACTCGGCAAACTGTGGTTGGATCTCCACCCATTGGTTGGTTAGACCGCTCCTATTTCTCTCGCGCACACAAGAGAGCACATCTCTTGAATAAACCAGCCGCCAACTAAAAAACCGGTTGCACCGTACTTCCGGTTGGAACGCCTTCAAAATCCAGTCAGACCGCCGCCTATGGCCTGTCAGACCACTCGAGCAAAGTGGTCAGACCGCCTCTGTAGGCCGGTCTGACTGTTGCCAAACTAATAACAAATATGAGAACTTGCAAATTTTTGTAAATTCAAAATCTAACTCAACACAATTGCTAATTATCCAACACAAATAAATTATGGATATTCCCAACACGGTTCCACGATATGTACCATTCAAAGTTCAGGAGTTTAGAAAAATACTTAAATACCACCCGAAGTTGCCTCCGTTAAGAAACAAGCTCCCAGTACTGAATGGAGAGACTTGTGTATACTTACGGCAATGTTTGCAAAAGAGTATGTTGACTCCAGAGGGCAACATCAACAACATATATATGTGATGGTTTTCTCTTTCCACGGCCATTTGTGGAGAATTTGGCTGATCAGAATCGCGCAAACTCTCAGAAATTCAAATCCATTTGTACGTCTTAGGATGTAATTCTTTGGAAGATCGTCCTCAGTTGGTAACTGCGTACAGGACTACAGGGCACAGTTTTTTTTTATGATATTCAGATTTGTTGTCCTTTTTTTAATTTGTATTTTCCCCATCCACCTTAACATCTTTTATCTACTTTGTATATATACTCTTTTACTTCTAATATAATCCCACTGTACTTCTATCTATCGAAATATTTTCTTTTCGAGAACATCGACAATCTCTCGATGTATGATCCAATGGTTAAAAACTAAACAATATATAGTTTCTTTAGAAATCATCTAGCTGAATTCAAGTATGTATATATGCTCTTATATGATTCGGCAAGCTAAATTGATTTGGATAATTTTAAAAGCTGAAACAAAACGAAATTTTGTCAAAATTCGAATTTGATTTGAATTGCCCTTGGTTTGAGCTCCATCTCCTCCACAGCCCTAATCCTCACCAATCTCAAAGCAAACCTCCCCACTAATCCCTGTCATCACGACGTCATAACGGAGGAAGCGGGATTTTTTTCGCGTGGCACTGTTCATGTCCGGCAAAAGGCGTCGCCGCCTCCGATTTTTCCATTGCCGTCGGCTCCTTGTGCCTTCTCGCGCCTGCACGCCGCTGCCAGCTCCTGCCCTCCTGCCAGTCGCCGTACCTCACCCTTAAATGCCCCTGACACCGCTCTGACCCGGCCGCAAGGCGTGGCAGCGCCGCCGCCATCCGCACGCCCCGCCTCTACCCCCTTCGCGCTTCTTCGTCTCACGGCCGACGACTGCAGCCTCTGACACCCTTGACCACCACTTTACACCGCACATGACAGCTACAAGCGTACAGGGAACCTCGAGCCATCTTTGTCTCCGCGAAACCGCCAGCGCCGCCTTGGATATTTCTTCTCCTCGACGAACCGCCATTCCCGGCCTATACAACCCGCCCAAGGCCCTCCATTGGATCCTATCGGTTCCCCCGAACCCCACCGTGCACCTCCAAGCACCCCTCTCACCCCCATTGTAGGTAATTGCCAAAAATCCCCAATTCTGAACCCTAATGCAATGTTGGCCTTCCCCTACTCCACCTTCCAATTACATTCGCCAGTAGCACCCTTGAACTCCTAGAAACTGTCCCCGACCGTTGCCTTAGCCTCCCGAAACCCCTACTTCCCCGGCGTCGTTCACCTCTTTACCACCGCCAACCTCCGCCGTGGCCGGAGTAGCCCAAGCTTCCCGAGCTTCGGCCAACCCTCCCCTAACCCTACCCGAACCCCAGTGATGCTCTAGCACCGCCCGATTGCCCTAGGAACCTCTCGGTCATCCCAAATTCCAAAAATGACCGCGGAAGAGATGGCCTCGCCGCCGGCGAACGCCGCATCCGCCGGGCCCCCAACCACCAAAAATGAGACCCCCTCACTCCCAAGAACCCGTCGGTGCCCTCGGTTTGCGTCGCAAAACTCCGGAGCTCCGCCGCCACTCGCCGCCCATCTCCCCTTTTACCATCGCGCGGTGAGGAAGAAGAATAGTGCGCGCGCACTGTTCCCCCGGCCCCGCCGTCCCGACTCGGTTGACCCGAGCCCCGTCGCCCGCGCTGGACGCTCCCGACCCGAGCCGCCCCGAAGCGCCCCGGCTGGACCCGCTCGCCCCCGCGCCCGTTGCGTTTGACCCGAGCCACCCTGCGACGCGGTCGCGCCGAGCCAGATCCCCGAGCCCAATGAACAGTATACCGAGCCCAATGAATAGTAACTAGCCCAAAGCCCAAATACATATTTATACTCCCCGGATCCGTTTCGAGCCCACCAACCCAAATCCAAGGCCCATTTCCTCATACAGCCCACCTATAAGCCCAAAATCCCAATTTAATGGAGTTTTTTGGATTTTCTTTATTATTTTATTTTCTTTATTCCCCGCTCATTTCTTCGGGCATCGAATTGATATTTATTTTCTTGCTTTGCGTTAGCATCTGGAGTCGAGTTTGCACAGGAGCAAGAAGGTGAAGCACAAGCCCAAGTCCAACCCGCTGAAGAGTTTGAATTAATTGAAGTAGTCGATCAACAAGGCAAGTCACATATATTTTTGAACATATTTATCCTACATTTCCTGAATTATTTATTTACATGTACTTGCATTATGTTATTTTCATTCTATTATTTTATGTATATCAAATGCTTAGAATGACATGATATTAGCTATGTCCTACCACCCGAAAAGCCCAGTTTAACTTGATGGCCATATTCACCTTGACAAACCTAGTCACATAAAATATAAGGTTAATCCTATCATTGTAGTCAGGGACATCACATCATTCTACTGTTAAGATTTGGTATTGGTCTAGAGTTTTGAAAAGTTGGAAATAAGATAAACGAGGATCGCAGGGATGGATCCGAAGACTTTATCCTAGGGTGGAGGCTGGTTGTGCATTGGTGGCGGTACAGAGTGTACTGAATTTGGGTTTGTGCGTGGTTGATGCCTCAGTTAAAATATAAGGACTAGACCCTTGTGCTGAGTAACGGACATAGTAACCGCCCAACCACAAGCGTTGACTTGGTCAAACCTGACTTAGTCAAACCTGGCTTAGTAGCTGCTCAACTTCAATTGAACCTCTGCACTGGAAAGGGGGAGACAGAGGGTGAGTCCGTATGGGAGGTGGTTAACCATACAACTGTAGGACTGCGATGAGTCGGACGAGATCCGTGGGGTCATCCGAGCTCGTTGAGATTAAACACCTACTGGGCGGAGTCTATATAGAGAATTGAGCAGTGAACATCCTTGTTGTCTTAACTCTCTGGCCGGAGTTAAGGGATCTTGTGGGTAAAGCAGGGCAGCTTTGCAAAGTCATGACAAATGGTATTCGAATACGCCGTGCTTCCGGTTAACGAAGCTGTGTTTAGTGGGTGAATCCAATAATGAGGCATAAGTAGATTTGATAATGATTTAGAAATGTTGAATATTGATAATCAAGTTTGAAAACCCCATTTACTTTAATGAAGTGCATTTTAAAGGTTTTCAAATGATTCCAACTAAAACTGCATCCACATGAAATAATAGACCCTATTCCCCAGTTACTTGACATTCCATGCATGTAGTTATTGTTGGACTCCGTGTGACTTGTTGAGTACGGTAGTTGTACTCATACTTGCTAAAAACATAAACAGAAACAACAAATACTGAGGAGGCAGGAGAAGACGAAGAGGTGATTCTGTACGAAGTCGATGAAACGTGGAATTAGGATCGTTCTTCGCTCAAGTGTGCCTGTGGTTTCTTTTGTGTAATGTAACTAAGGGCAGTTGACCCTGCCGTGATACTTGGCTTTCGCCTTTGTATTGTAATAAAGCTCGCTTTTGCTCTAAAGCTTGTGTTGGCAATGTTATACACTCGATGGATATACTCGCAGTTGAACAGTCCTGGGCAGCTGCGAGGGTTTCACAATACTCCCGGAAACGGGGGTGTTACAGAGTGGTATCAAAGCCCGCTTGCTTGACCGTAGGATGACCCTAAGTGCCTTAAGGTTATTTGATAAAACTATTTTACTTATAAAAATGTGTTACGTAAAATATCAATATTACTCCTGTATAATTTCTTTCCTGTCTACCTTGTCTATCAGTCTTATTTTAAAAGCTAAATGTTGTTTTCTAAGACTATTTATATTTACTCTTGTCTAAATTCAAATTGGCGATGTGAGTAGAGGGTAGAAAAACAAAAGTATAGTGTGCATTAGTATAGTTGAGCCCTTTTGGTAATAGTATCTTTTTGCTGTGTAAAACAAGTTGAGGTATGTACCTTATATGAATGGTATGCCCAACCTGTATAACGAATGAATAAAGACTATTTTGCCTATTTGATAATTTGTTTGCTAATAATATCCTTAGCTTACCCCTTCAATTGTCAATCTTCTATTTCACTCTCGAGTTCTCATCTACTTCACTTTGATCTTACCTTAACTCTGAATTCTTACTTTCCTATCTGACCTTCTTAAAAACTCGCTGCAGATCTGAACTCTCAATTCCATCAAGCAAATCAAAATGGCTGGAACAGGAAAAGGATCGCAACAATCAGGCAGTCCCCGCCGAAGTGATGCACCACAACCCAGCCTGGCGGACATCCTAGCAAAAATGGAAGAAAATAGACATCAGGCCGAGATGAACCAGTCGCGTATGATGGAACAACATATGAAGCTATTGGAGCAAATTGCAACGAGAAATGGAGGAATTAACCCGCCAGCCCCTACTATTCATACCAAGTGGCCAGATTTCCAGAAAACTCGACCCCCGGTCTTCTCTGCTTCCCCTGATCCCATGGTAGCAGAGGATTGGTTCCGGGATGTCGAAAGAAAGTTGAACACTATCCAATGCAATGAAAAGGAAAAAGTACTATTCGCTTCTCATCAGTTACAAGGCCCAGCAGCAGCCTGGTGGATAAACTATCAGACTATGTTAGGAGATCGGGAGATAAGTACTTGGAAAGAGTTCGAGGATTCTTTTCGCCAGACTCATATACCCACCGGTGTGATGGAAGCTAAGCGCCGAGAGTTTCTCGCACTAAAACAAGGAACCCACACGATCACGGAGTACCTCCATCAGTTCAATACATTAGCACGTTATGCTTCTGATGACGTGAAAACTGAGGAGAAGAAGATGGAGCGATTTAAGGAAGGATTGCAGATAGCATTGAAGCACCATATTTCGGCTATGGATTTTAAAGATCTACCTTCAATGGTAAACAAGCTTATTATGTCAGAAGCAACCCAGAAGGAATTGGAAGAAACACAGAAAAGAAAAATAGTGCATGTGTCACCATCTCCGGAAATACCTAGGAAGCGGATGTTCATAGCCCCGCAGTTCAAGGGACAGCGAGGGAAGAAGTTCATTTTCAAGCCAAAGCCACAATTCAAGGTTGGTCAAGGTTCCGCAACATCCCAACAAACAAATACCTTGAAATGTTTTATCTGTGGAGGGAACCATTTGCAAAGGCAATGTCCACAGCAACATGTAGTCTGTTTCCACTGTGACCAAGCCGACCACTACAAGAACCAATGCCTACGAGGTGGACTACCCTCAGATGTAGCCAAAGCCCAAGTCCGGGCAATGACATCCACACCTCGCCAGTTTATCGCAGTGCCGAAGCAAGAAGAAGGACAGAATCGTCAGTTTGTAGTCAAGCCAGCAGGGACGCAAACTACGGCGTCAACGCTAACCGCAGATAAAGGAAAAGGAGTCCTGAAGCCAGTACAAGGAAGGATCAACCACATCTCCACAGAAGAGGCAGCAGGAGCCAACGACGTCATCGTTGGTACGTATCTTGTTAATTCAAAGCCTTCTTTGGTTTTGTTTGATCCCGGAGCTACGCATTCATTTATTTCTTTGGCTTTTGCTATGAAAAATCAATTACCACTCTCAACTTTGCAAAAGTCCTTGTCCTTTCAAACTGCTGGGAGTAATGTAGAATCTCGCTTTGGATGCAAAGACCTGGATCTAGATATCCAAGGAGTTAAGTTCAAAGCTAACTTGTTAGTGTTAGAAATGAAAGGACTGGACGTTATATTGGGAATGAACTGGTTGACCAAACATAAAGCTAATGTATATTGTGAGAGCAAGTTAGTTACCCTGGTAAATTCAGAAGGACAAAAAGTAGCTTTAAAGACAGACTCAGCATTGGTGGAGAAAATGAAAGCAAGCGCTCATAATATAATGGTAGAAGAAGAAGTCGCTAAGTACCGATAGTTCAGGAATACCCGGATGTCTTTCCAAAAGAGTTACCCGGAAAACCGCCTGATAGACCTATCGAGCTTGCCATTGAGTTAGTGCCAAGAACCAAGCCAATTACAAAGCGTCAATACCTGATGTCAGCACAAGAACTGAAGGAACTTAAGAAGCAAATGGATGAGCTGCTAGAAAAGGAATTCATACAACCTAGTGTATCCCCTTGGTCAGCCCCAGTGCTGTTCGCCAAGAAGAAGGATGGTAGTCAAAGGATGTGCATAGATTATCGAGGATTGAATGCGGTAACGATCAAAAATAAATATCCTTTGCCAAGGATAGATGATCTATTTGATCAGCTCAAAGGAGCTAAGGTATTCTCGAAGATTGATTTAAGATCATGATATCATCAGCTCAAGATTCGAGAACAAGACCGTGAAAAGACAGCTTTTACCACGAGATATGGATTGTTTGAATTTACAGTAGTGTCGTTTGGCTTAACAAATGCTCCTGCATATTTTATGAACTTGATGAATATGGTATACATGGAGCAGTTAGATCACTTTGTGATAGTGTTTATTGACGATATACTGATATACTCCAAGACAGAAGAGGAGCATTGTCAACATCTTCACATTGCTTTGAGTAAATTGAGAGAGCATCAGTTATATGCAAAGTTTTCTAAATGTGAGTTTTGGTTAAAAGAAGTGTCTTTTCTTGGACATATAATTACCAATGAAGGAGTGAGGGTAGACCCTGAAAAGGTAAAAGCAGTAATGGAGTGGAAGCCGCCAGCCACAGTGACTGAAGTCCGAAGTTTTCTTGGTTTGGCTAGATATTATCGTCGTTTTATCGAGGGATTCTCGAAAATAACTAGACCCCTCACCCAACTCCTTAAGAAGGACAATCCGTTTATATGGACGGATAAGTGTGAAGAAAGTTTTCAAGAGTTGAAATCAAGACTAACTTCAGCCCCAGTGCTCATACTCCCTAATCCTGAAAAGGATTTTCAAATCTATTGTGATGCCTCAAAACAAGGATTAGGTTGTGTATTAATGCAGGAAGGTAAAGTGGTGGCATATGCCTCGAGACAATTGCGACCACATGAGACCAATTATCCGACGCATGATTTGGAGTTAGCAGAAGTAGTACACGCGTTGAAAATTTGGAGACACTATTTGCTAGGGAACCGTTGCGAAGTCTTTTCTGATCATAAGAGCCTGAAGTATATATTCACTCAACCAGATCTAAATCTTCGACAACAAAGATGGTTGGAATTAATTAAAGATTATGATCTAGATCTGCTGTACCATCCTGGTAAGGCAAACGTCGTTGCAGATGCGTTAAGTCGGAAAAAGTATCATAATATAGCCTCCATTATGGAATGCTCTACCCCGTTGTGTGAGGAAATGCAACGATTAAATTTGAACGTTGTCGAACAAGGCCAGATTGCAGCATTAGAAATTCAGCCGACTTTGACCGATAAGATAAAGAAAGCATAAGAGAAAAATGAAGAGATACAGCAGCTTATCAAGAAGAGTCAAGAAGATGGTTCGACTGAGTTCACTTTGGATGAACAAGGAATTTTGAGGTTCAGAGATCGCTGTTGTGTGCCTGATGATAAGGAGTTAAAAGATTTAATATTGCGAGAAGCTCACTCGTCCCAATTCTCTATTCACCCGGGAGGCACAAAAATGTTTCAGGACTTGAAAAAAAGATACTGGTGGAGTAAGATGAAGAGAGAGATAGCAGAATATACTGCTCGTTGTGATACATGTCAGAAGGTGAAGATAGACCATCGGAAACTCTCAGGATTGCTAAACCCTCTACCAATCCCAGAATGGAAATGGGATGACATTGGTATGGATTTTATCACAGGCTTTCCTAAAACCCGAGACGGTTACGATGCTATTTGGGTAATCGTAGACCGACTGACGAAAGTAGCACACTTCATACCAATTAAGCAGACTTATGGTAAAAACAAGTTAGCAGAGTTATACTTAACAAGAATTGTGGTATTACATGGGGTACTGAAACGGATAGTATCTGACAGAGGAGCACAGTTCACATCTGAATTTTGGGAAAAATTACATGAAGCCATGGGAACGGATTTAGCGTTCAGTACGGCATATCATCCGCAGACTGGAGGACAGACAGAACGAGTAAATCAGATTTTAGAGGATATGTTACGAGCATGTGCCTTAGTATATGGAGCAGCATGGGATATGTGTCTACCATTTGCAGAGTTTTCATATAACAACAATTATCAGTCTAGTATTAAGATGGCACCATTTGAAGCACTATACGGAAGAGAATGCAGAACCCCACTGAATTGGACTGAGACTGGAGAACGACAGTTTTTAGGTCCTCAAATTGTACAAGACGCAGAAGCCCATGTTAAAATTGTTCGAGATAAAATGAGGATAGCCCAGAATCGACAGAAGAGCTACGCCGACATTTGTTGAAAGGACTTGAGCTTTGAAATCAGGGACTTGGTGTATCTTAAAGTTACACCATTCAAATCAATAAAGAGATTCCAAGTTAAGGGAAAGCTAGCCCCAAGGTATATTGGTCCGTTCGAGATCATCGGGAGAATTGGAGAAGTGGCTTACAGATTGCAATTAACACCGAACCTAGCAAGAGTACATAACGTATTTCATGTATCTCAGTTACAAAAATGTCTTCGTCACTCTACAGAACAGGTGCCAGTTGATGACATAGACTTGAGAGATGATTTGTCATATGAAGAAGAACCATTTCAGATATTGGAAACAACAGAGAGACAATTGAGGAATAAGAATATCAGATTACATAAGATACAATGGAGGAACCATACGCCAGATGAAGCAACATGGGAGAAGGAGTCAGATCTACAACAAGAATTTCCCAACCTACTCCTTGGCCCGAGTTGATCTCGAGGACGAGATCCTTTTTAAGGAGGGTAGGTTGAAACAAAACGAAATTTTGTCAAAATTCGAATTTGATTTGAATTGCCCTTGGTTTGAGCTCCATCTCCTCCACAGCCCTAATCCTCACCAATCTCAAAGCAAACCTCCCCACTAATCCCTGTCATCACGGCGTCATAACAGAGGAAGCAGGATTTTTTCGCGCGGCATTGTTCATGTCCGGCAAAAGGCGTCGCCGCCTCCGATTTTTCCACTGCCGCCGGCTCCTCGCGCCTTCTCGCGCCTGCACTCCGCTGCCAGCTCCTGCCCTCCTGCCAATCGCCGTACCTCGCCCTTAAATGCCCCTGACACCGCTTTGACCCGGCCGCAAGGCGTGGCAGCGCCGCCGCCGTCCGCACGCCCCGCCTCTGCCCCCTTCGCACTTCTTCCTCTCACGGCCGACGACTGCAGCCTCTAACACCCTTGACCACCACTTTACACCGCACATGACAGCTACAAGCATACAGGGAACCTCGGGCCATCTTTGTCTCCGCGAAACCGCCAGCGCCGCCTTGGATATTTCTTCTCCTCGACGAACCGCCATTCCCGGCCTATATAAGCCGCCCAAGGCCCTCCATTGGATCCTGTCGGTTCCCCCGAACCTCACCGTGCACCTCCAAGCACCCCTCTCACCCCCATTGTAGGTAATTGCCAAAAATCCCCAATTCTGAACCCTAATGCAATGTCGGCCTTCCCCTCCTCCACCTTCCAATTACATTCACCAGTAGCACCCTTGAACTCCTAGAAACCGTCCCCGACCGTTGCCTTAGCCTCCCGAAACCCCTACTTCCCCGGCGTCGTTCACCTCTTTACCACCGCCAACCTCCGCCGTGGCCGGAGTAGCCCAAGCTTCCCGAGCTTCGGCCAACCCTCCCCTAACCCTACCCGAACCCCAGTGATGCTCTAGCACCGGCCCGATTGCCCTAGGAACCTCTCGGTCATCCCAAATTCCAAAAATGGCCGCGGAAGAGATGGCCTCGCCGCCGGCAAACGCCGCATCCGCCGGGCCCCCAACCACCAAAAATGAGACCCCCTCACTCCCAGGAACCCGTCGGTGCCCTCGGTTTGCGTCGCAAAACTCCGGAGCTCCGCCGCCACTCGCCGCCCATCTCCCCTGTTCCCATCGCGCAGTGAGGAAAAAGAACAGTGCGCGCGCGCATTGTTCCCCCGGCCCCGCCGTCCCGACTCGGTTGACCCGAGCCCCGTCGCCCGCGCCGGACGCGCCCGACCCGAGCCGCCCCGAAGCGCCCCGGCTGGACCTGCTCGCCCCCGCGCCCGTTGCGTCTGACCCGAGCCACCCTGCGACGCGGTCGCGCCGAGCCAGATCCCCGAGCCCGATGAACAGTATACCGAGCCCAATGAATAGTAACTAGCCCAAAGCCCAAAATACATATTTATACTCCCCGGGTCCGTTTCGAGCCCACCAACCCAAATCCAAGGCCCATTTTCTCATACAGCCCTCCTATAAGCCCAAAATCCCAATTTAATGGAGTTTTTTGGATTTTCTTTATTCTTTTTATTTTCTTTATTCCCCGTTCATTTCTTCGGGCATCGAATTGATATTTATTTTCTTGCTTTGCGTTAGCATCTGGAGTCGAGTTTGCACAGGAGCAAGAAGGTGAAGCACAAGCCCAAGTCCAACCCGCTGAAGAGTTTGAATTAATTGAAGTAGTCGATCAACAAGGCAAGTCACATATATTTTTGAACATATTTATCCTACATTTCCTGAATTATTTATTTACATGTACTTGCATTATGTTATTTTCATTCTATTATTTTATGTATATCAAATGCTTAGAATGACATGATATTAGCTATGTCCTACCACCCGAAAAGCCCAGTTTAACTTGATGGCCATATTCACCTTGACAAACCTAGTCACATAAAATATAAGGTTAATCCTATCATTGTAGTCAGGGACATCACATCATTCTACTGTTAAGATTTGGTATTGGTCTAGAGTTTTGAAAAGTTGGAAATAAGATAAACGAGGATCGCAGGGATGGATCCGAAGACTTTATCCTAGGGTGGAGGCTGGTTGTGCATTGGTGGCGGTACAGAGTGTACTGAATTTGGGTTTGTGCGTGGTTGATGCCTCAGTTAAAATATAAGGACTAGACCCTTGTGCTGAGTAACGGACATAGTAACCGCCCAACCACAAGCGTTGACTTGGTCAAACCTGACTTAGTCAAACCTGGCTTAGTAGCTGCTCAACTTCAATTGAACCTCTGCACTGGAAAGGGGGAGACAGAGGGTGAGTCCGTATGGGAGGTGGTTAACCATACAACTGTAGGACTGCGATGAGTCGGACGAGATCCGTGGGGTCATCCGAGCTCGTTGAGATTAAACACCTACTGGGCGGAGTCTATATAGAGAATTGAGCAGTGAACATCCTTGTTGTCTTAACTCTCTGGCCGGAGTTAAGGGATCTTGTGGGTAAAGCAGGGCAGCTTTGCAAAGTCATGACAAATGGTATTCGAATACGCCGTGCTTCCGGTTAACGAAGCTGTGTTTAGTGGGTGAATCCAATAATGAGGCATAAGTAGATTTGATAATGATTTAGAAATGTTGAATATTGATAATCAAGTTTGAAAACCCCATTTACTTTAATGAAGTGCATTTTAAAGGTTTTCAAATGATTCCAACTAAAACTGCATCCACATGAAATAATAGACCCTATTCCCCAGTTACTTGACATTCCATGCATGTAGTTATTGTTGGACTCCGTGTGACTTGTTGAGTACGGTAGTTGTACTCATACTTGCTAAAAACATAAACAGAAACAACAAATATTGAGGAGGCAGGAGAAGACGAAGAGGTGATTCTGTACGAAGTCGATGAAACGTGGAATTAGGATCGTTCTTCGCTCAAGTGTGCCTGTGGTTTCTTTTGTGTAATGTAACTAAGGGCAGTTGACCCTGCTGTGATACTTGGCTTTCGCCTTTATATTGTAATAAAGCTCGCTTTTGCTCTAAAGCTTGTGTTGGCAATGTTATACACTCGATGGATATACTCGCAGTTGAACAGTCCTGGGCAGCTGCGAGGGTTTCACAATACTCCCAGAAACGGGGGTGTTACAAAAGCTCTCAAATCAGCTAAAATCCGAAAATTATTAAAAAAAAATAGTGTTTCTTAGTCTTCATTAATTTTTTCTCTACTTTACTAGATGAATTCATTATCAAAGGGGAAGAAAATATAGAAAAAATTGCATGATTTGAGCTAAGGAGGAGACAGTGAGGAAGTTTTTGATTTTTTAAGTTTTATTGGAAATTCTTGATTAGCTTACTTTCTTCTTGCCATGATCAAGATCAAAGTGAATAATTGTTATTTTCTATATATAGATCTAAAGTGGGGATTTCCTAAGTCTGTTTGGTTTGAGAGTGCTTTTGTTAAAAACTTACTCTCTAGTTTTTTCACTCTATTTTTTAGCTCATTCGGTCATGTTCATTTTCTATTCACTTCTTTACTCAAGTTAATCAATGGACTTGATAGTTGCTCACTGCAATCTTGTTCAGCTGGCTCATTGCTCGTCAAAATCATGCCAGTTGGCTCAGCAGGCACACATGGCGCTTAGTGCCACCTTGGCAAAAGGTTCATGCGAGCCGCGCACAGGGTTAAACATTTCGGCGAAATTTCGGCAGCCATTTTGGTGGGTGACGAAAGGCAAATCATTCGGCCAATTTTTGGTTGAATTTATCCCCATTTAAAATTTATGTAAAATTTATCTAAATTTTGGTTAAATTTTGTCAAAATTCAAATGATTTTGAATGGTTTATCCAGAATTTCAGCCGAAATAAACAAAATTTTAGAATTTCGTTCATTTCACCGGGCTCAGATTTTTTTTTTTGCAATCCGAATTAATTTTCCCTAGCCACGCATGGGAGCGTGCCCCCATGGCATATTTGCCAAAAAAAAAAAGAACAAAAAAAATCAGGAGAAAAAGGAATCAAGCCAACCAACCCATTCCATGCCCATCCATTCGCGAAAAATAGTGAATCGAGTCAATCGATCCATTAGGCTCAACAAAGAAAAAGGAGAGAAGAGAAAAGGAAAAGGCTTGTGGGCGAGGGCTGGGCCGGGCTGGGGGTGGTAGCATCTGAATGGATTTCAGCTGGGTTGGTTGGACCTGAAGGTGGTGAGAGGAGAGAGCTGAAAATGGGCTCGTTGGGTTGCAAAAGCATTTTAGGGTTCGATTAGTTCTAGGAATCCAAAGAATCGAGGGTTCAATATAAATCCGTGTTGAATTGGAACTGGTGCATAAATTCAATTCAGGTGGTTTGGATGATATGTGAAATTGTATAGTGGAATTATAACGCGAATTCAAATCCAAATGTTGTTTGGAAGCTATTGTGAGGAATCCAAATTAGTTGGTGAGATGAGGCAAGGAAGAAGAGGAGGTGGCGTCGATGAAGAAGACGCCATGGCAGTACCGGTGACGAGGGAAAAGACACCGTGGTGACGGCAGTGACGAGGAAGAAGACAACTCTAGATCTGGGTAGGATCATATTAATGTGGTCGAAGGGATGTCGTTGCCGATAACGAGGAAGAAGCAATGCTGGCGACGAGGAATAAACAGTGGCAGCGATAAGGAAGTTAGAGAACACGTCGAAGAGTAGATTTGGAGGGGAAGATCTGCGGTGGCGAATAGATCTACCGGGGTTGAGAAAGAGGATGAGAGGTCGAGGAATCGGACGTACTGTGACTATGTGACACGAGTTGTGGGGGATCAATTTCAGCCGATTCATGTGGTCTGAGATCTGAATTGCCCCCTCCTATATTAGTTGACCAAATCTGGTGGAACTGTGCTGCAATTCTAATTCTATTTCTATCTTACAACAATGCAACCAAACAGCTGAATTGAGGAATCACAATTCCAATTCTCCAATTCAAGGCCCAATTCTCAGAACCAAACAGGGGCTTAGTCGAATTGGGCTGGAATCTGAGACGGGAGGGCGGACGTCGCATGGGACGGCAAATCTGAGTCGTGTAGCTTTCATCCGATGGCTAGAGTAGATTCGGACGATGTTGCAAGCTGTTTTGATGAGATAAATAGCATTAAATGATGGCTGGGTTTTATCCGGCTTTGGTTTTAGTTTTTTATTTTTTTACTATAGTAATTAGATTTTAGATGGTATATTTTTTTAAGACATGATCTAGTTAATTGTAGTATGTACTATATCGACTTTAATTATATTAGCTAAAATCACATGCGACTGTCTCTCTTTGTAATCTCTCTTACAAGCAGTCAGAATTTAAAAATTTAAACAAAAATGTATAAGCCACAGTCCAAAAAAGCCCACCCATAGAGCCTGGCTTCTAACTTCAGCTGAAAGCCAAAACAAACGAATTGGCTTTTCAAGTAGCTTCTTAAAGTCGCTTTTTTAGAAACGCTTCTAAGTCTAAAATTGTCTGCGCTCTTAAAAAGGGCATGAAAAGGGACAAAAACCATCCACCACTAGGGCATATGCATATAGGATAGGATAAACTCATTCCCTACTTGGCCCCACGTAACCAAATCCCATGGCAAATAATGTTTGGACGTAGAAAATGAAAGACACAAGAAAATAAAAAACGTAGTGTCCTGGAATCCTGTGAACCAAGAACACAAGAAAGTTCGAAAATAGGTTTGGATACAACGTAGGAAAAACACAAGAATTCTAGGGCACAATGCAAGAAAACACGAGGTTGGGCCTCTTGCGTTCCTAATACAGATCCATTCAAAAATCACACACACACATATCCATTCTAGTGTCTACATGTGACTTACCGCCACAGACAGCAACGGAGATGGCCGCGTGTCCAGCGACCTTGACGAGCTGGGGGAGACGGGGAGGAGGCCGGGGCCTCCGGCAAGAAGCAAGGGCGACTGGGCGGCGGTGACAGTGTCTGGACTGCGGGAGACGACTGGGACTGCGGGAGGGGGACTGGGCGTTGGCGGAGACGAGGTGGAAGACCGGCCGCCGGGAGGGAGGAGACCAGCCGGGACTGCGGAAAGAGGCACCGCCGCTGGAAGGATGGTTCGGGCCGGGTCGGACCTCGTGTAATGAAAAACCAAAGCCCATGCTCGGCCCGAAAATTGCTTCGGGCTGCTACATGAGGCCCGAGCCCGGCCTGATTTTTTCTGGTTGCTCCTCGGGCTGGGCCGGGTGCCCACAAACAGGTCCACTTCTCTCTTTCTTTTGAGCCCCTTCCTGGCAGCCTCTTCCTTGGTCAGCTCCGCTGCACCGCAACCTCTGCATCCTTCAGCTTTGATGATGACTCCTCGCAGGTCGCCCATTCAGGTCCAAACAAGCGGACATCAGTGAGCAATGCTATCATAAAATTGAAACTGTTTCGTGGGAATGGCTAGGGGTGGCCATTCGGTTAATTAGGTTATATCGGTTTGGGCCTTAGGGACTGAGAGAAGAGGCAGACTGGGCCACTGGGGGACAATGGGGTGCTACAAAAAACTCAACCTAACATGGAACAATGAATAGCATGAAAATAAAAGCCGAACTGTATATCGAAAACCGAATAAAACTATATATTTGGTTAATTTAGTTTAAGTGTAAAAATACCCACCCTTATGCATGGTCCAGGGCCTCACGCATAGCCAAAGGTGGGGGGCGCACAAGTAGGAAAAATTTTATTGTGCCCCGGGGATACAAACCCAGCTGTGTCACAAGCCAACCGCGCACTGACACGTGGCAGTAAGAAAGTAAAAAATATTTTTTCTACTGTTTAGTACTGTAGCAAGACAATTTTAAAATAGGTTTTTACTGTTTTCTACTGTAGCAAAACAGTAAAAACCTATTTTTAATTGGTTTGCTACAGTACTAAAACAGTGGAAAAAATATTTTTTATTTCTTGCCGCCACGTGTCAGCGCGTGGTTGGCTCGTGACACAGCGGGGTTTGTATCCCCGGGGTACAATAAAATTTCTCCACAAGTAGAGCCCCGGCCCTATCTATAGGCGGCCTCCATGTGCGAGAAGAAATTGGCGTGGAACAACATCGATCGTGATCTGATCTCCTAAAAACGTCTCTCAGTTTTGTGTATTGCATGAGCTAGACCCAACCATATATTTGGTAATGCTTCCGTCCGTGTGTCCGAACGGACTGAATGCATCAGACGCCTCGTGATGGGATTAAGAAAAATCAAACATTAACACCGCTTCACTATGTGCCTCCATCCGCTTCTACTTGCTTCTTGCTTTCTTCCTTCAACTAGCTATGCCTCAAATTTGCTTCTATAAAAACTTGCCGTAGCCGGCGACAAGAGCTCCTCCTATCTCACACCTTCCTCCCTCTACTTTCCCCCAATCCTCTTTCCCTCACGCACTTCTTAGAGACTTCTTTTCATCCTCATTTTCATGTCCTCCAAGCCCCCTTTCCCTCTCCCTTCCTCTTCGCGCTCGCAAGGTCAAGACGTTGTGCTAGACGACGAGCAAAGGATCACGGGGAAGGAAGCCAAGGACTAGCAGCATGGCCAGCAATAAGGCATCAGATAGGCTCAGCCTTGCCAGATCTAAGCTAGTCGGTGAAGCATTGGACCGACCTCCTGCTATCGCTGCTACTTTGAACTCGGCTTCTCATTACCGGCGATGCATGTGCTCCTCCGGTTAGTTCTTGTATGCATTTTTCTGAAGTTGTTACAGACCCTTGTCTCCATTGTTGTAGCAAGCATTTTTCGTTGTTACAATATCATATTTTGTCTTTCAAGGTTTTTTTTTGTATTTTGGTTTTGTTCCATATGTGTACCTGATTTGTTGCATCTTTGGTTGAAAAATGTTGTATTTATCTTTGAATGGTGCATCTTTGGTTGCAAAAACATTGTATTCATTTTTTTTAATTTTGCAGTATTTGTAGCACCATGGATTTGTTTGTTTTGGAGAGTTTTGAGAAAGTTGTGAAGCATAGCATGCCGCAAACTAAACAAGTCTGCAAATTTATTGATTGTTTATTTTGATGGTATGAATTTCTTCAAGTTTTTCTAGGGTTTTACAACTTATTTATTTGCACAGTTTATGTGAAAAATGTTGCAAGCACTATTGTTGATTGTTGCATCTATATTTTTAGAATGTTGCAACAATGTAACTTCTTTTTTTAAATTAGATTTAATTGGTTTTGGGATTTCTACACCTCTTTTTCAAACATATCGATGTCTTATATTGTGTACTACTCAAGGTTTATTGAATCTATTAATAAAATGAGAATTTTTTAAATGATTTTTTTGATGTTGCCACTTATACTTTGTAATGGTACACATGTGCGAATTGTCGTGCCGACCTACTAGACTGTGTGACGGGAATGCTCTCATCGTATGTCCAAACTCTATATGTGTGTACACGTGTGTATAAGAAAATGATTTCATACTCCTAGATGTACATACCCCCACTTGTTTTATGCCACTTAAATGATGTAGATATACCTCTTTATCCTTTCGAATATACCCTAATAATGATTATAAAATACTCCAAAATGAATTCTATGACAAACTTCATTAAAATCCACTTTTTATAGCATAGTTTGTGTGAGTGTCCCTGTTATTTGAGGCACTTTATTAATGACACAAAACACAGCATAAGAACTATTCACGAATCACGACCCGACCAAATTTGAGCCCAGTCATGTGGCGCCTCCTTAATTTCTGCTACCTCCTCTGTCCCTCTCATATATGCATGCGCCTCCTGCGTGACGTGTACACCTACACGTATGTATACGCAGCAATATAATTAGGGCGGTAAGAAAAGCTTAAGACTCGTGAATTAATAGCAGTAGATTTGGGATTAAGGCGTTAAGCCAATTAGCTCAGATAACACCACAATTAACTACAAGTATAATTGATTCAAGTGTATAAAATTCAGCTCCCCTAAATACCACACATTTTCCTTTTAATTCTTACTAAGCACTGATATCAAAATCCTTAATGTTGAAGATTTAATCTTTAACACCTTTCTAACCAAAACCAAGGATTCCCATGGTAACTAAGGGAAAAGATGGATAACCAAGAATTCACTGATTACAGCTCAAGCCTCCTAGTGAGCACATATAATTACTCGGATGCTAAGCTCATCGAGTTGCCCTTTGATCAAAACAAGCTATATATGTTGAGCAGTGGACGCATCCTTGTGCACTTGCATTCACATTTTGAGATAAAAGCAAAGCCCAATATATGGAGCCGGTCCTGGTCTCCTGGATATAATTTTAGTTAGAAAAATTCTCAAGGTCAAGAACTCAACATCAGAGCATACTAGCTACAGAGCTGCTTTTCTCTTTGCTTTGATCTTGCTGAGAACCAGAACCCCATGAAATTGTATCCATCCCTCCTCCACCCAGTACAAGTCAGAGTCTACAACAAAAAAATCAAGCAAGCTAAATGATCTAGAGCAAGAAACAAGTAAATCTTAAGAAATAACTAGCAGATCAGCTCCTGAAATCCTAGCTTTGTCGGTAGCTGATGAGCTCAAGCTGCTGAACCTTGAGGAGAGGGCGAAGAAGATGATGAGTCGATGATAACGCTGGGAAGGGGGGTGGAAAAGGCAGGGGCCGCCGGACTAGGAGGGGGCGACATGTCGTGGGAGGGGCAGCGGGCACAACCGCATAGGGAGGGGCCGATGGGCGGGGACTGGAGGAGAGCGCTGCCTCGCCAGAGCGGGCCAGGTCATTGGAAAGAGGGGCACTGGCTATTGGGAGTGGGTAGGAGGGGGCGGCGGCGTGGCGCACTGGAAGGGGAGCGTTGGAGCTTGGCTGGAGCCGGCGCGGAGGGAGGCAACGTCGACGCCAATGGCACTAGAGGTGGGGAGCCGGTGCTGGAGCTTGGAGGGAGCCTACGCTGGAGGAGTGGAGGGAGGTCGAGAAGAGGCACCAGTGCTGGAGGAGTGGAGAGGGAGGCCGAGAGGCAAAGTCAGCGCAGGAGGAGTTGATAAAACACTATAATGTTGGAATTCATTATCATCCAGTGAAAACCAACGTAGTAGCAAATGCATTAAGCAGAAAGGTTTATTATAATACGATGATGATCAAAGAAAGTCATCCAGCCCTACACAAGAAATTTCAGAAGCTTAGCTTGGTGTTGGTTGAAGAAGGATTCTTGTCCACAATGGAGTTGCAACCGACTCTGGATAGTCAGATTCATCACGCTCAAGCAGAGGATGAAAGCATTAAGCAGATCAAGACTAACATGAGTAGGGGTAAAGAATTAGGCTCTATAGAGGATGACAAAGGTACCTTGTGATTTAAGGAGCATTTGTGTGTGCCAAATAAAAAGGAGTTGAAGGAATTATTGCTCAAGGAAGCTCATGGATCGTTGTACTCAATCCATCTGGGTAGTACCAAGATGTATCAGGATATCAAGGACAAATATTAGTGGTCAAGTATGAAGTATGAGATAACAGAGTATGTTGCACTTTGTGATGTGTGTCAAAGGGTGAAAGCTAAGCACCAAAGGCTGGCAGGTTTGCTACAACCGCTGAAGTGGAAGTGGGAAGAAGTGGGCATGGACTTTGTTACGGGATTACCCAAGACCAAGGATTGTTTTGATTCAATTTGGGTAATTATGGATTGTTTGACGAAGGTTGCTCGTTTCATTTCGGTCAAGACAACCTATGCAAGAGGCAAATTAGCAGAGCTATACATGTTGAGAATTGTGACTCTTCATAGAGTACTTAAGAAAATAGTATCAGACTGTGGATTGCAATTTACTTCACAATTTTGGGGAAGTTTCCATGAAACAATGGGTACTCATTTGAATTTCAGTATAGCATATCATCCCCAAACCAATGGTCAGACTGAGCGTGTGAACTAGATTCTTGAGGACATGCTAAGAGCTTGTGTTGGGTCATGGAGCCAAGTGAGACAGTTTTTTCCTTTAATAGAGTTTTTCTACAACAATAGTTACCATACTAGTTTGCAAATATCGTCGTTTGAAGCCTTGTATGGCAGAAAATGTAGAACCCCTCTCAATTGTAAAGAGACGGGGGGAGTCAAGTCTTTGGGCCAGAATGTTTGAAGGAAGCTGAGGAAAAGGTTCGGTTGATCCAAGAAAGGTTAAGAACTGCTTAGGCTAGACATAAAAAGTTATGTGGATACCCATCGTCGAGAGTTGAGTTTTGAGCCAGATGATTACGTGTATCTCAAGATTACACCATTCAAAGGTGTTAAGAGGTTTTAAATGAAAGGAAAGCTTGTGCCAAGATATTTTGGGCCGTCCAAGATCTTAAAGCGCAGGGGAGAGGCTGCTTACCAGTTGGAGCTACCTACAACTGAAGAAGTGTTTGCGAGTGCTAGAAGAGGTAGTGCCAGTAGAAGCTGTTGACCTTCAAGAGGATTTGTCTTACAAGGAGCACCCTGTCAGAAACTTAGAAGTGTCCGAGCATGTGACAAGGAGTAAGGTTGCTTGTGTTTGCAAAGTTCAATGGAGCAATCATTCGGTAGAGGAAGCCACCTGGGAGCGTGAGGAGGATCTTAGAGTAGAGTTTCCAAACCTATTCTCTTATTGAGCTAGAATCTCAGGGTCGAGATTTCATTTAAGAGGGGGGTTTGTAATATCCTATTTTTCAGAGTTTATTTGAAGCTTTTAAAAGAAAATTCGCCATTTGAATTTTTGGATTTAATTCAAGCTTAAAATGAATTTTTATTAATTAAAAGGATTTAATATGACTAAAATAAACATGAACATTTGCTAAAAGTATTTTATTTATGTTTCTTTAGTCTCAAGGCTATTCTTTTCTAGAATTTTGTGGGATTTTTTTGGATTTATTTGCTATTTTCTAGAGCTCAAATGAATTTAGTTGAATTTCTGGAATTAGAAAATCTTAAGAAATCCCAAAAGGCCTTTGGGTCGAATCCTTAAAGCCAGCCCACCTTCTCCCTCGACCCAGTCCACACGGTCGTTTGATCGGGCATCGCCACGTGTCGGCCTTACTCAATGTCCGTGTCGTGTGCACCTTAGTCACCTCGGTGTCCCCGCCTATAAAACCCTGCCACCCCCTCGTGTTCTGTACCCTGCAACCAAGTTTGTTGTGCGCTGCAACCTTTGTTCCAAGCCCCGCAGCCAAGTTCGCTTGCGTTCTCACCTCCGACCGCATCGACAAGCCTCTCTATCATTGTTCTATCTAGCCGCCGGCTAACCTCACTGTCGCTTCGCTCCACCGTTGCGCTGTTCCTCGGGTCATGAGCCAATCACCTCGGTTTGTGCACCCGGTGATGTCAACACCAAAGCCAGCACGCACCAATTCCAGCCCCACCTCCTCATCTTTCGATGGATCAAATTCACAGTGCACCATCTCACTAACCAGGTGGGTCCTGTATGTCACGTCAACTATTCCGTGAACCCGTAGACCAAGCCAAGTCAGCAAGCCACATCACCCTGCCACCTCAGCCCTAGTTGTCCAGTCACCCGCCACGTCATCTAAGCCAGGCACAATGCACTGTTTCATGAGCCAAGTTCATCATTGACTAACTTTACCATGCATCGAGTCCACAGCACTATAGAATTTCTGAATTTCCAGTATTTTCTTTAGATTATATTTTTCAAGAGCTCGTTCTCCTTTGTCTTAGCTCCAATGACTTGATTCTTTTTTTAAATTCATTTAAAATTGAGTTCTATATTTTGGTTCTAGTTTTGAAGTTTTTGGAGTTCATTTGAATTTTATTTAATTTTTATTTTGTGCTTCATTTCATTTTCTCTTTTGTTAGATTACGCCTTCGAAGGAGTTGAAGCAAGATTTGAAGATCCAAAGCAATTAACTGAGTAAGGACAAGACAAGTCATGTCTTTTGATCATGTTGAACCTAGTTTTCAAATCTATTATGTATTATTTTATTTTAAATTATCATGCATCGCTATTTTATTGTAAAACCTTTGTATTAGTAGTTAATGACCCATTTGATTAATTTTTCCTTGATAATTTAGATGCCATGATTCCATTGTCACCATGGGTTATTAGCACATGTGATCATTTAATTAATTTTGACTTAATAAGATATTAAATCATGGTGGTCAGCCACAGTTATAAAATTTGTGCACATTGGCATGGGTAGTGTCATTGGTGGTGGTTATACAAAATGATTTTCACTTAGGCGAATGATCGTACAGTAAAGGGGGGAAGTGTGGTTAGCACTTCAAGAATGTAGATGTTTTACCTGGGTAATGTCTAAGGACTTAACTATATGTGCTATTGATTTGAGCATTATCGTACAACCACTTGTCTAGTATGGGGTAGACCTGGCATAAAAATTTGTGAAGTTCAACTTTGATTTCACCATTAATGTTTTATTGGTGCAAGAGGAAGCAATTATCGACTAGATGGTTAGCCTACTTGACGGTGAAACCTTAGCGAGCGAGATCAGGTTGAGATTGAGCATTATAAAAGCCTTATTGTGATTTTATTTTGTGTAGAGATGATTACATCATGTGAGTAAAGTTGTACAACATCTACAGAGTGTAAAACTATTCGAATAGCCGTGTCCCCAGTTATGGACAATGCTTAGTGATTTCACATGAGGGGTAGAGTTTTTATAAAAACTTGGTGGATTAAGTTGGGAAGTGAATGATTAGTTCACTGGTGGTTCATTACATGAACGGTTAGTTCACGGATGGTTCATTGGAGTGAATATTCAGTTCAGTTGTGGTTACTCTCAATTCTTTTGTTTATTTACTTATTAATCATTTTTAAAGTTCGCTTTCAATCCATTTACTGTATTGACCTCAAATTATTGCTTTCTGCAAAATAACTACTTAGACATCATTTGGTAAGCCTTGTATACTATATTTCATTCTTTGTTACAAATGACTTGTTGAGTAACAATGTACTCATGAGAGAGGGAAGGAAGGAAGAAAGAGAGGAGAGGAGAGGAGAGGAAAGAATGGAAAAAAGAGGAGAGGGAGAGGGAGAGAGTGAAGGAGAAGAAGAGGAGGATGAAGGATTCGTTTTTGAGCTATTTTATTTTTATCTTGTAGTGTATTTCTTTGTAGTAAGTAAGTAGTTTATTTACTGTAAAAAATTATATAAGTAGCACCCGTAGAAAATTTTAGTTAGAGAAAAAAGTAGCATAATTTTGTTTAGATGATTGGAAAGAAAAGAAGAAGAGAGAAGAAAAAAATAATATAGAGGAGAAGCACGCATATAATAAAATTATTTCATCGTGAATATTTAACTGTGAGGATCCTGTGGCATGTTACAGAACTGTGAAAAATTTTGGTAGTCATGTTAAAATGCAAAACATTAGTAGACAACATTTATGATTAATTAGGAATGTCGTAAGTACATTTAAAATTGTTGTGTACTGTTAAAACTAATATGTTGTCATTTAAATCTATGCAGGGATGTTTACTCGGGCAATGGAAGGGTTATGCTATGAATGAAAATTAACCGATATGAAAAGGCATGCACATTCATTGTGGCCTCTGCCTTAGGGAATGAATGACACCTTAACCATGTGGTAGTGTAGTTGTTCATGATAGGCAAACAATCCTACAAATCTAAATTGTTGTACAACAGTACTTGCATAACATGCGATGTGATCAGACTAATTGTAATATTGGAAAATATTGTAGGCACACATCAGTCATGCTGGTACCCACTACATTGAAGTGCATTACGATGTTTGCACCATTCATGAAGGTCCGTACGGTGTTGACTTAAGTAGTTTTTCGCAAGCCACTCTGGTACACCCGGACGGCAAGAATGCACAAATTGCAGATGTGATGTACTGCCTCACCCATAGCTTCTTCTTAGACCCTGAGGTGTGTAGCATTGTCATACAAGGGCTTTAGAGCCAGTCTCTCACATAGATTAGATGGGAGCTGAGAAGATTGATGTGCACGGCTGTGTAGAAGGGCTTCTAGAAGGCTGCCAGCACCATGAATGTGATTGTGTGTTGCTTGTGCAAGCATGCCCAAAAGAAGATGCACAGGGCCCTACCGACGGATATCATTTGGGTGGTGGGAGCAGCTCAGGCGCCTAGCATGTTGGTGAAGAAGCCGGAGGCCAGTGTTACGAAGTGTAAGGAGGATGTTGCTTGTGACGAGACCGACACGGTAGATGCAGGAGAGGAAGATATGTCATCGCATGCTGAGCCTGTAGGACAGGCTGATGAAGGAGAGCATAGGGAGCATATAGTGTGTCAAATGGAGAGCGATGATCGGATGGCCTGAGCTGAAGAGGAAGCTATACAGGAGGACGACGAGGACAGTTCCAATGAGGACAAAGCTCACATCCCCTAGGAATGGAACAGGTTTGACGCTGAGGGTGTAGCTGCGCATGACGAGCACGAATCACCGTGGGAGTACCATGCCACAGATGTTCAGTTGCACTTAATGTTTGTTGATAAGGCATCCTTGTAGGATGCCATTAAGCTGTGAGCTATGTCCATGTAGTAGATATTTTGGGTCATCAAATCTAGCTAAGAGTAGTACACCGTCAAGTGCGAGCAGGCCAGTTGTCCTTGGCAAGTGATGCACGTAGTTTGAAGTGTGAAACTCACTGGATTGTCTCGAAGGTGGAGCCGCACTCCTGTGTGCTTACTAGTGTTTTGTCGAGGCATCGTAACTTAACATCTACCTTCATAGTGAATTTAATGTATGGAGAGAAACTGGAGAAGAAGGATGTGGAGGCCAAGCACAACATGGTGGCTATCGAGAAGAAATTCAAGTATAAGATTAGCTACGTGAAGGCATGGTATGCAAAGCAAAAGGCTTTAGAAAGACAATTAAGGTCTTTTGAAGTGGCGTACGACAACCTTCCTTGTATGCTTCGGGTGCTATAGGATAGAAACCCGAGCACATACACTGCCATGAAGGACAAGCCATCAACAACACTGCCAGGTTTTGCGCTATTGAAGAGGGCCTTCTTAGCCTTCGGTGCCTACATCGAGGCATACGGGCATATGCTGCCCATGATCTCAGTTGATGGGACCTTTTTGACTGGAAAATACAAGGGGCAGATCCTTACAGCTATTGGCATTGACGAGAACAATCATATCCTGTCGTTGGCCATTGCATTTTTCGAAAGTGAGAATTACGATTGCTGGTTATGGTTCCTTTGACATGTGAGGGTGAGAGTTGTTGGAGCTCATCCTGGTGCGTGTGTATGTGTAATCAATGATCGCGATGCTGGGATGCTAAAGGCCATAAGAACACTTCAGCAAGACCCCGAGAAGCCATTCCCTTGGCTAGATATGAGGAGCAGTTGGTGCATTCGCCACTTGGGGGCCAACTTCTTCAAGAAGTTTCCAAAGCAACCGTTGGTGAAGCTATTCAAAAGGCTGACTATGCAGAACTAGCAATGCAAATTTGACACTTTATGAGCGTTGTTGGATGAGCACAACAGGAAACACATCGACGGGAGAAACAAGGGACTAGCCATTGCTGGGGCGGCACAACCCGAACGCCTCACACCACTATCAGAGTCTAAACTTGCTGGTCTAAGGAAGAGGACCTTGAGGAACATTAAGTGCTTCTCCCACCGAATTGAGGCCGAGCAATTGGAGAAGTGGTCCCTGTTGTATGACACGGACGGTGTAAGGTATGACATAATGACCACTAATATTGCGGAGGTGTACAACTGGGTTCTTAGGGGCCTTCATTCTTAACCCCTTGTCACCATTATGAAAGGTGTTCTACACAACACAATCAGCTATTTTAGAGAGAGGCATGCAAATATCGTTCTTCATGTCGCCAACCCACAAACACCCTACTGCTTGAAGATTACAACATACATGCAGGCGAAGATAGAGAAGTACCAGTTGCACACGGTGTACGTGATGGGCAATACAGAGCATCATTTCGACATGCTTCTCTGGGATAGAGCCAAATTTAGGATGGTTCATTTTCTTGTCACCCATGATGTATGCCTTGGAGATCATATGAATGAACCTAGCTGTATGTGCAACAAGCCAGAGCTCTTACACAAGCCATCCTCTCATGTCCGCACTACATGCAGGATTGGGCACATGAATCATTCGAACTTTATGTCCAAGTGCTTCTTGAAGGAGAGGGTCACACAGGCGTGGTGTGGTGAGCTTAGGGGATTCAAGGTTGTGGTAACTTGGCCACCTTGGATATTGCAAAGAGAATCTGGAATTCAGATGTTGACATGCTGAAGGGTGGGAAGGGTCATCGATAGAGTCATCGTATTACCAATGATATAGACGAAGTGCAAACCAGGGCATTGGGTAGATGCTACGGGCGCTGCAACCAGGAGGGCCACACTGCACAATGCAAGGCACCTACTGAGGAGTAGGCACATCGGCATGGTTTGTGATACTACTTCTTCGAGTGTGCAAAGTGGGACCAATATTAGAAATTAGTGTACATTGTCATCTGCACTTTGTTGGTTGCTATATTTGATGTATGTAGTGCCGTAGCACCTTTATCGTACGTTGCACATAATATTTATGTAACTGTTATGGAACTATCCCATTTTCATTTGATGTACGTAGTGCTGTAGCACATGTATTGTACATTGCATGTACTGTTTATGTTACTGTTGTAGTACTATCTGTTTTTTATTACCTTTCAAAGTAGTGTCTTGGTAGCCTAGTATTGTTTTGTTTGTTTACAAGTCAAATTTACTCTTGCTTTACATTTGTTGTTTTATTTGCACATATGTACTAACTTGAAGTTGTTTTGCAGGTATAGCTCATGACCCTCGTGGATCCAATTGGCATTTTGGCCTCCTGGAGGAGCGCATCGACTGGCTACATCGCGCATCATGTTGTTCCCCGCATCCTATGTACATGGGGCGATGTGACTGAGTTGGGGGTGATCCACACGCGGACACCTCGAGTGGCTTGGAGGCTAGACCCATGTTGGATAGATAGGTTCACATCTCGGCAGTACTATCCTCTCACCATATGCACCTTTCATACTGACCTTTTTTTTGCTTCGTAGGCTCAGCGCTGTCGGTCTACTACCTCTGGCCTAGATGGTGTAGGCCACGGATGACGACGAGCCAGCACCACCTGTGGTTAGCAATAATGGAAACGTCTATGCTGGGCCAAAGTAGTCACGATGCTTCCCATTCGATCGCTCCTTACTGAGAGGTCTCATCAACTAGTGGCTCTCCCTATGGCCAGAGATGCTGCCTTCCCAGAGGAGGCCCCTACCAACTGCGCGATGACCTTCTAGCCAAGTTTCACGGAGTCCTTCTGCCTATGGCCGCAGAGGGGTACTACATCCTCTCGTAGACACAGAGGCACGCCCTACCCTTGCAGTGGCTCTCGTAGTTCTGGGAACGTGTTCGACACCCTTCCCTGTTGGGAGCGCTGCGCTCTCCCTTTCGTACTACGGTCTTACTAACTTTTTACTTGTACTCAGGTAGAGCGCATGGACCCAGCCGCCAATGAGCACTAGGTGTCACGCCACCTCGAGGCCTACCTGTTGTGGCTATTTGGTTGGGTGTTGCTCACCAGTAGCCATGGTGACACTGTCAATGCACAGCTCGTCGTGTACGCTAGGGCCATTGCCGACGGGGAGGCCCCCCAGGTCAACTGGGGCTCGACCGCACTTGTTGCCACCTATCATAGCTTGTACGATGCATACTATATAGGGGTGGATATCGAGCCAACTCTTCGTCTTATCGAGCTTTTCCTAAAATTGACATAGTTTGATTTAATATCATTTTACTTATAATTTGAAAGTATATTTAGAAACGAGCTAACGAGCCGAGCTAGAACAAAATTCAAATTCAGTTGAAATCAACTCATTTTAATGTTTAACCAATTAACAAGTATAATTGAAACAATTTTGAACCGAGCCAACGAGCCCCACTAACGAGCTTTTTTTCCACCCTTAATACTATAGGTCAAGGCTGAACTCGGTCCTCGCGGGGTGTTCGCTCCTACTGCAGCTGTGAGTGCTTTAGCCTTGGATGGGCCCTGTTGGATGACAACACTCCCTATGGGCAGGAGATGTACCACGGGGGTGAGGGGGACTGGTCGACTATAGGCTCTCTTTGGTGCCAGCGATGGGTATGTACTCTGTCTTTCGAATAATTTCTTCATGTAATCGATCATCCTATCTAATAGCTTGTGTTCCTTCCAGGTACAGTTCATGCATATGTAGGTGACACAGGCATATGAGCTATTCGTGGAGCAGTTCGACTAATTCACAGCGGATGACGTGCGCTGGGAGCCATACTACCCTCAGGAGTTACAAGCCTATGATCCTCATGGCATGTCCTCACTTTGCTGACATGATCGGGACTACTAACTAATGCACAGGGTGTTTGTGTTCGACATCTTCCTCTAACTAATGCGCAGGGTGTTTGTGTTCGACATCTTCCTCAAGGACTACGCGGTGTATCATGTGATGCGCCAATTTGGCCTACACTAGGTGATTCTAGTACCAGTCAAATGGCATGTGCCCGTCAACGTGCACGGGTGAGTAATCTGCACAGATGTCCCTCTTTTTAGTGTCATCTCGTACCCATGACTTGTAACTATGTGTTACATCTTGTAGGCACAGTAGGAAGGGAGTCCGTCGTTGCACGGACTGGGTAGGGAGGATGGACACGTGGGCAGGCCAGTGGGAGGGCGCGCTACAGGACTGTATGCAATTTGCTTAGCTAGTGAGTCTGGGGGTTTCGATAGATTTGCTTACCCAAGTTGCAATTTGCAGACTTGTGGTTATATTGTTTTATATAGGAGGTCATGACAAGATTCAGTCCTCAGAGTTATCTGAGCGATTTTACCACAATCCACACACCGTACTTCCACTGCACCACACACCAACTCCCATACCATCCATCCAAATATTTAAGCAAGTTGGGGTTTTTGGGAGCATAAAATAATCATATCAAAATATACCAGTCATTTTCAACCATGACTTTCCAAATTAGTTTCTCGTGATTAAAAGTATTTCTTGGGACATTTGGCGCCCCTGAGTATCTAAGCAGTACTAAATATGACGCATAATTGTAGACTTATTTTCGAAGTTTTACTATTATAATTTTGCTAGGGTGACAAGGCTCAAATATTCAAATGTTTCAAAGGAGGTGTAATACTAACAAGTCAAATAATAGGCATATAACTAGAATCTTAAAACAAACATATATTTGCATATGAAATAACAGCATGCAATTTGATAATTTAAAATGGAAATAATTTGCAAAAAATGTAGGTTCAACACGATCAAATTATTGACCTTTTGGTCTTGAGTTCAACATATGGAATGGAAATAATTTGCAAAAAATGTAGGTTCAACATATATCAGCATGCGTGGTTTACCACGGTCTTGAGTTCACTCAAAACTTTCTCATTCGAGAGTCTTGAGCTTTTGGTCTTCACTTTTATCTGGATCTTGGCCTCGCTTGATCCATTGATTCTCCAGGACTCTAATTCTAATTACGCATTAAACAACTTCATCCAAATAAATGCAAATAACTCAAAAGGTCCAAATAAATCTGAATAAACTCAATTTAGCTTTATTATGAGTTAATGGGTGTTTTGAGACAAGGTTGATTGGGTGTGGAGTTTTGACGGAGTTAAAGGAGTTGGAGCGAAGGGAAGAATGAAGCTGAGAGATCTGCCGAGATAGATGTCAATGAGCCTTCATGACAAGAGGAATATTCATAAGAATATTCCGCTTTGGATTTGAGGATGGCTAGGCATAGCCAACTTTAGAATACCATGGATCGACCTTTTATTTAATAACTTCTTTTATTATTTTATATTTATAAAGGAAGTTCCACGAGTCAGGTTAGACCTATGCACCGATATATGATCATAGCTTGTTATTTCTTGAATGGCATGAATTTGCATATCGCAAGAGCATTAACCATGACCTAGGGTTCATACATCGTTTTTAATCTATCTTGCATTCTGAGCTAAGGATTAGTCAATATGTTAACAATTTTCAACATTATTCTCCTGATAGTTACATTTATTAAGATCTTTTATTTGTCGTAACAGTTTAAATCAATTATTGCTGGCGTCAACTATATTCCAAGAAAATAGGCCTGTGGGAACGGGTGCTTTAATTTAGATGTTACTTACTGCGGAGATCTAACTATCTATATTCAGGGTAACGTTTAACTTAGTTTTGCATTCGAAATTAACATTAGTGACTCTACATTCAATTTAATTCTCTAAATTGTTCAAATACCATTTGGAGAGGGATCCCTAAGCCTTTTGAGACAATTAATTATATGCAAGGAAATCTTTCATTTAAGTCATGTAATTATAGTTTAAATATTAACGGCTTAATACTTCAACTTATTTAATGGTTGTTCGAGGAAGTATTTTCATGACCTTTTTAAGGTATCGAAATGATAGCCATATTTTAGATGGTTTGATTTTGTATTACCTAATTATATAACTCTTTTGCTATGCAAATAGTTTTATGATATATTCTTTAGGCATATTCCAATTTATCCATCATCCTTTTATGTGGAAGGTTAATCAAAATACAAATTCTTATTTCCCTTAATCACTTAATTGTTAGTATGCATATAATTCTATAATTGATGTATACATAAATTTTATTTGAACCCAAATCAATTATCTTAGCTTCCTTGATTTATTTCCTAATTATTGTCTAATTGAAATGGTTAAATAAAAATAAAATGTGCAGAGAGGAGAATCAAACCTAGGACCTGTGGGTTAATGTGCACTCGGTTAGCCATCTGGGCATTTGCCCGCTTGTGACTAGAAGGGGGGACAGTTTAGAAGAGGTAAGCGAAGTGCTGGCTCAAAACAGAGCACCTAGGCGGTGCTCGACGTTGGGCTCGCTGGCGGCGGCAGAGGCGGTGGCCGGAGGTGAGCATCCGCAAAATGGTTTGCTCATAGTCACACCCACCCATAGATGGAGCGTCGTTGGGCAATTTGGCCAGGGCGACGGTCGGTGGCTTCCATGGCGGTGACGGAAATGGGGCCAATGGTGGAGTCGGCGTCGAAGAGGATGGGGAGGAAAACGGAGGAGAGCACGAGCATGAGGGGAACATGTGGAACTTACCCGGTCAGTTGGCGCAGCTAGAGGGACGTTGAGGTGGGCCGGCACCATGAGCCTGCGGCGACGTGGGCATGCGCACAGCGCCGGTGAGCTGGGGCGGTCCATAGCTCCGACCGATGGTGGGGAAGGCTAGCAGATGATGGAGTGATGCTCCAGTCCCGCGGAATCAAGCTGGAGTGCAGCGAGTAGGAAACGGAGATAGTGGCAGCGGTGTTGGCAATGTCCGGCTGGAGTGGGGAGGAAGCGACGTTCTGGCGTGCTAACTAGATGAAACTCCAATTGGGTGGAAGGGAAGGGAGAAGACCTTTAGGGGCACGTCGTGACATGGTCAATTAGCCGCGGGGTTTGCTGGAGCGACCGGGGCGGTGTGAGGCGGCGGCGGCCGGTGCAGGCACAACAGGGGAGGGAAATAGGGGAGGAAGGGGAGGAGTGCAGGAGGTAATGGCATTCCTAGAGAGGCTATTTATAGCCTGTGCAGTGCGGTAGATCACTGTGACTGAGGACCGGGGTGTAGAGCGAGGCATGGGCATGACGGAGGTGACGGGAGTGGTTGGCGCGGCGACATGCGGCGCAGAGCATGGCGAAGGTGATGGCGATGCGACGGAAGCAGCTTGGCACAGACGCAAGGGCGACGGCCACGCAAGGTGACACTTCTCCTCGATTCGTCAAAGGACACCTAAATCAGATATCCGCTCAAGCAAAGCAGAGTAAGATCCAAACCCATTTCTCTGCTAGCCCGTGCGAATCTTGGGGACGAGATTCTTTTTAAGGGGGTAGCTTTGTAACATCCCAAATTTTTGCTAAAATAAAAAATAATAAAAAATAAATAAAAATTGGTTAAAATAAAATTTAAATTAAAATAAGTATTTTTGTGCCTAAAATTTCTTTTTGGAATTGCCTTGAATTTCTGCTTTTGAAAAAGATGGATCTGAAAAGCATTTTCAGAAAAACCTAAAACTATTATTAAATAAAATGATATTTTGATTTTCTATAAACATCTTATGTCAAATTAATTATTTGGAGTTATGTGGCCTTTATTTGGTTTCCTGGATTTTCTGGAGTTTAAAAATATATTTTTGAAATTAAAAAGTATTTTAAAGTATGAAAATTAAATACCAAAATTAGTTGGAAATATTTTTATTAAGTCCAAAAAGTGTCCAGGAGGTTCTCTGAATGTTTCTGGAATTTTTGGAGGTATTTTGGTATTTTTCTGAGGCTTGATGGGATTTCTGTGCTTTTCTGAAAAACCCAAAAATCAGAAAATAAAATAAATTCTCCTCCTCCCTCTGGCCGCCACGTGGACGGCCAGATGCCGGCCACGTCCCCTCTCTCCGGCTCATCCCCGCCATCCCACCTTCCCCACTCCCCTGCCCGCCATGTCGCACCCGATCCCCATCCGAGTCGTCCACCCCTCGCCCCCCTCTCGGCCGTGCGATCCACCCCGGCCGTCCGATCTGGATCCGCGCCCCCTCCCTCCTCTCTCTCGCTGCCACCCAGGGCCCGCCCGTCAGCCGCCCCTCTCCCCCTCCTCTCCCTGCCAGCCCGGGCCCACCTGTCGGGTCCTTCTTCCCTGCGCGGCACCCTTCTTCCCCGCAAGCGCCGCCGCCTCCCGCAACGGCCCCCGCATCTCCCGGCCACTTCCCCTCTCCCCGAGTGCGCCGCCAACCTCCCCACTCCCGCACGACCCGCGCCCACCTCCTCCCCGCCTTCTCCGCGCCCCCATCACCCCCACGTCGCCCGTAACCACTGCCGGCCCCGCGCATCTCCGGCGAGGAATTCGCCCGGCCTCTCCCCCTTCCCGAGCCTATAAATGGCACCCCCGTCTCCGCCTCCTCCCACTCCAGCTCCCGCCGCCTTCATCTCCTCCTCTCCGCCGCCGGAGCGCCGCCACCGCCTAGCCCGTGCGCCTCCGCCGCCCTGCGCTCGCCGCCGGCCGTCTCCGCTTGCCGCCGGTAAGGCCGTGCCTCTCCCCGAGCTCCCCGTCTCCTCCTCTCTCTCCTCAGCCCCTCACCGCCGGTCGTCGCGCCGCCAATCTCCGGTGACCCCGCCGTCCCCGAGCTCCCCCCCTCGCCGGCCGGCCACCTCACGCATCTGTCCCACGTGGACGCCGAGTGGGGCCACCTCACCGCCACGCGGGCGCCACACGGGCATCGGCTGCCACGCTACCCCCCTCATCAGCTCAGCCCCACCCGAGTCCGTGGACATGGTCCACATGAACCGGGGTCCCGCATGTCAGCGTGATTCCCTCAGGGCTGAGGTCATGCTGGCGCAATAAAAATCCTTTTCCCATTGAAAAATAATTCCAGCCAAAAAGAAATTCCCTGCTGACGCAATAAGTCAGATTTTCCTTTAGGAAAATAATTCCAAAAATCCTCTTTTTCCATTTTCCCTCTTTTTAAATTTCCCGGAGCCCGTTCTTCTTCGTTTTAACTCCGATTGAGCCCATTCAAATTTTTAAATTCATCAAAAATTCCCCTCTATCTATTTCTAGCCTCAATTCAAATATTTGAAGTCAATTTGAATTTATTTTGAATTTATTTGAATTTGGTGGGTTATTTTCATGTGTAGACTTCGACGATTCGGGAAATTTCTTCGACGAAGATTCAAACCAAGTTGAAGAGCAAGGCAAGTCACCCTCCTTGATCATGTTGATCCCAGTTTTCAAAATAAAATTATGTTGATTTAAATTATATTGCATGCATATGTTTACTCAACGTATTTCGATTCAGTTTTAAATTTAGTTATTGCCTACTTGTTAATCCCTCCATTGAATTTGAATTCCTCAATACCTTGTTACCCTAGAATCAAACTCTAGTTAATACATTAGTGTTGGCTAGAGAGTTTAATCAAATGCTTAGCCCTGCATAGTTATATAATTTTGTTTTGGGATATCTTTCACATGAAATGACGAACATTTTTACATAAAATGATATGTACTCTTGACCTTGGTGAGTCAAGGAGGTTTATGGAATTATTTTGAAAACAAAATATGAAACCTGGTTTAGACTTAGGCAATTGGTTAGAATGGTGGGTGCAGGCATGCCCTGTTGGTTGGAGCCGCAGTGGTTGATTGTCGTGCACGGGGGTAAGTGGTTGGGCCTAAGTCAATTAAGGACTGGTCTGTGAGCTACTGTTGCAAAGCCCTGATCGTACTACCACATGGCTGGTATGGAACAGCCCTGGCTGAATAATTTGTGAAGTCCCAACCTGAGTCAAGTCGCATGTTGAAGTCTCACTTGGGCGAGCGTGGTTAAGCCATGAGAAGTCTCGTCTAGGCTTAAGAGGGGGTCCCGGTCTGGTAGATTCCTTACTGGGTGAAACCTTAGAGTTGGCTCGACCAGGTTGAAGGCTTTGCATTGTAAAGGCCTTGTCATGACTCCTTGCCGCACACCTAAGGAAGTGTGTAACTCGCGTTGCACAAAAGGATGATCGTGTCTCGTGGGTAAAGCTGTACAACCTCTGCAGAGTGTATAATCTATCCTGGATAGCTGTGCCCACGGTCATGGGCATGCTGAGTAAAAGTTTTTCATGGATTAGACTTTGTTTTTCAAAATATTTTCGAAAACCTTGTGGATGGATGGAATCCACAAGAGATGAAAACCTTGCGGATGGATGGAATCAGTGAGAGATTGAAATCTAGTGAATGGATGGAATTCATCAGAGTTGCGCAGTGAAAGCGTGTGGATGGATGGAATCCATACGTGAGCTTTTGGAAAAGATGGTCCGGGTGTGATGCACGTGGATAGGTTGGTGTTTGGTCGGAGCCGGCACTGACGGTATTATTTTCAACTACAAGTATTGTTTTTTACTTACTGTATTAAATTCTGCGATTTCAATCTATCTATTGTATTTCTTAAATGATGTTTTATGCAAACTAACCCTATAAGCCTTCCATTGAAGCTTTTATCATTATGTTGCATTTTCCCGGGTGATTTGCGGAGTACAAGTTTGTACTCACGTTGCTTTTTCCACACAGAGAAGGAAGACGTCAACTACGGTGAAGATCTGGACGAATAGGCCGCGTCTTACTGTCGTTTGCCTGTGGGCAGGCTCAGTGGGCTTCTTCCGCTTCGGTTTTTCTTCCGCTGCTTATTACTTAATTTTGGCTTATGTGCCGTTGATGTAAACTTTGGCATTCATGCCCATATTTAGTTAATAAATGTCATTATGGTTGACATTTATCTTTGTTGTACGCTGTGTGCACTAGCTGATCCTGGACTAGTGCGATTTACACAGAGGATTCAGGAGTCATTACTCCAGGTTCCGACAATCTTCACACTAATATTTCGTATATCCCATTTGTTGCAAAGTACTCTCAAAATTAAGAGTGTGTATCTAATTATTTTGAGAAGGAAGTGCATATCTCATTAAGGATGCGGCGGTGCTGATTGCTTCTGCCGAAAGAAAAGTAATTTTTATAGCATGCTTTTAATGTTATTCCCGTAGTCCTAGTCATAATTAATATTGTTTAGTTAGTCATAATAAATGTAGTTTGTATTCTAAAGTAAATTTTACTGTCATTATTAATCTTCGCACTAATATTTAGTCTATCCTATGTATTGGAAGATATGGCTTTATCGAAGCTTCTCAAATACTTGTATGATAAGAAACAATGTTGCCACTCATGGATGACGGGTGACGCAGCTGGCCCTTTGCCTTTCAAGCTGTGGGGGGATATTCATAAATTCATGATTAAATTAACCCGAATAAACATGGCAAATTGGGACTATATAAAATTTCCAAACAATTATACAATAACTATGGCTATGTCAGGAGGCTTCATATGGAATTTCGTAATTTTTGGAGCTCATTTGCTATATGTAAAAACTAATACCAATATAAAAATTTTATGAATTTTTGAGTAATATTCACAATATATAAAATTATCCAAAAAATTATACTATGAAGTACGTTATGTCAGGAGGCTGTATATAAATTTTCATAATTTTTAAGCTCATTTGATATATTTAAAAATTCAAACAAACATTAAATAAAAAAATTAGGACAAGTACACCTGTCATTCCTTCACTGGACGGCAGGACTGCTGTCTCCTGGGCGGGCGGTAGGTACCTGCCGCTAGCGGCCCTGCCACGCGCCGCCTTGCCGCCGCTACAGCTCGTCCACTGGACGGTAAAAGCGATATTTCTACAAATAGATACGTATACTGCTACTTTTGTAAATACTATACGTAATAATGCCAAAACTGCTAAAAACTCCGTACAGAGGACACGTACGGCACAATATTGGATGCCCATAAAATTCAAAAGCCATACACTGATGCTGTTGAAACTTTAGCCAGATCGTATAGACATGCATGGCGTACGTCTGAGCTGGCTTGAGCCCAACCTGACAAGGTTGGTTTTGTCCCATTTGCATCATCGTGAAACACGAGGCTGGCTAGCCCAATCTGAAATCCTGGAAGGCCTAGCTAGGATAAGAACGCCCGACTATCATATCACCTCGAACCCGTGCCTGCGTAAATAACGTACGAGAGAAGTCGAATTGGGATACGTACAGCCAAGTATTTTAAATTTTAGTTATTAATATCTTTTAATATTTAAAATAGACATTTTAATATCTTTTAATATTTGAATTAGACATTTAGAAACACATATGCAGATAAGCTTCTGGTGAAGAAATTAGTTTAAGTTTTTAAGTGAATTGATTGATGCATACAACTCAATATGGTATTAGAGTAAAAAATATTGAATTCAAGACCTGGGCCACATAATATTTAAAAAATAATTGTGACCCATTTCGAGTCCACATCTCAAGTCTGACGGAGCCTACACATGATGGAGAGTGTTAAAGTATATTACACATATGTTTTCATCTAGTAAACCTAGAAAAAGAATACAGGCTCAGAAAAAATTACCTCTTTTTCGAGAACCTTTTAGAAGTTATATCCATATGTGCTCTAATCGCCAATTCATATTAGATATACTAAATCCAGCAGCGATCGATTGAAATTGAGATATTAAGCTAAATGATTTTGACTTTATTTTTTTGATTCTGAAATCGCCTTCAGCAACGAGTACTCCTGTGAAATAATTGGTTAGATACATTGACTTTCTATTCAAAAAAATATCCGTTGATCAACTTAAAATAAAACTCGTTTAAGATTTTGGATGAACTAATCGGTGCATGCAACTCAATAGCCTTGGAAAAGTACTCCAATAATATTATAATTTTATTAAATATATCACAGTAAAATAAATGATTAAATTTGTATTTCAAAGATCGTATCAATATTCCAAAATGCCTTTTTACTGTGACCGAAGGATCGTATATACTTTGCTGTCATAGTACTTATTATTGCTTATCTCTAACGTGGAGATTGGTCCAGGGAGGCAGCCGTGGAGCTGGCACCTTTAATCCCCTATAAATAAGCAGGTTGCATGTCTCCGTCGGCAAGGACGTACGATTTAGAAAACGCTGCGTGGTCGCCGTCGGTGCTGCAAATTCTTCGCATGGTCCAATCCTGCGCGCGCTGTGCGGCCGGCCATACATTCATCCGGATTTTTTTTTCAACTTTTTAACCAGTTTTTAGTTTCATATATTTTAGCGATCACTATTTATTAGATTAATGGACTATTAGCCAAAAGTCACATACCGTATCCAAAAAGAATAGTCTATTGAAAACAACCAAGCTAGCTAGCAGCATTTCTTTACTATATTATAAAAGTGTGAGTTGGTAGTTGATCCATTCTCCCCCCTCTCTTCTCAGCCATCCGATTTGATATGGACCATTTGTCTCTCTCCTCCTCTCTCTCAGGATACAACCGTCCACCCCCTCCACTTTTCCTATCTCCTCACGCATTCTGGTCACCCTTCTATCTCTGTCGCTTGCTCTCTAATGCTTGATGTGTGAAGTTGGCCAAGCAGTAAGTTTTGTCTCACTATTTTTATGACTTTGTTGCAACGCTCAGATCTCTAGGTATCTTCCTCCTTCACCTTTGATGACTCTGGCAAGGTAACGCTATCACCTCTTCCACGTTACAGTCAAAAGTCTGCACCTAGGCTCGTTCGATGGCTTCCAACAGAAGGAACCCAAACACTTTGGTCAGGGCCACCACGACATAGGATCATGCTGATGAGTCAGTTGTTATTCACTATAGCAATTACCTATAGGCTAGCAAACAAAAATAGGATGATCTTGTTAGTACGAGGAATGGTCCTAAGATGTTAGGCCCATTGCATGTAACATCATTTGCTTAAAAGCATGATTTTATGAAACATTATATAAAAGTGTGGTTCTGTCAAACTAATGCTTCAAAATATGATTTTATAATAGTTTTACCAAATGTAGCATGGGTTTACAGAATTTACTGACAAAAAATTTGGAACTTTACATGAATGCACCTTAAGGTGTATTTGGGTTGGTAACAATTAGGACAGGACAGCTTTACATTACTACTAAGTGATTTTCTTAATTACCAGTGTACTTCTGGATATCAGAGAACATAATTTTATAAGTTTGGTTAAGTCGAGAAATTCCCATTTTCATCGCTTGGCCTTTGCAAGAATCCGAGGACTCAACAATATTATAAGCTTACAAGGGTAAAATACTGCCACATCTACCTTTTAAGGTACACAGCTGAACGCTAGCCCGTACATTTGTGCGTGCCGCTTAATTAGCTAGTTAAAAGAAAATCTGTGAAATTCAAAAGCCATCACTGATGTTGTTAAACTTTAACAAGAATAGACACATGGCCTGCATCCGACTTTAATTTGCTTAAGCCCAACCTGATAAGCTTTAGGCCCCGCTCGATTGAGCTGAAAAGCTGTGGTTTATGGCTGAAATTGTACTGTAGCTAGCTGAAATTACACTGTAGCTGCATGTGGCTTATTTAGCGTAATTAAATTATAAAAAATTTAAAAATAGAAAAAAATATGTTAGCTCATCACGGACAACGCGAACGAATACGGGAAAAAAGAACCGGCAAAAAAGCTCAAAAAACCAAAAGTTTAGAAAAAGACGAAATTTATAAATAGTAAAAAATAAATTTGAAGTCAGAAACTCAAGCCGAAATGAACGGGACCTCAATTTGTCCCGTTTGCTTCGGGAAAAAGGAGGCTGGCTAATCCAACTTGAATGGCTTAGTATAAGAACGCCCGACTATCTTATCAGATGGAGCCTAGGCCTGAACAAAAACATGCATTTTGCTGTCATACTACTTATTGCTTATCTCATAGGGGATCCTATAGGATCTGGAGATGAGGACGTCCAAGTTGGCAGCATGATTGCGTATTAGCCAAGTTGCACGCCTATAATTAAGCAAGTTGCATTCCTCGACAGGGTAGTAATTAATCTTGTGGTCGGGAGATCGACAGCATGAACGTAGGTAGGTAGGTAGGAAGGTTGTGTTTGGTTGGTGGAACCAAGCGGGACATTCTTCTACCTTTTAGAGATGGTTAGGTAGAATGTTTGGTTGAGTAGAATGTTTGGTTAGGGATTGTGATAAGAATTAAATAATACATTAAATATGATTTTAAAACTCGATTAAGACTTCAAGACTAATATGGTCGTAAACTTTCAAAGATTATTGCCGAGTATCCTTGGTCAGAGGTTCACCGTATATTTACTCGACCAGCTGTGCTTTATCCTCCTCTCAACTGCACAACGATTCGGCCCTACGCCTCTGATGATGACCGTCTTGCAGTTGTCCCTATGATTCCTACTAACAATAACCGAAGAGCAATTATTATCAGGTTTCTCTCGCTGATAGCAACCGTTCGTTCGACCGGGCGAGACGAATCGACAAGGTGCCTGCTCACATCGATAACCGACACCCCTTCGACACTATATAATATTTGATGAGGGGACACAGGGCACAACACAAACAACTCAAGAGAAACAACAAATAAAGACAAAGCCAGTTTCAGCTAAATACCATATTACAGAGGCAAGAAGTAGCAATCTAGGGCTAGTAGCATCCTCTTTGTAATCTCTCATCAAGAGCATCTTATAATCAGTCCATAACAATAAAGATCATCCCTATTCTCCTCCTAAATCCTTCTGATGAACTTAGCTTATTTCTCACAATTCGTAAGATCGGTGATTTGATCATCGACAGCTGGAACCGTCCGTATAAAATGCGACACTCAGTCCCTAAAGGTTCTTACTAGCAACATCATCTGCCCCTATTTCTGTCAACATCACATATGCGTTCATGGCAGGAATATGAAATGAGGAGAATTGGTTTGATCTAGCAAACTACACTGACCTCAACATGGACGCATGTATCTGCGCCATGGAACACGATGCCTCCTCGTCGTCATCCTCCATCCCAGGGTCACCAATCCTTGAGACAAGCAAGGTCAACCCGATAGAAGAAGACACTCCACCCAGTCTTCAACACCACCTAGGGAGTTAGGCGTTCCAATATTGTCGGAATGCCCACACACCACGACAAATTTGACGTATTTGACCAGCAATCACAGAGCCAAACACTGACTTTATCCGTGCATTCCTCGCGCGGCAAAAGCCAATGTGGTCACACTGACAACAATTCATCAGCAGACACAAGACCCAGTTCCGACAAGGAAGCCATGAGGGAAGAAGGCTCTGTGATAACAAAGCAATCCCTCCCCCTCATCGGTTCGGGTGATCTACATCATCATCCAAACCAAGCATCTGGTCCGAGACACCATGTGAGTGTCCATGATCGAATTGGGGCACCAACTCCCCGTGATGACTATCAAAAAAATATGTCTCTGATAGATCACAATCTGGTCCTTTTCCAGAGAAGGCGTCATGACCTAATCATAGGTTATTGAGCTTTCTTGGCAGGCCTTTAGGCAGTACGCTAGTTGAAAAGGTTCCTACAGGTAAATCTTGAGAAATTCGATGGAAAATAAAAACCATTGGAATTTCTACATATTTACATAACTACAATCAGGGCTCTAGGAGGCGACAACATTGTGATGGCAAATTATTTGCCAACAATTCTTGAGGTTTTTGTCGGCCGTGGCTACTCAACCAACCGGCCAAAACGATCTACACTTGGGAATAACTCTATGACTTGCTAATCACCAACTTCCAAGGGATGTACGATTGACCCCGTAAGAAAGATGACCTTCATCGGATTTGACAAGAACCTAATAAAACCTTGTGGCAATACATCAAAATGTTTAGTCAGGTTCGTTACTCTATCCTGGAAGTATTAGTATGGGATGGACCTAGCTGATTAATTTGTGATGTTTTAATTTCGGTTCTGTCATTGAGATGAATGTGGTTTGGCCTTAGCCATGGATCCACATTGGCGTAAGAGGAGGCAATTCCTGACTAGGGGATTTGCCTACTCGATGGCAAAACCTTAGGGGGTATAACCAAGTTGACATTGAACATTGTAAAAACATTGTTGTGATCTTCTTGGTCGACATGCCCAAGAAAGCGTGTTATACTAGTAACATTACAGGAAGGACATATCTTGTGAGTAAAATTGTGCAACCTCTACAGAGTGTAAAACTATTCGAATAGTCGTATCTCTGGTTATAGACAATGCTTGGTGATTTCATGAGGGGTATGTTTTTCATAAAAATCTTGATAGGGTTGAGAGTAAGTTGATTGGAAAGTGAATGGTTAATTCACATGTGGTTCATACAATCATTAGATTCATTAATTATTTATATATGTCCTTTCCAAAAGTGTGTTTTTAATCTACTTATTGTATTTACTTCAAATTACTGTTTTCTACAAAATAATCGTTTAGTCATTCTTTAGTAAGCCTTGCATACTATATTGCATCTATGTACTCTATATCCATATTTGCTCAATTGCTAACGAAGAGCCAGATCAGATAGAGAAATTTGATGGAGGCTTCTTCGAGGACTTCATGGATTAGGACTTCGCTCCCTAGTCGATTGCTTGTAGATATGTCAAATGGCCACTATGCTTATTTCTATTTTCACTACCAGTTTTTGCTAAGCCTTTCAGGCTATTATTTGTAAGCTTGGCCATAAGGTCGCAATTCTAAGAATTATTAATATTTGAGTCTTTCTTAGTAAATCGTGATATGAATAATATTTCATCTATGTTTACACCGTGTGCACTAGGGTGATCCTGGACTAATGTAGAATACATAGGAGAGTCCGGATTTGCTGATTCGGGTCTCTATAGCTCCCGTTGTCTCAACAGAGATAAGTTCAATGGCAAATCCCTTCATCCAAGAAATGTATTCCCATCGGTATAATTTGTCACGTTCTTCATACAAGAGTAGGGTTAGATGTGTCAGAAAAGCTCTTGGGGTTGTACTAAAAATCTATCTCTGAGGGATTTATGCCTTCTCCTCAAGCACTTGAATGGTCGGAGGAGCATGAGACAATCCTGACACCCCATACGACATCTTAATGATTCATCATCTCTTTGGGGGCCAGAGCAACTGGTACATAGGCCTGCCTCCAATTCCTCCTGTGCGATGGATAAAGCACGTTATTTATCCTCCTCCCAACTACATGACGACTTAGCCCTACGCCACTTATGACAACTGTCTTACAGCTATCCCTGTTATTCTCTCCCACTGACAATAACTAAAGAGTAGTTATTGTTAGGTTTCTCTCACTGATAGCAACTATTTGCTCGACTGGTCGGGACGAATCGATAAGGCACCTGCTCATGTGGATAACTAACACCCCTTCAGTGCTATTTAAAGTTTGACGAGAGAAGACATAGGACACAACGCGAACAACTCAAGAGAAACAACGAACAAAGAAACAACTAGTCTCAGCCAGATAGTATATTATAGAGGCAAGAAGTAGCAATATAGGGCTAGCAGCATCCCCTTTGTAATCTCTCATCGATAGCATCTTGTAACTAGTTCATAAAAATAAAGCTCATCCCCATTCTCCTCCTAAATCCTTCTGAGGTACTTAGCCTTATTCTCATAATTCATAAGATCAGTGATTTGATTGTCGACAGATGGGATGGTACGAGATTTTGTTTGGTTAGGGACAGGATAGAGTGGAACAGTTCTAGCTGGTGTTTGGTTGGAGGAATTGGATGAGATGGGACTGGTCTAGGTAACCTTCTCTCCAAAGATGGCGAGAATACCCTTTTTTCTTTTCTTCCTCATTCTTTTTCCTCTTTGTTCTTTCATTCATTTTCTTTTCTTTGTGTCCAGCCTTTCCTTCTTCTATCCAAATCCAGCTCGATGGCAACCTCGACCTTGGCTCCCCTTGGTGGAGACCCCTTGCTCACGTAGACCTCGGCTCCGTGTGGTAATCTCGATGGAGCTTCTTCCCCTCTCTCCCGCCAGAGCTCTTTCCCCTTGCCGCTGTCGGAGTTCCTTCACCTCGCCCATTGGCACTCTTTCCTCACATGTCACCGGTACCGCTTCCCCTCACCACCACTAGAGCTCCACGTGTTGTTGCCACTCCTGGTGCTCCTTCACCTCACCATTGTGGAAGAGGAAAAGCCTGTGAGATGGAGTTCCACATGTTGCCCATGTTCCTTCTCCTCTCGGAGTGGTGACCAAATCCAAACAATGAGCTCAAGTGTGCTCACATGACACGTGAGCATGAACTAGGATGACTTTGTCCACTTGATTTTGCCAAATGGAGCCATACTAGATCTGTGAGGAATATTCCTCTACGTGGGATGGATTTGTCCCACCTCATCCCTCCAACCAAACGCAGGGATGATCCCTCATCCTGGGATGATCCTATTCCATCCCACTTCATCCTAGCAACCAAGCACTACCTAAATGGTGTGGGCAATTGCCTATTTGCCAGTCCAAAATGCAAAACTCCTACATATCTAGGGATGTCAATCAAATCCAGATTATCCATTTTATCCATTATCCATATCCAGACTATTAGATTCGTATTCGATACAATGAGACTCAAAAGTGTCAATCATATCTTTATTATTCATCTTATCCGACATCTATATCTATACTATTTGATTTGAATTCGATCCATTGACACCAGCATATCAATCCTGCCACTCCAAAGATGGGAGTCAGGTGTGTGTTTCATCCCACTGCCCATCCGTGGTGAAGGACAATATATGTAGAGTCGCATGGTGACTAGCAGTATCGTCAAATCCAGTGTCAAAGTTGTGCAGTGTCATCGTCACCTCCCAATGCACTGCTGCTCTCTACTATCACACTATCGAGAACTCGAGATCTATCCACCGCCACACCTGAAGCATCATTTCGGCCTCTTTGCTGCCACCGAGGGTGCGTCCAAAACTGGTGAGTGGATAGGGATGGAGGGCGTTAGACCAGGTAGGTACATATTGCTGGGATTAAGACTAAAACAAAAAATATTCTAACCTAGACAAGAATAAATTTAAGTCTGATGAACTTGTAACGCCCCCGTTTCCAGGGGCGCCACGACTCGGCATTCCGCAACTACCCAAGTATGGCCAGTTACAGAGCGTCGAGCAAGAGAATATTATCACAAACATGCTTACAGTAAAAGAGCCAACTTTATATTACAACATAGAGTTTAACAACCGGGTTTTTCTGCAGCGGGTGTGCAAGCACGAAATATATTACATTACAAAACAACTGCCAGGAAACTTGAGCGCGATCGAGACCTAGAGCCACAGATCCTCATCGAAGAACTGCTCTTCCGAAGCTTCCTCGACTGGCTGACCTTCACCTGCACTCTGAAACTCTGAAGTGGTTTTGCAAGCCGTGAGCACAACAGCTCAGCAAGTTACAAAAGAAACCCTATTTTAGCTAATTGCATGAATCACCAAAGGATGGGGTATACTTGTTTTATTAATGTATGTGGATGCAATTTTATTTGTAAACATTTTGGAAATTCCAAACCAAGGACTACTCCTTAAGAATAAGGGGGTTTTCCAATCAAAGTTGATTATCCAACTAAACATATTTAAAACTTGTGAAATCTACTTATGCCTTGCTGTTGGAATCACCAATAGACATAGCTCCATTAACCAGGGGCACGACGTATTCGAATACCATTTAATTGACTCTGCAGAGTTGCCCAACTTTACCCACAAATAATCTTAACCCTCATGACTGAGTTAAGGAACCGGGTCGTTTCACTGCTCAACTCTTGGTATACACTCTACCCGATAGGTTAGGGGCTTGCACACCCTCGGGTATCCGTTGGTCGACACGGAATGCCAGGCCCGAATCGTGGAGACCTATCATTGTCTTAGTCTAGATCTGCCGATCCACACCGACTTCCAATGCACGGCTTCACTTAAGTTGAGCAGCTACTAAACCAGGGTTGACAAATCAACACCTGTGGTTGAGTGGCCAATATGTCACTTGCTCGGCGCAAGGGTCTAGTCCTTACATTTTTCACAAGGCCTTAGCCTCCACCCTAGGGTAAAGCGGTGGGCGAAGACCGACTCGCGGTGTCCCACATCACCTTTACCCTAAACCCCAACATTTTAAATCTACCGGCCCATGGCCACAACCTTAGTAGTGTAAAGTTTGCATGAAGTGTAAATATCCTACAATTAATTATATCATTATGTAATTATAACTAGGGCTATCAAGGGCATGGTAGCAATTTAACATGGCAATTATCGGTGTTGGGAAGTATCTAAATACTAGGTCATTTTAAACATTTCATTTTAAGCAACTAGCATTTCACAGTTAACAGTAATGAAAATATCATAAATACATAATTTAGATGGTATGGGATCCAATATGATCAAGGTCTTGCAACTTGCCTTGGAACTCGACGATCTCGGCAACCTTGTACGCAGCACTTCCTTGATCCTGGCCTTGCCCTGAAGCTTCTGAGAACTCCGACACTAGCGCAAACACACAGAAATAACATAAGTCTGGCTTGAGCCTAATCAAGCGAAAAAAAATTAAATCTATGAAAAAGGAGTAAATTGCATAAATATTTAAATGAGGGGTTTTTGAATTTTTCATAGATGAATTTGGTGGATTGGAGGTCAAAAATGGGTTCAAGGCATCAAAGTGAGCAAGATGGTGTAATTTGGAAATTTTTGAGATTTTCTAGGATTTTATTTGATTTTCTAGATTATTGAAAAAGGGAAAATCTCTGGAAAATCTTTTTGCACATGCTGGGCCGGCCCGGCACCACAATGCAGCCCTGGCGGGGAAACGGCCCGAGCGGCTGAGTAGGCCGAGCGGCTCGTTCCACGCACGCGCGCGCCCACCCGATTTGGATGGTCGACACGTGGCTCGGACAAACGGCGATGATGCTGCGGGTGCCCGTGTTCGGATCAGAAGCGGTAAGTGGGATCGGACGGCTGTGGAGGGAGTTTGATCGGGCGGATGCGGAGGGGTGAGTTAAGTGGGATCGGACGGCTGCGGGTGACGGCATCGGAGGGTCGAGGTTAAACGGCAATGGTGGTGCGGACGATGGGGATACGGCCATGTCGCCGAGAAGGGGTTGTCTTCAACCTCCCGCCGCGCGCTCTTAGCAGAGAGGCAGCGGCACGGGGTCTCTGCTCTCCGGCAACGGCAGGGGTCCCTGGCGGCAAGGAAGGGTACCGTCGGGTAGCTCTCGGCACGGGGAGCCCATTTTGGGGTCTTGGGAGGTAAGAAGGTTAGCGGTGGAGGTCGGAGGCAGAAAGGGGAAATTTGGCTTCACGGTGATGCAACGGCTCACCGGCGGCGCTATGGCCAATTGGAAAGCGGCTTGGCGATCTGTGGTGCGAGGGGCTCACGGTGGTAGTGGCGGTCTTGGCTGGGGAGCTTCCGAGATGGCTAGCCACAGGAGAGCTTCTACGGTCGGTGGTGAGCTACGGCGCCAGAGCTCCACGAGCGTCCACCTGGCAAGAGAAGTGCACCACTAAGGTCAGGAAGCAGAAGCTCTGGGCGAATGGAATTGAAAAATGAGGGAGAATGGAGGAAGAATTTCTCACGGGGGTCACTGGCTCAGGGGAAGACGGCGATGGAGCTAGGGAGCGGCGGAGCTCAATCGGTCGCTCACAGAGGCACTTGGGAGCTGCAGCAAGCGAGGGGAGGGGTGGGAGAAGCTCGGGAAGCACGGGAGAGCGAGGGAGCCGAGGAAGTGCAAATGAGCTCCGGCGGAGGGGGTGAAAAAGAGGAGAAGGGGGATGGGCATGACAGGGTCGGTCTGCGGAGGAGACGGGGATGGTTGCCCGAGCAACAGGGATGTGACCGTACACTGGGGGAGTAAATGCGCACGCGCGCGAGAGAGAGAGTAGGTGAGCTGCCGGGCGGGCGGTGGCGCGTAACGCGGAGGAGGGAGAAGGGGGCAGCGGCTGCCAGGTGGGGTCAGGGGCAGGGTCAGGGCGATGCGTGCCACGGGTGCGCTACTGGTTTCCGACCGGACGGCGCGGAGTGGCATAGGCGGCAAAATGGTGGGCGCGGCGCATGCTCGGGCACGGGCGCAGGCAGAGAAAGAAGGCGGCAACGGGAGGGAGCGCCAGCGAAACGGAGAAGGCGCCAGGCCGAAAAAGGAAAGCGGACTCGAGGGGAAATTTCCAAAAAAGGGAAAGAGCTCAGAAAATTCACCAAAAATCAGGGAAATTTCACAAAAATTTGGTTAGAAATTTTGGGGTCTTTCATTAATTGCTTCGCCTTTTCAGGAATCCGCGAGCTCAAATCTTATAAAGCTTACAAGGGTAAAATACTGCCATATTTAAAAGAAAATCTTTGAAATTCAAAAGTCACTACTGATGTGTTAAACTTCAGCGGAGATAGACGCATGGTCTACATCCGACTTTGGTTTAGCCCAAGTAGCTGACAAGGTTTAGGCTGTGCTTAATATGGCTTTTTTTGAATGGCTTATGGCTGAAAAGCACTGTAGCTGGTTGAAAAAATAATGTAGCTGACAGAGGCTTATTTAGCATAATTAAATTTAAAAAAAATTTAAAAATAGAAAAAACATATTAGCCCATTACGTATAATGCAAATAAATACGGGAAAAAAGAATCGGCAAAAAAGCTAAAAGTTTAGAAAAAGACGAAATTTATGAATAGTGAAAAATAAGCCAGAAGCCGAAGTCGAAACGAGGAGGCACCCATTTGCATCGCGAAAAAGAAGGCTGGCTAACCCAACCTGAATGGCGTAGTATAAGAAGGCTGGCTAACCCAACCTGAATGGCGTAGTATAAGAACCCCGGACTATCTTATCAGGTGGAGCCCAGGCTTAAATAAAAGCATACACTGTGCTGTCATACTACTTATCGCTTATCTCCAACAACAGGGCATCCTTGTCTCAAAAGAAACAAAAACAATAGGGTATCCTATAAGATCTGGAGAGATGAGTACGTCCAAGGTGGCAGCTAGCAGTGTTGCATCACTGCCTATTGCCAAGTTGCAGGTCGTAGTCCTGTGGTCGTAGATATGTTGGCCGGGAGATCCAGGACATGAACATACGAGCGACTAATTGCTCATTTACCGCTGTGAACTAAATGGTGCCATCAGTTGCCTATTTTGCCCCCCAAAATGCAACACACCTGTATATCGATGGAGTTGGATCCTGTTCAAAAGTGCTGTAAATTTTTACTAGAGCTTTTGTTTAATTATGAGAGAAATTGAGATAATAAAAAATATTTATAGCTACCGCTCTATGCCTCGAAGAACAACATATGTAGCGCTGCTGGGTAACTGGCAGTATCATCAAGTCCGATGTCAGAGTTGTGCAGTGCAATTGTCACCTCACTTGCAGAGCATGCATTGCCTGTCTACTCACTGTCACAAACTCGTAGTGTCACGCTGTCGAGATCGATCCACCGCCGCACCTGAATCATCGTTCTAGCCTCTTTGCTGCCACCCGATCAGGGTGCACGAAAAAAACAAGACAAGGTGTTGCCATAGCCTGCATGACATCCTGTTGTCACTGGAGCTAAAATTAGCGAATCTGTACTAAAATTATCTGCTAATTAATACTGCAATTTTAGATTTAGTACCATAAAAATTTAGGTGATTAAAAGATAAAAAAAATTTAAGGCAACCCTAACTAGCAAATTCGTTGTTGTTGTTGCAAAAAAAGAAAAGAAAAACTTCCCACTGTTGAAGTAGCATCCTAAGAATTACCGCTTGCATTTGATTCCTTGCTAATCAAGGATTTATTGGTACACTAGAAAATTGAAACAAGAGTTTGCTAATTGATTTAGACGGATTCTTCGCCGTGAATATTGCCCGAAATTGACAAAAGTAGCAAATGCGCAAATTCCAAGTGCGTACACCAAAACACATTTTCTTGGCAGCCCGATAAATGACAAGTCATTTGCAAAGAGAATTTGAAGTCCATGTCATGGGTGGAGTCTGGGGACAAATCAAGCAGGACCAGCTCGACCGTCTGACAGCGAAAACATTTTTGCATGCTCGGACGCATTCGTACGGTCCACACGTGAGAGGCCAGCGTGGCATGTCCCCCAACCCAACCCAACCCAACCCCAAGTCCGGCCCTGATCAACTCGGCTTCGGTTTCTGACTTTTGGCTTATTTTTCACTATTCATAAGTTTCATCTTTTCTGAACTTTTGACTTTTTGTTGAGCTTTTTTGCCTGTTCTTTTTTCCCCGTATTTGTTTGTATTATACGTAATGGGCTAACACATTTTTTTGTTTTTAAATTTTTTAAATTTAATTATGCTAAATAAGCCTCTGTCAGCTACAGTGCTTTTTCCAGCCAACTACAGTGTTTTCAGCCATAAGCCACGAGCTTTTCAACCGAACCGATCACCTCCTAGAACGATTTTTTGGCTTCTACTTTTAGTATTTCTACAGTGATTAGCTTTGAAATAAAGTATTTTTTAAAGATAGAGTCTACTAGTTAATTATAGTACATACTGTACCGATTTTATTTGAATCGACAAAAACCGCACGTGAGTTTCTATTACTCTGTAATCTCTCACACGAATAACCCAAAAGTCACAAATCACAAGCAAAAGCCCCTATATAAAACACCCGACGTACGCACAACAAAAAAGAACAGACCCTATATAAACAGTTTTGCTATTACACAAGCGACTGAAATTTTTTTATGATTCAGTCACCTAAAATTGCACTCTCAATGAACTAAAATTGCAGCCTCCTCCAAAAAAACAGTTGCAACTTTAGGTGATTCAGAGTGCAATTTCAGGTCGCAACTTCAGGTGACCTGAAATTGCACTCTCAATCAACTAAAATTGCAGCCCTCTCCAAAAAAAATATGTGCAATTTCATGTGATTCAAAGTGCAACTTTAGGTGACTGAAAGATAAAAAAATTTCAGTCGTCTGTGCAATAGTCTATCCCCTATATAAAACACCCGACGTGCGCTTCCTTGGCAACTACCGCAGTACCGCCATTCCCGTCCGGCTCTTGACAGCTCGCGCTTGCTCCTCGCTCGCCGCTGCCCGCCGACGCCAATGCCGCCCTGCGCCGCCGCCCTGATGGCCGCACGCACGCTGCTTCCGGCAATGTCCTCGCCCGCGCTCTCCGCGCCGCGACATCTCCTGGCCCCCCGCCGCCGGCGCGCCGCTACCGTGGCGGCGTCGTCGTCGGCGTCGACGCGGACGCGGGTCGGGCGGCTGATCGAGTCCGAGGGCGCCTTGCTGCTGCCCGGATGCTACGACGCGCTCTCGGCGGCCATCGTGCAGAAGACCGGCTTCTCCGCGGGGTTCGTCTCCGGCTACGCCGTGTCCGGCTCCCTGCTCGGCAAGCCCGACGTCGGCCTCCTCACGTACGGACGTGCCCATCGCATTCATATCAGTTGCCTTCTTTTGCTTCTTTCTTTCCTTCGCACTGTCAGTTGATATCGTTTTTCATTGTGTCGTGTACGTACGTGCTCTGCTGTGGTGTAGGCCGCCGGAGATGGCTGAGGTGGCGAGGCGCCTGTGCGCGGCTGCGCCGCTCACCCCATTCATCGTTGACGCCGGTTCTCTCTCTCTCTCTCTCTCTCTCTCTCTCTCTCTCTCTCTCTCTCTCTCTCTCTCTCTCTGAATCACTAAAAGAAAAACGATATCAACTGGTAGCTCTCTCTCTCTCCCATAATTGTGTATGGTTGCATTACTGATTTGGAATGCTTAGGATTAATTGTGGGACAGGGGACACGGTAGCTCTTCCTGAAGCTGGTAGCCTGGTAGAAATTGCACCCACAAAAGCTTGACGGCTGGCCTTGGAAGTATACACAATTACACGCATAATTTCCACCATACATTTTCTTTGAGATGTGACTCAAAAACGGGATAAGACTTCGTTAATTTGAACCGACGGGAGCCCTACCACGAGAGGACGAGTTCACCACCGGCGATGTCTACGTCGCCGGGGCCCGGAAGCCAAATCGTGGTGCCTCGATTCGTATGAGAAGTTTTAATATCATAATTAAAGTCGTAAGAGACTGACAGTATATTTTATACCCCGGTTATATAGTTCAAATAGGATATCTAGTCCAGACTCACTTCCCCCACACTCTAAATTTAGAGTAAAAGTGAGTCTCCAACTTGGATGGGTGTCTCACCATACAATGTGTTTGCGTACTTTTACCTTCGTCCAATTCTTCAAAGTAATTCCAATGTTTAGGTCTGTACTTTTAGCTAAATTTTTTTAATTTTAGCTGTTCGCAACAGATATTATAAAAAAGATACTCGTATGCGATTTTGGCTAGTACAGATAATGATTTATCAATGTGCACTACAATTAACTTGTAGACTCTGTTTTAAAAAAATACTCTATTTAAAAGTTAGATACTATAACCAAAGACAAAAGCCGATTTCAAAAGTCGGATAAAACATGCCCTTTATTATGTAACCATCAAGAAGAAAGCAAGCATGTAGCTAGGGATGGCAATAAAGCTGGGGGTATTGTAGCCTTGCTCAGAGCAGGTACAATAAGGCTTAGTCAGCAGGCTATAGCAAATATAATATCAACAAAATCTTATGTGGCAGAGAGAGAAAGGAAGAGAGAGAATGAAGCTGGCTACTAAATTACAGCTAGCTATAGCACGTAAAAATATGCATTTCACTCTCTTACACGTGGGGCCAAATAGTTATTGTAATAGCTACCTTATTGTATGAACTATTTTTTTGAAGGCTATAGATGAAATGGATAAGTGTTATAGCTATTAGTTAGCTATACTATTGTACTTGCTCTCACAGAGATTGACGGGAACAATGCGCGAAGTCCCCGTGGGGACCCGCCCCATGAGGATCCCTATGTGTATTAAAAAATAGTGTTTATATATGTTTCAAAATGTTAAAAGAGACTTTATTAAAATTATTTATGTTATAATGTATAATAAACATTTGTTCAAATACATGCAAAAATACATATTCGAAATTCATATTATATAAATAAAATAATATATTTTTAATTCAAATCGGATCCCTGCGGGACCTATGAGGGTCTGACTCGTCCCTGCCCAGCTAGCTAACGGTCCTGTCCCCACGACCCATGTAAGAGCAAGTATAATAAGAGGCTGTTAGTAGGCTGTATGCTGAGGTGGAGGAGAGAGAGGAGGAGAGAGAAGAGAGGTAGGCTGTAAGTTTACAGCCAGCTGAAGTACAAGAACCAAGAAACTTTGTGAGATAAAGGGGTGGGTCATACAGCCTTCAGCTGGCTGTAAACTACTATATAAATGGACTGATAAGTGGACTGTAAGTATCCATACAGCCAGCTGAAGGCTGTATTATTAGCCTTGCTCTAAATGAGACAGCAGTGCCTATCAAACTGTCGAAAATGAATTTTGTCCCTCCAGCACCAAACTGATTGGCGTTGGGTGAGCTACCAGATTTACCAAAATTTTCGAAAGTTTGCATTATAAGCATCGATGTCAACTGCTCAAGTACATATCTTTAGACTCTGTTTTAAACAACTTTTGATATTTAGAAGCTAATTTTTGAATGAAATAGCTTTTAAGGTGGTTTCTATAACTGATTTGTAAGTCACGATAGGAGCCGTTTTGAACGAAATAACTTATTAATACAAGTGTCTTTTACTCTCTCAATCTCTTTTACGATTAATCAAAGATAACAAAAAATCTACAACACTTTTGAATAGACTTTATGCCGTTACCGTCAAATAGACTATGTTCATATTAGTTTCTAAAAGTTATTTTTTATAGTAAATTATTTTTCTATAGTACTTAACTTTTAAACGGAGCGTATTTTCAAGATGATGTCTACTAGTCGATTATAGTACACACTATAGTAACTTCATTTATATTGATCAAAATCGTACTTGAACTAAAACCAAAAACTATCAATACTTTTTATAAATTAAAATAAAAACCATCAATAAAAACTAGTATGAATGGACCCATAATTTAGCTGATAGTTGGTTTGACGGTGGCCTGATGCTACCGCTTGGATGAATGATTCCAGATACTGGTGGCGGCAGTGCTCTTAACGTCCAGCGTACTGTTCAAGATCTGATGGCAGCAGGTGCTGCAGGCTGCTTTCTCGAGGTAATTCCTTTTCTCCAAATCAGCTTCTGCACGTGCATTATTTGTTCAAATAATTTTGCTTTGATACCCCTATTAACCACAATTTTAATTATCTTTTTTTTCTAACTACAGGATCAAGCATGGCCAAAGAAATGTGGTGAGACACCATTTGTCACGTGCAGCAATTAATTTTTATCTCGGTTTTTTTGGTAACTTCTATTCCTGACATCTTGTCTCTTGTTTGTCGGCAAGGACACATGCGTGGTAAACAGGTAAATTCTTTGTCTTTCGTCTTACACTGTTTGTCCTGTTTTTAGTGAAACTAGTCACTGTTTATGTATTACAACGAAATTTATTGAATATATAGAAAATTATACTATAAAAGAGGACTATTCGGATCAGTTAAAAAGTGGAGAATGATGAGAAGTTGAGAATGAGACGGTTGGAGGAGAAGGAACGTACAACCACCAGCTTATTCTTTTTATAATAGTAATAATATATGTTGATTAACAAGCTAGCCCGTACTGCAAATGCGTCTAGCCATCTTTTTTATCTTTTACTAATTGGATGTTCCTAAAAAAAGCTCTAAAAGAAAAAAATTAGAAATTTCTACGTTAATCGTGAAAAAAAAGAACTCTAAGCCATTGATTTCTATTACCGTGGGCTCAAATTTCATGATAGAAGTCCACAAAAATATGAAGAAAAGTATATCTGTATTGTAAATATAACTTATGAAGCAAGGAATCTGATGCATATGTATCGGATGGAGCTGCTTGCAGTAATAAAAAAACGGAACTAAAGAGGACTGTGTGAAAGCAAGGAAACCTGAGGAAAAAAAGCACCATACAGGTCGGGAAAGTCATAAACATGTCTTAATATAAAAGCTGCGGCTTATTTTAGCTTATTTTTTACTGTTTGGTATTGTAGCTGATTTATTTTGCACTATAATTACTGGTGATTTTTATGATGTAATTAAATTTTAAAAAAATTAAAAATAAAAAAATATTAGTCTATCATAGATAATACAAAAGAATACAGAAAAAACAAAAAACAAAAAAGTATAAACAAAGATAAAAAAGAAAAAATAAAAACTAAAAGCTAAAAGTCAAAAGGTGAAGCCAAAGGAACGACCTTCCAAAGTCATTCTTAATGCAAGTTTTTATGGCTTCCGATCCTGCACGTCACGTTAATATGATAATGTAATTTTCTCTATCCTCCTTCGTTAACACCTATAAGTTGCTCTGCCTTTTGACTTTATTTTGTAAACCAAGCGCCGTCTCTTATTAGGACCCTAATTGGAGGAATTTCATAGAAAACTGTCCAATTCCTGTATGAATCCAAAAATCCCCTTCATTACGAGTCACAGAAATCTTGAAGCACTTGCATGGATAATTAGATGGAATCCACTAATAATTAGTCCTTAAAAAATTTTTGCAACACTCTCGAAGGGTGCAAATAGACTTATCGAGTCCAAAACTTCTGATATATATACTTTTAGATACGTGTAAGTGCAATGATATATAATATCAGGATGAAAAGTCTTAATTATGAATAAAAAGTCTCAATCATGGATGAAAAGTCTTAATCATAAAGTCTGGGCACCATGGTGCCCCTGTTATTTATACTATATATATATATATATATTCATAATTAATAAGCCCAAAATGCAATGTTATCAAATATATATAAATGAGGAATTAACAACTCCAAAAACATCATGGTATATATCCAAATAAATTTTGGACTTTTGAATTCCAAAACAATTGTGATATCAAATACATATACATTTGTAGCTAGAAATGGGAAAAGTGGCCACCATACATACATACGTACGTACGTATATACATGTGTATATGCATATACACACATACATATGTGTGTATGTATGCATGTATATATGCACGCGCGCGTGCAGATCCACAGGTTGACGACTAGATATATATATATATATATATATATATATATATATATATATATATATATATATATATATATATATATATATATATATATATATATATATATATATATATATAGTATAAATGACAGGGGTACTATGGTGTGCAGGCTCCATTTCAGCACGTTAAATCAATGATTTCTTTTCTAAATTGATGCACACTGCCTGTGGAATGTACGTTGGTTAACAAGTTGGCTAGTCCCTTTGGCAAAAAAAAAAAGCTAGTAGTCTGTACTGCAAAACTGTCAAGCCATTGCATATAATTAGACTAAATGCACACCTGTAGGCTAATCTGTAGCACCTACTGATTTACACGCCATGTTATAGGTGATACCAGCCGAGGAGCATGCCACGAAAATAGCTGCTGCCAGAGAAGCTGTTGGTGATCAGGACTTCTTCATCGTGGGTCGGACGGATGCTCGATCAACGAAGGGCCTCGCTGATGCAATTGCACGCGCCAACCTCTACATCGACGTAAGACAACATTTTTTTTTTGAATGGCAACAGTAGGAAAGAATCTGAAAGAATGTATTAATGATTTTTAGAAGAAGATACATACAGTATTTACAAAAGTAGAAAAAAAGAAAAACCAATCAAGACTATTGAACCACTTTCCAATGAATGGTTGATAAGTTTTTTTTACTCTATGGATAGCTATGGCAAGTTCATACTTGAGAATATTTCTCGAACTTAAGAAATCCTAGCTAATGTGTTGGAAAGCAGATTATTCCTTGCTTTCTAGATTGCCCAAGCAGACAGAAGTATAATTTCCATATAAAAAAGGTTAGGCAATATTTTGCTTGAGATCCACAATGGACTCATTATCCAAAACGTAAGACAACATTCATAGATGATTACCTCTCATTGAGGGATTAAAAGTTGATCATCATCGATCCTGATTCTTTCTTCCTCTATCCCTTCCACTTAATTGCTCTCTCCTAAACATCAGCTGTTTCTTGAGCCAAACCATGATGCAAAAGCTAAAACAGATTTAAATGCTTCGTCTGTTAATTCCTCCCTGCTCGTTGTGCTGCAGGCAGGAGCAGACGCGTGCTTCGTGGAGGCTCCGAGGGACGACGGCGAGCTGATCGAGATCGCCCGCAAGACGAGGGGGTACCGCGTCTGCAACATGCTGGAGGGAGGGGTCACGCCGCTGCACACCCGGCAGGAGCTCATGGAGATGGGATTCCACCTGGTCAAGTCCCCTCTCACGACCGTCTACGCCACCGCCCGCGCCCTCGTCGACGTCCTCAAGGCCCTCAAGGCGGCCGGAACCACCAGGGACGAGCTCCACAGGCTCACCACGTTCGACGAGTTCAACGATATCGTCGGCCTCGAGTCCTGGTTCGACCTCGAGGACCGGTTCTCCAACTCCGAGCCGGCGAAGGTGGCCGTCGCCGTGGGAGCTACCAATGGAAGCGCCTAGATTGATAGAACACGAGTCTCGTATACCAGCTATCTCAGGCGAATAAGGCTGTTGGAGCCACCAATGGCTTTGATCTTCCAGGACATATTCTGTCTGTGTATTAGCAAACTTCCTGAGGCCTGCTTAATTTACATTGATGTACGTAGTGAGTGCGTGTGTGATTCATCGTGAGCTGTAGCAGAATTGCCTGCGCACGTTGCGCAGCTAAATAAATACTATGTATAATACATATGTTTCTATTTAAAATAATAGTTCTGTTCTGCTTGTTATATGTCTCTAACGCCTATCATTGAAATTTTGGATACACAACTATCACGGATATAACATCTGTACCTAATTAATCGGCATCACTGTAATCTTGGGCACCAAAATTGGCTGTGCGCATCGTTTTTTTTTGGGAAATTTTGTTCTGTAGCACTGAAAGTTGACCTCTTTCGAAAAATACCACCAAAAGAACCCCGTTCCGAAAATTACCACTCAAAAATTCAACTCGCTTCGGGATTTAGCAGTCTGTTAGTAACAGTTTTAACTGAGACAAAAATACCCTTAACTGAGACAAAGATCGGCTCTTCTTCAGCCCGTCGCCCGAACGCAGCCCGAAGCCGATCTGTGTTGCCGGAGCCGTCGCCGCCGCCCGCCGCTCTTCTTCCCCCCGTGGCCGCCGCCCGCCGCTCTTCTTCCCCCCCCCCCCTTGGCCGCCGCCCGCCGCTCTTCTTCCCCCCGTGGTCGCCGACGCCGCCCGCCGCTCTTCTTCCCCCCGTGGCTGCCGCCTGCCGCTCGTCTCCCCCCCTGCCGCCGCCCGCCGCTCTTCTTCCCCCGTGGTCGCCGACGCCGCTCGGTGTTAGGGTTAGGGTTTGGGGCGGAAATGGAGCCAGGTGCGGACTGGCCGAGGGCGGCTCGGTGGAATCTGGGGTGGGGTGGCCGAATGAGTGTGCCGCTCGGTGGAATCTGGGGTGGGGTGGGCCGAAACGAGTGTGCCGCTCGGTCTCAAGGCATGAGGGGCAAAAATGGCATTACGAAAATACGAAACAAACGGAAACTAACAGACTGCTAAATCCCGAAGCGAGTTGAATTTTTGAGTGGTAATTTTCGGAACGGGGTTCTTTTGGTGGTATTTTCCAAAAGAGGTCAACTTTCAGTGCTACAGAACAAATTTTCCCTTTTTTTATTTCACTTGATGGAGGAGTTATTTTTTTACGGATTAATGTGGAAGTTTGTAGTCTCAATGCATATGCTTCCAAGATCTAAGTTGCACAAATATCAAAGTGATATGTTTAGTAATAGAGTAACTTGTAATTATGAATCAATCTTTCAACCAGCTTTATACTATATTCTGTGTGAAGCGTTGATTGACTTATATATACAGTGATATTTCTATATCTATAATAATTAGACACTCTGAGAAAGCTCTCACGTTAACCAGAAAGATCTAGCCATCTATCTATCTAGCGGATCCAATTTGTAACAGCTAAGATCAGCTCCGGCGAGAGGAGGGGGCAGTGCCGGTGAAGAGAAGGGGGCGGCACAAAGGGCGACGAGGGAGCGGTGTGGCGGTGTCGGGGTGAAATGACGGCTGTGGAGTGGATGAACTGGGAGGTGAGAGGTTAGGGTTGACGCACGAATCTCAAAGTAATCAGACGGTGGAAAATCTGACCGATTTTTAGGAAGAAAACATCTGGGTGATTGTTAGACATACCCTTTCTAAAATAGAGACTGAATTGTTTTTTGTTGATCTTTTAGTTCTTTCTTTTTGCCGATTCATGATGCTCACGTATTGTCTGAATATTTCTACCAAGAGAGACCGAATTGGGATGCAATTAGTGACCTTATGTATTTCCATGAAGAGTGACCGAATTTGGACCGAATGGGGATGCAATTAGTGACCTTGACCGAATTGGGATGCAATTGGTGACCTTATAAGTTAAATCTGGTGCTATTGAAAGTACTATCTGATGCCCACAAAAAAAACACACGGCTTGGTTGTGCATCCACGTCCCGGCGCTCTTCCCTTTGATTGCCAAGACCATCGGTGGTCTTTCGCTGTCTCCAGATTGCCAAAGTTGCATCCAGTGGCGGAGGACGAAAAAAATTTAAGGTATGACCGACGGCTGAAGGCAAAGCGTCGTCGCTGCTCTGGAAAACGAACGGGCTACCGCAGTCCCAGTCCACATATGTTGCGCGGCCCACAAGCCACAAGCCCACAAGGCAAGCCGCAAGCGTGAAGCGTCAAGGCCCAAAGGCCAAAGGTCGACTAACAGACTTACGAAGTAACGATTCAGTCATCTTCCTCGTGAGAACATTCAGACTTCGTTCAATAGCAGCAGCAGGACCTTCAACCTGACATCCATGGCAGCCAGATCAACTCGGGGTGGGGATTCGCGGCGGAGCCAAGGTAGGGCGAGCGCCCTACCTTGCCCTACCGGGCCCTCCGCCCCTGGTTGCATCTCTCAATACGCACTTCTGACTTTGGTTCGAGCAATTTTATCTAGATTTTTTAATTAAATATTTTATTTGGCATTGTTTACTTTAAGAATAAACCTTGAAGTTTTGTTTTTCCATTCTTATTAAAATAAAACAGAGCAATGGCATTTGACATGATTGATGCGATTAACCATCAGAAGGAGAGCCGGAAAGTAAAGGTCAGAGCAATTAGACTATGGGATGCCATAAACCTCAACAGCAACGAACTTATTAGCCTCGACATGATACTTCTTGATGAAGAGGTTAGTAATTGTAAAGATTCTTCTTCTCATTCATAGGTTATTATGGGTCCAGTAGGTACATATCAACATATGCCTTCTTACTGCCTTATAATTGTTGCAGGGCAGCATGATACATGGTTCTATCAAGAAATTTCAAGTAAATAAGTTCAGAGCATTGATCAAAGAAGGGTCTATCTACATGATAACAAACTTCAAGGTTTTACCAGCAGCAGCAGAATATCATCCCGTCGAAAGTGAAAAGTAGTCAACTTCTTACACATGACCAAAATTCAAGAGATCAAAAGTCCAGAAAATATAGCAAGAGCAGAAGAATGCTTCAGATTTGCTAGCATTGAGGTTCTCTACAAGAGAAATGGCGATAGAACATACTTTATCTTGTATGATATCAATTAGCATCATGATTTATTGGTACCAAAGTTTTTTAAAATGCATATTAACAATACTTCATTTGGTAGACGTTATTGGATTTGCAACTTACATAGGACATATCGAAGAAACGCAAACAAGTCATGGGATTAGCAAAATTCGTGATATTATGCTACAGATTGAGTGAGTTCGAAAAAAATTGTACAAGTTTTGTCTGCAAATATTTTAAGCTCTTGGCATACATAGGGATGAAAGAGTTAATATCAGGTTTTGGGGGTGAGAAGGTTAAATTAATTGATGAGATTCTTCGGGACATGTTATAGTAACATCCACAACTGTAAGAAAATTCAAAGGTATAGTTCTTATTTAAAATCATCTCATTCTCATACGAACATGTTTTATTATGAACAAAAATTAAGAATATATGCATGTAGAATATTCGCTGTCATGCACTGATGCAACCAAGGTTTATATTGACTTGGATATTCCTGAAACAACAGAACCTCGAAAGAGGTATATATAGTTTTTATTATGATAGCATACAAAACTTCTTTTGTTGTGATATACATGTTACTTAATGTGAGTATGAAATAGCATTGCATTTGAAAAAGGGTTAACACTAAAACAAGAAAAATCCGAAATCCAAGTTTTTATAATATCGTCGTTGCGTGCAGCTTTTGAATAAACTGTCAAATCAAGCCGAAAAGGAATAGATAGAAGCATGGCGGCGCAAATCAAAACCCAAGACAGCGGCGGCGCAGTGCATAAGGTGCTAAAGACGCACGGTGGCCTTAGATGTTCGGGGCGGCGGCTAGAGAAGCGGCAGCATCATAACGACTTCTACGATCTGCACGCAGCTCAGGGAGTAGAGCGGCGGCTGCTGCCATGCAAAAGAAAATTCCTATACTTCTATGACTAATAATAAATTTATGGACTCGCATGGTTTGGACGAACTGAAAGAGAATCTACGGACTTAAATAGACGCAAAGGAAGACTCAAAAGGGAAAAAACTGAAGACTGAAAAGAACACAGATATACCACGGCCTTCGGATCGCATGACTTTGCATATACCCTCCACTCACTCCCTCCCTCCCTCCCTCCCTCCCTCTCCCCCGTCTCTCTCCCTCACTCAGAGAGAAGGGGAGCGGCGGGCTCCAGCGGGAGGCGGCAACCGAGGGAAGGTGACAACGAGATCTGGTGACAGCAGCGACTTCGGCGGCTGGATCTAGGAAAGGCAGCCGGAGAAGAGGTGGCGCCGGTTGCCAGTGGCGGTCGGATGAAGCCGACGGCGACTCCCTCGGTATAGCAATGAAGGAGGCACGATCGGATCCAATGCAGCGGCAGCCTAATCCGGGGCAGCGCCAAGGAGGCACAACCGAATCCAGGCAGCGACGGTTGGATCCGGAGTGGCTGTATCCGGCGACGACGGTGACTGTCGAGAGGAGGCATCGCCGTGAGCTCTGATGGCTGCATGGTGGCGAAGGAGGCGCCTCCCCTCCAGATTCGGACAAGCCATCATCAAGGAGGCCAGATTCGGTCTCATCCAGGTCAGCGGCGGCCGGATCCGGCTAGGTGGTGGCTCCACGGCGCCGGGTGTGGCGGGATCTAACGGCAGCGACCGAAACGGGGAGGCCAATGGTGGAGAGGGCCAGATCGACAGCGCGGGCGAGATAACCGTGGGTGATGGCGGTGGCCAGATCTAGAAGAGGCGAGCAGCGGCGGCGGTCCAAGAGATGGACGGCCGCGGCGGCTCACCGGAATCCAGACGAGGCGAGATCCGACGGCGATCCAGTGACGGCCCGGTGGGGGTGGGCGGATTTGGGCAGCGGCAGCCAGATCCAAGAGGAAGCCCGGTGTTGGGTGTGCATGGGCGCGGATGCTAGAGGCGACGTCGGGTGGGCTTGATGACGGTCGCGTGCGAGACGGCCGGCGGGCGGAAGAGGTGGCCGCAGCCCATCCAGATCGGATCTGGATGGCGTCGAGTCCGAGGAGGGTCGGCGACCCGAGGACGGCGGCGGCCAAAGACGAGGAGGCGGCAGGTCGACGCAGCCCAACGAGGTGGCCGCCTCCAGGAGCGGAGATCGATCCTCCCGAGGGCAGCAACAACGGAAGTAGATTGAGGTTAGGGTTTCAACCTAAGATTTGACACCATGTTATGAATATTGTGTGTATATTGAAGAAGCCCAATAGGCAATATATATAGAGAGTACAAGAGGATATTACAAGGGAATATGCCATATGCAGATAAGGAAAGCGAGGTAGATAAGGAAAGAAATAATACAATTCCTATTCTATCTCTAATACGCTTAACAACTACAACGGCATTATGTAAATGACCATCTGAAAAACATCACAGGAATATGACCGGTGATCAAACAAGATAAATATACACAGAAGCTGGGGCAAAGAGGAAAAGATTGCAAATTGAGAAAGCAAGCAGCAAATGTGCAAGCTTACAATCTAACAGCCAATCAGGCTACAGTAGAGAAGCTAGAAAAGAAGCTAGACGAAAGAGGAAAGAGATACTCCATACAAAGAGGAAAAACAAACGACTAAGGATTGAACAAGACAGAAGTACCAAGGGAATGTCAAATTCAGCCAATGACATCACTCAAGTTTCGAATTTCGGAAGACCAAGATGTATTTATCAATTTTGCAATGCCATAATATGGCGCGAAGAAAGGAGCACAAACAAAGGTAACATATCACATCCAAAATTTGGACTCTGCTGCAAGATGGGGAAAATTAAATTATGACAGCTGAAACCACCTCCGGCGTATCTTCAGCAACTACTAAGATACAATGAAAGAAGAGAACCATCAAATTATCGCCAAAACATCAGGTTCTGCAACTCGATGTTCGCATTCACTTCAATGGGTGGGAAAGTTGACTATGACATTAATAAGCAAGGAAGTGGTCCATATGTTTTCCGTTTGAATGGACAAAACTATCATCAGATCGGCACATTGCTTCGTAAAGAGGGAGAGAGACCAAAATTTGCCCAGCTGTACATATATGATACAGAAAATGAAGTGCGGAATAGAATGGAGGCATCAAGCTCAAAACGACAGTAAGAGTCAGGCTAGATGAAAAGCATTGTCAAAGGTCTGCTGGAGATGCTTGATGGGCACAACGTTTTGGTAAAATCATTTCGAATGGCAAGGGACTGGTTCCACAAAACAGATATTCAAGATGTGAGACTTAAATTGATTGGTAAAAGATCCAAAGATGGACGGCAGTACAACCTACCATCTTCCTCAGAAGTCACGGCACTAATTATTGGAGAACAAGATGGAGCCATTGATAAATTTGACATAATAGTCGAAACCAATGACAGAATATTACAGAGAATTACAGAATTGCACCCAAGCTACATGTCAATGCAGTAGCCCTTGATTTTTTTTTTCCATATGGGGAAGATGGCTTCAGACCTGAAATAGAATACCACAATATAGAAGGCCGCGCAAGCAAAAGAACATATGTAACAATGCTTGAATATTATTCGTTCCAACAACGTCTGAATCAAGCAACAACCATGCAAATGAGCAAGCGTTTGTTACTCCAATTCTTAGTCGATGCTGCTACATGCATTGAGCAATGGAGAATAAATTGGTACATATTGAATCAAGGGAAACTGAGGACATAATTATACAGAGGACTGCATGATGCAATGGAAAACGGAGACACAACTACACAAAAACTGAACAAGTTGGTCAAAGAATCATCCTACCTTCATCCTATACTGGTAGTCCTAGAAATAAGCAGCAAAACTATCAATGTGCGATGGCAATTTGCCGTTGTGCTAGATATCCTGATCTCTTCAGAACTTTTACATGCAACCCGAAATGTCCGGAGATACAACACATGTTGGATCATATACTAGGGCAAAATCCAGAAGATTGCCCTGACATTGTCGATAGAGTTTTCATGTTAAAACTGAAAGAACTTATGAATGATATAAAGAACGAAAATTGGTTTGGACGAACAATTGCAAGTATCTACCCACGTTTTTGTATTTAATAAACTCTAAGTTATGGTTTTTAGACACACCATTCATTGTTAAAACTTTCAAATTTCTACATACTTTAAATGCAAATCATAAATTCACAACTATTTCAATTTGCCACTTTTGAGCAGTTGTCTACACTATAGAGTTCCAAAAAAAGAGGCCTCTCTCATGCACACATACTGGTCTTTCTACATCCTGATGACAAAGTGTAACACCCCGCCCATCCTCTGGACCTAGAGTGCTACCATCATTGCATACTAATACCACTTTTAGGCATCTGCTAAACAATTTAAGCAAACTCTACCTTGCTCATGAAGCAACAACCACTTACACCATACCCTTTTTTTAAGCAACTATGCTAGCTTACTGGTGGAGTTAAACATACTATCAAAAGCTAGATATGTGAAGTACTGTAAGAACGTGAAGTTATTCATGTGCTACACCCGCCCGTGCAAGACGTCCTCCACGGTTACCTAAAAATAAAACAACAAAGCAAGGGTGAGTCCAAAGACCCAGCAAGTACACAATAGAACGATAGACACTACCAACATAAGTAAGCATTTAAACATAATCCACATATATCATCATGTTCGTGTCATCATTCTCATAGCCAACCATTGCTATGCCATCAATGCAATGCTTCATTACTCTACATGCTCATATGCTCACCACTTTGCAAGTACCGGTACTGCCGAGTGAACACCCGTCGATGTTCACCCATCGTGGGCCCGCCCTCTTAGGCACGGGACCCCTCCACTCCCGTGGAGGCCTACCGAAGCAGATCATACTCAAGAGCACTCCGGATTAGTCCGCTAGCTTTACTCATAGATAGGGACTTTCTCACCGCCCTCACTCTTGAGTGCTCCTCATGCAAATGCATATGCCCACGATCATAATCATGCTCATTATTAACATTATTAGCAGATAAGCATCATTGCCTACCCCACTCCATCTCTTTGCCATCATTTACCGTGCAACCTTATGTCATGTAAACATCCCATTTCCACATAGATATCATGTAATCAACGCATTTCCACATAAATATCATTCATAAACCTTGGTCTACCGCTCTACCATGTACTTACCTGTTAACCAAGCGGGGCAAAACGACGTGGCGACGACGTCGGCTCAAGACCTCCACCTGAACAAGCAATAAATCCGACTTAACATATCATAACGAAACCAGAGAATAAATAAGCGGCGGCGATACTACACGCGCATTCCGAATCTGGCGTAAAAATGCACGAGTTTCAGGGACCTGTCACGCAGGTACCGAACCCTTTTTTTCCTCTCTTTCTTTTTCTCCTCTTTTCTTTTTTTTTCCTCTTTTTTCTCTTCTTTTCCCTTTTCTTTCCTTTCTTTTCTTCTTTCTTTCCTTTTCTTTTCTTGGCCGAATGGCCTACCTCCCCATGCCATTCTCTCTCTCCTCTTTTCCCAATCTGGCCAAAAGCCCTCTCTTCTTCTCCTCCCACTTGCCTAACTCCCTCTCTCTCCTCTACCCAACCCGGCCGAACGGGGCCTCCTTCCCCCTCGCCGGTCTCGCCTGGGGCGGCGCGCGGTCGCGCAGGTGGCCTACCAGCCCTGCGGCTCACCGGCCCCCGGCCCTCTCTCTCTCCACCGGCCCTGCCCGGGCGGCGCAGCGGCGCATGGCCAGCTCGGCGTCGCCGGCCCCCATCCCACCGCCGGCAGCCCCTCCGCCAGCCTCAGCCTCCGTCTCCTCTCCCCGTCCCCTCTCTCGCGCGCAGCCGGCTGCACCTGGCTCCTCTCCGAGCGGTGCGACAGCGCACGGCGGGTTCGGCACGCCGGCCTCGGCTCGTCGCCGGCCGGTGCCCCCTGCTCACCTTCCCTGCCTTGGATCCGGCCGGGACTGGACCCCGCCGCCTCCTCTTGCGCGTGCGCGGTGAGGTGTGCCTTCCCGTGCAGCACGGCCGTCGGATCCGCCGGCGCCACCACCTCCTCCCAGCGCCGCCCTTGGCCCTACTGCCGACAGCTACTCCGGCCACCATCCCCCCTGGGGCTCGAGCTCGCCGACCACGGCAGTTAGCCGACCGGCCCCTCCTACTGACAGGGCTTGTGCATTTTTCCCCACTTATTCTATGGCTTTTGATTTCCTCCCAATTTTTACCTGCTATTGCTCTACTATACGTAGGATTAAGGATGCCCACCTCACTTGGCTCGGGTTCCCGGCGGTCATGGGCTCCTCCGGGTCGTTGTTGATGGCGTCGTCTTGCCGTCGACGCCCTTGCTCTCGCCTTCCTCTTGCCGTCTGGCTTCTCTTCTCTAGTTCCCTCTCTGCCTTCCTCCTTCCTGCCTTCCCTCTCTTTCTCTCGGCTGGGGAGTGAAATGATGTTGCTTGGCTTGGTTCTTGAGGCTGTGGCAGAAAAGTGGAGTGGTGCAGTGGCTATGTGTTGTCTTGTCCACTTAAGAGGCACGGCTATCACACTCACTGCGAAATGTCGCTTCTACCCCTCCCTTTTTGCCTTGGCTGGCTATGGTCCTAAGGGCTTTTTGGTCCAAGGGATTTTGGGGTTTCTACTGCAGCGGTAAGTCGGTAAAAGGTAAGGTGAAATTCTTGCCGGATGAAGAGTACTCGAAACGCGAGATGGTGCCGACTGTCCCTGGGCGGTCCGGGAACCTCTAAGAGCACTAATTATATGGCTCTCTAGATGGGGCCGACTACCCCGGGACGGTCTGGGAACCTCTGCCAGCGATACTAATTCAACACGTGAAAAGTCGATGGGTCTGACGGCAAAAACCCTTATTTACCTCTAATGTTTTCCTTTTGCAAATTTGGGGTATTACACAAAGACCCCGGTTTTTTGTTTGGAATTCTGATATTGTTTTAGTACTTTGCAAAGTCATATATTTACGGTATTATGCATTTTGTCAGAAGATGATATTTTTTATTTTTCTCGATTTTACTCAATGTTATAACGCATTTTGTTGCATATGGTGATTATAATTGTTGCACATGTAATTTACCGATGTTGCACTGGAGCGTACGATAGGAAGTCCTCCATCGTATATCCAGACACTAGTAATCCCTTTTTCTTTTTTCTTGATTAATGATAGAATTTCTAGGAATTTATCTTTTCACTATGATTTTAGGATTATGGTAGGAATTTCTGGCCATCAAAACAAAATAGGTGTCTTTAATCTCATCATTTGTTGTAGGTAGACATTTATAGAATTTTTTGTACGGATAATCCATTTTTTATTCAAAAATACAGAAATATACCCGTGAATTTTTTTTTACAAAAATATGCTCAAGTCACCCAATGGTTGGGCGACTGGAGCCTTTCGCCCAATCCAGCAGCGACAACTGGAAAATCTCCCAATCGTTGGGCGATTAGTTGCAGTCGCCCAATGGGAGGGCGACTTTCATGCAGTCGCTCTCCCATTGGGCGACTTTCATGCAGTCGCCCAATGGTTGGGCGACTGCACTCGGGGACCCTTCAGTAAAACGGGCATAACTTTTGCATACGGTGTCCGTTTTTGACGTTCTTGTAAAGCTAACGACGAGCCCGATCCAACGAGTATAAGAACGTCGAAAACGGACACCGTATGCAAAAGTTATGCCCGTTTTACTAAAGGCCTGAGTAAAAAGTTTCGCGGGTATATTTCTGTATTTTCGAATAAAAAATAGATTATCCGTAACTAAAATTCGACATTTATACGGTAATCCAACATATATTAGTTTACGCTGTTGCCTAAAAAAACTCATGCCTGCAGACCTGAACAGAACTAGTGAGCACTCTTCAGAACCGCATCCTTCTAGGATGGAGTACACTGAGCAATTGCCTGCGCACATTGCGCAGCTAAATAAATATTACGTATAATACATATGATTATATTTACAATTATAATTCTGTTTGTTATACGTCTCTGATGCCCATCATTGATAATTTAGTGACAGAAATTTTTTTGACCTAATAAAGTAATTTAGCACAGCAAGCTGACCGTTTCAAACTTTATTTCCTCAACTTTAATTTCATTACACATGGGTTATCCAACGAAGCTCTGAAGAGGTCGTGTTCCTTTCGCTTCTCTGTTCTTTCTTTTTTAATAGCATTTTTTCTTTGTTTGTTTTGGACGGCCCGGACCATATGGCATTTTTTGTTTGTACTACAATTTTCTTTTTTTTAACCGTGCATGATTCAAAATGTTATGCATTATGGCTTCTTTCTTTCAACTTATGGTTTATAGTTTATAATTTCTTCTGAATAAACAAACGAGATGTTTTCTCTACCGTCGTTTCGCAATGGCTTATCGGGATAGTCTTTTCGAAGTGGCTTATCGGCCTCAGTCGAAAAGAACGCATCCGTATATGTAAGGTTTTTTTTCTCTTGATCAATGAGAGAATTTCTATGAATTTCTATTTTTGTGATTTTAGGATTATTATTAGAATTTCTAACTCTCAAAACAAAAGGAGACACCTTCAATCTCATCAATTGTTTGTAGATTAGACATATAGGGATAATCAGGCACACATTAGTTCATCTTGTCGCCTAAAAAACCTCATCCCTGTAAACCTAAACAGAACTAGTGTACATATTCCCCATTCTGCAATACACCGAGCAATTGTTCAATGCACAAACAAATTAGCTGAATGAGGGCAGATAAGGCCCTGCTTTAAACGGCTTTGGCTTCATGTTTTTTTTTTGTTTTCGGCTTTTTTAAGTCAATAGCTAATTGAAATGTATCGACTTCTAATTTTAGGTTTTTTTTGTTTTTCAGTTTTTATGCTTTTGCTTTTTTTTCTTTTTTCTTTGCATTACATTATTTGTAGAGATATAAATGTGTTTTTGTTTTTTTTTATATTTTATATTTTTTCCCTTTAATTAAATAATTCAGAAAACACTAACATCCGCTACAATATAATTTTAACCAACAATAAAAAATTATAACTAGAAACATAACCAACGGCCGGCTAGAGCAGCACCAGAATCTCTTAAGGTAGCATGCTGACTCACATAGGCAAGGAATACCCACCTCAAGATCTGCAGGGCCAAGGAGAGACTGCCACGTGTCACATGGGACCCACCCTATTCGGATAATGGGGGCCACCACGAGTGCCAATGCCAGCCAATGGGATTGAAGCAGCCTCAGCCTATCCACACGCGCACCACAAGCCCCCCAGCCCCGTTTCCCTCCACAATATCTCCCTCCCACGACCGAAGCCATCACCACCACCCCCTCTCCTTCGCTGCCAACCAAGCACACACAGCTGCAACAAATCAAGAAAGCTCAGGGAGAGGAGAGGAGATCATGGCCGGTGTGAACACCAGCGTCGTCGGCCTCAAGCCCGCCGCGGCGGTGCCGCAGTCCGCCGCCTCGCCCGCGAAGCGTGTGCTGGTCGCGCCGAAGGAGCGGGCGGCCGAGGGCCGGCGGTCGGCGCTCCTTGGCCTGGCGGCCGTCTTCGCCGTGACGGCCGCCACTGGATCGGCCAAGGCCGGAGTCATTGACGAGTATCTCGAGAAGAGCAAGGCCAACAAGGTCTGTGCCACTGACAACTAATTAACTAGACGTCAGTTTCTTGGTCATGTGAATCGCTGCTCAATTCATCAATCACAAGGGTTTTACAAGTTCTTTGCTGTGATCAGGAGCTGAATGACAAGAAGAGGCTGGCCACCGTCGGCGCCAACTTTGCGCGCGCCTACACCGTCGAGTTCGGGAGCTGCCAGTTCCCCTACAACTTCACCGGGTGCCAGGACCTCGCCAAGCAGAAGGTTCAGATCATCAGCTCCTCACATATAACCTGCACACGCGGTTGCTTCACCCGGTGATCTGAATCATCTGATCAGATCGTGCCTTTTGTTTTTGCCTGTGTTCTTCTTGCAGAAAGTCCCATTCATCAGCGACGACCTCGAGATTGAGTGCGAGGGCAAGGAGAAGTTCAAGTGCGGCTCAAACGTGTTCTGGAAATGGGGAAATTAAGTTGATTGGATAAGAAATGGCGAGTGCGGACGCCATGCATGCCTGTACCTAGATGTCCAAACTGCAGAAATATTTGCCTGTAACTTAATCGTCATTTGTATTTGTATCATCTGGCCGTGAACATCTTGGCGGGAGTGAAATTGTAGTATCTGTTCTTGCTTGTCTCAATTTTATCGTGTCATAACGTTCTTTTTTCGTACAAAGCGAGGGTGAGCTTTACAGTATCAGACAGATTGCAACATCAAATAGAAAAATAAACATAAAGGGAAAGAGGAGTATCATATGACGCAATAATACAACATGATTCTTCAGATAAGTTCCCCTTCGAACCTGAGTACCTGAGACATAACTTGGAACCCTATATTACATCGGCATCCTTAGATAAACTCACATTCTTTTTCATCTTTCCTGATGCATATATAATTGTCACACCCAAAACTCAAGCATTCTTCTGAAAGAAACAAGAGACACATTTCACCCAACTTATTGAAAAACATCGGCAATTTACGTTGCTCGGTTCAGTACCGGCCTCCATTCTTTCTTGGGATTCAAGCATCAGTTGTTTTCACCGGGATCCAAACTAAATACTGAGCTTACACCTGAAACCAAAATGTGCGACGTCATGTTCAGTTCCCAATCATGAGTAAGAAGTAAGATGGTGTTGTTTTTCTGTAAGGCCAAGGAGCAAAATGAATAATAACTACGGATTCTTCTCTTTTTGTAATACGATGATAATACTCGAGGGTTATAGTGAAATCAGATTGATCCTCGCAGTTACACAGACGCGTGACTCAAATGCGAATACCAAAGTTTGGTCCCATTCCTAACAATAGAAAATAGTGACTTCAGAGTCAACCACACTAACCCTAGATGAATCATTTTGAGGAGCACACACAAGGGAGTAAAATCAGAGCTGTACCTCGCGGTTACACAGTACATGCAGAGACATGCCCTAAGACAGGACAGATTCTGTATTATTGGGTAAGATGGCAGTACTTTTAGCTTCATATTCCTACTGATCTTAGCTGAATCTTGTGCCATCCAACGGTGGTTACTTGGAGTCTTGAGATATCCATTGAAACAGTGAATTTGCAAGGTGCTATTTGTTCTCTAGTAGCTTGTGAATTGTGATTGGGTTAGGTTTTCTCCACCCTGCAAGAGTCACAAATTATTTGTTCTCTAGTAGCTTGTGAATTGTGATTGGGTTAGGTTTTCTCCACCCTGCAAGAGTCACAAATTAAGGCCAGGAGCAGAGAACATATAAGCAATATTATTTTGATAATTAGTGAAGACATTTATGGACACGACTAATGTGCTACTGGTAGCACTTTAGTTGGAGTGCGCTACCATCTCTTTTTCTTAATTGGCATGACAATTTCCCTCCAAACTCCTAAAAAATTAAACATGTTACCATCTTTCAGCTTAAAATAACAGCTGGAGACAATGAAAGAATATGGTATATTAAATACGATTTTTCTTTTTCATTCGTATGGTTCAAATGATCATATTTTCTTATTTGCGTGTCTAATTTATATTCATATTGGATATGTTTCATTGACATAATGATAAAATATATTATTAACTAGCAACTATTACCCAATCAATGAAGCAACTATGTATTACTTGCTAGCAACTCTATATGTACTCTACATTAAATTCTCTATTAGAAACTATCATTGCAGGCAAATACCGACACCATATTTCTTTTTAGCAACTTTTCATATGTATTGCTGCAACTCTCTATTAATTGATGGCAATAACCAACATTTTGTGCATGCAAATATCAATGATATCACTATATTACTTTATAGCAACTTCAAATGTTGCTTGCTAGCAACTAAAAAATATTATATGCTCGCAACTCTACATAATTCTAATACACTTTCTACTTCTTGATGTCAACTGCCAGCGATTTGTACATGCAACTAACATTAGTAGCTCGACATTGCTTCCTAGCAACTCTACATATTGTTTGCTAACTCTTTAATTAATTGTAACTACTTGTTATTTTTGCATGCAACTACTAATGTTAGTTATGCTTTAGTAAATGATTTAGTAGCAATGACAGATAAAACTGAGGAATTTTTTAAATAACCAATATATTATTTAGAATTACAAAAACATACCTACGATTTTAAATTTTGCACTTTTGACTGCATGTCGCCCAACAGTTTGGCGACTAGTCACCGAACCGTTGGGTGCATGTGGTCAAAGTCACCCAATGGTTTGGCAACTTTACCATGTCACTCGACCATAGAGCGACTTTGGCACATGTCACCTAACGGTTGGGCGATAATACTCTAGTCACTCAACTATTGGGTAATTGCTAAAAAAATATAATTATTTATTAATCCAATGGAAATAATTGTGGGGGGTTAAATGCCGATTGTTGTAGGTAGGTAACATTTAGCAAGTCTTGTTTGTAAGTATTTTTTTTTAAAAAATAGGGAAGTCAATGTTAGTTGATCCATTTGTGATTTTCATAAATTGTGAATGGTACAAGATCTATTAGACTCGCAATAATATTTTGCAATCGTCATATATTGTTGTAGTGCGATAAATTTTATGAAAAATTTTGTGTGGACGATTAAGGTAGCAACGATTTGTAAGTACAAAGGTAAGTGTTACACGTTGCCTATATTTGGATGAGAATAAGAATGAATGAGGCTATTATCATCACATGAAGACTTTTTCTTCTTATCAACGAGCTTCTTTCGTCTTTCTCTCTAACCTCACGAGCTCCTCTCCTTCTCCCGTGCTCCTCTCGTCTCCTTCACTCCCTCTCCTGATCTCCTCTACCTCTCCCCGTCTCTGCCTCTTCCTCTCTCGAGCTTATATGCTTCTCCTCTTTTTTTCGCTTCTCTCAAGCTCCTCTCATTCTTCTCGCGACATAAATGAAGAGATCCTATGAAGGTGTCCGGTCAAAGACAAAAGGACAGATTAGTTGCCCAACGATTTGGCGACCAGGTGAGTAATCGCCCAATAGTTGGGCGACAATGTCAAATCGTTGAACCATTGGGTGACTTGGCTACGTGTTGCCCAATGGTTAAACGACTAGTTCAAGTCGCCCAACCATTGGGCGACATGCAGTCAAAAGTGCAAATATTTAAATCACAGGTATATTTTTGTAATTCCAAATAATAAATTGATTATTTTAAAAATTCTAAAACTGAGGAGCATCTAGAAGGTTTAGAAACATATTGGGTAGCAACTCCAATTTAAATCGAGAAGCAACTCAAAGCTTTTTTTTAAAAAAAAATGAGTAGCAACCAGTGACGGATCTAGAACAAAAATGACACGGGGCCTCATGCTTCATGTATGTACTTATCAACGTATCCATCAATAATATAGTAGATAGTAATGCATTCTAAATTTTATAACAACAACTAACTTTATGAAAAAGTTCAATGATAAATAGTTATTTCTAAGTCAACATACCAAAATTAAGAAACCTATTATTAGTGAATGATCTAGGATGAATCCGAGAATAAAATATGGTTAGCTATTGAAACACACTGAATTAGATATTAAAACACATTAGAAAATTTTCTAATTCAATGATTGCAAAAATTGAAACATGGCATTCTAATATTAAAGACCTAGCCCACAAATATTTTAAAGATCATATAATAGAAACTCTAAAATCTAAATCACAAAATTTAGTATCTATTTGGGTCGGCTAATTATTACTTTGTTAACTATGAAGATCATTGAACTTTGAAGCAAGGATCTAGTTAGCCAGGACAAGACCACGAGTGGTCAGTGGATGACCTCACAAATTGCCGTGACCGTCGGCCATACATACATTGATACATACACCGAGATTTACTCCATTTGCATGCGCGCATAATAAGATTAACACACCGAGAACTCTAACCATACCATCCGAGTCCGACGCACACAGGGGCGCCCGGTGTGCTCCTGGACATCGACAGCTTTGGCATCAAGCCCGTCGCTACTGCAAATGAAAGAACCAACTCACCAAAGGTTGCGTATATGGCATGGGGAATAGGGGAAGGTAGGTAAGGCATCATTTGGACTTGGTGTTGCCTACTTGGTTGGTTTGGGGCTGGTGCTGGCTTGGACACATGGACTTTGGGGTGGCATTCGCTTGGTTTTAGACCGGCTGGTGGCCCACGCTCGATCAGTTCAAGTAGTCCCTGTTATTTTGTTCTATTTTCATTGTCAGTTGATATGTTGTGTCGTGCCAACTTCAACTTACACGTATTTTTTTTGGAGTGTCTTCCTTTGTCAACGTCCTATATGTTTTTTTGTTCTTTTCTCCCCCTGTTTGTCAGCATGCTCAAGCCTTCTTTCTTTTAGATAGATATAATTCTTAACATGGGGTACTAGTTTTTGACATGTGAGGGCACACTGTATAAGTTTGAAGTCTAAGCAATAAAAATTAAAATCAACGTGGGGGCCTGTGCCACCCATTTGACAATGTGCATCCGCCCCTGGTAGCAACTCCAGTTAAAACCAAGGAGAAACTCAAAGCTTTATAAAAGCATAGTTAAATCAAGAAGCAACTATAGTTGAAATCGAGTAGCAACTCGAAGCTTTGTAAAGAAAACTGGTAGGAAGAAAAAAAGGGTGGCAACTCTAGCTTAAATCAAAGAACAACTTGTAGCGTTAGAAACACATGGCTACTTGGGAAAGCAACTATTATCTAGTTGGTGAGGTAACTTGCAATTTCAATTATTATATTATTGAAGCACATGTAATATGGATCTTGTTTATTTAAGCTTGTCATATGGTGCACAACGATTCAAACGAAATCCAAATTGGACACTGAAAAAAAGAGATATGATCATTTGAAGATTAGAAAAAGGAATGAGTATAAGGAGTCAAACACTCAAAACTCTTTTGTGTGTTTAGATATACTGATAGGGTCATGCATAGTACTCATGTTGGACATTTTGGGTGTGAAAATGTGGTAGTGGCCTAAAAGGAAAAGTGTTCATTATGGGTCAAATGCACCCAAGTTAAAAAAAAGATGTTATGATTCAACATGTTAGAGTATTTTGGCATATCTCTATATTTGGTAGTTTAGGAAGTTCGGGCTTCCAGTGGTGCGACGGATAGTGCTCACAAACGACGAGCTGGCAATGATGATCAACATGATGACGACGGTAGACAAGGCACTCGGAAGGCTGCGGAGGGAGAGCCGTGTCAATGAGCGCGCTGCGTCACACCACAACGTCATCGGAAATAATAGCGCCCTTTGTCATGCTTGGTAGTTTGGCAAACATGTTCGCTTACCATTCTCTCGGTCTAGTTCTACTACTGTTGCACCCTTTGAGTTGATTCATTGTGATGTTAATTCATGTTCCATTGAGTTTGATCCTTATGGTTTTTCTATCAAGGACCTTCACACTCGGATAGAGATGCTTTGCTGCAATAGTCCGAGTGATCTTTACACCATCTATCCCTCCACCAGTGCCCCCCCAAAACCATTGCGTTCCTCACGACGATAGCTCCACCAGACCTATGGCACCGCTGTCTCGGACACCCAAGCTGTGACTCCACATCTGTCTTTCACCAACAATATTCTATTCCTTGCATCAAAAATAATAGCGCCCTTTGTCATGCTTATCAGCTTAGCAAACATGTTCACTTACCATTCTCTCGGTCTAGTTCTACTATTGTTGCACCCTTTGAGTTGATTCATTGTGATGTTTGGACATCCCTTGTATTGAGTATTTTTGGCTACAAATACTACTTACTCATTACAGATGATTTTTCGCATTTTATGTGGACTTATCCTATTCGTCAAAAATCTGAGGTCACACCACTTCTTCTAGCTTTTGTCGCTCTAGTACGAACTTAGTTCAACTCATAACTCTGTTCCATTCAAACCGACAATGGGCATGAATTTGTAAACTCGGTCTCCACCAATTCTTTCCGACACCACGGAATCCACCTCCGCCTATCCTGCCCATACACCTCCTCTCAGAACGGCAAAGCTGAATGTACCATTCGCACCATGACCGATGTAGTCTGTACCCTGCTGTTCCAAGCATCCATGCCACCCTCCTACTTGACATTCCCTACCAGCAGCTTTATAACACAACTCCATCTTATCATCACTTATGGATTTTTGATTATCTATGTTACCCCAATATTTCTGCTGCAGCCAAACATAAACTTTCTCCTCAATCTGTGGCTTGCGTCTTTCTCGGTTACCCATCCTCCCACAAAGGGTACCGCTGCCTTGACCTCACTACCCACCGGATCATCAACTCACGCCATGTCATATTCGATGAAACCGTTTTTCCATTTGCTTCTACAAGAACATATCCACCGGCCGACTCATTGGAATTCCTCCTCAACGACACCACCGTCCTAGCTAGGTAGGCTGCCTCTCCTGCCCTCGCCTCACTAGGACTGTCCTGAGCTAATGATCTTGTTAGCCGCTCTGTCTCCTCAGGGTCCTCGTCACTCCCAGCTCCCATGGTCATGCTTACGACCACGTCTACGACCGCACCCACGACCACATCTACGACCGCTCCTACGACTACGCCTACGACCACGCCTACGACTATGTCTATGACCATGTCTACAACCATACCTCCGATCGCGCCTCCGACTATGCCTTTGACCGCGCCTCCGATTGCGCCTTCAACCTCACCTTCGACCCCGACTGCACCTTCAACCGCACCTCCGACTATGCCTTCGGCCATGCCTCTGACCACGTCTTCGACGGTGCCTCCGATCGCGCCTCCAACCTCACCTTCGACCCTAACCGCGCCTTCAATCGCACTTCCGACCATGCCTTCGACCATGCCTACGAGCACTACGACCATGATCGCCTCGCCCATGTCGAGCTCCACGGTGCAGACTTCTCTTGCACCCTTGCCTAATGCGGTTCCTCGATTGGCTCCCAAACCTCACCCGATGGTCACTCGTGCGAAATCCGGTATTGTGTTTTCAGTACGGAAAATCAATCTTCTTGCAGAGCACTTGTCAATCTCACTGGTGCCGAAAATGTATCGGTCGGCCCTACAAGTTGAACACTGGCGCAACGCCATGGCCAAGGAGCACAAGGCCCTACAGGACAACCGCACTTGGTCTCTTGTGCACCCCCACCAGGTGCTAACATTGTCTCCGGCAAGTGGATTTTCAAACATAAGTTCCACTCTGATGGTACCCTCGCCTGCTACAAAGCTCGATGGGTCATGCATGGGTTTTCTCAACAACCTAGCATTGACTTCGCCGAGACTTCCATCCTCGTCGTCAAGCCGGTCACCATTCGCGTGGTTCTTAGCCTTGCGGCCTCTCACTCATGGCCCATTCGACAACTCGACGTCAAGAACATCTTCCTCTACGGCCGCCTCGATGAGATCGTCTACTGTCAACAACCATCCAGATTTGTTGATCCCTGCTGCCTCGACTACATTTGCCGGCTCCATAAGTCCTTGTACGGGCGTTTTGCATCCTACATCCGCATCATTGGCTTCGTTCCATGCGCCTCCGACACTTCACTATTCATCCTCAAGCGCGGCAACGACATGGCCTATCTTCTACTGTACGTTGACGACATCATCCTCACCGCCTCCACCAATGGACTACTTTGGGCACTCACTCGATCACTTCACACAGACTCTCGATGACCGACCTCGGCGACCTACACTTCTTCTTGGGCATCTTCATCACTTGATCACCTGCCGACCTATTCCTCTCTCAACATAAATATGCGTCTGAGCTTCTCCAGCACGCAGACATGATGGATTACCATCCAGTTGCCACCCCCGTCGACACCAACTCCAAACTCTCCATTTTGGCTGGTTCCACAGTTTTCGACCCTACTGAGTATCGGAGTCTGGTTGGTGCCTTGTAGTATCTGACGCTCACCTATCCTGACATCGCCTACGCCGTTCAACAAGTCTGCCTTCATATGCATGCTCCTTGTGATCCTCACCTAGCCCTCATCAAGCGCATCTTGCGCTATGTGAAGGGCACCTTAGACTATGGACTACACATGCACGCCTCTTCGACAGACTCCCTCATGACATATTCCGATGCAGACTGGGTCGGCTGCCCCGACTCACGCCGCTCGACATCTGGTTTCTGCATCTACCTCGGCGATAACTTGGTTTCATAGTCATCTAAACGGTAGGCCACTGTCTCACGCTCCAATGCGGAGGTTAAGTATCGAGCCGTTGCTCATGCAGTAGCTGAGTGTGTGTGGCTACGCCAACTTCTCCTCAAGCTCCACCGCCCACTGTTCTCTGCCACGGTCGTCTACTGTGACAACGTCAATGCTGTCTACATGTTCGCCAACCCGGTACAACACCGGCGGCCAAGCATATCGAGATCGGCATCCACTTCCTTCGAGGGAAGGTCGCTCTCGATCAAGTGCGCATTCTTCATGTTCTGATGACACTACAGTTCACTGATGTGATGACCAATGGACTCCCAACAAAGATCTTCCAGGAGTTTTGCTCCAGTCTCACCGTTCAGCCTCCCCACGATTTGACTGCAGGGGGATGTTAGCGATATCGAGTACCGCCGAGCATATCGTCTGCGACCATGCCTACCTTCGTGACTAGTACCTACCGTTTGGTTAGTTTCCTTGTATAGATAAGATAGCTTCCTTCTATAGATAAGATTATTATCTTACTAATTAATTTAGCTATTATCTTTCCATATAACCCAGCTGTAATAAACGACATATATACACCTATAAATATACAGAAAAATAACGCCCCTTAGTGTGGCAATTCTCCTCACCTCTCTCTTTCTTCACCTTTTCACAGTTTTCCTGTTCCCATCGAGGAGGCAGCTGCTCGCCGTGTCCTGCGGCCTGCTCCTGGCGACCGGCAATGCCAGAGGAGCGGGGGCGGCGGCGTCGGACTTTGACCCGGTGACGGAGGCGGAGCGGGCGGTGAGACTCGGCGAGGCCGTGGAGCTGCTGGACCAAGGGCGCGACCTGCAAGCGCGCGGCGAGCTCCCGGACAAGCAGAGATGCAAACCATTACATTACAGTACACCGCAAGGCATGGTTCCCAAACATCTAACCGGTTAGAACTTTCAGACATTTACTGAAAGTGTTATGGTATTTACAGGCCTGTGCTGATATTCTTGAACTCGTATGAAAATTATCAGAATCATTCTTACGCCATTCACATATGCCAGTCCATCAGGAATCCGATTCATATATATTCCAGTCCATCAGAAATACGTTCTTGTGTTATCTTAGACGCATCCTCCAGGTTCAACACGATGCAGCAAATTGCAATGTTGAAAGTTGCAAGCAATCCAGAGTAGAAGCAGAAAGCAGATACTAAATACTGTTCATCACATTTTAATTCAGTGTTAAACATCCCAAACAATACTCATGGTTCTGTCCTTAATATTTGCAGAATTCCGAATACCAGAGACCCCACAAGGGAGCAACAGAGGACACAGAAACAAGAGCAAGTAGCATGCAGGACACAAAACACACACCAGGCAGTTCGATCACATGGATATTTATTAAGACCAGCAACCACAACTACGGCGGAGCAAGGAGGCCAGTGACTGATGAGACGACGCCGAAGGTCTGAAGCTAACTAGGACAATAACCTGTTGCATCTCACTGAAGGACGATGCAGCCTTCTGCAACAGCTGGAGGGGCAACAGGGACAGGCACGTAGGTAGCGTCCTCGGCTTCGCTGATTTCCTCCTTGTCGTCAGACTGAACCAGACCAGCAGCATCAAAAATGTAGGCCTTCACTTCCTCGAATCGTTCCTCCGACAGGGAGACCTCGGCGAGGAGTCTCCATGCAGAAGCTTGTGATGCCTCCTCGTAGTCGTTCCTCCGTTTCAGTACAATGTGGCCACTGATCTCCCACACGGCAGGGTTCACCTGCGTGTCCAGCAGCTCCTGGCTCACTTCGCCCAGAGCCTGCTTCTCAGCATAACACTGCATTTTGGAAATAGATGTAATTTATTAAAATCAGAAAGGCATTACCAGCATTGCCAAATATTTAATGAATTGCAGATAACACTGCACACATCCTTCATTTCTCTTATAGAAACCAGTAAAAGCTCACTAGAACCACGTAAGTATTATAAATCATCTAGGTGACAACAATTCTCCAGATCAATATTACAGGATAGAACTACTGAGTAATTATTTGCGAATACATGAGCATACATTTCAGTCAACAATGAGAAAACTATGCAATCGTGTAATGATATTACCTGGGGGAAGATGAAGATCTTCTTGCCGCAGTCAGATATGAGCAAATTGTAAGGCACATTGTTGTCCTGCAACCAAATACAAGCACTGGAAACCACATTGACCAGATCGTTCAGGGTGTTGCCTTCCTCAAAAACCAGTCCTCTCACAGGGTAGTTCATCAGCTTGGAAACCTTCACCCCACTCTTCATTGTGCCCTCAGCAAGGGGAATCCTCTGGGTAGCTGCCTTCTCGACAGGGAAAGGCACTGGCAAGTAGTATGCCTGTGGAGAAAAGAATCGACATATGTGTTTGTGTTATTACACAATGGTAAACAGGATACTAAAACATGCTATGAACAGGACTATTTCTCAGCTAATCGTTCAAACCAAATGCACAATAATGTCAAGTCAACACTAATTTTCGTCTCACAAAAATATGACTCCTACATTTAATATATCTTTGTCGCCTTTCTAAAGCAAGGAAACCATAACTTCAACAAAATCAGAGGCATCAAATATGTAGTCCAAAAATTAATGCATATGATAGTTTTTGGCTTCCCAAATTCACAAAGTTCACTGTCAATGAGACAACTACAAAATCCATGTCCCCAAGCAAAACAAAGCTTCAAGTTGTGCGTGTTGGGTGATTTATTATTTATCGAAAGAGTACAAGTGGATACTGTAAGGTAATACTGTTGTCCAGACAGTACTGGATACTCCTATTCAATTAGCAAGTTTTATGAAAAGTAAATTTAGATACCATGTGAAGTATAATACCTGAAAGTGGAGGTGATTGATGGTTGCAAAGGCACCCAAACTATTGTAACCAAGCCTGAAGTATGGGCTAGCTGCCTCAGCTGCCATGTGCAGTGCAAGCAAGAAGCTCTCTTGGTCAATCCTCTGAGGCAGGCGATCCAGAACACGGGGAATGAGAAGAACATGGCCATATTCAATTGGGCTCACCTGCAAATCGTTAAAAACAAGTGTTAGCATAAGGAACACGCAAGTTGGAGCTGAAACAGATTGCAAGTGTGACTGAGATGTACATTGATTGCAACAACGTTGGGAGAGCGATCGGCAACAGTGATTGGGGCACTCTTCAGGAAGTAGCTGTCATCACCACCACCATTCTCAAATTGGAATAGCACCTCCTCCTGGCCAACTTTGGTGAAGTTGAACTTGGCAGGGTCAAACGGTTGAAGCACACGGTCCACACGGAACTCAGTAGGGCGCTTCTTGAGATGGCGCCCTTCATTCAGTTGTGCAACAAACCCAAGGTTGCCAGGGATCACCTTGGTCTCACAGGCAGTGACATCATATCGGAAGAAGCCTCGGGCCATCCTGTCCTCCCACTGCAATAATACAAAGCAAAATATTGAATTTAAATATTCTTATCTAAGTATAGTAACATGGGAACTAGTATCAGTTCCAAGTGTTTAATACTTGCTTAAAATCTCTAGATTCAGCAGAGAAGTAAAACTATTTGTTTTAATAAACACTAATGTTTTAGTAAAACTCCCTTGTAGAATACACACTAATGTATTAAGTTATTGGAGCGTTTATGATCATCTTATGAAGGTGAAACAACTATTAAATTCTAATACACACTAATGTCCACTTTTGCATCGCGGAGCACTAAATAAACTTCAATTCGCATACAACTTTTGGATTTTTATATGTGATTATTCGTTCCTTCATTATAACTTAAAATTATCTCACCGGAAATGCTATTTGGCAGATATTTGCAAGTTAGCCAAACGGTAGACACGTGTAAGCTTCACTGGAATAGTAATAACTTCACACTTATAACTGCATAGGAACAACGGTAGGAGCCTGCAAACAACCCTAACGAGTGGATATACGCTTATGCATGCATGTTGGATGCTCACAGTTAAAGAACATCACTCCTAAATGTGTGCATGGGTCCTCACAATCACTGACATGCAGCTTACAAGTCATATATGTATGCGCTTTTTGGTGCTTGAGCATACTTTACATGTATCCACAACTTGACTAGTGGGTGTACATTTTCCTAATAGAATTTCCTGGATCATACTACATATGGCAAATATCTTCACTATCTACCTCAGTACCTTTCCTAAAAGCTAGTGCAGTTTAGTAATGTTGTACCAAACAAAGCCTAAACTAGTCACTCTTCTGTGCAAAAGTAGTAGTGATGATCTTCTATTCACCTGGCCGAGGAGGATATTGACGAACTCAGTGGGAGCAGCATCCTCCAGCGAAGGCAGCTTTGTCGGATTTGCCTTGAAAGCATAGAGGGGAAGCTTGGACACTGCTCAGGAAATGCAAGGAAATGTTAATTCACCAAACATAAGTCAAGGTTGGTGCCGCTGATGAGAAAGTTAGAAAAATAACTATCAAACATTCAAGTAAAATCTGCGGCTCCTATTTTTATCCTACCAAGTTGGAGAAAACAAACTACATCTGGTCAACCCAAAAACACCTACGGTGACAATTTTTTAACCCTTTTTTTTTTACAAACGTTGACAGCAATTGTTTACTTGCAAAGATCCCAGCTTTCTTGGAACACAAAGTGATTCCATTGTTACCCTACAAAGCGCCCATCTTTTCTCAACGAATCACAGATCACCGTGCATACTAAAATTTGTGGATTCCATGAGCACCTAAAATGGCACAACCTAACAGGGCAAAATAACTAAAATCTATTGCTACAACCACAGGCTTTTGATCCGAATTTGGGAAGAAAACGACATTAGGTTCACCCTCGGACAAGGAGGCTCACCGGGCAAGCAGCAATCCCCGAGGCAGTCCTTCCCGCACCCGCCGAGCGGCCGCTCGCCGCCGGCGCCCTCCTCCTGGTAGTTGGACACCACCGTCGGCACCCTCTTAATCGTCAGTTTCGTCTCCATCTCACGAAGAAGCCTTTCTTGCTCTGTTCCTTGGAATCCTCTGTTTCTTTCTCGGGGTTCTTGAGGTCAGTGGATGATGGCTGTTGTTAGAAATCACGGGGGGTGGATGGGGGGTACGGTTAGCGGGTGAGCGGCTCAGAGGAGGCGACCGCCACCGGCGAGGAAGAGGAGGTCTGACGGGCTTCCGCCGGCAGACGGGAGGGCCCCGCGGCCGCCGTGCGGGGCGGGGCTGGAGGCGACGGCGGAGGCGATGGTAGCCGTGGGCTCCACCTGCGCAGCAGCGGGGCCGCGCCGGAGGGCTGCAACGCTAGCCGTGATGACTTTCAACTCCGGGACTGCCCAAAGGGGAAGGGAAGGTTCTCCGAGCTTCCGCGGGATCCACCGTGATGACTCTCTCTCCCTCCTCTCTCTCTTCTCTTCTCCGGTGAGGTGGTGGCGGTGGTGGTTTGTGGGAGGTGAGCAGAGGGCTGGTGGTGTTAAATAGGGGGCGGATGCGATGCGATTGTGTGGTGGATCTTTTCTCTTCTTCTTCGGAGAGGATTTGTTTTGAGGAAATTGATAATATACCCTTCAACTACATGGAAATCTAGCATATACCCTCCTCTAGTTTGTAATTAAGAAAATACCCTCTCTTAGTCTAGCTTCTTGACCAAACACCCTTTTTCTACTCTTTTGTATAGCTGGACAATATTGCTTCGTATTGTAGCATATGTACCAATACTACCGCATCGCCAGCCTCGACCGCCATGCATGTCGCCTAAGGTCCGGCCGCGTACTGCCTGCCCTTGGCCTCCTCACCGTGGCGCCCCACCTAGCCCGCGGCCGCCGCGTCACTCTTCACCGGCCCGCGGCCACCGCGTCGTCGTCGCCTGTCCAGGAGCAGCGTTTGTCCACCGCTCTGGTGGCTTACCAGGCAAGCTCAGAATGCCCATCAACCTTGGCAGTGCAGTGCTATTCAGGCCGTCCAGGTAGAGCTGCATCAAGCGCATCAAACCTTCTCTGTGCACCGCTTCAACCGAGGTGCTCTGCTGTTCACCTTCCGCTCCGGTGCCGATAGGGACTCAGTCCTTCGCTGTAGCAACATAGTTGTGGATGGCAAGAAGATCTTCTTCAGGCTGTGGACAAGGCAATTCCAGGCTGATTTCTCCAGGCTGTGGACAAGAGCTCTACCTGGGCAGGCGACGACGACGCGGTGGCCGCGGGCCGGTGAAGAGTGACGCGGCGGCCGCGGGCTAGGCGGGGCGCCACGGTGAGGAGGCCAAGGGCAGGCAGTACGCGGCCGGACCTTAGGCGACATGCATGGAGGTCGAGGCTGGCGATGAACAGCCTGGCACCGGGCGATGCGGTAGTATTGGTACATATGCTATAATACGAAGCAATATTGTCCAGCTATACAAAAGAGTAGAAAAAGGGTGTTTGGTCAAGAAGTTAGACTAAGAGAAGGTATTTTCTCAATTACAAACTAGAGGAGGGTATATGCTAGATTTCCATGTAGTTGAAGGGTATATTATCAATTTCCTCATTTGTTTTTTGAGCGCAACGAGGACAGATGGTTTGGTCGTACCACATGCGTATATGCTTAAAAAAATAATATTTACATAAACAGTATCTAAAATACTATTTAATGTTAGCAGCATTTAATAAGTACAGTTTATATAAACACTAGTATAGTAATAGAATTCAAAAAAAGATGATTTATAAATATAAGGATTCTAAACCATACAATAAATATCAATATCAGCAAAATAATCATGTACATTTTCACTCACTGCATTTTCTCAGTGCTACCTCTTAACAAAATTTCAGAATATTCTCTACAACGCAAATGGATAGTGCCTTAATTTTCAAGTCCCAACAATCCAGAGATAAGAGAGGACGAATCAACCACCAACTCTTTTTTATATAATAGTAAAGAATACCCTTGTAAATAAGACAGTTACGAACTCTGCTCACCTGATAGCCGCAGCGTCCACGAAGAGGATTGTGTTGGTTGTGATGTGTGGTGCATCTGGAGTGGACACCAAGGGGATATTTTTCTCTCCAAGGAGTACTATTTTTGGTTTTTCGTACGATTTTGTGCTCGTTTGGGATCTCTGGAGCATGTGCTCTCTGGCTCCGATGCTGTTGGGAGGCGGCTAACAGAGAGAAGTGGTCGAAAAAATTATATAGAGGAAAGGAAGAGCCTATGGCCTAGGCGAATCATGTGCTAATAATCCATCTTTCTTTTAATCGATGTTTCTTATTTTTATAGTTTTTGATATACAACTTTTACCATTACTTTTTATTACTTTATATAAAGATATACTAATAAAATTGTAATACTGTGATAGTATTTTTAATGACAAATCTAATATATAACTTTCGTATAGTCATTATAGATAGTTTTAACTCTATTAGCTGATAAACTTTTAAAAGGTTTGACGGTACAGATTCTAAAAAGTCTCCTACCAGCTAACTCTTTTGATATCGCCGTTCCCTGCTAAACCCTAGCCCTTCCAACTGCCAGCAAACTCTGGGCCTATTTGGCTGCGACTGTGGCTTATGGGTTTTGGCTAAAATTTTTGAATTTTGGTTATTTACGGTACATATTACGGAGAGAGAAATACTCACTTGCGATTTTAGCTGGTACAAATGTTGGGCTTTTAACATGTACATCGTTTAACATGTACAGGGATGAGGTTGAAAAAAATATCCGTTTGAAAGCTAGGTACTGTAGCAAAAGCTAAAAGCCGTCAGCTTCGAAGGAAAAGAACATACCCTCTATATGCTCCTCAACCTCATCCCTGGCCCTCTCATTGCTAGCGGTCATCACAGCCAGTGGTGGATCCGGAATAAAACGATCGGCAGTCACCATATATACTACCGCATGTGTGTAGAGCCACTGAGCTTAGATTGCAAAGTTCATACGCTTGCATATATGGACTATCATAGAGGTAAATTGAATTTTAACACGTTGTCCCACACACACCCCTTGGTTCAGTGTAGATCTGCGCAGGATCACTGCCTTAGTACCATCTCGTCTTAGAGCACCCTAGACACGTGGCTTGCCCTAGCCCTCTTAGCCTTCCGTAACGATGTTCTCATTCATCTCTGCCCTACTCAAAAGAGCTTTTTTTGTGACTTATAGCTAAAAAGCATTATAGCTGGCTGAAAAAACACTGTAGCTGATGGAGGCTTATTTAGCATAATTAATTTTAAAAAAATTAAAAATAGAAAAAACATGTTAACCTATCACGTATATTGCAAACAAATACGAAAAAAAGAAACAACAAAAAAACTCAAAAAAAAGTCAAAAATATAGAAAAGACGAAATTTATTAATAGTGCAAAATAAGTCAGAAGTTCGAACCGAAACGAGTGGGCCGTCACACCCGCTTCCAGCTCCTCTCCGGTACTGTACTCCACCACCAGTGGTTGCCCACCATTGACTGTGCTATAGCCGCCTCAGATCTTTCGTCGAAGGCACGAGTAATCCCTTCTGAGAGCTTGTTGTATGAATCTCGTTTGCATTGCATACTTGCATTCACCCATCAACGCACTCATCCAACTATTTACCTAAATGGGAACCCCACTATCATCTTGCCAGATCTCTCCACTAACCATGGCCATGTCGTTGCAAGACAATTGAGGATGTCCACTTGTAAGTGATGTGTAATATTTGCAGAAAAGCTCTTGAAAAATGCGGCGCCGATTTATGCGGATTCTGATGAGCAAAAAGGCATCCATACTGTAGTGGCATTATACATAAGTATATTTGCAAATGCACTTTATGTAGGATCATATCATTAATGTAGCTAAATATTAAGGAGAAAAAGAGGAGAAAACTGCTATATATATATATATATATATATATATATATATATATATATATATATATATATATATATATATATATATATATATATACACACACACACACACACGGACTTATGCCATGCTACTAGATTACTAATCAACCTACTATCGGAGTCAATTTAATCTCACAATGCAATGCACTTCACATCAACATTAATTATCATCAGTATGGATCATGAGTTCTAGACAAACGATCGGATCAGATCTGGTTGTTTTGGAAGTCCTGTAATCGTAGACATATGGACAATGGTTGTTATTTTTGTGGGCTGGAGAAAATAGATTAATAAGAGAGACGAAAGGGAATTAAGTGTTTCTTTACCTAGGAGTGCATAAACTAATACAGTGTAGATATGGCGATGAGATAATGATACATAATATAAGTACAACTTGGCATGATAGCAAAAGGGCGGGGTTTATAAAACAGCATAAAAAAAGCTAGTTCTATATACTTTGATGCATTATAAAGGAATCTTATTTTGTATGTTCTTATTTGTCAGATAAGATAAAAGGTGACAACTTTACATTTACAGTGCCTGGTAGTACTGGATGGATCTCGTTGAAAATTGTGTCCGAGAGAGAGTTTAATTTGTGTAAGCTTGAAGTAAGTTACTGTAAATTTGTAATGTTTTCGTTTAAATTAATTAAGTCGGCCTCAAAATCTGTTTATTTTTTTTAAAAGAAGAAAACCTGTTTAATTAAGTCATGTACATGACTGCTCATAAATACTAGAACACGCATGCACATCCTGTACGTACATGATGTGGCCGGCCGCAAAGTTCATGTCGATCGAGCAGTTCCAACCGTGTAAAATGAAAGCTCGCAACGCACCAAACGTGGTGATATCTTGAGCCGTGCGTCCTTTTGAATGGTTTGGCATTTATCCTACCGCTTGGGACTTTTATTTTCTGTTTTCTTCAGTTGGTGTGATCCACATAGTACTGAGTACTGACGCACTGACACAGGACCGCGTTGCTGGTTAGAGTTGAAAAGGATACATCAAATAGTTTTAAATATAAATATAAATCTATATTTTAAAATAAATATAAATACGAATTCAAATATTCTCAAATATAAATACGAATCGAATGTCGTAACGAATACGAATTCGAATCGAATATGTACTTAATTTGGTCGAATACGAATATCCTCCTACAACTTATGTAACAACTTAATTCAGTCGAATACAAATACCGCTGGGCTTGGCTGCTGGGCGAACGGGCCGACATGGGAAATGAATCGAATAGTCTCGAATACGAATACAAATATTCTTGAATACGAATGCGAATATGAATATTCTTAAATACGGATACGAATATTGTCAAATACGAATATGAACATTTTTTTAGTACGAATTTTACTTACCACATTCGTATTTTCTTGGATATAAATATCAGATAAAACGGATTATGTGTTACCATTTCTCACCCCTATTGATGGACGTTTCCAATGCATTGGCTGCCTGTTGTACAAATATTGATTCTTGTTTGGGCTTTATTTTGATCTAAGTCAAAATATGCATGATATGTGCGAGTGTGTGTATATATAATACACACATATATAATATACATATATATACATATATACACATACATATATATATATATACATATATATAGCAAAATAATTCTATATACACACACATACACTACTACAGAAAGCCTAATAGTAGACGCCTCATCACAGACGGTTTTGTGAAACCGTCTCTAATGAGCACTATTACAGACGGTTGTAATTTGGAGGACGTCTGTGGTATTTGTGGCGGGAAAATGGATTATCACAGACGGTTATTAACTATGAACCGTCTATGATACGTTTGTATCACAGACGGTCTGTATTAAAAACCGTCTGTGATAATCCCAGATTATCACAGACGGTTTTTAAATAAAAACCGTCTGTGATAACTTTGTTATCACAGACGGTTAATAATTAAAAACCGTCTGTGATAATTCACAGGCGGTTTTTTATTAAAAACCATCTGTGATAATGTCAGTAGGCATTTATTGTACTGCTCAGACCGCATCTGTCTTCATTTCGATCCAGATCTAGCCACTGCTGTGCACTTTTTCACTCGGGAGGAAGCTAGGCGATTTCAGGCCTTGTTAATTTGGTGGGAAGAGGCAGAGATTGAGCTTTGAAGATTCATACTTTGCTGGTTGTTCTAGATATGGTTAGTAATGCAATTTATTTTTTCTTTAATTGCATTACAATTTAGTTCTAAGTAATCCATGAGTGGTTATTGAAGATGGTTAATTTGCAAAATTGTTGGTTATATAATAGCTGTTGTGTTTGTAATATGAATCTAGCAAATAAAGTCTCAATATAATAAATGTGGCCGGTATATATGTAGTTATAATTAGTTAATCTAGATTTTAATACTAAGTTGTTATATATGTACGTAACGTAGGACCGAAGCTGGATGTATGCCGCGAGCCGTGTGAGTGAAGAGTACATTAATGACGTTTCTGCTTTTATAAGAGCTGCCGAGGAGGATATGTTGAATAAGGGGGCGATATATATGTGCTGTCCATGCACTGACTGCGAGAATGTGAAGATGTTTAAGAACCGAGGGCAAATTGAATCGCACTTGATTCGGAGGGGTTTCAAAAAGGATTATACGTGTTGGACCAGTCATGGCGAAGTGAATGATCATATGCCGCCGGATGACATCGCCGGTGAAGTGAATGATATGCCCCCGGATGACATCGCCTGTGAACTGAATGACATGCCGCCGGCTGATGTCGATTGTGGGTCGGATTCGGATAGGTTGCACGATGATAATCTGGATCAGATGCTTCGCGATGTTGAAGAGAACTATGATGAGAGAGAGTATGTTAAATTCCGTGGCTTGATGGAGGACTCAGAGAAACCTTTGTACACGGGATGCAAGTACACGAGGTTGTCGGCCGTGCTTGAACTGTTGAAATTGAAGGCAAGCAACGGTTGGTCGGACAAGAGTTTCACGGCGCTGCTAGGTCTTTTAGCGGACATGCTTCCGGAGGGAAATGAGTTGCCTAAAACCACGTATAAAGCCAAGAAGGTTCTTTGTCCGTTGGGAATGGAAGTAGAAAGAATACATGCATGCCCGAACGATTGTATCCTCTACCGTAAAGAGTATGCAAACATGCATGTATGTCCGGTGTGCAACGCATCCCGATACAAACGTAACAATCAATCAGTTGATGGCGAGGGAACAGAGGCGAAGAAAGGACCTCCTGCTAAGGTGACATGGTATTTTCCTATAATTCCCCGTTTGAAAAGGTTTTTTGCAAATCCAAAGGAGGCAAAACTGCTGCGTTGGCACTCGGAGGAGCGCAAGAAGGATGGAATGATAAGACACCTTGCTGATTCCGCGCAGTGGAGAAACATCGATAGGAGTTTTGCAGAGTTCGGTGCAGAACCAAGGAATATAAGGTTTGGACTGAGTACAGATGGAATGAATCCTTTCAGTAGCATGAGCAGCCGACATAGCACATGGCCTGTGACTCTCTGCATCTATAACCTTCCTCCTTGGTTGTGTATGAAGTGAAAGTATATTTTGCTGTCGATACTTATCCAAGGGCCAAAACAATCTGGGAATGATATCGATGTGTTCCTAGCACCGTTGGTGGAAGATCTAAAAGTAATGTGGAACGAAGGGGTACAGGTATGGGATGCGTACAAACGAGAGAACTTCACTCTGCGCTCCTTATTGTTCTGCACCATAAATGATTATCCTGCCCTTGGTAACCTATCGGGCCATAGTACAAAAGGTGCCAAAGCTTGTACTCACTGTTTAGATGGTACCGAGAGTGTGTGGCTGAGACACTCACGCAAAACCGTCTACATGCGTCACCGCCGGTTCCTTCGGAGGGCTCACCCATACCGCAAGATGAAGAAACAATTTGACGGAGAGAAGGAAGATGGTTCAGCTCCAAGGCATTTAAGGGGACGCGAGGTTTATGATATGGTTAAGGATTTAGATGTTGTCCTCGGAAAGGGACGTAAATTGAGGGCTCATGAGAAGAACACCTGGAAGAAGAGATCAATATTTTGGGACTTACCTTATTGGGAGTACCTAGATGTTCGGCACTGCATCGACGTCATGCACGTAGAAAAGAATGTGTGCAACAGCTTGATTGATCTCTTACTGAACATCCGTGATAAAACAAAGGACGGTGTCAACGCACGGCTTGACTTGGCTGACATGGACATCAGGCCTGAGTTAGCACCGACAAGCACTGATAATGGACGAACGTACCTTCCCCCTGCGTGTTACACTCTGTCCAAGGCTGAGAAAACAGAACTGTGCCAGTGCTTGCATGGTGTGAAAGTTCCGTCTGGTTACTCCGGCAACGTGAAGAAACTTGTTTCGATGCAAGATTTGAAGTTAAATGGCATGAAGTCTCATGATTGTCATGTGCTGATGACACAGATGCTCCCTATTGCAATTAGAAATATTTTGCCGATCAAAGTCCGAGAGACAATCATGAGGCTATGTTATTTCTTTAACACAATTGCTCAGAAGGTCATCGATCCCGAAGGACTAGATGCTCTGCAGGACGAGGTGGTGATGACTCTATGTCACCTTGAAATGTATTTCCCTCCTTCGTTTTTCGATATCATGGTCCATCTCATTGTTCACGTTGTGTGGGAGATAAAAATGTGCGGGCCCGTATTCCTACGCAGCATGTACCCATTTGAGAGGTTCATGGGAATTCTCAAGTCCTACGTACGGAATCGTTCTCGACCGGAGGGCAGCATCGTCGAAGGTTATGCAAGCGAAGAGGTGATTGAGTTTTGTGTCGATTATATGGCTCAGATTCAACCGATAGGTGTCCCTCAATCTCATCATGAAGGGAGGCTGAAGGGTCTCGGAACTATCGGAAGGAAAGCAATCACTCCAGATATGGACACGTATACTCAAGCCCATTTCACGGTGTTGCAACACATGACTGAAGTGGCGCCTTATGTGGACCAGCACAAGGATGTGCTTCGGCAACAGAATCCAGAGCGGCCGGATGTTTGGATCATGAGGCAACACAACCGTTGGTTCAACCAATGGTTGAAGGAGCAAATTGCTAGGAGCTCGCCGAGTGAGACGCTGAGATGGTTGGCAAAAGGGCCGACATTTACAGTTGTGACATGGCAAGGATATGACATAAATGGGTACACATTCTATACGCAGTCTCAGGATGTCAAGAGCACTAACCAGAACAGCGGAGTCCGCATAGATGCATTCAGTACCGATGGGTCGAGAAACTCGTACTATGGCTTAATAGAAGAGATTTGGGAGCTCGACTATGTGGTTTTCAAGATCCCCTTATTTCGCTGCCGTTGGGTGCATCTCCCACAGGTGAAGGTTGACAAGTACGGTGTCACGACCGTGGACCTCCAACGTGTCGGGTACAAAGACGAACCATTCGTACTCGCCAATCAAGTTGTTCAAGTTTTCTATGTAACCGACCCGGCAAATAAGAAACGCCATGTAGTTCTTCATGGAAAAAGGAGAATTGTCGGAGTGGAGAATGTAGTGGACGAGGAGGAATACAATCAATTTGACGAGTTACCTCCTTTTGGAAATGGCATAAGGGTCGACGATGAACAACGTGACGAAACTAGTTACGTACGCATTGATCATGATGAAGGGCTAATTTTTAAAGGAAATAAGCAAGTACAATAAGAATGTATATGTGAAAATGTGTGACAATTTTGAGATCTATATGTGAAAATGTGTGATGTAGTCAATTTTGAGATGTATATGTGAAAATGTGTGACAATTTTGAGATGTATATGTGAAAATGTATGATGTAGTCAATTTTGAGATGTATATGTGAAAATGTGTGATGTAGTCAATTTTGAGATGTATATGTGAAAATGTGTGACAAAATGTATATGAGTATTGGCATTTATGTATATGTGTGATGCACATGTGATGGTTGATATGAATGCAGCTGGTTGGTGTTGTATATGAATGCAGCTGTTTGGTGGTGGATATGAATGCAGCTGTGGTTATTGGTGTTGTCTTAATAACTACAGTCGCAAAGGCTTATCACAGACGGTTTTAAACTTAGAACCGTCTGTGATATCAATAAAACAGACGGTTCTAAGTTTAAAACCGTCTGTGATAATATGACTATCACAGACGGTTATACACTTAGAACCGTCTGTGATATTTATACTATCACAGGCGGTTTTAGACTTGGAACCGTCTGTGATATTAATATCACAGACGGTTTTTGAGTTAGAACCGTCTGTGATAACCTCCCTATATATACCCTCTGGCTAGGGTTTTCCCTGTGCGCTGCGCAGTTATTCGATCTAGATCCAAGTAAATCCCGAGCCCGTCGTCGCCTCCGCCTCCCCGAACCCTCGTCGGCCGCCTCCTCGAGCCCCTCGCCGGCCGCCTCCGTCGAGCCCCTCGTCGCCTCCGCCTCCTCGAGCCCCTCGTCGCCTCCGCCTCCCCGAACCCTCGTCGACCGCCTCCCCGAGCCCCTCGCCGGCCGCCTTCGTCGAGCCCCTCGTCGCCTCGGCCTCCCCGAGCCCCTCGTCGACCGCCTCCGTCGAGCCCCTCGTTGCCTCCGCCTCCCCGAACCCTCGTCGACCGCCTCCCCGAGCCCCTCGCCGGCCGCCTCCGTCGAGCCCCTCGCCGGCCACCTCCCCTCGATTACCGACTGCATTGGTACATATTGTTATTTGGTACATTAATTGTTTACTACAGTTGCTCGATGATGATAAAATCATATACTGAGATTGGTTCATTCAGTGCTTGAGCTCTAATAGCTGTCGGTTCATGCAGTTTTCAGGTTATAGCATGTTATTAAATTGATCTGTTAGGATTTAATCTTGACAAGTTAAAAGACTGAATTATTGGGCAAAGTTAACTTGTGTGGTCTTGATCTGTATGAATACTGCTGTTTGAATATATGCATGCTGAATATATCTTGATCTTGAGATTTTAGAGTTTGTATCTAGAGCTCAAAATACTGAATTCATTATTTGGCATAACCAATCAAGGAAGAGTATATGATTTAGTAGCGGGACGGCCAAGATTAATCTTGTGCAACCCTACAATTTGAGAGCACATATTCATGTTGAGACTGTTATTGATTCTATTATTGATGCTTGTTGCTTGTTGCTTCATATTGCTACCATTATATATGTATATATGTAGGTATGTATATGTATATGTATGTATATACACATATAGTATGTAGTATATAGTATAGGCACATAACCCCTCTCTGTGTCCACATCACCCCCTCCCTTCTCCCCCTTCCCTCTACTCCTCTCCTCTCTTCCGAACATTGAGCATCATGTTTCACTTTTCGTGCTTCCTCACTTTGAACATTCTCATCTTATCTTAATAGACCCACAAAATGAGCAACATGTCACCCGCGCATTCTTCATCATCATCGCCGGAGGCGTCCGCTCCAACATCAAGACGCCAAGGAAGAGGGCTATCAAAGAAGCCTCAGAGCCGACATACCATCACAGCGGTAAACGCAGCTGGGGTCCCTATCCTTCCTAAGCAAGCGGTAAACGCATTCCGAACCATGGTCGGAATAGTTGCACGACAACGAATTGAGATCACATACAATTCGTGGAAGAACGTGCCTGACACTCGGAAACGTGAGCTGTGGACCGAAATCTTGGCATCGTTCGAGTTCCCAGAAGAACACTTACACGCTGTGGAACGACAAACCTACCAAGCGGCGTGCAAAGCATGGAAGAACTTCAAGAGCACGCTTGTCAGGAAATACGTGGAGACGGACAAAACGCCTTTTACTAAATACCCATTCCTGGAACCACAATGGGAAGAGTTCAAGGCGATGAAAACGACCGAAGAATTCAAAAGTACAAGTGTGGCGCACAAGGCCCTCCAGGCAAAAAACACGCACCCCCACAGACTTGGCACAGCTAGGTATGCGGGTAAAATCCCGCAGTGGAGGTTGGAGGATGAGCTGGCAGCTGCAGAGGACATCGCCCCGCCGTTTTCCAATATCCCGGATGACCGCGCTCGAAATTGGCTTAGAGCAAGGTCATCTACAACGACATCGGGGGACGTCTCCTTTCGAAACCCTGCAGACCAGCAAGTGTCCCAGCGCCTGGTAAGATATCGATCGAACTACGTAGCTTGTAATTACTCCACAACTTCGTACGAATTGAAATGACATGTCGTGCTCTTGCAGGAAGAGCTGAGTTTTGAATCTACCCTGGGATCATTCTAGGGAACAAGGGAGAATGATATGCTCTCCGTGGCCCTGGGAAACAAGGAGCACCCGGGTCGTACGAGAGGCCTTGGGCTTTACGTTCCTTGGAAACATGGTTTCCAAGATGACTCCGGAATGTATCGGCGTAGGAAGAGAAACAAAGCCGAGCGTGAGGAGCAGCTACGAGAAGAGATCAAGGAATCTCTTCGAGAGGAGCTATTTGCTCAGATGGGTGAAGTAATCAGAGAAGAGGTGCGGAAACAGACAGAAAGTCAGCAGGCCGCCACCGCCGCTGCTATGCTAGGTAGCCCGCACAACCGTCCGAGTAGCTGCGCGTCCAATCCGACGCATACCCAGTCCAAATTTCCTGTGGACGACATCCTGGTAATAATTATTACCTCTCGAATGCTTGCTCCATTGGTAGGCCTATTCGAGTAGCTAATTTTGTATCGTTATGTAGGAGCCTACGAATTGCAAGCTCCAAGTGAGATATGGCGCCATTCCCTTGTACGCTGCTTGGGGCCAGGCATATTCGTCTGGTAACGGGGCCATGGTGCACGGCCAAGCTTTAGCGCCAGGCTTCGCAAAAGTTAATGTGGATGGTGTGTATGTCAATTTTGAGGTGGTCCCGCTACCGAAGCCCCCCAACGACGAGATCGTGACTCTAGGACAGGCCATTGGAACATTCATCCAGTGGCCCAAAAGCGACATCTTCCTGGAGGCTTCTTCACCGGTGGCAGGACCAGAGCAACATGCACTGGTGCCATCTCCAGTACAAGACCAGTCGGTTCCACCACCGGATACTACAACGATGCTATCTCCACGGGCCCTATTCTCGCCAGAGCAACTTGCACCGCTGCTACCTTCAAAGTCGACTTCCGTGAAGTCGACCTATAGCCGAGGCAGCAAGGCCAGCAAGGGCAAAGCAAAGAAGACCAATGATGATCTTCCGTACCACCCTTTGGCCCGCAAATTCGTGCTTGGCGAGCCGTTGCTCGAGCAAAAAGCCCTCCAAAAGCTACCATATAGTTGCATGCAATTGCACACGTGGTATATGCAGCAGTCCAATAAGCCAGAGGGAGAACGGACTTCAAGTATCACTGTCAAATTCTCCGAGGAAGATTTACACCACAATCTTCAAGAGTGTACATTCGTGGTCGCCTTTGAGGATTTATTCGAGCTGTTCATGCTCAACGCTCTTGACGTCTCAATCGTTCGATGCTGGACGCTGTAAGTGTGTACAATCACAGTCTCCGTTAATGTCATACCGATAAATGCCATATCTAATTTTTTGCTTTCGTGTGTATATATATAGACACATGCTGATTAAAGCTAGAGTATCGAACTCATCAGCTGGTTTCTTGAACCCACAATTGGTCGCCAAGACTACCATCGACGTGGAGGCATCCCTCGTCGAGAGGTACATTGCATCAGGCCTGCTGAGTTGCCGCAATAAGGACTATGTACTTATGCCCTTCAATCAGAGCTTTCATTGGATTTTAATAGTAATTGTACCAAAATGGAACAAGGTATATTACCTTGATTCCCTAAGTAAGAATAAAATGGACTTCACAGTTGTCAGCCAAGTAATCGATAGGTAAGCACATATTCCCCATACATATCTACATTGTACTCTTTCTTTCCTTCCGAATGATTAAGGTTAACCTTTTCGAATTACGTAGGGCGTTCGCGATGTACATTGAAAAGGGAGGTGACTCGAAGCGCGGGGCCAACGGCCTGCTGACACATGTTCGAGATTTTAAGGTATTCGTTATTTCACATTAATTAATCCTATGCAACAGATGGTACTAATGCCTTTTGAACTAACACATTCCATTTTTTGCAGTGCCACCAGCAGCAGCCGGGCAACACATGTGGATACTACGTTTGCCAACATATGGAACTACTCCTCGATTCCTCGAGGGTCACCAATCGCAAGGTTTGTCACTCTTCCCATAATTACTTCATACTTATCACGTTACATATATATGTACATTGATATTCCTATCGACAGGCTGTATCAATCCCGTCAACTGCATTGAAACAGTCTGAGCTTCGAGAGGTTCAATCAGAGTTGGCGTTCTTTTTGCTGACTCAAGTCATACAGCCAGAAGGACGATTTCACTGCGCACACTGATTTCTTATTGGTCTTATCACTAAGTGTAAATGCAGTGTAGATCTTTTGTAACTGTGCATTTGTTAATGGATATTTCAGTTCAATTCAATTAATTGATTTGCGAAATGGATGCATGCTTTATGTCTGTGAGATGAAGTGCGATGTCAATTGGATGTTTTATGTCTGCGAAATGTACCTGAAAGCAAATGAGATGTGTGAATTGTATGTTTTTTGTCTGTGATTATCTGCTTGTTTCAGAGGGCATGGCTAGCATTTCCTGAGGCTAGCCAATAAACAGAAATAGATTTTGGTTTAGGAGGAAGGAATATCACAGACGGTTTTTAAGTAAAAACCGTCTGTGATATGTATCACAGACGGTTTTTCATTAAAAACCGTCTGTGATTATCGGTTATCACAGATGGTTTTTAATTAAAAACCGTCTGTGATATCTGATAATCGCAGACGGTTTTTAATTAAAAACCGTCTGTGATATCTAATAATCACAGACGGTTCAAAAACCGTCTCTGATAACCTTCGATCATCACTGACCCATAAATTCAGACGGTTCAGAAAACCGTCTGTGATGACGTTTCTGAACCGTCTGTAATGTCGATTTCTGTAGTAGTGATATATAAGTATACCGAAATTTTTTAGATACGTTTCTCCACATATCAATACGTAAGGTCATTCATACATTAGTGAAAGCGTTTTAGGAGACAGTGCGCTACGTATGGGTAAAAACTGTGTCTATAAAGACCTGGATGTGGTGAACTTGTAAGTTTTTTTTTTTTGCCATATTGGCCTTTTTTGGTGTGTTTTTGTAAGAATGGCATCCATCTTACAAAAATTACAGAATTAACACCTTCACCGTGTGGAGTCGATATGGAGACGACACATCAAGGGTATCGCACGTCCACCATGCTATGTCGCCAAGACCGCACAGCCACTGTGCGGTGCTCTCTCTCTCCGCATGGCTACCATACAATGGCCAATTAGCTATGCAAATAAGCTTAACCACTTACGAAATTTTTTATGGAGCCTTCTAACACATTGTATTTGATTGTGTATTATTTCATACTTTTATCCATTCTTAATTTTACTCAAAAATTCATGTAAGTAAATTAATTTAAGGAATTTTTTAATATAGATTGTGTAATTTTTTAGAATTTTATATTTTTTAAAAGATTCATCTGATTAGCCATATTAATTTATATTAATTTATTCTTAATTAGTAATATATGGTGCTCATTTAATTCCTCTCTCCGACTCTCTCTTTCCATTTGTCAAACCACTCATGTCAAACGTGATGACACAGCGTCCCGTCATGATGTGCAAAGCTGTGTGACATCGCTACTACGGTGGGGTGATGTGATCACATGATATTGGGTGGGTTCTTCTGGTATATGGTTTATAGTTATGTTTTAAAATTTTAAATTCTAACTATTCATGAGAGGTAATATGTAGAAAAAAAATAGTCATATGTAATTTTGGCCGATACAGTTGAACTCAGTATACTTTTTTACTATAATTTTTCTATTGATCATACCTTAAAAAAACGAACCGTTTAAAATCTAGTTAGTGTAGCATAAACCATAAGCCGCGAGCCACAAGCCTAACCGAACCTGGCCATTGTAAATAAACCTCACTATGTCCTACATTTGCAAATTGTGTTTGTTAATTAATATAAAATTTCTTTTGTGTAGGCAGCTAACTAAGGCTCTGTTTAGACGGGCTTAATTATATAGCTTTGTGTATACGTGTATGAGCTAGCTTTCTCACAAGAGTTGATAATATTTCCATAGCTTACTTTGAATGTATGTGTATGAGGATGTATCAAGTGAGAACTTATGGAAACTAACAGGACAAGTCTTCTATAATTATCAAAATATTTTTGGATGTAAGTGGAGGAATTCTACATGACCCTACAAAATTCCAATGGTCATGTAATATCCTTTCCATTATTCCCTCGCAAAAAAAATCCTTCCCAATATCTGCATGCACAAATAGTTTAATAATTTTGTAAAACTTGTACGCGCTTAGTACTCGTAGAGATTAGTTCTCACTAGATACGTACGCCCTCCGTTTATACTAATAAACCAACTTTACTTATTACGCCTTGCAACGAAAAAAAAGTTTCCTCACACACACTTAGCAAGGTTAATAATATAGCCTTCAGCTGGCTGTATGAACACTTATAGCCTACTTATCAGCTCATTTATATAGTAGTTTACAGCCAGCTGAAGGCTGTATGACCCACCCCTTTCTCTCATAAAGTTTCTTGGTTCTTGTGCTTCAGCTGACTGTAAACTTACAGCCCACCTCTCTTCTCTCTCCTCCTCTCTCTCCTCCACCTCAGCATACAGCCTACTAACAGCCTCTTATTATACTTGCTCTTAGGCTTGAGAAACTAAAAGGAGAAGCTTCTATCAATGCATGTCAGTTTGGTAAGAGCAGGTACAATAAGGCTTAGTCAGCAGGCTATAGCGAATATAATATCAACAAAATCTTACGTGACAGAGAGAGAAAGGAAGAGAGAGAAGGAAGCTGGCTACTAAATTATAGCTAGCTATAGCACGTAAAAATATGCATTTCACTCTCTTACACGTGGGGCCAAATAGTTATTGTAATAGCTACCTTATTGTATGAACTATTTTTTTGAAGGCTATAGATGAAATGGACAAGTGTTATAGCCACTAGTTGGCTATACTATTGTACTTGCTCTAAGAGCATTATGCTAATCTCTCAACTCTCACGTTAGACTATGGGGTGTTCGTATTTGTTACAGCTGTTGTTGATGATTTTTAGCTTAAAATAAATAGTAGTGATTGAAAAAATAGCTTTTAATGGGCGGCTAAAAATATGGAAAGATACGTACGCGAGACAGGAACAAAAGAAACGAGACGTGTGATACACATATGACCCCTCTACCTTATCCCTAAAGCCAGACGGGGCGGGAGAAGTAGAGAAGCTATTTTGAAAAACTAGATTTTATATTACCTTCTGACTTCTTTAAATGGTGGTGATCGGTTCGGCTTAAAAGCTCATGGTTTATGGCTGAAAACACTGTAGCTGGCTGAAAAAAGCACTGTAGCTGACAGAGGCTTATTTAGCATAATAAAATTTAAAAAATTTAAAAATATAAAAAATATGTTAGCCCATTACGTATAATACAAACAAATATGTGAAAAAAAGAACCGGTAAAAAAGCTCAACAAAAAGCTAAAAGTTCAAAAAAATGAAATTTATAAATAGTAAAAAATAAGCCACAGGCCGAAGCCAGAAGCCGAATTGGTTCTCTTCGTACGAACAAATTAAATTAACTATGTCACCTACACTCAGACTAGGCGGTTGATCTACATGCAACAATGAAGCCCACGGGTCACCTACTCTCCGACTAGGCTGTTGATCGAGTATATGCCCTACATGCAACAATAATGGAGCTCACGAGCGGTCCACCGTTAATTGTCCCTATTGTTGGACAGTGGACCTGTATCCTAATAAACGGTATTAGGTGACGTAGCATCATAGCACAATGACATTATTGCATGGTAGATCTTAGAAAAAAATCTGAAGTCAAAACAAAAAAAAAATACATACAATATAGTATAGATTATGTATTTTTTGCGACCGTTGACCAAGAGGTTGACTCTCGATCTAGACCTGGATGTGACTGAATTTTACTAGATACTAACGCAACAGTACCATATATATTGCTTACAGTTACCAGTATTAAGATCGACAGTTGTATCTAGGACAGTAGGGCACCAATGCAATTGCGGTTTACATTGATCTGAACACACATATGCAGGTATACTCCGGCCCCAACGGACAAGCAGAAGCCATGTAGAGAACGGCCCCAAAGAGGTCACAAGGAATTAATCCTGCATGGGACCAAGTATTGCTGGGTTTTTTAGATCAGTGCTTGCATGCATCGCAATAATGCTTGCTAGTTATCACACGTTTTTGCCACAAAGATCTGATAGACTTCCCCCATTATCAGTACATGTTTTGAGCTACATATATCATTTGCTATCATATACAGGATCTAGAACTTGCGAAGATTGCAACGATGATCATGTTGGATTCACTACTATAAAATAAACTATATTGGAGAACCATCTGTACTGTAATTATCACAGATAGTTTTACAAGCGTGACCGTGTATTGTCTATAATACGCAACTACCACATACGGTTCTTACTAATAACCATCTATGATAGTTTATAGACGGTTATTAATATGAACCGTATGCGATAATTGCAGATGTTACAGACAATTTTTAATTAGAAATGTATGTGATAGTTCATAAACGATTATTATAATACTACTATAAAAGAGACTACACTGGACGGTTACATCATAGACGGTTCATATGAACCGTCTATACTGCAACTATCACAAACGGTTCATACTAACAACTGTCTGTGATATTTTCACCGACGGTTATTTATACGAACCGTCTGTGATAAAACATGATATCGTTTGTGAAAATATCACAGACGGTTGTTAGTATAAACCGTCTGTGATAATGCAAGACATCATAGACAGTTCATATTAAGAACTATCTATGATAATTCATAGATGTTTATTTATAAGAACCATCTGTGATATGTGCATTATCATAGAAGATTCGTATAACAAACCGTCTCTGGTAATGCCACGACACCCATCTGTGGCATCTCCCCCAGGATTCTGATCTCACCTGTCTATTCTCTCCGCATTGAACAGCAGGCACTGATTCCTCCCACCTCTTGCCGCTTATTAATTACTCCCCTTCTCCCTTTCACTCCGAGATGTGTGAGTTCTACCCGCTGCTCCTAGCTAGTTCATCCACTTCTAGCTTGTTCCTCGATGACGCCAGCTACCACCATGAACTAGCACCTTCGTTGTGACACCACGGGCGACTGCACAACACACTCTTTTCGTAAATGTCGTAAGAGTGTCTTGTGCAGTCTCACCGTCGTGACACAAAGGTGACGCTACTACCGCCTCTCCTTCGCCGTAAGGCACCGCGGAAGCAGTTAGCTACCAAGACAGTGCTCAAGTTGTCGTCAAGGACATCCAGCTTACACGTTGCTAGGATCTCTCCTTCTTCTATGTTTTTGCCATGGGTTCGTAGGATTAGGAGATGCGTTGTGGGCTGATTACTCTGTAATGAAATGACTCAAAACTGAGATTATATATGGATGTGATGGTAGATTGATCTTGAGCTTTCTGTTAAATCAGCTATTGTTCATTCTCTGGTCTTTGAACTTGCTGTCCTTTTGCTGATCTTTGTGGTAGCTCTATGCAGTGGTTAGCCTTGTTTATTTTGGTCTGAGCTGAAGTCTATATCATGTTGATTCAATAAGTATTCTCTGTGAATATGGAAGATTGATGTCTAGGGATTTTTTCTCTGACCAGCAAGCTATTTATGAGATTTGTTATTCTTTATTAGATAGAAAGGTTTAATCTAAGCTCAAGATCTAATCTACAACTGTTATATATAATCAAGATTAGATTTTATCATGGCGGAGATACCCAAGATTAAATCTTGTGCAACTAATCTTCTGACAGCACTTAAGAAAACTCAACTTGTTGAACATATGCTGAATTTGGTCATATTTGTTAAGGTTTTATTGAGATTAGCATTTAAATGCACTAGTATACTTGAGGCCATGCTAGTCTTGAACTCTTATATGACATTTATGTTGAGCATATGTTTCTTTGGAATGACTTACATGATTCATATGTTAATATGTTGGTTAAGTCATTTCTATGCCATGTTTGTCATGCTTGTATACTTATTATTATTGCTGGAATTAAATTAAAAATTATGCTTATACCACATATTTTTCAACAGAAGAAACCAGTAGTTAATATAAACACTTGATTTCTTTAAAATAGCTTATCTACTCCTCTAGCTCTTATCTCGCTCCGAGGATAAGTTAGCGAGTCACAGGTGCATCATATACCACATTTCTCTCGCTCCCGTCTCGCGCACACATCTCTACCTTTTGTTTTTGGCACCACTCATCTTTTCCTTTTAAAAACCACTTCTTTTAGCCTGTACTATTTATTTTCAGGCAAAAACCATTAGCTGCAACCAAAAGCTGTCAGTAGAAGCCAATACAAATGCCTCTAAGAATCAATAATATTCTAATGTTCACATCCAGTTAAATTGGGGGGGGGGGGATTAATAAATATGCATGCATGTATGTGAAGAACCATGTGAGAAGATCCATGGTTATGTTATTATGAACTATTTCCATTTTAGAGGAGTGACAATTTAAAATTTAAAATTTTCAGTTCTTCTAGATTTCCTGCATACTTAGCGATTTGACCAGCCAGAGGAGGCGGTCAGATCGGCCCATCTATTGATCAACCGGCCATCACCAGCGGTCAAACCGGCTAGAGACAACGGTCTAAGCGGTTGACTATGCTAATTTAGCTAGAATTTGGAATTTGGGTATTTGGTCGTGGGTTGATTTGGTTTGACCTAGATATGTGCATATGTATTGCATGATGCATGTTTCAGCTAATGTGCATGTAGTTGCGAAGAACTTGTACCCAAAAATGATTTCTTGGTCTTCGGATGCGTAGGGAGTCAACCATGGTCAACACGTGAGGATCGAGGCTACACTTATAGAGGAGCTGAGGCCCAAAATGATAAAAATGCCAGGTGAGAGAACTGAGCTCAAGCATGGCACGAAAAAAGTAGGAAATGTTGAAGGAAAATTCGAGCGATAGGTTACACCATGTGGCTTAGTTGATCCATGTGAAGCGTGGTCCGGTGGAAAAAGGTCGGAACTTTGGCAATAATTTTCTTGATCATTGATTGGAATATGTTCCTGATATCCTAAAAAAGTACATGCCGGGTTTCAAGTGATTTGGGGTCTCAGTTTGAGAGTTGCCCTATTTTGTGGTTTGAACCTAGTTTTGCTACAGCAGAGTTTTAGAAGCCAAAAGGTCCCAACATTCTTATGATCTTGCAAGATCTCTTATTGTCTTAGGTTAATAAGACTGTTATCTTACTTTGGTTTAAATTTCAAGTTATTTGGACTTTTGTTGTGAAAGCTATGTAGTTTTTAGTTTTGTTTAGCTGAATTTCCTCTGCAGATCTGAGGTGAAGGTAGTACCGCATATTACATGGTGATAGTACCTTATCTTACATGTTGGTAGTACCACTCTGAGGTGTTAGTCTTATTTGACTTGATTTTTCTTGAGAATTTCTCTAGGGGTGCTTATGTTTTGATCCTCATAGTTTATTATAGTTACTAGAGTGAAATGTTAATAATTTTGAAATAAAAAAATTTAGAGAAACTATTATCGAGATGGCTTATAAATCCTCTTTAGTCGTCGACTTCGGTCCTGAAGTATGCAATGAGAAGCAATCTGGTGGGCTGGTCCACGGTGGTAAGCCTCGAGTTGATATCCCTCAACTTGGAAAAAGAATCCGTTATCTTGAGAGTTGAGCCGGTGAAATGGAAAGTACAAAATAAGACAATCATGCAACAAAAATTCTGACAATAAGCCAAGCAGCCCATACAGTGGCAGGCTGGCAGCATGTTAATTAGCAGTGGCCTGCAAAGCAATCAGGTATGGTCGTGCTCAACGATGCTCACATATCGCGTGGCAGAAAAAATATCTTCGGTGTCATCTTCCCTATTTTTTTATAGGATTTTTCCTTTAATTTATTTGCAAAGAATCTTTTTTAGGCCCCGCTCATTCCAGCTTCACCTTCTGATTTCTGGCTTATTTTCACTATTCATAAATTTCGTCTTTTTCTGAACTTTTGACTTTTTTAAACTTTTTTGCCGGTTCTTTTTTTCCCGTATTCGTTCACGTTGTCCGTAATGAGCTAACATATTTTTTCTATTTTTATTTTTTTAAAATTTAATTACGCTAAATAAGTCATATTCAACTACAGTAAAATTTCAGTCGTTATAGTGCAATTTCAGTCATAAACCATAGCTTTTCAGCCCAATCAAGCGGGGCCTTAATTTGCACGGGACAAAGAATCTTTTTATTTTGCGAAGGACAGAGAATCCTGATTCAAAACTTCCAAAGGAGTTTCTCTTTGTGCAATGCCCCCTCTCCATTTTCACATTTGAAAATTCATAGCCCCCTGGAAGCTTCCTAGTAGAGTGGGTTGGTGGGAAAGTATCAGGAGTTGGTCAATTGTGAAAAACAAATGGCTCAATTTCATCCAATCCCCTAGCACATATTGATCCTGCAATTGGTACATTTTTTTAATTGATCTGGATCATCTAACTGAAATTAAAAAAAAGGTTTCGATGCCATGCCGTAGACTAGCAATTCTCGGGACGAAGCTTCTTATTAGAATTCAAATTTTACTTCTCATTTTCCCTTTTTTCTAAAAAGGATTCATCCTTCGATTGGAAGTGCATGCGCATCAAAGGAGGCAGCTAAAACATAGTTGTTATATATGTAGGTAAAAAAAGTTTTTTCTTTTTTCCATTTTTTTGCCAATATTATCCAGGAATATTATTTATAACATTTATTTTTCAATATTGTGAATGTAATGTACCATGTGTTTCAGAAAAAAGGTATAATACTGTTACGAGACATCATATATGTCAATTTATTTCCTCAATAATGCAACCGGCTTGTCACTTAGACTGTACTGAATGGGAGCCGATGCCGTATACAAATGGGATGTTGACATTTGACAAAATTCCAAGATCAATTTCTGAATTGCAATCTTGAAAAGTAGCATAAGATTTACATGTGGCAAGTTGTTGTTGGGATCAAGAGCGGGCACATTTTTAAATTCAATAGGTGTCCCCACATGATGGGATGGTTTGCGGATCAAATTAATCAGATTAGCATGAACATGGCCATAATCCTAGGGAAATTCATGGTCATCTAAGGTGGCCCAATTCTACCTCTCTATACTCTTGGCTGCTATAATTTCTTAGAACCTGACTATTTGCCAAAAGCATGTGGAAGGTATCAGGTGATGTGACCTTTGATAATTGATAAAGGCTCAGCTAGAGAAAAGGGTTAATTATTTTACACGGTTACAAAAATATGTAGTGAAGTCATTTTCATTGATGGAAGCATGGAAATGCTTTTTGGCCACCTTTTGATGAACATCACTTTCAGGCAGAAAGAGAGAGAGAGAGAGAGAGAGAGAGAGAGAGAGAGAGAGAGAGAGAGAGAGAGAGAAGAATATACCATAGGAATGGTTCTGAAGGGCATACATGCTTGATTTGGGGAACCAGATCGTTCTTGCTATGGTTTGTTGGTTATGTGTTTCACCATGCATGGAAGCTTCCATCGATCGCGAATGCAGAGGAGATCCTGCTCTCATATCTATGGGCATGCAATTTCATATTCGATGGAACCTTGGCAAGAGTTTTATGTGATTTCGCTATACTAGTAACACAATTTAACATCTCTATATAATATCTTTATTTTCTCAGAAACACAATAAAGCGGTTCTATACAATACCACAAAGAATATAAAAGCATTTTAATAAAATATCTCTTCATTTATAGCAACAATACATAAAAAAGACGCTTATAAGACGTTTTAGAAACGTCTCTACAACAATGCAGAGATAAAAAGAACACATCTACTGCATTAGCTAGGAAAATATCTCTATAGAGGACTTGTGTTATAGTGATGAGCTACAAAGTTTACCATAAACTTTTATGAACACCTACAATGTTGGCATAGAGTGGTGAATCATAAGTGCACGACTTTATTCACCAGGGTTTAAATCTTTATGCTTACCTATTTTATATATGCAAATGTATTTTTATAGAAATTTTATAAGGTTATGAATTTATCTCCAACCTTCGTTTGTCCAGGCATATACGTTAGCTGTGCGTGCGTACTCTTTCTTGTCACCAAAAATCCATTGGCATGCAATTTGTTGCCATCTGGTGGTCAAGGAACCGTAATACAGCTGAGCTGACCATGGCGTAGGAGATGATGTCACGTAGCGTTCATGTCATCGGTGAGGAAAACAAACGGTACTCTCTCCGTCCCATGGTATAAGCTTAGTGTGTATACCTAAAAAATATAAATTTTAGTAATATTTAATAGAATTAGATTATAGTTATTTCTATTAGATAGACATAGTATTACTATTTTTATTAGAGATAAATATAATATAATTTTATTAAATATTGCTTCAACTAATGTAACTTCTAGGTATATGTGTAGGACTTATATTGTGGGATGAATGGAGTAAGTTTAATACTCCTTTTTTAAATAATGTTTTGATTTTTTACGGTCTCCAAGATATGACTTTCACTGCTACTTTTTGTAATTTATCTTATTATATATTAATAAAATTATAATATTATGGAAGTATTTTGAATGATAACTATAATGATATAATTTTTATGTGATTAATCTAGATATTTTAAACAAATTAGTAGTTAAACTTTATAGTGTAATGGCACGAAATCTAAGACCTTATTTTTTTTAAAAAAAGAAGGGAAGTAGTAGTTAACAAAAAGATGCCTCCCCTTTACGACGTAGACCCCGCTGCAGAAAATACAAATTAGCAAAGACAAGATAACAGAGCACTAGTAGTACGAATATCAGACTATGCTTAGCCGGCGATCCCTTTGAGCATCTAGCCATACCTACTTCTGGTTGTGTTGTGGCAAAGACTAAGCTAGGGAAGCCTCCATTGACTTGACTATATGTAAGCTAAATTATTTTAGAGTACAACGTTGGATGTACACATGTACTTATATATATTAGTTCTATGTCCGTATGTTGCAACAGAAATATAAATTATATAAACAAGTATCTCAATGAGTTATGACAACTGAAAAAACCAGAAAAAATTTGTTCCATTTTCTAAAAATGTAAGACATATGTAGTCCAACTGCCTAAGTATCAAATACCTTTCACAATAGTATTAGTCACTATCAACCATTTTATGTACAATGAAATAGTCAAAATACACATGTGGAACTTGTTACCATCTCAAATTTATCAATAACTCTGAACTTAGTGTAGAAAAGGAAAATAACAAAATAAGTAAAATAGGTCAACCAAGTTTTTGAAGTGTTCTAAATTATATAGCTAGTGTACCAGATATGGGACAAAGCCAAATTAGTATCTACATTGAGATATTTTCAGTTACTTTTGAAGTAGTAGTGCATGTTATGTATTTCAATCTCATGTTAGCAAGCATAAGATGAAAACCTTAGCAAACGTAAGTTATGAGGTGCATCAGTGGAATGGTTTTGAAAAGTACCAACCTTTTACTAAGGATTGTTTCTCTTGCGGAGAAGCTCTATGCCAAATGTCTTGTTATAACAAGTATGTCAAAAATTAGCAACTCATTGCAAAATTAGGTAAGAGAAACTTTAATACATATCCTAGTTCAAACAAAAGAAGTTCCCTTCTCATAGAAATTTATAGCCTGATCAAGATCTCCCACTTGAAGCATTACTTAGCATAAAGGCTCAGGTGTAGGACCTCTTCCTATAAGTTCAAATTTGTAACCATCAGGATCTTCAATATGTTAGAAAACCTAGACCTGGGCCGGCAGACCTAGCCCATGGTGGGCACCTCACCGAAGACTATAAATAGGGAGCCGTACTGGTATATTTTGTACACATGCAATCGGAAATTAATAAAAGACCAGGAGTTCTCTTTACCTCTCTCTGTGTGTTCAATCTATTATTCTGTCTTTTGTGATTGATTCGATTTATTCTAAACAGAGGAATCGATCAGACTGGTCATCAGTGACGGTTCCTCAACACGTTATCAGTATGAGATCGCTCCGGTGAATCGAAGGTAATCATCGAAGCTCTAATAGATTGACTTATCTAGATCGTTGTAAATTCGCAATTTTCGCGTTCTACATTGATTTTCTACGATGCAAATCTGCCTTAATTTATCGCGAGCAGACCTGAAGTCGCCGGCACAATGTCGATCGGTAGATTGCATCACAGGGTAGATGTTGATTGCACTGTAGATTAGAAAAATGAAAAGAAAGAAAAAAACAAAAAATTTGCACGGTTCGGTTCTGCACGGCCACTACGCGAAAGGAAAAATGGGTGCTGGCCGACCGCCGCCTCCTGCACGAGGCACCGCCGCCGCCGCGCCGGCATGTGCGCCGCCGGCCGGTAGTCGACCGAGGTGCCCAAAGCGTCGCTCGGCTTCGGCCGGTGCTCACCCTGCACGGGCCGTCGCCGTTGCCATGCCGCCCCCGTACGGGCAGCTGCCCGCTCACGGGCCACCGCCGGGCGATGGTTCGTCGCCCGAAGCACACCGCACCGCCCCGGCTGCCCCAACTTCCGTGCACGCCACGCCGCCCGAAGCCGAGCTGCTCCGTTTTCCACGTGCGTGTGCGGCCGGCCCAAAGCCACGGCGTTTCGGTTCCCACGCCGTGCCGACCGGCCACCGGCCCACAGCTGAGGCCGCCTCCCCGCTTCACTCAGTCCTTGGCCCGAAGCCGCCTCGCCGTCGGCCACCTTGGCTCTTGTGCACGCCACCCCACATGGCGCCGCCGCCGACCTCGGCCTCTTCGCCCGAGCGCGCCCCGTATAGCCCACCGGCGATGCGGCCGTGCGTCACCTCCTCTCGGCCTCCCGGCCGACCGCCCTGAAGCCGACGACACCGCCCCGAACGGCCGCCTCTTCATCCCCGGCCCGCAGCCGAGCGCCGTCTCACCCATACCCATGCCAGCCACCGGCGCTTGGACCAGCTTCCTCTCCACGTCGGCTCGAAGACGACCGAAGCCGACCACCGCCGCACGGCCTGGCCGATCCGGTCTTGGCCACCGCCCGAAGCGCCGCCATGAGTGTACCCCATGCCCCTTTTTGCGTTAGTGGCTAGCAGGCTGAATGGGCCGGGACAGGCCGAGATGGGCTGGGGGAGGAAAGAGGTCCAGCTGGGGGGCGATGATTTTGCAGAAAAGCCCCCTATTTTATGAAAATTACCGAAAGGCCCTTAAAACTTGCATATAAGTCCCGAATTTTGCAGAGGCCTCAATAATTTTGAAAATTATGTATAAGTCCTTAAATTTACAAGCTGGTCCAGAATTTTGCAAAAAAACCCTCGGTAAATCAGGAAATTGTGCGAATTTTTCTCTAAACTGAAAATTTGCGTATAGACGCCCAGAAATTGTAGAATTCGCTGAAAATTCATATTCTAGCATAAAAGGGCCTCGAGAATCTGAATTTTGAATTATTGTTAGCATTTGAAGCATGTTTATTTCTGCCATTATTATTTTCTGTATTTATTTACTATTTTGGTTAATTGTAATTGTTTAAATTGCTTTTAGTCACTGAAATTAGCAGTAAAATTTGTAGAAAATGCATAGAAAATTATGAAACATTGCGAGAACCTTTTGTACCATTTCTTTACCCGTAGTAAATTATACCATGCATGTTTACCAGCAGTAAACTAATTTATTCCATTCATACACATGTAGATGACTGGCATCACGAACCAGGAGTTCGAGGAGCTGGCCCAGCATGGCCAAAACTATCTGACGTAGGCATCCGATGTCGAGATAGTGCTTGGAGCCAAGAAGCTCCGCGCGGCTATCGAGATTGGCGGACTGCATGACGCCCAACCCACGTCTGAAGAGAATGATCAGGCACTTCATTTTCTCAGGCACCACCTCTGCCTCACTTTCAAGAATGAGTATATGGCAGAGAAAAGCACGCTAGCACTCTGGACCACACTCAAGAAGCGGTTCGAGAGGCTAAAGTACATCATTCTTCCTCAAGCAGAGCAGGAATGGATCAGACTGAGGTTTGCCAACTTTAAGACGGTCGGGGAGTATAATTCTGTCTTGCACAGGATTTGTACCAATCTTCAACTCTGTGGCAAGCAGATCACCGATGAGCAGAAGATTGAGAAGACCCTATCCACCTTTTACCCCAATGTTGTTCAATCTGCTCGCAACTATCGTCAAGACGGCTACAAGGAGTGCGCCGAATTGATTGATATGATGCAGGTTGCGGAGACTCAGGATGAAATTCTCTGCAAGAATTACGTCACTCAGCCACTAGGGAGCTCCACTGGCCGTGAGGCCAACGCCGAGAGCTACAAGGTGCGAAAGCCCTTGATGGAAAGAAGGGGGAAGAAGGGTAAGGCCGCTGCCTAGAAAGGAAAGTCAGATGCTCCAAGTGACAAAAAGACTAAGAAAAGTGGCAAGACTTATGGTCAGCAGAACCAAGGTTGCTACAAGTGTGGCAAGTGGGGCCATTGGTCGCAGATATGCAAAGAACCGCAACATGTCATTGATACCCACCAAGCCCAGAAGAAGAAGGATGGCAAAGGGCAGCCTGAAGCCCACTTTGCAACGGTTAAGGGGGAGCATCCTAAGCAGCTACCTGAGTTGATGGAGGTTGAGCCCATCCCGGCAGTAGCACCCCCTTACGACCTAGAGGCAACCACCGCCATGATCTCTCTCGAAGAGAAGATCACTCCTGAGAAGATAGCCGAAGAAGTCTCTGATTTTCTAGTTGATTCAGTCTGATGCACAGAATGCATTAGACTTTAATTGTCATTTATTTTGTGTTAAATGGGCAAGTTAGAACTTGCATGGATGGTACTTTAGCATTTATTTTCTCGTGATGGTTGGATGATTTTTAATAATTCATTCATTTATTTAGTTTATGATGGCATGATATGTTCTGATATTAGAGTATTTTATTTATGTGTTGAATGCCTTCTAATATATGTTAATAAAATTCCTTATATTAGAACGTGTGTGGCGCCCTATGGAGGAAGTGTGCCTTGCTGACAGCGGCATAACGAATACCTTCTTAAGAGAGACTAAGTATTTTCAGTCGATTCGTAAGAGCACTGGCAGCTTTACGACAATCGCCGGAAGCGATGCATGTATAATTGGTTCTAGAAGAGCCACAATTATACTCCCAATGGGCACAACTTTGGTCAGTGAAGAAGTCTTATTGTACCAAGAATCGACTATAACTCTCCTAAGTTTTAAGGACATTCGCGCCAATGGTTTCCACGTTGAGACTGAAGAAGAGTACGGTGAGGAATACCTGCTCATTACGAAGCGCGAAGAGATTAGCAAAAGGGTATTAGAAAAATTTCCTTCACTAGAAATTGGGCTATATTATACCAACATCAAGGCACCTGCACCCTACACTGTCTTGAAACCAGTATTTAGAAGCTCTGAACTATTCTATCTCTGGCATGACAGATTAGGCCACCCAGGTCTTAGGATGATGAGAAATATAATCAACAACTCCCAAGGGCATAATATTAATGTGAAGAATTTCCCGAATCATGAAGATTTTGTGTGCCCTGCATGTGCCACCGGGAAATTAATTACTAGACCCTCCACTCTGAACAGGACAACATCCAATATCGATATCTACTCCTCAGTAGTCATGAGTGGAATTACCTTTAGATATTTGATCTCAATGGCAGTGAACTTGAACATAGAAATGAAATTGATGGATGTGGTAACTGCATACCTTTATGGTGATTTGGATTTGGATATTTATATGAAAGTCCCTGAAGGAATCTCTCTCCCGAACCAAGATAGAGCAAATAGAAATCTGTACAGTGTAAAACTTAGAAAGTCCCTGTATGAACTAAAGCAATCTGGAAGAATGTGGTATAATCGCTTAAACGACTTTCTCTGTAAGAAAGGCTACACGAACAATGAAGATTGTCTGTGTGTGTTTATACGGCAATCCCAGAATGGATTCTGTATAATCTCAGTGTATGTAGATGATCTGAACATCATCAGGACAGTGGAAGATATAAAAGAAGCAAGCTCCTACCTGGAGTCAGAATTTGAAATGAAAGATTTGGACAAGACCAAATTCTGCTTAGGCCTGCAGCTTGAGCATGTCCCTGAAGGAATCTTGGTACATCAGTCGACCTACACCCAGAAGGTGTTAGAAAGGTTTGGCTTTGAGAAGACATACCCATCGAAAGTACCGATGATCAAGAGGTCTTTACTGCAAGAAAAAGATCCTTTCCGACCTAGGGAAGAGAGGGAGGAAGTCCTTGGATCGGAATTCCCATACTTGAGTGCAGTGGCAGCACTCATGTACTTAGCAAATTACACTAGATTGGATATTGCATTTGTCGTGAACCTATTAGCAAGGTACAGTGCAGAACCTACTAAAAGGCATTGGCAGGGCATAAAGGATATCTTCCGATACCTCCAAGGAAGCAAGGATCTTGGATTGTTCTACAGAAAGAATCAAGATCTGAACTTGATTGGCTATGCATATGCTGGGTACCTGTCTGACCCGCATACCGCAAGGTCACAAACAGGCTATGTATCCTGTGTGGTGGAACTGCAATTTCCAGGAAATCGTCCAAGCAAAGTCTCGTAACGACTTCGACGAACCACTCAGAAATTATAGCACTGTATGAAGCCTCACAAGAGTGCGCTTGGCTCCGCTGAATGATTCAACACATCCATCAGTCATGTGGTATGAACATTGTGCAAACTCCCACAATTATTTATGAAGATAATGCTTCTTGCGTTGCACAGGTGCAAACGGGCTATGTGAAGAGTCATCTCACAAAGCATATCAACCCCAAGTTCTTCTATGCTCATGAACTGCAAAAGATGGACGATATTAAAGTGCTGCATACTAAGTTATGTGAAAATCTAGCAGATTTATTCACTAAGTCACTCCCTGCAACTAGCTTTGAAAGGTGCGTGCGAGGAATTGGCATGATTAGACTTAGAGAAGTGCATAATTCAGGGGGAGAATTCTATCAAGCCCGTTAGTAAATCTTGATCATGAAGATTAAGTACCCAAAAGAATAAAATCCTGAAGACTGAATGAAATTAGGTGAATTGTACTCTTTTTCCCTTGACGAGTTTTCCTGAAGTTTCTCGACCAAGGTTTTTAATGAGGCAATTCGTGCATCGCAGCATAACATGTATCATATACTCTTTCTCCAAATTTTTTCAACTGGGTTTTTATGGAGTTTTAACGAGGCATGTGCGTGTCGGATGAGTGCCCAAGGGGGAGTGTTAGGAAATCTAGGCCTGGGCCGGTAGACCTGGTCCATGGTGGGCACCTCACCGAAGACTATAAATAGGGAGCCGTACCGGTATATTTTGTACATATGCAATCAGAAATTAATAAAAAAGACTAGGAGTTTTCTCTACCTCTCTCTGTGTGTTCAATCTATTATTCTGTCTTCTGTGATTGATTCGATTTGTTCTAAACAAAGGAATCGATCGGACTGGTTGAGAAACCGTCGCTGGCGACCAGTCCGTTCGATTCCTCTACTTAGAACAAATCGAATCAACTACAGAAGACAGAATAATAGATTGAAATCACACAAAGAGGTAGAGAGAACTTCTTGTCTTTCTTTATTAATTTCTGATTGCATGTGTACAAAATATGCCGGTATGGTTCCCTATTTATAGTCTCCGGTGAGGTGCCCACCATTGGCTAGGGCTGCTGACCTAGGCCTAGGTTTCGTAACACTTACAACAGACTTTTTTATGCCATCTCCTTGGAAGAAACCAAAGGTATTCAAATCCATTCTACAGGTCTTGCGATTGAGATTAATTCTTCCAAATCCAGCATGCGAAAAAAAACTTGTTTTGGAAAGTTCCCTTGTACAAGGGCCATTTGGACTAAAAAGTTCGAGCAACATTCCCTGGCTTAAGGTCACATGGAGCTTAATTATGAGAATCCCCAAGGAAGTTTATGTTAGTTGTGTTGTGGGAAACAAAATATATGGGGAAACAAGTATTGTTAAATAACAATCACCAGGAGAAATCTATATTATGTCTGGATGGGTTTGAGTCTACACTTAAGCCTCATAAACTAATAGGAGGTAGCTAGATATTCCTTAGACAAATGGGGCTTAAATTATCTGAATGGCCAACACAAAAACATCTAACATTTGGTGGTCAAGCTTGTAGCACTGCTATAGAAAGGCTCATCATAGACGGTTCAGAACCGTCATCACATATGGTTTCTAAACCGTTTGAATTTATGTGTCTATGATAATAGGTGGTTATCACATACGCCTCTCAAACCATCTGTGATAATTATAACATAGACGGTTTTTTTTTGAAAAACCGTCTGTGATATATCAAGTATCACATATGGTTCTTTAATATAGTCGTCTGTGATATATCAAGTATCACGGATGGCTACTACAAAAAACCGTCTGTGATATATCAAATATCATAGACGGTTCTCAAACATAGCCATTTGTGATATCTTACATATCACAGATGACTAATACTAAAAATCGTCTATGATAGCTATTTAAATACCTATATTATTTCATGTTTTTCAGCTAACCTTAGGAAATGCTAGCTATACCCTTTGAAAACAACTAAACAAATCACATATATAGCACACGATAATCATGACACAGATCTCAACTAAATGATGTATATTTGAATGAATTTTTTGATAAAGCACAATTGAGTGATTACAATTGTATCAAATATTTCAATACTTAATCATGCCGGGGTATAAATCTTCAGTCTTGTTTTATGACCTCCGTTATCAAGAATTGGAAGATTTTTCCTCAAATTTTGGCGAGTTTGTCAAGATAGATTGCACTTTTGTCGAATTCCATATGCTGTCGCTAGCAGTAGTTCTAAGTCATTAGCATATATATATATATATATATATATATATATATATATATATATATATATATACACACATATATATATATATACATATATATATATATACATATATATATATATGTATGTATATAAAAATTGATAATCACAAAATAATTATTGGCAGGTTGGCAAACCTTTAGATCATTCGTCTTAGCGTCCATGATTTCCTCCATATGGTGGTAAACGTAAAATCCACATACATTGCCCTATAGCTGCTGGTGGCACTATAAAAATAGAAATATATATATAGGTATTGTCAGTTCTAGAGGCATTATAATAAAGTATGATATAGGATTTTTGTGTTGTAGCAGGTACTAGAAATCGCGTCCTGTGTCGCAGTGTGGTGCAGGATTCCTTGTGTCTCCCTCCCTAGGCAGCGTAAGCATTGAACGACCTACGTGATTCCAAAAAGTTAGCTTCAACCATTACAAATGAAGGGAAGACTACAATAGAGTTATGTATGGAGAAAATAAGTTTACCTGTCAATTGTTTGTTACACACGGGTGAAGTCGTGGTTGCTCATAAGTAGAGAATCAAGGTATATTACCCTGCACTACTTTGGTACAATTACAATCAGAATCCAGTGACCCCTAGTTATGTATGTCGTCATAGTGATTTATCTTAAGTTCATGTTGTGTATAAAGTACAAATAAAATTTGTTTGGCAACTAGTGAAGCACTTACCTATAGTTAAAGGGTACTATGATGTAGTCTTTATCACTATGAGCAAGCAAACCCCTCGTTATGTAATCTTGGATGAAGGATCCGTTATCGTTGATGGATTGCTCAGTGACCAAGTGTGGGTCGAGGAAACCCACCAATTCTCGCTGTCGTCAGACTTATTGGATCATAGATCTATACATAAGCAATGATTTATGATATTTATCTGTGTTATGTGAATGTAGAACTTGACTGTATAGTACACTTACAGTGTCCAGCATTGTAGAACTGAAGCGTCGAGTTCATTGAGGTTGAATAGTAAGTATAAGTCTTCAAAGGTCACGACGAAGTAGCCCGAGTAGTAGAGAAAATGTGCCTCTATGTATCTCATAGTGAATTCACTGTGCTAGTTTGGCTTCATGTTGGACTACTACATGTACTAGGTATGCAAAGTCCTACAAACTAGTCCAAGATGGGTAATCGTAACTCGCTCCGAGCATGAACTTCCATTTCCTAGGAGGTGTCTTAATCTTCTTCGATTCGGCCTTGGTGCGTCTCTTGCTATATATTTTTGGTGTTGCCTTCATAGGAGCTGATGCGCTAGCCTTCTAAAGAGGAGCTTCAGGTGGAGTCATAGAGTGTTCTGTTTGATAGGCATGGTCGTGTGGAGATCATGACACGGAAGGGTCCAGGGTGATATCCCTCTTGGGCCACTAGATGAATGTATAGACGGCATCCCTCAGTGTCATGATTTCTCTGTTTGGGGTCTCTCCAGTGGAACGCCTCTGAAAACATCATTAATCTAGTCCACTTGGACCTTCAAAAAACTGGTCTCTAGCTGGGCACCATGCACCAACGTCCCTGGCAGGCATGGATACGCCAACCCCCGCACAGCATCAATGGAAATGGAGCTAACAACCCTGATTTTGATGATGCACAGTGTGGCCTTCTACATAACGATACACGATGAGCTAAGGTATCCACCAGGTCTATCTATGTAGCATTCTAGAGATGTATATTACCTAGATGTCATCGATAGGCAAGTGGGCGTTCCTAAGGTATCCACCAAGTTTATCTATGTAGCATTCTAGAGATATACATTACCTGAATGTCGTCGATAGATAAGTGGGCATCCCTATGTTCAGAAAGTGACGCGGACACATAGCTACTCCGACGTTGAAGGGGACTAGGTACCGTAATAACGAGGGTGGCTTATGACTGCTTGCAGACTTCTCTTAGTTCATTCCTCAATGCATCTATCTCTCCTCGAAGTGAGGTAGTTATGTCCTCAAGTTTTGCATCAAAGTCTTGTTTGATACATTCCTCGCGCTTGGCCTTAGATATCTTCCTACTCATATACATCTCAAAGTTGTTTGGGAATCCATGCCTCCAAGATACATAAACCCCTAGGCCTCATGTGCGACCTGGGTGCTCCTTGTTTTTCAGAGCCATGGACTACTTATCCTTCTCCCTAACCGCTTCGAAGGAGCCTTCAAAAGATTTGGTAGTCAATATTTGTTGTAAGAGCCAATCATGTTATTTTAGACTCCATGAAATTATGAACCTATTAACATCTAGGTAATTTAACATATCTTACTAGACGTTGGGACACTTCCTCATTTTATGGAGTTTCTGAAAAAGGTGACGCCCGAAGACGTGGTTGATGACCTCGCTCTTAATCAGTTTCGGGCGCGCTTGTTTGTAATCCCGGCAAATGGTGGGGAGGCCTCTGATCGGATTGCAACATCATTCTCCATCCTCCATTGTGGGATTTTATGCGTGTACCCAGTGGTGCCGAGTCTGTGGGGTTGACTGTTTCGTGCTTGAAGAGCCTTGTGCACCGCACTTTCCTGTTGAAATTCGGTCATTATCTTCATGTGATGTAGAAACACGGGGCCGCATATCTTTATTTCTTTCACAAGGTGGACAATGAGATGGACCATGATATCGAAAAATGATGGAGGAAAATACATCTTAAGATGACAGAGTTATCACCACCTTGGTCTGCAAAGCATCTAGTCCATCGGGATCGAGGACATTCTGAGAAATTACGTTAAAGAAATAACACAACGTCATGATTGTCACTCGAATCTTGTTCGGCAAAATACTTCTAATTGCAACAGGAAGCAATTATGTTATTAGCATATAATAGTCATGAGACTTTATGCCAATTAATTTTAAATATTCCATGGGAATAAGTTTTTTCATGCTGGTGGAGTGACCGGATGGAACTTTCACACCATACAACCATTGACACAGTTCAGTTCTCTTGGACTTAGACAGAGTGTAGCAAGCTGGGACAAGGTAACTCAGTCCTGATGTTCATAGCGATCAAGTTATGTCGTGAGTTGACACCATCCTTTGTTTTGTCACAAATGTTCAGTAAGAGACCAATCAAGCTATCACATGCATTCTTCTCTATATGCATGACATCGATGCAATTGTGAACTTCTAAGTGCTCCCAGTAAGGCAAGTTCCAAAACACTGATCTCTTCTTCCACATGTTCTTCTGACGGGTCCTCAACATATGTCCCTTTCCAAGCACAACATCGATATTCTTGATCATATCATAGAGCTCTTTCCCACTAAAAGGCCTTAGTGCTGAGTCATCCACTTTTTCTGTCAAATTATTTCTTCATCTTGTGATATGGGTGATACCGTGGAAGGAACCTACGGTGACACATGTACACAGTTTCGCGTGAGTTATTCAACCACACACTCTCGGTATAATCTAAGCAGTGCGGACAGGCTTTGGCTTCTTTCGTACTCAACCCCGACAGGTTACCAAGGGCAGAAAAATCATTGATGCTGCAAAACAACATGTTGTGCAGAGTGAAGTTGTCTCGTTTGTCTACATCCCATACATGTACCTCTTCGTTCCACAATGTCACAAGATCTTCCATCAATGGTGCTAGGTATACATCAATATCGTTCCCAGGTTGCTTCAAACCTTCGATAAGTAATGATATCAAAATATGCTTTCGCTTCATACATAACCAAGGTATACACACATAATTGTCATTCATCTAATAATAAATTGTCCATATCTAAATGAAGTAGCTAGCCATGTATACATGAAGCAATATGCATACACACACATACATATATAAAGTAAGAATATATTGAAGTAAACTACGAGTACTGACCATTCTTAAATTGGAGCAAACTATCATCTCTCTCTAAACCTAGCTAGATCTAAAACTCTAGTTATTATCTCTCTCTATTATAAGGCATATAAGTTATTAGAAGCAAATACTAATATCTAATCACCAAGAACAAATCAATCTACAAGTGGTATGTTTTCACTAAACTCCCCCAAGCTGGCCGCCTCCTTCAATGCAGAACAATGAAAACAGATTTGTCGAGACCATGCTAGCTATATAATAACATGGTGTATCCCAGACGGTTTCAATCACAAACCGTTTGTAATATGAAATGATCATAGACGGTTTGTATTAATAACCGTCTATGAACTTTCATAGATGGTTATTAATACGAACCGTCAGTAATGTCTGCCATTATCATAGACGGTTTGTATCAAGAACAGTGTGAATTATCACAGATGGCTATTGATACGAACTGTCTGTGATGTTTTGCATTATTCATAGACGGTTCGTATTAATAACCGTCTCACAGATGGTTATTCATATGAACTGTCTGTCATAGTTGTGTATCACAGATGGTATACAGTTATGCTTGTAAAATCGTCTATGGTAAGTACAGTACAGACAATTCTCTATGAACTGCTTATGACGTAGCCATCCAGTATAGCTCAATCCTTTCCAAGCAAGTTTTAAATTATATGTTCATAAGCAATTATGACATGCCCAACTAAAGAAAGCGGCAACTATTAACACAATGCTGAATTTCTACAACAAAAACTCCTCAACGGCAATCTCAAAATGAATGAAACTAGTCCCGATATAATAATTTTCCACACCGTAATTTGCTAATAAATGTACACCAGGGGTTTCACATGTTAATACAATAGACAAAGTAAATTTCCTGAGCGATAAAAATATGACAAAGGCATTTTGAAAAAAGCTTACTGTAAGTGAGCTCCACAACGAAATGCGAGCCCTTGGGCCCATACCCTAGAAAAGCATTGCTATACCTCTCCTGTGGGATGCCCCGCTTCCGCTGAAGCTTTCATCCCCAAGCACTCCGTGTAAACACATGCAGGACAACAATCTCATCCAAGATTGACAACACGGTAGCGACCAAAGCAAATTCGCAATGCCAAGCTCCTACATCTCCATGATGATTTCAGTGGCCTTCTTCCACATGTCATTGCCCCTATAAAGCCACACTAGCGTGTTGTACCTACCTGGCAGTGTCAAGCTGTAGGAGCATGTAAGTCACCAATTTTCAGCAGGCAGTTCCAATAATTAAGAAATCGTCATTTCTATTAGCACCCAGGATAGGATTCATTAATTGCACAAACAATAGGAACAAGCAAGCACAACAAAAATGGGTAAGATTGCAGGAGAAGGCAAAGCCGATTACCATCATCTTCCAAGCGAGGTATTTGACAGGCCCTCCATGCTCACCGTCGCCGACGCACTATACTCCTCTCTGGCACCTACACTGCCCCTCCTGAGCATGTCCCTAACGAACTCGACGACGCGTGTCCTCTCCCTATGGTGCTAGTAGAGCGCGATGCCTTCTAGACGAGGCTGAACCCTGAATGGAGCCTGACGCAATCCATCTTCCCAAGCAGTGCGGCGACATCGCCCCCGCCCTCATGAGGCGCTCGATCCAATCGCTGGTGATGGCGGCCATGAGTTCCATGGTGTCGCCGTCGACGTGGTTGGCACGGCGCTGCCAGTCAAAGACCTCAAGTGTGTAGTAGGTGTCGCGGCCCTCCTATGCAAAGTAGACGAGCATGAGCTGGAGCTCCCTTGGGGATGTTGTAAATAATCTTGTTTAGGAGTCAGGAACAAAGTTTGGATGTAATCGAAGTCGAATTGCAGCCGCAATTCAAAGTCGAAGTTAGAAACCGAGTCAAAGTCGTAGTTGGAATCCGAGTCGAAGTCGTATGAGACTCGGAGTCGGAGTAGGTTGAGAACCCGTGTTGAAGTAGAACAGCCGGGTATAAAAAGAGGCTTAGAGCCATGTATTCGATGTACCAAGCAATTTGAGAAAATACCAAAAAGAGGGGAACACACAAAGCATTGTTTTGTCGTGTGTTTGTGCAAGGCGTGGTCGGAAGGGCTCACGATCACCGCAAGCGTGATCGGGAGGAGTTATGACCACGGCGAAGTTCCAGCGGGCGTGATCGAGCGACGCTACGATCACGGCAAAGGTACAGTAATTCCTCGACTACGCAGGAAAGGCTGCGACCACGGTGAAGGTGGTCGTAAGGAGTTACGACTACATCGAAAAGGTTAGTACGTGATCGGAAGCGACTCCGATCACGTTGCAGGAAAGTGAACGTAGTCGAAAGGGTGTTCGACTACGGTGAACAGTGATCGCCAGCATCACTGCGTGTTCGTAAAGATTTACGATCACGGTATCTTCGAGAGCGGCTGGAGGAAGACAGCGCTCGATAAGGAGGAGTGGTCGTAATTGCTACAGTGTTTTTACGACTAAGAAGGAAAATTGATCGATAGAGTTTTGAAGCGATCGGAACTGGTCGTAAGCATCTCGGACCGGTCGTACTCAATTCTATCTGGTCGAAAACGACTCTAACAAGTCGTAAAGGGTTCTGGGAGGTCGTAAGACTTTACAACAGTTGGTATCAGAGCTTGGTGAACCATGGCGGAGGCTTCAAAGGTGAAGGAAAGCGTGTCGCTGCAGTACCCTTTCCTCAGTTCGGACAATTACCCGATCTGGGCGATGAAGATGAAGGTCAACATGATCGCACAGGGAGTCTGGGGTCCAGTTGAACCAAAGGAGAAAGACAAAGTCGTTGATGAACGACTTGACAAGATGGCGATGGCGGCGATCTATCAGGCTGTGCCCGACTCGATGATGCGACAGCTGATCGGCAAGGAGACGGCGAAAGACGTCTGGACTACTCTACAGATAATGCACCAAGGAGTAGATCGAGTGAAGGAAGTTCGACTTCAAACATTGAGGAGTGAGTTTGAAACATTGAAGATGGGAAAGAACCAGACTGTGGAGGAGTTCTCTGGGAAGTTTAACGAAGTCGTAAACGAGATCAAATCTCTCGGTGACGACTTGAAAGACGAGGTGGCGGTGAAGAAGTATCTACGAGTACTACCCGAGAAGTTTCTCCCGGTCGTAACTACACTCACGTACTCGCAAGACCTCTCGAAGATGAAGGTCGAGGAGGTAACTGGGGCGCTCAGAGCACACGAGCAGCTTCTGAAGAGTTACCAAACCGACAACGAAGAAAAAGGGCCTTACAACCAACAAGCATTGTTTGTAAAGGATGACACGAGGAACCGAGGAGAATCGTCATCAAGGGGCGGTCGTGGACATGGTCGTAGCCGCGGCGCGTCTCATGGGCGAGGACAAGGACAAGGCTATAGCCAAGGTGATCGTGGAAGAGATGGTCGAAGAGGTCGTGGTGGTCGTGGAGACGGAAATCACCAGACAGACAAGTCTGATGTCCAGTACTACACATGCGAGAAATACGGACATTACGCTGCCGAATGTCGGAGCCACATCCAGTGCCATAACTGCAAGAAGTATGGTCACTATGCTGCGAATTGCCGAAGTAAGAAGAAAGTAGAGGAAGCAAACCTGGCTCAAACGGATGAGCACAAGGAGCCGACATTGCTGTTGTCGCTCTGCACTACAGACGAACCGACAATGGTTTTGTTAAACGAAGAGAAAGTATTTCCAAGTCTGTTGAATGAAGGAGAGCCGACTCAAGAACGGACGGCAGACTGGTATCTCGACAACGGAGCCAGCAACCACATGACGGGTACGTACTCGATGTTTCATGAATTAAATAAGAGTGTGCTTGGAAGAGTACAGTTCGGAGACGGCTCGACTGTTCAGATAAAAGGGAGAGGCTCAATCCTGATGCAATGCAAAGATGGAAGTCAAAGAAAGCTCTCGGATGTATATTACATACCGAGTCTTCGGAGCAATATCATAAGTCTTGGACAATTGACCGAAGAAGATTGTCGGATCGAGCTCAAAGGCAACCACCTGAAGGTGTTCGATCATAGCGAACGTTTGCTGATGAAGGTACAACGGACTGTGAACCGTTTGTACAAAATCAAGATTGAAGCTTGCAAACCGAAGTGTATGAAGACTACAACAGATGACGCGGCCTGGCTATGGCACACAAGATTCGGACATCTGAACTTCCAGAGTCTCAACACTATGGCCGAAAAGGAAATGGTGGTCGGATTACCGACAATCGACCACCCGGAGCAAGTCTGCGAAGGCTGTCTGGTGGCAAAACAAACTCGTAGCGGTTTTCCACAACAGACGAGCTTCAGAGCTTCGCAACCACTCGAATTGGTTCACATAGATCTGTGCGGACCAATCACACCTCGCACAGATGCCGGGAATCAGTACTTCATGTTGATCGTAGACGACTACTCCAGAGCCATGTGGGTGTACATGCAGAAGAGCAAGGATGAGGCAAAGTCGAACTTTCAGAAGTTCATAACTCTTGTCGAAAACGAAGTCGATAAGAAGCTGAAGTCGGTCAGGTCAGACCGAGGAGGAGAATTCCTCGCAAGAGAGTTCGACTCGATTTGTGAAGAAAAGGGTATTGCAAGATTCTTCACGGCTCCGTATTCACCTCAACAAAATGGAGTCGTAGAAAGAAGAAACCGGACCGTGGTCGAAACGGCACGAAGTCTGTTGAAGAGCCGATTCCTGCCCGGGAGGTTTTGGGCAGAAGCAGTACGACATGCTGTCTATCTGCTAAATCGTGCGACCACGCGATCACTGGATGGAGTCACTCCATATGAACAGTGGTCGGGAAGAAAACCCAATGTCGAGCATCTAAGGGTTTTCGGATGCTTAGCCCATGTGAAGCCATCCACTTATCTCAAGAAGCTAGACGACCGGAGCCGACGGATGATCTATCTTGGCTCGGAACCAGGCACCAAGGCGTACAGGTGCTATGATCCGGTCGAAAGGAAGATTCATGTGAGCAGAGACGTGGTCTTTGAAGAAAACAAACATTGGGAGTGGGAAGAACACGAGGACAGTGAGAAGGACATATCGAAGTGGGTAACATTCGAAGTCGAAGTCGAAAATACCGACAATACGGAAGAAGCTACGACCACATCTCAAAACTCAAGTATCGATCATGAAGTATTACCTGAGATAGAAGACCTCGATGAAGAAGATTCAAACGGTCGAGTACCGAAGATAAGGAGCATTAGCGAGATCTATGCACAGACTGAACCAATGCAGTCTGAAGAATTGTTATTTTGCACGACTGCAGAAGAACCCACGAGTTATGAAGAAGCAAAGGGGGATGCATACTGGAGAATTGCTATGCAGGAAGAGTTGAAGTCGATTGAAGAGAACGACACATGGGAACTCACCGATTTGCCAAAGGGTCATCGTGCAATCGGTTTAAAGTGGATCTTCAAGGTAAAGAAGGATTCCAAGGGAGAAGTCGTGAAACACAAAGCACGACTTGTTGCAAAAGGGTATGTTCAGAAACAGGGAGTAGACTACGAAGAAGTCTTTGCTCCAGTAGCTCGAATGGAGACAATTCGAGTACTTCTTGCGCTGGCAGCAAACGGTGGATGGGAAATTCACCACATGGACGTGAAAACGACGTTTTTGAATGGAGACATCGAGGAGGAGGTGTATGTCTCTCAACCGCCTGGTTTTCAGTTCAAGAAGCAAGGTGAGAAAGTCTTAAAGCTAAACAAAGCTCTCTACGGACTTAAGCAAGCACCACGAGCATGGAATTTGAAGCTTGATAAAAGTCTAACGGCACTCGGGTTCAGAAGAAGCAACTCTGAACATGCGGTATACTCAAGGGGAGATGCGAAGAACAGACTAATCGTGGGCGTTTACGTGGACGACTTGATCATTACTGGATCAAGTTCGAAGGAGATTATGAGGTTTAAAGAAGAGATGAAGAGGCTGTTCAAAATGACCGATTTGGGACTTCTGTGCTACTACCTCGGCATTGAAGTAAATCAAACCGACAACGGCATAACACTTTGTCAGTCGGGATATGCTCGAAAGATTCTGGAGAAGTCGGGTATGGAAGAGTGCAATCCATGTCAAACCCCAATGGAGAATCATCTGAAGTTGAGCAAGACAGGCCCAGGATCACCAGTTGATGCCACGACTTATAGGAGTATTGTCGGAAGTCTACGGTATCTGATCCACACCCGACCAGACATCTCGTTTGTGGTCGGGTACGTAAGCCGTTTCATGGAGAAACCAACTCAGGAGCATATGAATGCCGTGAAGCACATCCTGAGATACATCAAAGGTACTTTGAATCTCGGGATTCAGTACAAGAGAGGAGGTGGAAAGTCGTTGCAACTGACGGGCTACAGTGATAGCGACATGGCAGGAGATGTCGATGATCGAAAGAGCACGACAGGCATAATGTTTGTGTTTGGGGAGAGTCCGATCAGCTGGCAATCTCAAAAGCAAAAGGTGGTTGCATTATCTTCGTGTGAAGCTGAGTACATCGCAGCGAGCGCAGCATCTTGTCAGGGAGTTTGGCTCGCTCGACTGCTAAGTGAATTGTCGGACGAGACAATCCAGAAGGTGACGCTCAGGGTTGATAACAAATCTGCTATTTCACTGAGCAAGAATCCGGTTCTACATGATAGAAGCAAACACATAGACACAAGATATCATTATATCAGAGATTGTGTCGAAGAAGGGAAGATCGCTATCGACTATATCAGTACAGATGAACAAAAGGCTGATATTCTGACGAAGTCGTTGGGGCGGATAAAGTTCTCGGAGATGAGGAGAAAGATCGGCATGATTGAAGTGGAAAAACAAGATTAGGGAGAGAATGTTGTAAATAATCTTGTTTAGGAGTCAGGAACAAAGTTTGGATGTAATCGAAGTCGAATTGCAGCCGCAATTCAAAGTCGAAGTTAGAAACCGAGTCAAAGTCGTAGTTGGAATCCGAGTCGAAGTCGTATGAGACTCGGAGTCGGAGTAGGTTGAGAACCCGTGTTGAAGTAGAACAGCCGGGTATAAAAAGAGGCTTAGAGCCATGTATTCGATGTACCAAGCAATTTGAGAAAATACCAAAAAGAGGGGAACACACAAAGCATTGTTTTGTCGTGTGTTTGTGCAAGGCGTGGTCGGAAGGGCTCACGATCACCGCAAGCGTGATCGGGAGGAGTTATGACCACGGCGAAGTTCCAGCGGGCGTGATCGAGCGACGCTACGATCACGGCAAAGGTACAGTAATTCCTCGACTACGCAGGAAAGGCTGCGACCACGGTGAAGGTGGTCGTAATGAGTTGAAGGTGGTCGTAAGGAGTTACGACTACATCGAAAAGGTTAGTACGTGATCGGAAGCGACTCCGATCACGTTGCAGGAAAGTGAACGTAGTCGAAAGGGTGTTCGACTACGGTGAACAGTGATCGCCAGCATCACTGCGTGTTCGTAAAGATTTACGATCACGGTATCTTCGAGAGCGGCTGGAGGAAGACAGCGCTCGATAAGGAGGAGTGGTCGTAATTGCTACAGTGTTTTTACGACTAAGAAGGAAAATTGATCGATAGAGTTTTGAAGCGATCGGAACTGGTCGTAAGCATCCCGGACCGGTCGTACTCAATTCTATCTGGTCGAAAACGACTCTAACAAGTCGTAAAGGGTTCTGGGAGGTCGTAAGACTTTACAACAGGGGAGAGTGCCGCAAGTGAGGCGTCATCCACGATGGTCTCCTATTCGAGGTGCTCGATGGGGGAGGCGATCAGGCGGTTGAGCTGCACGGAGGGTAGGGGCTGCGGCGTCCAGAGCCTAGGCGGGTGGGCTGCACGCTGGTAGCCTCACCATTCAGCAAAGCTCGACTCTTTTTTTTTCAAATTCTTTTAAGTTGACTTAAAGGGCATGCATCACTTTATTTTGCAGCGCTCAAATACACAATGGCAACTAGTCCGTAAAACATCGCGCATATAAAGATAGAAGAAATTATTAATGCTTATAAGTAGGACGAATGAGCTATAAAAATTCAGAATTCTAGTGGTGCATGCCTTAACAGTTATAAGGCGACTATTTGTAATCAAGATTGTTAGAAACTCGATTCTAGTCATATCATCCTACATTTTTACAACCAAGATTGATCGGACCATCCGATCTTATGGTAGAGCTTTAATTTGATAAAATCTTAATATTATTACAATTCTAACGAAAAAATGTAGATTCACGATGAAAACTTTCATATGATATTACCCGATTCTAGTGATTTATTATAAATAATTACTTGCATATGTCCCTTTAGTTACAAAATTTTACTATTTATGTCTTCATGTCTATTATAATTTGCATAAATTGCAAATGATCTTTCCTTTGCAGTATATTTTGTAAACAAAAGTTGTAAAAGTATAGTTTTAAAAATATAGAAGTGTAAAAAATACAAGGTAGATTTTTTTAAATGTTTCTTTGGTAGAATAAGATAGATGTTAGATTCTACATCAATCCTATGATTTACGATCCGACTGAAGAATTTCTGATCTGATTTAGGATCATAATTCTAACAACATTGCTTCTTATTATTTAGAGGTTGGAGCTGGTTTTATTAGATTGGCTATTCTCTTGAGCAGTATAACCTCGGCTGTCTAGCTTATACCGGAAGAACTAATGAAGAAGAAAAGCATATCGAAGAACCAACATATGAGAAATCACTCTTTTGTCTTGATCCTTCACACATAACCAATCTAAATCGTTGGGAACATTTTATTTTGAAATAAGAGGTTTTATTATCCCCTGGCTTACTTACTATAGAAACCGAGAATAATCAACAGGAATTAAATAGAACAACATAATTTCTAAGCTAAAACTTTTTCGCGAGGGAACAAACTAAAGTTACAAACAGGATACCAAGCAAACTCTCTTGGACGGCGCCTTCTCTTCGTGGTCAAATGCACCATCATTTCAAGAAGGCTAAAAACATTCTCGGGAAAAGCACCAGCCAACCTTCCAATTCCAACGTCATGTCACACACGACACATTCCCATATGTGCACAAGCCATCCTGTTTTATCACGAGAAACACAACCATTGATGGTTCATGCGTGTCACTCAGACAACAGCTATACTTTCTCAAAGTGCTCCATATCACAATCGAACAGTAATATTAAATCACAGCACAAGAACAACAACATTACGTCCTTAAAAAAAACATCATTACATAATATATTTGCATTGCTCTTAACAAAACTCCCAACACATATTTCAGAATCTACGCACTGTTCTGTCGTTTCTATAATCCCACGTTGCTTATAATAAGCCGCTCCACAAATATCTTCTTAGCTACAAATGTAATTCCCTTTATAATATAACATTAGAGAAAAACTACATAACCCTATACAGTTTCTACGGTATAGGACAGAGTCATCTGACCAAATCCAATGCGCCCTAAACCAACCCTTTAGATAAGGGCCGCCCCCCTTCTCCATCACGCGTCCTTGATCTCTCCCTCCCTCCTCGATCTCTCTCTCCTGCATCCTGTTGGGGAGGGCAGCCAATGAGTCGACGGAGGCAGGCGGTCCTCCTCCCTCCCCCTTCACTTTCGATGTAGCCCTACTCCTCCTCCTCCTTCACCTCTTCCTTCAACTCCGCCGCGGCGCTCTTCTTCTCCTTCACCTTCGGCTATGGATCTGGCGCAATGCTTTACCACTTTGGATATGGCAATAGTCGGCGGTGGTGTGGCTTGGGATGCACGGGTTCTTCGACGACATGACTCTAGACAGCTGGATCTGGCGTCGGCACGGCACGAAGCTTGGGCCGAAGGTAGGGAAGAGAGAGAGATGGAGGCTCTATACAGAGCTTAACCACTGATGGATCTGGCGATGAGCAGTGTCGGTTGGTCCTATTGCCAGGTGAGCTCACCAAAACTTTAGAAACTTTAGTTGAAACTTATTAAAGTTTTTTTTCAAATTTTGGAACTTTTAGTTGAAACTCTTCGGATAAAACTCAGTGAAACGTTGGCTTCAAATATTCTAGAAACTTCTAGAGATACGTAAAACTCACAGAGATATGAAACTTTTCAAACGTTTTCTTGAAATATGTTGAAACTATATAAAACCTATTGTTATACCGTTGCAATATTATATTATTCTCTAGTCACTTTTCATAACATTATGATTGAATACCCAATCAGCAAGGGAACCTATACGAACAATTTCTTACATTATTCGTATATGCTACCCTATAAGAGATGAAAAAAATGGAAAAGAAAGAAACCAAAAAAAAAAGAGAAAGGAAGAACCATCTACCTCCGTTTCTAAGAAAAATAAATTGTGCTTTCAACCCCAGACCTCAGCTACCATAATCTTTATAAAATTCAAGCCTTAAACAGTACCATATTTTGTGTAATCACGCTAATCGAGTTGGCACATCATCGTCACCATAAAATGGATTTTTAGGTGGATTCTTTTCGGCTCCAACTTATGACTTACGATTACGACTTATGGCTTTTAGTCCTAATACGAGTTATTGGGTAAGCGAACCGAATACCAATAAACTGATAAATCACTTTAAAAAAATTGTCTCAATAAACCGCTTTAAAATAGTGACAAAGAAAGTACCCTCTTTATTTGTTTAAAAAACATAAATTATAAGCCGGAAAGAATTCAAACTACCAACGCTAAATGGCGCCGACCACATTTCCAGCTATTCATGCACGTTTTGCACGAACTCGGACTACACACGCTAAATGACGCACATTTCCAGCCATTCATGCACGTTCTGCACACGTGTCGGCACATGCCCCTGGCGGCAGCGACCAAATCGAAACCAAGCCGACATTGTCTTCTCGATTGCACTATACACCATCACGGCAGCGTACGGAATTTCAGACTCGGGCTTACGCCCATAGTTAAGGCCCACTTGTAAACCAAGCCCAAGAATTCGGCCCAATACAAGCCTGAGAGCCCATAGTCGTCTAAAGTATCGAGTTGAAACCGGAGGCCATGTGGCGTGTGGGCTCTCTCTGTCTCTCCCTTTCCCCCAACCATGGCGAACCCCCGAGGAGCGCCTCTGCTCCGGCGGCGCTCCTCCTCGTCCTCTCCATCCGCCAGGTCGCCCGCGTCATCCTCCCCCGCCGGACCCGCCCCACCAGGCCCGTTTCTTGATGCCCTCGCTTTACTTTCGTTCTTGGTCCTTTCTATGTATATTTCTTTGGTACGGTTTTCCCCTCCCGAATCCGTGCGCTGGACATAGGTTCTTGATGCAATGTAGCTGTTGTTTGTGCAAATTTTTCTCTGAAAAGGCTTTGTAAGAAAAATGAAACCAAAATGGTGAGAAAATACACAAAATTCCCACGTAAGAAGAAATTGCTTAACAAGTTTGTCAGTATTTGGAGTCGTTGCATGATGCCAGTAGTGCCATGGTTCACACAGCAAGGTGGAGTTCATAATTAAGGGCCTGGTTGTTGACTTATCAACGAAGGTCAGAAACCTTTTGCTTGACGTTCAGAATATCAGCTTCGTTATTAGTAACATCCTCAACATGTGCCTTACTCTTCTATCAACAGGAAAAAAAAAATCAAATAGCAGAAAACGCATGTGATTTAACTCAATAAATAACCACCTATTGTGAAGAGTACCTTTCTGTTTGTCGTTGATACAAAGGACACCTGACCTCTTGACAAATTCATCGGTCTAGACAGACTTCCACTCGATAAACAGGTTGCTCAATGTTCCGCCGGCAGCTGCTCCAATGGCCGAATCGAAGGCATTGCCTTGCCTGAAAGAACACGAGAAACCAATCAAAGAAAAATAATTTTCCTCTCCAAGAAACTGCCAAGGTCGGAACTGCGGAATGAGCCAAGAAATTAAGATGCCGATTCGAACTCACCGGGCCGATCGCAACGCTCCCACCACTACGCCGCTGGTGCCACGTACGCAAGCACTAGGAGCGAACGGCATCACGCATCCCGATTCCGGTGCACGACCAAGACGCGGTTCGGGAGCAATGCCGCCTTCGCCGCATGCAGGAGGCGCATCACTCTAGAAGAGGGCGCATGAGAGGTGGCAATGGCGCGAGACTGGGTGGGAGATGTTCGTTACGATTTCTTTTTTCGAGATAAAGGTTATTTAGCATTAGCATGTACGGAGGTCTAGGGAGGAAGATGCGGGAGAAACGCGAAGGGGTAGGACGAAACGAGAAAATTGTAACTTAAGCTGGCCCATGTGGCTGCGCGCATTTTCTGTCAAGGAGAGGGAAGACGATCGGACGTACCACTTATCAACTCTCTTTTAAGTAATAGAGATTCTGGTCTTTTGTTCGGATATCACTTTCACATATATGCTTGATAGTCCTAATTTCTCCTTTGATTTAACGACCTCTGATCTCCCTGTAAAATAGTAAATGGAACATTGAGCTGCAGTGTGTTACTTTTGATAATAGGAGTATGTGCTTTATCTGCAAGAGGAGTGATACAATAATAATCAAGGTATATGTTATTCTTGGTGTGGTTTTTAGGGTCGAATGTCCCTTATTCCATATCCATTTGTCTATGTATGTACTTCAATGTACCAACGCTGCTCTGGCAAATTCAGTGCACATACATGTATACGTGCTAATGTTTTCCTCAATATGATTTCGTTGTTTGCAGTCCTAACACCATCTTTTGCATTATCAGCTCCAAAAGAGTCAGACCGCTATATGACTGTTAGAAGTAATGGAGGACAACCAAATGCGTACCGGAGTAAGTTCATTGCACCAAAACTGGGCTTTTAGCTTCATGTTTTATCCGACTTACATGTACATACTTTTGCATCGATAGTTGTACAACTGCTCAAATAATAATTTTAAGTATTTATCCTTTTGTTCTTCAGAATATTCGGTGCTACTTTTGTAGGGGTTTATCCTTGCAAAAAAAAAAAAATCTTATGTTATCTGCATAATTATTATCATTATATTCATCATTTTGTATGAGATTTCTTAAAAAATATGGTTACCAAGCTTTATTTGGTGCTTATTCTTCCCGCCGCAGATCTGTGATTTGTAGTGACCCGTTCGGCGAATGCAACGCTTGTTATTCCTCAGTTAGATAAGCAGTCCTTTTGGCAAGATACCAGGTGTTGACTGTTAGTATATAGTTGGTTCATTGGCATATATGTTCCCTCCTTATTTATTGTGTTTAACAATTTGCACCAATGTCCACAGTACGTTGCCCTGATCAACTCGGCTTCGGCTTCTGGCTTATTTTTCACTATTCATAAGTTTCGTCTTTTTCTGAACTTTTGGTTTTTTGTTGAGCTTTTTTGCCGGTTCTTTTTTTCCCGTATTTGTTTGTATTATACGTAATGGGCTAACATATTTTTTATATTTTTAAAATTTTTTTAAATTTAATTATGCTATATAAGCCTCTGTCAGCTACAGTGCTTTTTTCAGCCAACTACAGTGTTTTCAGTCATAAGCCATGAACTTTTCAGCCGAACCGATCACCACCTTAAAAGACATCTTCAATGAGCCTCGCTTTATAAAAGCTCTGGAAGGGGATGTCCACATTGCGAGTGACTTGCCTGAAAGTTTGCAGTCTGCCCCAAGATCTCGAAAGCACTTTACATCATGGTCTGGTTTAAGTTATTACGAGGAGGTGAAAGAACTTTTGGCAGATCTCGAAAGCACTTTACATCATGGTCTGGTTCAAGTTATTACGAAGAGGTGAAAGAACTTTGGAAGGATCACAAGGTATTTCTTCAGTTCAGTTTCTCAATTAGTTCCCTCAATACCCCAAACTTGTACGTTATGGCATAGGATCCCGGCGACGCACGTAGTAGGCTAGTGAATAATACCGCAGGGTACTGCAGTGTTGGATGAACAGTACCAGTGCAGCCACTGTAGCATCGTGAACAGTATTGCTCGGTACTGTAGCCCATACATCGCGTGAATAGTAGCAGTTAGTTTTACATATCATGAGCGCTATCGGGATTGCATATCGTGTTGAACACCTCTACACTCAAAACACTAAAAAGAGCATTAGTAGCTTGAGCGTTGAGATGTGAGTATTTCTCATCCTCATTTGTTGAAGCAAAAGGATCCTTAGGAGGAGAAAAGCTCACATCCACAATCCGCCATATGTTTGGGCTCATGGTCTTAAAATAGCATATCATGAAACAGAACCGACTTTGAAAAATCTGAATTTGAGTTGAATTTTCGTTTTTAATTTGTTCTCTTGCCTCAACCTAGTTCACACCAATCTCAATACAAAGCTGCCTCCAATCCTTGCCATCACAACTGGAACGTTCTAAGTATGTAAATTGCTTGAAAGTAAATAAAACACAAGAAAGCAAACCACAATTGACACGTTCTCTTTTTACCGTGGTGTTCGGAGACTTGCCGGTCTCCCCTAGTCCACGTTGAGGTAAGCCCGAACTAATCGGACCACCTCCACGAATTAAGCCTTCCACCTCAAATCCACTAGTGGTAGCTTTTTCCCGTTCCGGGTAGGTGAGCTCCAACCTTCACAATTTCGCCGGGTCTTCTCACAACATTCTTTGAGAAGATCACCGCGCACGACGCCTCCCACACCGTCTAGGAGTCGGCAAACTCAAAGAGTAATAAGCCAAATCCCTCACTTGACTCTCACCACGTGCAATGAATGCACAAACTCAACTCGGACACAAAGTCCTCTTGATGCAACACATGCACTCTAGATCACTTCTCCTCTCTCACAAAGTGCAACACATGCACTCTTGAGTGGAGAACCTCACTTTAGCTCAACACAACAGAACATGAGTTCAACAACAACCTCCCAACAGGCTTTGAGGGGGTATTTATACACCTCCCTCAAAAACTAGCCGTTGGAGTAAAGAGGGGGCTGAAATCAGCCCGAGGGCTGGAACTATCGCCGTTATATGGCTGGTACTTTCGCCCCGCCAATGGTCACAAAAAACTAGCCGTTGGGTTGGAAAACCGGTCAGACCGCCATAGAAAACCCGGTCAGACTGCAATTTCTGGTCAGACCGCTCAAGGACCGGTCAGACCTCCATATCAACACCGGTCAGACCTCTCTTACAAGGGCGGTCTGACCTCCATTATAAGGGCGGTCTGACCTCCAACTCAACACCGGTCAAACCTCCCGTCATAAGTTTTGACTCCGATGTCGGAATTGAGTGATCTTGGACTCCATGGAAAGCTTATTCAGAGGGCTACACAACCCATCTATTTGCATGATCTCAAACACATTAGATCAATGCAGAAATCAAAGGACATCCAAAGAGTCACTACCATGGTCTAATGTCAAAGGAAATAGTAACAAACAATATTAGACCATGCCAAGGGATAATGTATGATTTCCAACTTTTGCAAAACACATTTGCAAACTTAGATCATGTCACAAGGAGTAGGTACATGGACTTCAAACACTTGCAAAACACATTTGCAATGCATAGTCCCATGTTGCTAAGATTCACCACATGAGCTTCAACTATTTGCAAAACACATTCGCAAATATAAGCCTCATGCCGAGACGAGCTAGAGCAAGTGAGGTTTGAGCTATCAACACATGATGAGACCCAAACTACTAGACATAACCCCTCTTAATAGTACGGCAACCTATACTAGCAATCCGGTCTTTCAACCAAACACCAAGACCGGTAAAAGACTAGGAACACATCCTTAGCCCTAGCTAGTCATACCTTTGCATTGGGTCATCGTCTCGATATGCATCAACTCGTGATGCATCTTTTTCATCGACTCCATCAACACATGATGGTCTTCCTTGACTTGATGATCAACACATGATCATCTCCTCATGCATCAACTCATGATGCGTCTTTTTCTTTGATGGTCTTCAACACATGAAACCGTCTACTTCTCGATCTTAATGATCTTCAACCAATGAAGTCATCCTCATTTGTGGAACCTAACCTATTCATCCAACTCATGGAAACCGTTAGTCCACAAAACAGTTGTTATCAATCACCAAACTTCACCATTAACACATAATGGAGGGACTAGATTCAATAATCTTTCATTTTTGGTAATTCATGACAATCTCAACAAATAATGAGATAAAGATAATTGATTTACGAGTATACAACGTGTACACAACAATTGTATACTCTAAGATAAGCTTTAAATAAAGCTTACTTATCTGGTTATCATTAATCACTCAACCATTGACACATAATGGAGAAGTTAGGTGACAACCCGATTGCACATGAGTATATATGAACTACACAAGCTATATATACTCAAGAATGTATTTCAAAGTAAGGATCCTAAATATGCATATTAAAAGAAGTATGGATCAATACTCATAAACTCCAAAACATAGAGAGAGAGCTCACCGTAAATGTGTGCATACAAGTGTATATAAAGAAAGACATATGCACATATTCATTTGAACTATTTGAGGAGTTCAATCTATATTTTGGATATAAGGAATGCATTAGTAAAAGAGTGATTTTGAATGCATACCTCTTTGATTTCACCTTTCCATCCAAATGAGACTAAGCTATAATATACTTAAACAAACATATTAGTCTCATATATGCATTTGTCATGTTCACCAAAATATTATAAAAGTATTTGCCATTAACATCAAAAATCTCATGATGGTATTTGTCATTAACACCAAAATCAACTTAAACGGAGCTTGATCTTTCAGCTTCGCCACCGCAGCCACCCAGGTCAGGGCCCTGTACACCTCACCTCTTCCGCCCTGACTACCCCTGGCTCGGCCAGAGAGCATGCCAACACCGCCGGTCGCCCAACGCCACCGCCGTGCTCCTTCTCGCGCTCTCCTATCACAGCCGACCCGAGCAACGCCACCACCTTTTTCGCCACATAGTGCCATCCCAAAGTGCCAGCTTCACCTCCTGACAGCCACGCCACCCCTTCCCGAACGCCCCCGACCCCGCCACGCGCCGTCGCCGCTGCATTGTGACGAATCGCCTTAGCTGCGCTATTTAAACGGCCAAGCCCTCCTAGCCGAAGTCATTAACCCCCACAACCAGCTCGACACCCCGAAGCTCCCCCAACCCCCTCCATTGTCGGCAATTGCAAGAAATCCCAAAAAGTGAGCCCTAACCCAATGTCCTCTCTCCGACCAACTATTCTTCAATTCATCTCGTCTGTAGCTTCACCAACACCTCAAAAACACACCCCAATCACCACCCTAGCCTCCCGGCCACCCTTCTCCGGCGTCAATAGCCACCCAACGGCTGAAACCACCCCACCGTGGCCAGCACAACTCCGGTTTCCCTAGCCCAAACCGCCACCTCCACTAGCCTCCCTTACTCCCACTAATGCTCAACAACTATCCAATTCGCTCGATTAAGCCCCCATCCGCCGTACAATGCCCATGCTAGCCGCTGGAAAGAGAGGCTCATCGCCGGCGATTACCGACTTTTCTGGCCCGGCCGACCCAAAAAATGGAATCCCCTCACTCCCACGAACCCAACCATAGTCCCCAATCCCGGCGCAAGTCGCTGACACGCAGCCGGTCGCCGCCGCCTTTTCCCCTGTTTCTCCTGCGCGTGTGCGGCCGAATGAAGAAGATGAACAGTGATTGGCACTGTTCATCCGACCAAGCCAATCGGTCTCGGCTGAGCCAAACCCTGTCGCCCGCACCGGATCCAACCGACCGAACCCGACCGACACGGCTGAGCCAGACCGCCTAACCGAAACCGACTGAGCCCGAGGAACAGTACCGACCGAGCCCGAGGAACAGTAACCCGGCCCGAACCCAAAAATGCGTGTTGGTACTCCCTAGAACCGTTTCGAGCCCGCCAACCCAAATCTCAGGCCCATTTCTCCATATAGCCCTCCTATAAACCCAAAATCCCAATTTATTTGAGTTTTTCGGATTTTCTTTCTTTATTTCTAGCTCAACCCTTCGGCATGGAATTAATTTATTTTAATTTGCTTTTGTGTTAGCCTCCGACGTCGAAGTTTCTTAGGAGCCGGAAGAAGAAGCCCAAGTTTAGGCCCAGCCCACCGAGGAGTTTGAACTAGTTGAAATCATAGACCCGCAAGGCAAGTTGCACATACTTTGATCATATTGAACCTATCTTTTCTTTATTTGTTTACTTATCAATATTTTTATCATGTTATTTTTAAGTCGTTATATTATGAATAATTACTGTTTAGAATGACATGATATTAGTTATATCCTACCACCCGAAAAAGCCCAATTTAACTTGATGGCCATATTCACCATGACAAGACATAATAATATTAAATATGATAATGATATAAACAGGGTAGCTTAGGAACTCATCAAAATCTTTTCGCTGTTAAGAATTTTTGTAATTGTCTAAAGTTTTGAAAAGTGGATCTAGGGTAAGCGAGGATCGCAGGGGTGGATCCGAAGACCTTATCCTAGGGTGGAGGCTTGGCTGTGGATTGGTGGCAGTGCCGCGGGCACTGAATATGGGTTTGTGCATGGATGATGCCTTAGTTAAAAAATGTAAGGACTAGACCCTTATGCTAAGCAAAGAATATAGTACCCGCCGAACCACAAGCGTTGATTTTAGGGCCTGTTTGGGACTGCTCTGCTCCACCAACTCCACCATGGAGCAGCTCCACTGTGGAGTTTGTGGAGCAGGTGATCCTGTTTCGCACGCAGCTAACTCCAGCTCCAGGAATATGAGGTTTCCCTGAGAAAGGTCCAATGTGCTTCTGAATGATATTTGGTGTATGTTTTGATGTCTGCGGAGCATATGTAACTGAATTTTTTTTTGTTGCCAATTGAAATATGATGTAAAATATTATAATCGCAATTAATTTATTCGAGAAAACCAAAAAACAAAGATTTTGGTCAAATAATTTATTCGGGTATCTAGCATGGAGAGGAAGGTCTACTACAAGGTTACAGTTCATTGATGTGCTTGGCCTGAGATTAAAATGAATCTCAACAGCTGACCGGTTGGACAGAGCTGAGGGTAGTTCAAGGTTGGTGTCTCCAAAAACAGCAACATCAAGAAAAACTGCAAGATAAAAAAAGGAACTTAACATAATGTAAATGAGTAGTACTGTAATTCACTGCCTAGCTCAGACTTTGATTTCACCTTTCCGCTCAACGAAATGCTGTAGCTCAAATGGGTCAGCAAATACCCCATTCGCAAGGTTTTCAATTATCACCATATTGGCATCATAGCCATCAAGGAAATTAACCATAGCATCTTGGCAATTACTAAATTTCACAGAATAGACTAAACGGCGGTGAGAACCTTCACCAACCAGTTTCCGCTGCAACTCCGAAAGCGTAGGCACATCAAGGTCATCAGCAAGTCCTTTGCACAAGTCAGCAGAATCAGATATTTCAGTTAAGTCACGATGTTGAGCAAGCTGGCCCGTCAAGGTATCGAGATATGCACCAGCAACGTACGTCCTTGAGCAGGGCAAACAATTGATGGATTTATGTCTGGTACCTGCCTGTTCAGTACTAAATTGAAACTTATCGACAGAAACATCAAACACCTCGGAACAAAAATGCACTAAAATTCAAAGTAGCACTTACATAGTCAAAAGTAAGGTATATCTTAATTTGCAAACAAGGTACAGTTAATTTAGCACAACACACTAAACTCAAACAGACAGCAACCTAATTCGAACATGGGATGGCTGCACAATTCCAGCTGGTTTTGTGACTAAACAACATTATCAATGGCAAGACAACAAACAAATTAGCCATGAGATGAAGCTTATACGAAGTAAAATTTACCACTTACATTGTTTTCTGCATTCTATCTGCATTACTCATACGCGGAAACAACAACTACGCACTTAAAAACGGATGCTTTGCCAAATCCATTGCTTCTTGAGCTATACATCAAGGGGGCAGCACAACACTAGCCCCAGCAAATCCGAATCAACAACGCACCGTAAACTCTGCAGAAAATTGCACGTCAATTCACATAGGCCAAAGAACACCCATCCCCACGTACCTGCTCAGGCGATGACGAAGCAGCAGCAACGTCGGAGATCCAAGCGGCGATAAGCGCCACGGCGAGCAAGCACGGCCTGCCCCCCGGGGCCATGGCGTCTCTTGATATCCGCTTGATATTTATTTTCTTCCATCTTGGCTAAAATATCTGCTAAGCTGAATTGTGGTACTTCCCTTTGACGAGGGTTGTCCTGTCCTTGAGATCCTTCTCCACTTCCTGACATCTTGATTGTTTTGATGAGATTAGGAGTTCAGATCTGCAGCGAGTTTTTAAGAAGGTCAGATAGGTAAGTAAGAATTTAGACTTAAGGTAAGATCAGAACGAAATAGATAAGAACTACAGAGTGAACTAGATAGGTTGAAAGTTGAAGGGATAGGCTAAGGATACTGTTAGCAAACAAATTATCAATTAAGCAAAATAGTCTTTATTCATTCATAACACAAGTTGGGTACATACTATTCTACAAAGTCCATACCACAACTCATTTTACAATACCAAAATTTGCTACTACAAAAGGGTTCTGACTATTCTAACGCAACTCAACTCAACACTAAGCCCTCTGATCTGGAGAGGAGCCTCCAGAGGAACAGCACTCTTCTTCCTCTGGGTTTCTTCATCATCGATCACGGGCTCCTTGCCTTTGGATTTGTCATTAGCTGCATTGGGTTGCTCTGGGGCACGTGATGTCGATCCTCTAAAGAATAAACGGCCTTGGGGTGCCGTTATCCCTTCAGACTTCTTAAGGACCTTCGCTGGGCCATCTGGTGATTCATCACACCTCGAGGCTTCATCTCGGGCTTTCTGCTGGTAATGCTGCATATTCTTCTTTAAAATCTAAATGTCCTGTTGAGCCGTGTAGAGCTGAAGGTGCATCTTCCGATTCTCCTCGGTCATTCGAGCATACATGTTCTCCTGGAAAGCGATGACCGATGCAGCTTCCTTCATCCTGGGATCATCCTCTCGATCTGGATGTGGGACGAGAAAACCGGCTCCTTCATTTTCTTGCGGGACGAGATGGAAAGGTGACTCATCAAATTCAACATCATAGTAGCGGCGAAGATATTCCACCGCTTTCTTTGCTGCATCCTGTATGGCGTCTGATTCCTCATGACGGTAAGCTGTGAACTTCCGTCGGATATCTGGCCTACGTGGTAGTGGTTCCAAATATACCCAGGCTTTCCATTCATATAGCTGGCCATGGACAATCAATGCTCTTGCATAAAATATTGGACGCTGGCGCCCTGTCGCATAGGGGTATCTTTGCATGCGCCACAGACGAGCGGCCCATCCAAGTAGAGCTTCTGGGTTGGGAAAAACATGGCGTTCCATCTGTTCATAACACCAAATTTTGAGATTAGACAAGAGTTGATATAAATATTTTTAGAAATTAAACTTAAGTAATATAAGACTAGTATAGATAAGAAAAGGAGATATGCAGGAATATTTCTAGAATTTTGGGTAAATCATTTTTACAACCAAAATAATTTTTGTAAAAATCCCTAGTACACTTAGGGTCATCCTACGGTCAAGCAAGCGGGCTCTGATACCACTCTGTAACACCCCCATTTCTGGGAGCATTTTGAATTCCCTCGCAACTGCCCTGGACTGTTCAACTGCGAGTTACATCAATCGAGTGTATAACATTGCCAACGCAAGCTTAAGAACAAAAGTCGACTTTATTACAATATAAGGGCTTAGAGCCAAATTTCACAGTAGGGCCAACGGCCTTTAGATACATTACAGCAAAAGACACCACAGGCACGCCTGAGCAGAGAACGACCCTAATCCCAAGCTTCTTACATTTCATAGAGCACCACCTCTTCGTCTTCACCTGCCTCCTCAAAGCTGGCGGTTTCTGTTTATGTTTTTAGCAAGTATGAGTACTACTACCGTACTCAACAAGTCACACGGAGCTTAACAATAACTACATGCATGGTATAACAAGTGATGGGGAAACATGTTTATTATTTTATGTGGATGCAATTTTAGTTGAGAATCAGTTAAAGACTCGAAAAGTAACTTCATTAAGGTAGATGGGTTTTCAAGCGTGATTATCAACATTCAACATTATCGAACCATTCTCAACTCTACTATGCTTTGCTATTGGATTCACCCATTAAACACAGCTTCATTTACCGGAAGCACGGCGTATTCGAATACCATTATTTCATGACTCTGCAGAGTTGCCCTGCTTTACCCACAAGATCCCTCAACTCCCGCGACAGAGTTAACAAAACAAGATTGTTCACTGCTCAATTCTTTATATAGCCTCCACCCAGTAGGTTCTAGATCTCAACAAGCTCGGATGACCCCACGGATCTCATCCGACTCATTACAGCCCTACAATTGTATGGTTAACCACCTCCCATACGAACTCACCCTCGGTCTCCCCCTTGCCAGTTGCAGAGGTTCAATTGAACTTGAGCAGTTACTAAACCAGGTTTGATTAAAATCAACGCTTGTGGTTGGGCGGGTACTATGTTCTTTGCTTAGCATAAGGGTCTAGTCCTTACATTTTTAACTAAGGCGTCATCCATGCACAAACCCATATTCAGTGCCCGCGGCATTGCTACTAATCCACAGCCAAGCCTCCACCCTAGGATAAGTTCTTCGGATCCACCCCTGCGATCCTCGCTTACCGTAGATCCATCTTTTCAAAACTCTAGACAATTACTAAAATTCTTAACAGTGAAAAGATTTTCATGAGTTCCTAAGCTACCCTGTTTACATCATTATCATATTTAATATTATTATGTCTTGTCACGGTGAATATGGCCAGCAAGTTAAATTGGGTTTATTTGGGTGGTAGGACATAACTAATATTACGTCATTCTAAACAGTAATTATTCATAAAATAACGACTTAAAAATAACATAATGAAAATACTAATAAGTAAATAAATAAAGAAAAGGTTGGTTCAATATGATCAAAGTATGTGCGACTTGCCTTGCGGGTCCATGATTTCAACTAGTTCAAACTCCTCGGTGGGTTGGGCCTGAACTTGGGCTTTCTTCCGGCTCCTGAGAAACTTCGACGTCGGAGGCTAACACAAAAGCAAATTAAAATAAATTAATTCCATGCCCGAAGGGTTGAGCTAGGAATAAAGAAATAAAATAAAGAAAGAAAATCCGGAAAACTCAAATAAATTGGGATTTTGGGCTTATAGGAGGGCTATATGGAGAAATGGGCCTGAGATTTGGGTTGGCGGGCTCGAAACGGTTCTAGGGAGTACCAACATGCATTTTTGGGTTCGGGCCGGGTTACTGTTCATCGGGCTCGGTCGGTATTGTTCCTCGGGCTCAGTCGGTTTCGGTTAGGCGGTCTGGCTCAGCCGCGTCGGTCGGGTTCGGTTGGTTGGATCCGGTGCGGGCGATAGGGTTTGGCTCAGCCGAGACCGATTGGCTTGGTCGGATGAACAGTGCCAGGCACTGTTCATCTTATTCGTTCAGCCGCACATGCGCAGGAGAAACAGGGGAAAAGGCGGCGGCAACCGGTGGCGTGTCAGCGACTTGCGACGGGATTGGGGACTATGGTTGGGCTCGTGGGAGTGAGGGGATTCCATTTTTGGGGTCGGCTAGGCCAGAAAAGTCGGTAATCGCCGGCGGCGAGTCTCTCTTTCCTGCGGCTAGTATGGGCATTGTACGGCGGATGGGGGCTTAATCGGGCGAATTGGCTGGTGGTTGAGCATCAGTGGGAGTAGGGGAGGCTAGTGGAGGTGGCGGTTTGGGCTAGGGAAGCCGGAGTTGTGCTGGCCATGGTGGGGTGGTTTCGGCCGTTGGGTGGCTATCGGCGCCGGAGAAGAAGGGTGGCCGGGAGGCTAGGGTGGTGATTGGGGTGTGTTTCTGAGGTGTCGGTGAAGCTACAGACGAGATGAATTGAAGAATAGTTGGTCGGAGAGAGGACATTGGGTTAGGGCTCACTTTTTGGGATTTCTTGCAATTGCCGATAATGGAGGGGGTGGGGGAGCTTCGGGGTGTCGAGCTGGTTGTGGGGGTTGATGACTTCGGCTAGGAGGGCTTGGCCGTTTAAATAGCGCAGCTAAGGCGGTTTGTCACAATGCAACGGTGCGTGGCGGGGTCGGGGGCGTTCGGGAAGGGGTGGCGTGGCTGTCAGGAGGTGAAGCTGGCACTTTGGGATGGCACTATGTGGCGAAAAAGGTGGTGGCGTGGCTCGGGTCGGCTGTGATAGGAGAGCACGAGAAGGAGCTGGGGCGGTGGCGTTGGGCGGCCAGCGGTGTTGCCACGCTCTCTAGCCGAGCCAGGGGTAGTCAGGGCGGAAGAGGTGAGGTGTACAGGGCCCTGACCTGGGTGGTTGCGGTGGTGAAGCCCAGAAGACACGGGAGAGCGCTGGAGCGAGTAGGGGAAACAGGCGGCGGCAAAAGCAGGGACACGGCGGCGGCGGTCGGGTTGGCGTGGCCTGCCACGGGGTCTGGGGCTTCTAGGGCGGGGTACGGTAGCCGACCAACAGGGTGGAGCTGGCGGGAAATGCGCAGGCGGGAGTAGTCACGAAGAGAATGTGACGGCGACAAAATTAGTATGGCGGTGGGGTTTTTCGGACGTGAATAGTGCCGGCGTTTGATCCCTCCGTTCCGGTTGTGATGGCAAGGATTGGAGGCAGCTTTGTATCGAGATTGGTGTGAATTAGGTTGAGGAGGCAAGAGAACAAATTAAAAACGAAAATTCAACTCAAATTCATATTTTTAAAAATCGGTTCTGTTTCATAATCCGCGAAGAAAACCGAGACGATGATGCCACCGAGCGAAGGAGGTGGTGGAGGATGCAATAAAGGTAGGGATAGTGGCAGGGGTTAACTGGCTGGTCGAGACAATAGAAGGCAAATCGAGCCAGTCGAGCTCCCAAAGACGCTGCGAATAACGCCACCGAGGGCCAGTTCCAAGCAGAGTCCCTGTGCGACAATCCTTAATAGAACAAGTGCCAGACTCAAGAAAAACACGACAATTATGATCAGCAATCTGACCAGCTGACATAAGGCATAGTAAGCCGAGGAACATGAGAGACTGCAGGAACATGAAAAGAGGAAGTGAATAGGGTGCCTCGACCTGCCACAGGAGGTACCATCTACAGTTTGAACAATGGAAGAGAAAACTGTGGGATGTAGTGAGGTGAGGTGGGTAGAATCTGGTGTCATGTGAAAAGAAACACTAAAGTCCCGACCCCGAAGAGTCTGACGACGAGCCAACACCAAGGAACTGGAGGAGTGAAGGGAGCTACTGTGCGACATCACCGGAGGAGCCCTAGCGAGAGGCGCTAGCTCATGAATGGGAGGAACCGCTAGAGCCCTTCGGGGGACGTCCACCCCGTCGACCCTGGTCCCTCCTCCGCTTGTAGCAATCCTGATACCTGTGGTCGTCAAGCTGGCAGTAGGTGCAGTGAAGACCCGCAGTAGAGGCAGCGTGATGTGGTAGGAGCTGAAGCAAACAAAACAATTTGTAGTTGAGCCGCACCACGGTGATGAGTCTCCTTAGCACACAGTTGTGAGAGTCTCTACTAAGTTGTGTCGTTGGTAGCTCTGTCACATCCATGGAGATAGCCACTGTCATGCTACCCACCAGGATGGCGGTGGCACGAGCCTCAGCATCCTGCCATCACTCATAGGTGTGTAGCTTAGACTGGTAAAAGCTCCAAAGCCTCCTCTAGTGTAGCATTGGTCTCGCCTTGAGCTGCCTGATTTGCATCAGCAGGGAGAGCGGGCTGGATGGGCGGTGTAGGACGAGGCGGGCAAGAGTTCTCGCTAGTGAGATGACCCCAAAGCCGTTGGCTGTTGAGGTGAATCCTCAAGTGAGCCGCCCATTCCCGAAAATTCGCCCTGTTGAAACGGGATGGCAAAGGAGTCACCGCTGGTAGCCATCTGGAGTAGACCAGGACAAGAAAAGGGAGCCAAGACGCACAGAAATGGCCTGTGTGGCTGGGGATGGCTGGGTGACGTCGATGCTGGCCAGTGGCAGCTGGGAGCAATGGCGGCAGCGGGCCATGCATGGGCTACGGCGCATCGACGCGGGGGGGGGGGGGGGGCTATGGTAGGCGTCTGTCGCCGCAGGGGGGCGCGAGGGTGGTGTCGGCGTCCTGGGAAGGCGGCGGTTGGAGACATACTGCGCACGGGAGGACGCGTGGGCAGACACTTGTGGTGCCAGCCGAATCTGGCTGGATCTGAGGCGGCGGCTAGATCCGGGGCCGCCTGGGGAGAGGCGACGGCGGCCAGATCCGGGGCCGCCTGGGGAGAGGCGGCAACGGGTGCGTGCGTGCGGGGAGAGGGGCCGCACGCGGAAGGAGAAGATGATGAAAGGCGGTTGAGGCGGCGGTGGCGGCTAAAACTCTAGCCCAACCTGGGCTCTGATATCATGTTATAATAAGGCTTGTATGCCCAAAGAGGGCCAAGGCCAATACAAATGTACAGGTAAAGTATACAAATAGTCCCTTAGACTCTAGACTATTTACAAGACTAACTATAAGTATATATCAAAACTGAGATCGTACTTCCCAAACTTGGTTAGCAAGGTTGTTACAAATTTTACTTTTTTTTTATTCTACTCACCAACCATCGTGCAGCTATTCCACTAAACTATATGTACTTTTGCAGGAGATGTTAGAGACAAAAGAAGAACTTGAGAAGTTTGACAGGCACGCTTCTCAAGTTGTAGCCTTCGATTACATAATTTTAGTTGAAAGTGATGTGTTTGTTCCATCACACACTGGCAATATGGCAAAAGCTGTCGAGGGCTACCGTCGACTTCTTTGTCATCATAAGACTATCACTCCTGATAGGTAACATGAGAATTTTCTCAACATTTTCTCTTTATCAGATCTTTTTTTTCTGAGATTATTGGTTTCTTTTCTTCCATTATTTTTCTATAATTTGCACTAGAAATAATTTTCTTCCAAAACTAGGATTTGGTAGGTTCTATATATCATCTAATAGTACTTATTAGAATAAAGTATCTGATGGGCTGCTTTTTGTGTGCGTACACTTCTGCATGTGTGGATGAAATTAGAAGTCCTTTAGTAGCACTATCCTTTTTCTCACCAGTATTCTTGATAATTGATGTCTAACAATCTTGGACGGGTGGCTATTGTTTAGTTCTTTTTCAACTTGTGGAGTAAATTCATGTTCCATTTAATTTGCAGAAGAGGATTGGTGGAACTCTTTGATTTACTAGAAAAAGGGGAGCTTACGGAAGTATCATACTGACGTAAGTACGTAACTACCGGCACGGCTCCAACCAGAAACTACCGGCCAAATTCAGGCATCGGCCGTGAAAACTTGGTATCAGAGCTCATGGCAACCGATCGAGCCACCATGGATGTGATCCATGAGCAGATTACATCTTTGACCACATCTATGACGACGCAGATGAATGAGACGAAGGTGCGCTTTGACTTGCAAGATGGCCAATTGGGAGAACTTGGCGACCACCTCTACTTTGGAAAGGTGACCAGTAGGGGATGGCCTATTGCTAGCCCCTACTGGATTACTAGCAGTGACCTTGCAAGCAGTAGAACGACCACTTTGCTTCCATCGGCTGGAGTTTTCGACGTATGAAGGGAAAGAAGACCCCCTTGGATGGCTGCAAAGGTGCGTGCAATTTTTTCAAGGATAGAAGACATCGGAAAGCGAGAAGTGTGGATTGCATCATTCCATCTTGTTGGCATGGCACAACAATGGTATTTCCAATTGGAGCGAGAAGAGGGTAAACCCAATTGACATTACTTCAAAGAGTATGTCAATTTGTGGTTTGGGCCATCCATTCGTCACAATCCTATGGGAGAGCTCAAAGAATTGACTCTGGGAGTATCAAGAGAAGTTCCTAGCCATTCTCTGATGGGCTGATCATCTCCAACCGAGGCAGCAGGTTCAATTGTTCACGCCTGTACTTTGGGAGCCCATCCAGACCGACATGAACTACAGAACCCTACTAGTCTTTAGATGGCCATGGCGCTTGCTAGGGCATATGAACATCGCACTGAGGTCACAGGCCAAGTTGTGATCCAGTGACCTATACATTTGGCTGTGACACCCTCTTATACTACACCAATTGCATCCACAACTCCAACCCTACCAACACCGACGGCCAACCCATCCTTTGGAGAGACCACTGGCACAGCACACCCATGTCACACTATGTGTTGCTGCTATTTAACACCTGAAGAGATGGAGCAGCGAAGAGCAGTCGGCTTGTGTTACAATTGTGAGAAGTTCACTACTAATCACTGTTGTAAACGGCTATTCCTGTTGTTCTCTTCTACCTGCGGCCTTGACGGCGAGGACGACCACGCCATTGATGATGAATTGGGTGATCCAGGAATTTCTTTACACGATCTGATCAGAATTAAATCATAGGCTGGCCAGGTCATGCAACTCCACGTAATAGTTGGCAACATATCTCTGTTAGCTATGCTGGACTCCGGGTCGACGCATAATTTTATTACTCCATCTGCCACCCCATGCACGCATGGATTTTCAATTCCGTCCTGGCTTGCATGTGGTGGTGGCCAATGGAGATTGAGTACCTAGTAATGGTGCATGCGAAGCTCTTCCATTACTGATCAACTAGGAGCACTTGACTGTGGACTGCTACTCTCTTCTCGTAGATGACTTCGACATGGTGTTGGGCACTCAGTGGCTCCGTACTCTTGGGCCGATCCTTTGGGATTTTGACAACCTGTCAATGGCATTTTGGCATGCTGATCATAGGTCTGGTAGCATGGTTTGGGTATATCCCAGGAACCTCATCAAGCTTTTGCCATTATTGGGGTCAAGTTGATGGAGGCACTATTGAGCGAATTTGATGATCTTTTCTCTTTACCAAAAGGGCTTCTACTAGCACGTGTGCGCGATCAACACATCTTTTGCCCAGGATGACTCCAGTTTTAGTTCGACCATATAGATATCCACAACTCCTCAAGGAAAAACTTGAATGCCAAATGTGGTGAGATGTTATAGCAAGGCATCATTTGACCAAGTACCTCGGCATATTCTTCACCAGTATTGCTTGTCAAGAAGAGTGATGATACATGGCTCTTTTGTGTTGACTATCGTGCTCTCAATGATAAGATCGTGTAGGACAAGTTTCCTATGCCAGTAGTTGACGAACTACTTGATGAGTTGCGTGGCGCCAAATTCTTTACCAAGCTCAACCTTCAGTTTGGCTATCATCAAGTGTGCATGCACCCTCTAGATATCGTGGAGATAGCATTTCGCACACATGAAGGCCTCTTTGAATTTCTCATCATGCCATTTGACCTGACAAATGCATCGACAACGTTTCCAGCATTAATGGACAACATTCTCTAACCTTATTTACGCTGCTTTGTGCTTGTGTTTTTCTGATGATATTTTGATATACAATAGTTTGTTGGCAGAGTATCTATGGCATGTCTAGGCAGTTCTTCGTATGCTTCAACAACATCCATTATTTCTCAAAAGATCCAAGTGTCTTTTTGGTGAAACAAAGGTGGCTTATTTGGGACACGTAATTACCACCGGTGGTGTCACTATGGATGAAGCAAAGGTTCAACCAGTGCATGTGTGGCCAGGACCACGTTCAGTTTGGTCTATCTATGGTTTCCTTGGCTTGGCAGGCTATTCCGCAAATTTATTCATGGGTTTGGCTCTATTGTCAAGCCTCTTACGAGTCTTCTCAAATAGGAAGCATTTTCATGGATGGAGGATGCCGTCCATGCTTTCAAGACTTTGCAAGGCGCATTGACCACGGTGCTAGTTCTCCAACTCCCTGATTTTGGTGATGACTTTATTTGTCAAGTGCGATACTTCTAGATCAGGCATTGGGGTGGTACTCCATCAAGACAAAGGACCTGTTTCTTATTTCAGTCGTGTCATTGCACCAAGACATGCACACCTCACAGCTTATGATTGTGAACTCATCGAATTGGTGCAAGGCATTTGGCATTGGCGGCCTTATTTGTGGGGACGCCAATTTGTGGTTCGTACAAACTACTATAGCCTTAAATTCTTGCTTGACCTATGTCTCTCAATGATTCCACAACACCATTGTGTCAGCAAGTTATTTGGCTATGACTGCCACGATGAATTCAAGTTGGGGCATTTGAATGTCGTTACAAATGCTTTGTCTCGCCACGATGCTACAAATAGCGCAGCCTATGCTCTTTCCATGCCGATCGTCACCCTTTTTGATGATTTGCGTCAGGAGGCTAATGGTGGCACAGATTTGGTAGCACAACGCACACAAATTGTTGATGTTATTTTGGGGGATCCATGGCAAGTTTTGGATGGCCTTGTCCTTCATCATAACCATGTCCATGTCCCTCATTCATCTCCATCACTCTAGCCGATCTTGGTAGCTGCTCACTCAGCCAGCCATGAGGGTGTTTAGAAGACTTTACATCGTCTTCATGTTTATTTTCGTATACCACACGACCGCAAGTTGGTGGAAGACTTTGTACGTTCATGCCTTATATGTCAACGCAACAAGTCCGAACAATTACATCCAGCAGGCCTTCTAAAGCCATTGGAGGTACCATCTCACATTTGAAAAGATGTTGCTATAGATTTTGTGGAAGGGTTGCCCCGTGTCAATGGGAAATCAATCATTCTTATAGTGGTTGACTGCTTTTCTAAATACGCACATTTTATACCCTTGGCCCATTCATATACAGCAAGTTCCATGGCCCAAGTTTTCTTCGACGAGGTGGTGCGATTACATGGGGTTCCTTGTCCTATTGTAAGTGATTGTGACCAGATTTTCACAAGCAATTTTTGTTCGGAGGTTTTCATTTGTCCAGCACCAAACTCCATCTCAGTTTGGCTTTCCATCCTTAGTCCAATAGCCAGATAGAAGTGACAAGCAAGATCATTGTTATGTACCTCCATTTTTTTTACTAGTGATCGGCTCGCCAATGGGTTCGTTGGCTACTGTGGATTGAATATTGTTACAATACTTCTTTCTAGACTTTTCTCCTTGGGACGCCATTCAAGGTAGTGTATGGAAGAGACCCTCTAACGCTTCGGCCATCTACTGCTAAGGCTACTCGTCTATAGGTCGTTGATTAGCTTCTCTAGGAGCATGATCAGTTACTTGCCGATGTCTGTGAGTGCCTACTTCTTGCCTAGCAGCACCACAAGAAACATTACGACACCAAGCATAGGGCGCTACAGTTTGATATTGGCCAATGGGTTTGACTTCGTCTTCACCATAGGCAAGCTTTATCTTTGGTGGACCATGTTAACCGCAAGCTAGGTCCTCGTTACTACAGGCCCTATCAAGTTTTAGAACAACCAGGTGATGTAGAATATCGATTACAGTTACCACATTGGGCTCGTATCCATGATGTTTTTTTCCGTCAGCTTGTTGAAACCGTACCATGGCGAATCTCTTGCGACACCACCATCTTTACCAGAGCTTTAGAATGGTCGCATGTTTAGGGAACTAGGACAGGTAGCTGCCGCATCTTTCTTTATTTCTTTATATAGTATTATAAGTTGGAAAGATGAGTTTGAGTTCAATTAGGAGATAAAGTTATATTAGGAAATAAGAGATTGAGTTGGATACTACTGTTAGGAGTGCTGTCTATTTAAAGGACAGCCTTATTGCTATTGAATGAAGCTAAGAATTATCTACCTCTTCCTCCTTTTGCTAAGAATTATCTACCTCTTCCTCCTTTTGCCTAGTCTTCTCCCTGCCTCTTGCGCATACCTTCTGTCGGGACCCCGGATTTCCGAACCCGAACCCTCTGTGTATTACAGCACTAGTCCCAGATCAAAGCTAGTGCACACAGTCAAACAGAAATGATTACATCACCAAGTACGCTTTATTACAATAATAGAGTACTGACCGAAAGGTCTCATTATTACAAATGAGGTTTCAAGACCTTGCACACACAAAACACAGCGGAAGCAGAAGATAAATCCGGCGAAGATCCATCAATACGCCACAGGCAATTGACTGGGGAAGCGCGACCTAGTACTCCGGGAATCCTTCGTCGAATCCACAAGCGAAGTAGTCGTAGTCTCCATCTTGAGCTTCATATTCTTCTGAGTTGATTTTAAGTGCAGCATGTGAGTACATAAAGTACTTTGCAAGTCTTGGGAAAAATGCAATAGATGCAAGGCTTGACAACGGAAGGCTATATGGTTCTTTTGCACAAAACAATGTTTTTTTTCAATTACTACTAAATATTTTCGAAGGCATTAATTTGACAAAGTAATTGCTTTAATTGAAACTATTAAGCAGTTTATAGTGAATGTTCTAACCACCAACACTAGTTAACCAATTCTAATCGATAAAGTTTAGAATTTCGGGTTACATCCACCCACACTGAGTCCAACCGCCAAGATCCGTTCCGAGAGTTCCCTCCACTCTCGGAATACAAAACTTTATTTTAAAATGAAAACCAAAGATATACCATGTGAATGCATTCCTTGCCCGCCCTTGACCGTGGGCACGGCTATTCGAATAGTTTGACACTCTGCAGAGGTTGTACAATTTTACCCCCAAGAGATAAATTATCTTAACATTCACCACGCTTCCTTTGGCATGAGACACAGATAAAATATCACAAAGCCTTTTCCTTACTCTAGTCTAGCTAGACACCACCCGCTGAGGTTTCACCGCAAAAGGGTTAAATCCACCCAGTCCAAAGCCCCCTCTTGCGCCATATGAGTACAGTAAATCCCTGGCACCCACTTTCCACTAGGGGTGGGCACTTTAAACCCGAGAATCGAACATTGAACCGAACCGAACCCGGATAGACCGAATTGTCGGTCTATTCGGGTTTCGGGGTTTGGGTTCGGTCAATATTTTGATTTAATTCGGTCTTCGGGTTCGGGTTCGGTCTTTGGCTTACAAAACCCGAATAGACCAAATAACCCGAATTATTTGATATGTCTCTTGTCTCTTGAATTCATGAACTTAATATGTGATGTATGTACTTATTTGATATGTCTATCATCTATTTACTGGCTGGCTACTCATTGCTTTATGCATGAATATTATTTGTTTTGTTTAGCTCATTACAATTTACAAAGATTTTGAGGGGTGACAAGGATCCCCATCTTATTTCGGTCAATTCGGTGGACCAAATAGACCGAACAAAAAATTCGGTCTATTTGGGTTCGGTCCTTGTTTTTTTTCTGAGAAATTTGGTCCTCATTTTTTAGAACCCGAATTTTTCAAAGACCGAATAGACCGAACCGAATAGACAAAAAAACCAAATGCCCAGCCCTACTTTCCACTGGTGGCACCTAAACTAAACTATCATGATTTAATCAGCTAGGTCGTACCAATATAGACTCGGGGTTGTATGGTAGTGCTCAGTTTGGACAATCACAAGTGTCGGTCCTTAATCGACTAGGGCGGAACATACACTTTACAAGATCTCGTGCTTGCCGCACCAATCCCAACCAACCATCCGCCCCAGCCTAAACCAACTTTTACATTTTATTTTTTTTAAAGCACAGTGGCAACACCAGTCACCACTTATTTCTAAATACAAATACCAGTTGAATGAAATATGATTTCCCATTCCATAGTTACAAAAGAATTAAATAGCATAACTTAGCATTTTACTACCGTTATAATATTACCAAAGGATTATGTAATTCTCATTATCGAGACAAAGGTGATACTAGGGTTACAAGGGTACATGGCATTCAAGTTCAATTGATAGCATAGCAAGGTTGGATTAACTAATGCCGTAATACCAAAACTAGAGTTCTAAGTAAATAGCGATGCACATAAATTTAAAATAATTAAAAATATTTCTCAAACATAGGTTCAAAATGATCAAAGGAGACTTGCCTTCTTGCATGCTCTCTGGGTCTTCTTGCTGCGGAGTGGAGAGATCTTCGGCAACGGTGGATTCTACGCGTGAAAAGACAGAGCAACAAAACAAATAAATACAAACAAAATTCAAAAATTCAAAAAGAGTATATATTTGGATAGTTCATGATTTTAGAAAAATTTAGAAATTTGAACGGCTCAATTGGAGTTAAAATGAATAAGTTATGCTCATTTGAAAACCTCAGTTTGAATAAATCCATAAATTGTTAAATTTCTGACAGGTGGGACCCACTTGACAGAATTTACATTTTATTCTTTTTCTTTTATTGTTTTCCTCTGAGTCTATGACAGGTGGGACCCACATGGCAGTGAACCTATTGAGCTCGGTCACTGACAAGTGGGACCCCTCTGTCAGTGGCCACAGGCTGCTATTGGCCACTGACAGGTGGGACCCTAGGGCTCTGGACCCACATGCCAGCGGAGGCACTGACAGGCGGGGCCCGGATGTTAGCTGGCCAACAGACCGACAGCGGCTGACGAGTGGGGCTCGACTGTTAGACAACACGGAAAAAGAAAGGCTCAACCTCAGCGCTACGGAGCCGGGGGCTCAAACGCGCGCCGAGGGAACCGGGGGGAGGGAGAGTTAACGCTGATAACCATCTAAGCTCACTGGTGTTGCTTACCCATATAGGGTAAGTATACCTTTTGAGGTATCTGCTGGAGGGGGCCGGCAGAAGTAGACGGCGACGATTGTGCCGACGGCGAGGGGTGGCCGGAGAGGTTCGGGGAAGTCCTAAAATGCGTCCCTGGCGTAGAGGGTGTGCCGATGGTGGGGTCGGTGGGGTTCAGAGACGAGCGGAGGCGGCCGGCGACGAGGAAGCGGCGGAGAGGGCTCGGGTCTTCCGGCGGGGACGGCGCTCCGGCGGCAAGGAGGCTTGGCCGAGGGGCGCACGGGCTTCGTGGCGTCACGGGGAAGCCGGAGGAGGCAATGGCGTGGCGCGAGGGGCTTCGGGGCGGCGGCGATTCCTCGCCGGAGGGCTTGCCGGGGTGCGCACGGGGAACTCGCGGTGCGGGGCACTCGGGGCTTGAGGGGGAGTAGAGGGGTGCGGAGGAAGGAGGTGCGGGGAAAAGGGAGGCCGAGGGGTTCTTTTATAGGGGCGGAGGGGGAGCACGGGCGCGGCAATTGCTCGCTGGTGTTGGTGACCGAAAAAGGAAGGGGGAGGGGAAGGAAGGAAAGAGGGGGTGCGCGAAAGGAAAGAGAGGCGCGGGATTGGGGGGATTCAATCGCGCGGGTTTCCAAACCGGAAAGGAGGCGGGGAAGGGCCGGATTGGGCGCGGATACGGTTGGCTGGTGCAAAGAAGGAAAGGGGGGGAGAGAGAGAAGGAAGGTGGCACGAGGAAGGGGAAGGCCCTGACAGGCGGGGCCGGGCGGCAGCGGGAGAAGGGGTGCTGGCGGCCAGGATGGCGCCACGCGGGGAAGAGAGAAGATCGGGCGGCAAGCGCGGGCGCAAGACGGACGGCGGATCGGGCGGCCACGTGTCGCCCAAAGAGGAGGGGAAGGCGGGATGGCTGACGGGCCGGGCCCGCTTGGCGGAGAGAGAGGGGGAGCGGCCGGGATTGGGCCGGGCGGCGACGTGGGCGGATCTGGGCCGTCCACGCGTCGGCCGGAGGGAGAGGATTTGGATTTTTAAATTTTAGAATTTTGATTTTGTTTTTCAGAAAAGGCTAGGAAATTATTTAAGCCTCAGAAAAATATGAAAATACCTCCAAAAATTCCAGGAAAATTCACAGAAGCTCCTGGTGACATTTTGGACTTATTAAAAATATTTCCAACTCATGTTGGTATTTAAAATTTTAAACTTAAAATACTTTTTAAATTTAAAAAATAGGTTTTAAACTCCAGAAAACTCAGAAAACCAAATAAAAGCCAAATAAATCGAAATAAAATTCAAATACTTTAAAATAGTTAATTTGAAATTAAATTTTTCAGGAAGAGGATTTTTGGGATGTTACACCTTGCTGCACTATCTTTCTCCTCATCTAAATCGAACACCAGACAGCTCCAACCAGAAACTACTGGCCAAAGCCACCTGTAGTTCACTCCTACGATCTACGTTCAGGCACCGGCCGTGACACTACAGGTGAAGATAAGAAAGCACCAGGGTGCAAAAACATTACCAATATATGTGTGCATCAGTGCATCCCAGTTCCTTAATTATCATGCAACTTAAACTTTTGAAAAATTAACTTCTTAAGAGTAATTTTCTAAGATATTAGAGGGGAAACCCCGAACTACACTAGAGTGAACTTATTTGTTCCAGCCCGCTTTTGAATATTAATTTTTAGCCACAGCCGTTGTCAACTTCTGTAATCAAATCAGAATGCAGGTATTTTGTCATTGAGCTCTTCATCTTAGGTTTTCCATGAAGTCCTTTTTATACATGTCATATTGTTTGTTCTACTAGCTGAATGTTCGTATTTTGTTATAGATAAAAAATCATATTATCTCAGAATGTCGAGTTGGTATCGTCGAGATTGGCCTGTCCGGCCCACGCCATCGGCTTTACCTCTCGCTCTGCTGCATTGTACCTCCACACTCTTGACTCTGCTGTGCACCCAGTAGAGCTCTATTTTTTATTAAAGACTTTATAGAGTGGTGGAATTTGTTTTTTTGGAAGATTGCTTTTTTTCTATTTTTGTTAGAGATTTTTTTGAGATGTACAAGGAGTTATGAGGGACAAATGAACCACCACCACTGACTCTCTTTTAAGCAGTAGAGATTGTAGTTACTGCCCATGGCATCTCTTGCATGACTATATTGCTGTATTTTCCCAACCTTAGCATCTCTTTGAATTGTTTTGAATGAACTGGTCTGTTCTTATTGCAGCTTTGAATGGTGACATAAGCTGAATGATGCGTCGAAACTACACTGATACCCCACTCCACAACGCAATCACACAAGTCAGGCAAGGGCATCATTCTTTCAGTGATTACATCGAAGAACCCTGTAGGTCCAGATGGAGGGCTAGCAAGTATAGTGATGCAACTGTACACGCATCTGTTCATTGCCACGTCGTCACAGAGATTTGACAAGTTTGCTCTAGCCATGGAGATTTAAAAGAACGTGTGTGATATGTGCCACTGAAATTGTTGGTGCCTTTAGGTCTGAAAAATTTTGTAACTTGTACTCTGCCTCAAAAGAGGAAGTTTACATACAATGATCAACTGCTTCAGCTTTGAAAGGTCTTCATCAAAGTGATGTTTACTTATCCTCCCTCTACATAATAGCATCCCTCATTTCTCTTATGATATTCACACAAACAGATACTGTGAGCGAACTGATCAAACCCTAGACAACGCGAAATGATTCTGCTATTTGCTTCAAATCCTTGTAATGCCTCTTCCATTGCAGCCCTGCAAAAATTCATTTCTCCTGGTCAAAATAAAAAAAAGTTACAAAGAATTGCCATGTAATTTTGTGACAGACGATGGTTTTACCGCTTGCAGTTACGTTGAACAGGTAGAGCCTGTTCCCAGCAGCAGTAGCTGTGATGAAGATGTGAGGTGGTTCCAGCTCAAACTGGTAGTAAATTCTTCCTGAATGCTCTGCCGTCTGCATGGCCAAAACCTTCCCTTCCACGTTCTCCCCGATGACCTCCGGTCCGAAGGCGTTGATCACCTTCTCTGGCGGGCCGATCTTTTCAATTGTCGCATCATCGAGTTCTGTGACAGTTTTTCCAGTGAACATCATGTCAATCAGTAATGCAAGACAGTTAACCATCCTAGGTAGATCTTATAAAACTGCATTTTCTTCAGGAGGATTTGTTTCTCACCTGCAAACCTACGAACTGGTGCTACGATAACAAACAATCGACCTTCCTTGGGGTTTCCAAACCGCAGGTCGATCTCCGTGCCACCGAGATCAGCAATCGACACAGGGACCTGAATTGAGCAATTGGGGCAGCGAAAATTCTGCATCAAAGCATGCGACTGTGTTCTATGAAACTAAAATTCTGACAGTAGCTTCAGTTTTCACCTCTTCCCAGCCATCACGAACTTTGAAGCTGTAGGGGATGATCGGACTCCAACCGACTCCATGCCCACCGGACTTGTCATCTGGCCTACGGTATGTTCTCCAACCTGTCTGAACAAATTATATCCTTATGACAAGCATCATGAAAACAATCCAGCAATTTTAGACAGCGTGCTGAAAGCTGAGTCCTGCATGACAAAATGGCAGCTATTGCAAATATTGTGCCAAAGTGATCGCTGTTAGAAATCTCTCAAGATTTCTCATTCTCTTTTGTATTTTCTCTCTCTCAAGAGACAAATATAAACTCACTCTTATATATATTTTCTATCTCTCTCAAGAGACAAATACAAGCTAACGGGAGACAAATGACTTACTGCCAATGGCTTATCTATTCCATTCGATTGAGGTGCTTTAAATAGATACAACCGGCCGTACATGCAGGCCACTCACCACTACAAACAATCATGCACTTATCTTCTGAAATTCCTCCATGATCCACATGACTAGGTTCTCTAACTACTTATTGACTCAGGCTACAACCGCTACTAGACCGTTACTTGTTCGACTGCTTCTCCTACTAGACCGCTACTATAGTAACCATTTGAGTACGACCACACAGTCTTATGACCATACGCTACGACCACACATAGTCTTATGACCACACACACGGCTACGACCGCTTCATCTTCCAACTTCCCTCGTACTTGGATGCTCCGACTGCTACAGTGTCCTTTCGAGCATAACTTACGACCATGATGCTACAGTACTCTTATGAGTACTGTAGCTATGACTACTACAGTACTCTTACGCTCTTCTTCGACCACGGTCGCTTAGACTGCTTCGACCACGGTCGCTTCAATTGCTTCTTCGACCACAGCTTTGACCACCACATCTACTATTGTTTCGACCACTTACAAAATATTTTAAGATTAATTTTAACATTCTCCCCCTTAATCTTGATGTGTTGACTCACCGATACGGATCATCCGCATCTTGTTGTCCCACGCAGTGGCTTTCTTCTTGCCACACGCAGCGGCCTTCTCTTCGCACGACTTATAGCGATCTCGCACCACTGTTCGTGCATGTCTTCATCTTGCAGCGATCTCACACCATCGTCCTCTCATAGCGGCTTCACATTGTCGTTATTATTGGTCTCACACCGACTTCTCCTCCATCAACATCGCATTGTCGTTGGCGCCGGCATGACACCGACTTTTCCTGTCAGTGGTCTCACACCACCACCTCCACATCGCATGGAGGCTGCCACTGCATCACCTCTGGCCTCCACTAATAGAGTCCACCATTGGTGCGCCCGTCGTTGAAGCCGCCGCTCACAGTGGCACCACTTGATGACCCATCACCATGCGACATCACGTCGCCGTCACTGGTGTGCACGTCACGTGCGATTCTGGCACACCGTGCTGGCCTCGCCATGGCCGCATAGACCTTCACTGCTGTGCTCATGAGCACACGGTGTTGCAGCTGACTCATGGTCATGGGAAACAAATGAATTACTGCCAATGGCTCATGGGAAACAAATGACTTACTGCCAATGGCTCATCTATTCCATTCGATTGAGGTGCTTTAAATAGATACAACCGGCTGCACATGAAGGCCACTCACCCACTACTAACAATCATGTGCTTATCTCTTGAAATTCCTCCATGATCCGCATGACTAGGTCCTCTAACTACTTATTGACTCAAGCTACAACCGCTACTACAACCATCACTCGTTCGATTGCATCTCCGACTACGACCGCTACAACAGTAACCAGTCAAGTACAACTAAACACAGTCTTACGACCTAACGCTTTACCGACCTTCTCACAAATCAGATTAATTCGGTCTTAGCTCTGATACCACTTGTTATACTTTGTTACCCCTTCTTATACGTAGTAGTCCCCAAATCGGATCAGAGTTTATGAGATATGGCATGAGCGTGCAGGGTATCAAGAACAAAAAAGATGAATCTCATAGAGAGAATCAAAATAATGACGTTGAAGGAATACGACAAAAGAGAAGATTTGACGAAGCTAACCGCAAATTTCTTAAGCACAACATCAAAAGAGTATAAGAGATTGTCACTCTCTCATAACCTTCTCAAATATCTTAGGACCCTTGAATCCTTATGCTATATAAGAATCTAGTGCTAAATAATAATCTAACCTCTAATCCTCTCTTGCACCTTTACCTCTGGATGAGTGGATTCTTTGCTTTGTTACTTTATGACCACCCTTCATGGTTCTTTATAGTCCCACTAGTCCTCATCTAAAGTAGAATAGGAATTCTACTATAAAGAAAAGTTGGAATCCTAATTCTATTAGGATTTATCTAAGATTTCTTATGCACACATTTTCAAATCCTAAAAGACTGACATATGACTGACCATACTCAACGCTTACACTCAACACTCAGGACTCAAATAACCTGACGAACACAAGAAAAGCAACAAAAACTAAGGCCTTAAACAAGGCATAACCGCATACGAGCATTGGAACTTTGTTTCTCTGTTGAAAGTCTAAACTGCTCTAATTAAACCTAAACTCCAAAAATTGAACCTTCAAAGACAAAACATCCTAAATCACATGAAATAAAGTATCAAAATGGTAGCAAGAACCAACCATTTTCATCAGGGTCAGACAACCCAGGGATCCTCCCTGCCAACAGGCCCTGCTTCACTGCCAAGCCATCACCTGCAAAACCAAACACTGAAACTCCAGAAGCAGCAGCAGCAGCTGCAGAAGCCAATGCGTGCCTCCTCCCTACCAAGGTTATCCCCTCCCTCTCCTCCTCCTCATGCGACTCTGACAGGGTGGGCCCACTGCTGCACCTCACAGCTGCAGCTACTGTTGCCCTGCCCTTGGTAGGAGGGACCTGCTTTGCGAGGAACAGAGAGGAGCAGCTTGGCAAGAATAGCACTGAGCTGCTCATCTCTGCAAGAAGTGAGTAGTGTGTGAGATCACTTGGGAGCTGGGACTACTAGTCTTTCCTTCTCCTCTGTGATTCTCTAGTCTCGCTCTCTGGCTCTCTGCTTGCTCTTGAAGACCGATGCTTCTGGTTTTGCCTAGAGAGATTTCTCTTTTGTTCAGTTCATCGTACTCCATTAGCTGTTCTGGACCACAAGACATGAGTGGACAGGAGGAACTGAGAGTTGAGACAAAACCTCTCACCTAGATTGTTTTGAGTGTCCCTATTCACTCCCCTCCTCATCAAATCACTGTATGCACACTACACCAAGAAGAAGCTATAGTAACATGTCTATGTGCTACTACATGTCAATAAAAGTGTTACTAGTCTTTGCAGTAACACAATTTTTAAGTGTTCTTATAGCCCATGTTACTAGCTAGGTTTGAAGTAACACATGATAAGTGCTACTATATATCTGAAAACATGTTACTACCTTGCAACACATATCTTATCTATAAGAACACATATTATGTGCTACAACAAACTACCCTAGTAACACAAATATGTGCTACAATAAGCTACCCCAGTAACACATTTTTGGAGCAATAGTAACACCATTGTAATATGAGTAGCAACACACTTTCTTACACCAAAACATTTTGTGGAAACTTATTTTAATACATATAAATATATATACACAGAGATCTAGAGAGAGGAAAAAGTAATGATTTTTTCGAAATGACAATTAATTAATTGCCGAATTATTTTCTTTCACAAGAATCACATATTGCACAAAATTATAACCATCACCAACATTGCATTCCACAGGGAAATATATAAAATATGGTTCACATAATTTTATAACATACATGACAATCCATTTGAGAAAACAAGTCTTGGGAATAACAACACAAACTTTTCATCCTAGAATGACATAATGATATCTATCTATTCTTCTCAAAATCTTTGCCCGATGATCTATCCATGAGATGAAACAAGTATGAGATTTCAACCATTAATCTTCCGAACCTGCATGTAGCAAACATTACTGAGCTTTAAGGATACATGAAAAAGTATATATGTAGTATTATATGGACCAATATTGAAATATCATACACATATTGAAGGCCAAGCAATCGGCATTCCTTTAGCATGGGCATCATCAATTGACTTGCAGCCTCTTGTTGACCTGATTGAATCAGCCTCTTGTTGACACAAGGCATCCATAGCTCCCCAGAATTTTGATAATGTGATGTCATTAACTACACAATACCAAGACAAAAATATTATTTTAACATGATTGTTGATAAGAGCAAATAAGTAAAATCTGGTAAAAGCATAAATAGGCAAGGTAGTAAAGTAAGCTAATCTAGATGTGAACATGTTGCAGGGGAAAGTCCTCAGGACTGATCTAACAAGTTGGTTCCTCCTGTCGAACATGTTTCCCTACCACAAGTATTCTAATTTTTTTGGAGCATTCTCAGACTGATTTAACAGTGAAATTGAAAAACAGATATTTACTGACTGAATTTACAATCGAAGCCCTCATCAAGCATACGATTTGTCATCCAAAAGCTAGTTTTTTTTTCCTTTGGAATCTCAAAGAGATTTACTTACAAACAATACGTTCTTTGTTTGGCAAAGCAGAGGTATGTAACAGTTTGTTGCTTAAAAGACGGCCAACAAATTAGTAGATAGGAGTAAATCTAGTCACGAGCATAGCAGAAGGAAATGCCGCAAGGCAGCTGACTGGAACGCATCGTCTGTGACCGAAAGGAGGAAAAACTAGGAATAGCTAAGACATGTTCCTAAAGTAACATTATAATCAGTTACTAAAGTATGCCTGTTGCATTATGTCATAGCTAAGCACATTATAATCAGTTTTTAGAGATCAACATACAGTTACATTGCACTGTGTCCAAAGTCATGAGGCCATCAGACTATAGTTGGTAAACAAAGAAGACTGAAATTTTGAATAAGCTATACAAGGAATGGGTTTCGGAATACAAGTTGAAGAGAACTGGAGTACCCATTATGCCCACCATGTCCACCTTCGGCAGTAGACGCAATTTTGAGAAGGGTAAATCTAGATCATCATACATCTGCATAGAAGAGAAGAGTCAGATTATAGCAATCTGTGATAAAAAGCAGCAACTCAAGACTAACATTTACCACAAGGACTTGATTAATTGGTATCAACGCAACCCAAACAACACTACGTCATAAAACGATTTACCTAACAATATCAACTGACAGGGTTACTAACAAGCTAACACAACTAACAACAGCAGAAATCACAAATACTAGCCATACTCACTAACACATATCACACACAACTTCAGATCACACACAAACTCTAGAATTTAACTACCGGCAACATGAACTTATAGCAATTCTGAAACAAACTAACAGAGCATAATCATAGATCCACTGAACACATGCATACCACACAGTTCACATCTCACAATTTCAGCTTAACAGTAAGTACATGAACTGTAATTAAGAACTGAAGAAAAGAAGGGAAAGAAATTAGACTAAACCCAGGAATTGAGCAGTAGCTCGGGAAGCAGGGAAGTGATGCCGGTGAAGTAGATGCGGAGGATGCAGCCGGCGATGCCGTCTAGGTCGGTGAAGAGGAAGCAGGGCGGTCGGTGGAGATGAGGAGCAGCAGAGGAGCGGCGCCGGCGTGGTAGAAGAGGAGGGTGTCGGTGGCGGCCGTGGATCTGGAGGGGTCGTCGGTGAAGTAGACCGTCGGTGAAGTGAGCTGGTGAGGCCGTCGGTGGCGCCGGAGTCGAGCTCGCTGGCTGGAGATGTAAGAGCGGCGGTGTAGGAAGGCGGAGAAGGGAGTAGAGGTGGTGGCGCCGAGCGGTTATGTAGGGGAAGGAGAAGAAACGGCGCTCGCCGGTGGTGGCCGTGGAGATGCTGCAGCTACGGTGGAGGATGAAGAGGTGAAGTTGGGAGGCGCGCCGATGGAGGGTGGTGCGGAGCGGCGGCCGGATGCGGAGGGGCTAAGAAGGGGAAGCAGGTGATGGCGCACGGGAGGATTTGGACGGCGGCCGGTGCTAGAGAAGAGAGGAGAGAGCAAATGGGGGCTAGGGTTAGAAGCAAGGGGAAGGAAAGGGAAGATGAGAGGCGGTGGCCGGCGGTGGATTTGGAGATGGAGCAAGCGGCGGCGCGGTGGGGAAGAAAGCGCAGAGGCGAAGGGGCTGCGGCGGTGGAAGAAGCGCACGGGTGGAGAAGGCGAGAAGGGGGAGAAGATGGCGAGGAGGAGAGGCGGCGGCTGGGACTGGGATCTGGAGGTTTCGGTGGATTGGATTTGGGACTGTGTTGACCGAGATTTGGAGGCCGCGTGGTGGACTGGAGTACTGGACCGACTGGTGGAAAGTTCAAGTGAGAGATTTATGGCGCATGGAAAGTTGAACCGAGAGATTTGCCTGAAATTATTGGAGGGAAGATTTTACAATAGCGGGAAGTATGTGGAGGGAGATTTGTGTGTGAAAAATTTCAGGCTATGCATAAAACAGCATCATTTTTAAATAATTTTTATATTTGATCGCTCCATGGAAAAAATATAAGGCTTTTTTAAAGTATATTTAGCAAAAATAGAGCATACATATTTTCCAAAACTCTAATGCTTTTTAAATGATTTTAATATTTGATCGCTCCGTGGAAAAAAATATAATTACGGACTCGGCTCTAGATTTTCACTTATTTTAATTCGATTGTTCATTATACACTTAGTCACATTACTTTAAATTGTAATTAAATTTAGGAAACTATATTTTTGAAGATACCTGCTTATCATGACGTTATCAAATTTCTGCAGCAAGTTGTTACAAGAGGTACGAACAAAATTTTATTCATGTTGTAGACCTAGGTTTTCTTATTAGGGTTCGGCATGCAAGTAGATGAGGATTTATTTAGTAGAAAACAGCATGACTTCCCCTCTAATGTTTTCATCGCAGCATACCCATTAGGCAAATAAAGTCCAAGAAACATAGAGATGCAAAAAGAATCACTCCTACACTAATCTGGGACTATGTGCCCGGTGACGCTCGAGAACTCGCTCTCGAGACCGCCCAAATCTTTTGCGTTTGGGACTACGCTCAGGGCTCATCCCTGAGTACGCCCAGGACTTCGTTCAATTTAACACGATTGCAGTAATTGAGATTAATTTCGGTACACTATCCGTCGTTCGACATTATAGCACTAGAGTCATGAGTCCTGTGAATTGAGGTATGTTATTCTAACTGCCTCTAATAATTTGGCCTCTTCTAATGAGTATTGATCTAGAATGCGATTATTAATTTATTCTGATAATTACAAATACTTGTTAGTAATGTTTCTACAATTTATCTGGGCAATTAACTGCGTGATAGAGCAACCTAAAGGATGTTCTAACAATTTACTTCATACCTTGCCATCTAATTTATGAATACTAGACATAAATATTTATTAGCAAGGTTCTTGGTAATTTAATACACTAGCCATGGTTGCAACCACAATACGCTAATTTAATCGGTATGAGCTATACTTTAATCTATTGATGGCAATTCACCTACTTTAATCAACTAGCATCTTTTAAACTGTCGGACCATCGTTACTTTGTCCTCATATTTTAGAGTAATCAGAGGTGGATTTCTTATAATGATCAGAGGTGAATTTCTATAATTTAAATATTACTAACCAAGTTGTCTAAACAATTAATTATACCGCTGAGTAGTCTAAATAACAATACACTGGTTCTAATATTTACGCGGACCTGTTTTAGTTCATCGGAGTTTTTGGTTTATTTATAATGATCACGAATATTTACTAATGATGCCTCATGAGTTTATACTACCAACATGATTTGAACGGCATTATACCATTTCATTCGATAAGCACCATATTGTTAATCTATTGACAGGCATTTGCCTGAAAATTAAACTTCTAATTCATCTATGACTTCGCAATATATCATAGTTGAATTAATTCGGCGAACGTTACTAAACATGCTTGCAGGTCTTTCTAGGTTTTCATTTAATTCCTAAAAATTTCTATTGCATTTATACGGCTAATAGTCATATACCAAATTCTTAAATATCTGCAGCTAACTTCCTTAATTTTAACAAGTCTACTAGTGCAAAGTTGTTATACTGCACATTGATGAGTATTCCTAAGGCCCTGTTTGGTACAGCTTCACCAACAACTTCATGAGTTGTTGTGAGCTGTTTTTTTGCCAAACACCCTTTTTACAAAAAGCTTCATGGATGAAGCTCCTTAAATCATGCTCTCACAAGGGAATGGGGTGGGGTGAAGCTGAAAATAGTAGCTTTTCACAGCTCTCTCCCTCAGGCTCGCAGTTCTAGGAACCCACTACCCTTTTATTTTATTATTTTAATTTTTTAATTCATACTCATTCAAATATATTATTTTTTAATTCATATGACCATATACAAACATACAACTCCAAATGTTAGAACAAGTCAGGTAGACAGGGGCATCTTGGACAATTGCCCTCTCTCAGCCATGCATGAAGCTGTTTTGCCAAATAGTTTTCCAAAACAGTTTTACCTTCACCGGTGAAGCTGCTCGTGAAGCTGAAACAAAAAAAATAGCTTCACTAGTGAAGCTGAACTGTGCCAAACAGGGCCTAAATCTAGCACATTTTAATCTTTCACATTTTCAAATCTTTCCTATTTTCCCTTTATTTTTCTCTCTTCTTCTTTTTCTTCTTTCCTTCTTTTCTTTTCTTTCTCTTTCTCTCCACCCGATTCCTTTTTTTTCTCTGGCTTCGGCCGACGCCTTGGCTCCTCCTCTCTTCTTTTCCCCCACCGCCGCCTCGGCTCCTCCGCCTCCTTCCTTCTTCTCGGCTGCTTTCTCCCTCTGTGCTCCGGATCCCGTCCGGCTCGGCGCTCCTCCGCCGCTCCTCCGCACCGCACCGCGCCGCCATGGGTCTTCCACCGCGCTGCACGGGTTGCGCACGGCGTAGTGCACACCACCCAACACCTCGCGACATGGCCGCGCACTCCGTCGCCGCCGCGCATGCCACCATCGCCGCGCGCGCCGGCTCCGCACCCGGCGGCTGCACGGCCGCTCCCTCGGAGCGCCTCGACTTCAGCCTCAGCTCGCTCGCCGGCCGCGGCCTCCGCTCCCATCTCCCGCCCCGCCGCGCTCCCGCGGCCTCGCGGCGCCAGTGCGTGCGCGCCGCCGCCGTCGAGACGCTCGAGGGGCAGACCGCTACCGGCGCGCTGCTCGAGAAGTCGGTGAACACGATTCGGTTCCTGGCTATCGACGCCGTCGAGAAGGCCAACTCCGGCCACCCGGGGCTCCCCATGGGGTGCGCGCCGATGGGCCACATCCTCTACAATGAGGTCATGCGGTACAACCCCAAGAACCCCTACTGGTTCAACCGCGACCACTTTGTCCTCTCCGCCGGCCACGGGTGCATGCTCCAGTACGCCCTGCTCCACCTCGCCGGCTACGACGCAGTCCAGGTAACGCGACCGCTTCAGTTCTCGCTTCGTTGCGGTGTTGGTGTTTGCATCTGTTTCTTGCGTGTGAAATTCGCTGCCGATTGGTTGGAGCGCCGAAATCGGGATTAGGTTTGTGCAAAGTTTGGATCTCGTTGGGTGAAACATTGGAAAGTTTGGATCTTCACTGCTATTTTTTGTGGCGTGTTCGTTGTTTTCCTAGTAAAGGCTGTACCTTTATCCAGTTTAATATGGCTAATTTACATCAGATCTTATGCCATTGAACTTCTTGTAACTATGACTGGTATGCTGCTGCAGGAAGAGGACTTGAAGCAATTCAGACAGTGGGGAAGCAGGACTCCGGGGTTGAAGTTACCACTGGTATGTTCATCTCAACTGAGCTCATACTAATTATAACCTGCCATGCTATGATAGTAACGCAAAACTTAAAAGTTCCGGGTTCTGTTTGGTTGTTCTGCAGGACCCCTTGGTCAGGGTATCGCGAATGCAGTTGGATTGGAGTCAGGGAGCATGGAATGGGCGCCATTTGCAATGGCATTGCTCTGCACAGCCCAGGGCTCATTCCATACTGTGCTACTTTCTTTATTTTCACCGACAACATGAGAGCTGCCATGAGGATCTCAGCTTTGCCATGTGTGGTTAACTAGGTCTAGGATTAAAATGCCTACTAAGTTCATATGTGATTTGAGGTTACCTTTGCCGGTGGGGTTTGGGTTGCCGTGGGCATGATTCGGCTGCTTGTGGTGGTCGTGTTCTCGGTTGTTGTGGTGGTTGTGCCGCGTGATACCGTGTATATACCGTGTGATGAGCCTACGGTTATGAGAGGTGCCGACTGGCCCCCGGACGGTCAGGTATTTCCGTGAACGGATTACCCTGCCCGAAACTAATCTCTAGGGCTCTGACGGCAATTTCTATCTTCTTTCTTTTGCTTATTTTTATTTCTATTTGGTTCTTTTGTTCGGTCTTTTTCGGAATTGCAATTACTAGTTCGCTCTCCAAATGAAATAGCGGTGTGGTGGCAGTTCAACGACCCACTCTAATGTATGAAATGGCCGGAATGTAATCTAGCTTTCTCTTAACATTGATATATACAACATAATGTAGTTTCTGTTCTTTATTTCCCGAATGTAACATTTATGTATGAGATGGACTTTGGTGTAAATTAAATCCCGCATATAATTACTTAGTCTTTGAAGTGGTTATTTGGTTGGGAGATGAAATTGTATATTTTTTGTAATTAATATTGTCCTGGTTATGTAATGCAAATTGTAACATTTTTATTTGACCTAATATAAGTTCTAATTGTTGCTCAATGAATGTTATTGATTCTACCATATACGGATTGTAATTAATTACTGTTGTACTACAGACTGTTATATATATTTTAATTGACTTATTTCTAATTGTCGTGCAATCATATGTTATTTGGCTCTAATCTTTACAATTTGGTCTAGTCCTCATCGATGAAATTACGGTAATAACGTATTCATTTATCGTTCGTTGATTTCAATTTATACGACTATGTAGAAAATTTTTAAATTCCCTCGTATTTCTAGATTCTTAATTACATAATTAATCACGCTTAACGTTGTAATTCGTTGCTTAAGGTTAATTAACGATGTGGGTCGTTACATTATCCCACACGGATTGTAATTTAATGACTAATGTACTACGGAATGTTATATATATAATTTAATTGAGTTGCAAGTTTTTACCTTTCGTGCAATCACATTTTATCTCACTCTAGTCTATACCAATTGGTCTTCGCCCCCCGTATTTTAGTTCATTAGTTATGTATAATTAATGCTGCTAACGTCGTAATTCATCACTTATGGTTAATTAATGATGTGGGTCGTTACATATAATGTCTAATTATTTTGGACTATACAAATCTGGATTATTTTGTATGAAGAACATGTTAGCACTTTTCGTCATAATTAAATTTTCAACTTTACAAATCTGCCTAGCTTGTGGTTCCACAACCTGAAAGCAGATTTTCTAACATGAAAAATAGCAGCGAGGTTCCACATATTTACCTTAAACTGCAATTTTAAGGTTCCAAACCAAAAACTGTAATTTTCTGTTATAAGGGACATTTAGTGTAAATTTAAGGACTTCTACCTTTGCCCTTCCAATTTCTTTTAAAAAAAAGATCAATATCTTCAATCTAGTAGTGGTGTTGTTTGTACAAATCTATCAATGTTGAACAAGATTATCCCTACGGTAGAGAGTAACACATGTCCGTAACACATATATTGTATGTTACCAGATGGCTTTGTAACACATGTTTATGTTGCGGTACTGTATGCTTGTAACACATTTATTGATCATACTGAGTATGTGTTACAGGGTCTCCTGGGGACACAAAGTATGTGTTGCTGAGTTTTTTGCCTGTAACACAATTTGTATTATGTTGCAGTCAAGTGTTACCATAGCCATGTTCTGTTGTAGTGGCATGGTTCACTGCTAGTGGCGTATGGTGAAAAACCAACACTTTTTTTTTCTGTATTTCTAGTTTGATAGGTTAAAAACATGAGCCAGATGCCAAGAAAAGATCGTTCTTCTGGTGCGTGGCAGAACACGTGTGACACTAGGTATTACGGACACGGAATATGAATGACCACGTGAGAAGGTCTATAATACTATTGTGATAAACCATTACAAGTTCTGTGGAGTAGTCAATTAATTTTGCAAAGAATACATTTGATTTAGTCTGTTTTCTGGGAGTGTTAGAAAAATCGAAAGTACCACATGTATTTATCGTAAGTATCGTTGAACGGTAGCACCAACATTATGAGTGCGGTAATTCCACTCGAACGGTAGTTCCGTTCTAAGCAGCAGTATGTTTTCTCTAGAGTGGTCCAGGTGAGGTTTTTAGCATGCGGAAGTACCGCTTTGGGAAGTGGTAGTTCCGCATTGCGGAAGTATCGGCGTGTTAGGCGCAGTACTTCCGATCTTTGTAGAAAAATAGGGTTTTAGGGGAATCGAGCCATGGATCGAATTGGGATGACCCGGGTCATTGTTTTAAGGTTGCATGATGCATGTTTGTCTAATGTGGGTCTAGTTGTGAAGAACTTGTACCCGAAAATGATTTCTTTGCCTTTGAATGTGCAGGGTCGTTTGGAGTCAACTGTGGTCAACGGCGATAGTCGGGGCTAGGCTCATGGAGGAGTTGAAGCCCAGAACGATCGAAGATGCCGAGTGAGACAGTGAGCTTTAGCATGGCATCAAAGAGGCGGGAAATGCTGAAGGCGAGGTTGAACAATGGAATGGCACCATGTGGCTTGCACGGGCCAAGTAAGTAGTGGTTCGGTGGAACGAGGGTATGAGAGACTTGGCGACGTGTGGCGAGCTAGTGGTGGACCTACATATGGCAAGCATAGTGATTGCTTGCAGTGGTTGGTGATGACCGGCTTAAGGAAGGGTATTTTGGTAGTTTGACCAAAATACCGAAAACCATTTTGGATCAAAACCGCTGTGTATGGGCGATGCGTTGGAGAGCGGTTTAGGTCAAGGTGGAGTTGGTTGGATCAAGACTAAGGATTTAGCGGATGCACAGTTATGCGATTTGAAAAGCGTGCATAAGTGAATTTGTAAGAGAAAAATCCGTGTGTGTGGGGTTAACGGGTTTTCCCATTATAATAGTGAAAAGAATCCATTAAGGAGTGCAGGTGGCTAGTTGTTCACCTATAAAAGGCGGTTGGGATGGAGACATGTGGTTGACCATCAAACCCATTTCTGCTACTCTCTTTTCTAGTTTAGGGTTAGGGTTTGAGAGTGAGTACATTGGGTGCTCTTTGTCCTCCAAGGTAGGGTGCCTATAAAATCTAATATCTCAAGTAAGCAACACATCAATATTTTGTGCAACTCTTGAGTCTCTCTTGTTCTTGATTGATGTGCTTGACTTTTGGTTAGTTTTGATTTCTCTTCTTTCCTTCTTGTGATTTTGCTATGCCAAGAACGTGTAAGAGATGGAGATAATCTTTAGGAATACATCTCCACCCATCTAGACAGCTTGATAGCAAGATTCATGAGAAAACCCGGTTTTCCTTGATTTTGGTCTCTTTGGTCCATCTCTTGATCTGAATTTTTTTGGCTGAGATTCTTTGGTGTTCTACCTTGCTATGATATGTGCAAATATATTTGGAGCCATCTTAGCCTTCATCTATCCACAAGCAAGTTGTATTTACCGTTTGGAGTTTTGGCTCGGTTTCGGTGCAACCTTTCAACAAACTGAAAAAGGTCACAACTTTGATCATGATTTTCATGATTGTTTGTTGGAATAGGTTCTTGATATCCTAGAGTAGATCTTTGCAAAGTTTTATATCATTTGGATCTACGGATTAAAAGTTCTCTCGATTTTTATTTTTGAAACCGTGTTGAAAATACTATTCATTGCCCTGATTTTACTGTAGCAGAGGTTAGACCGCCCTTATACTAGCAGTCAGACCGCCCGAGCCTGGCAAACCACCATTTAGAGGCTATTCATACTACTGGAATGGGTTAGATTCAAGGTTTGTTGACTTGAGCTAGTTGGTTTGATTTTTAGCTGAGGATTCTATTTTCTACACGTCTATAGGTGTTTGAGAATAGAATCTTGAATACTTGCAGAAAATTTTAAATTGGCACCATTCACCTCCCTCTGTTGTCATATTTGGTCTTTGAATTGCCATATTAGCTCTTTTACATAGATCTTAATCGGTCTTTAGAGTCATGACAGCAGATAAGTATTCCACCAAGCTGCTTCTCTTCGATGAGGCCGACTATCCCTTTTGTAAGAGCAGGATGGAGTCATACATTCAGGATCAAGGCTATGCAATTTAGAGAAAGGTTAAGACTCGATTCATTGTTCTTGCTGATGAGCACATCACAATGATAAATATGCTAGATGTGGAGGCAAATGCTAAGGCAAAGAACATCATCATCTGAGGTCTTAGCTGGAGTGAGTTCAATCACATCTCTCATCTCACGTCAGCATACGATGTCTGCGTGACCCTCAATCCATACCATGAAGGTACCACCCAGATCAAGACTGTCCGATAGGACTAGTACAAGCGAGAATATAACAAATTTAAGATGCTTGCTGGTGAGTCCTTTATGAGTGTTTTGGTATATTTCACAAGATTCTGAGCATGAGTGTTTTGGCAGATTTCACAAGATTCTGAGCAACCTCTGAGCTATTGGTCTCACATACCTAGACTCGAATAACGCTCGTCAGATGCTTTCTACCTTAGACCTCACAGTTTGGGAAATGAAAGTGACCACCATCAAGGACACGACTGATCTGTCAACCTTGAGCCTTGACGCTTTGTACTCTCGCCTCAAGACTCATGAGATCGACAACGTCTCTCGCAAGATGAAGTCATAGCCGATGGCCTTGGTCACCGATCCCACATCTGCTTGTGGAGCATCTTCTTGTGACTTACAATGGGATTTGAGAAGTCCAAGAACTCCAATAGTAGAGATGCCAATATATATAGATAACCACATGGGCCTATTAGTATATGGGCCTTGATATACTTAACACCCCCCTTCAAACTCAAGGTGGAAGTGGAGGTTCTGAAGCATTGAGTTTGAGCAAGTGAAGCCGATGTTGCTCTCGAGTTTGTGCTTTAGTGAAAAAATCTGCCACTTGCAGTTCTGAAGGCACATACTGAAGAGCAATTGTTTTCTGATGACAATGAGACCGAGTAAAGAAGGCATCAACGCCAATAGGCTTTGTAAGTTCATGCTTCACAGGATCATTGGCAATCTGTATGGCTCCAGTATTGTCACACAGAAGAGGTGTAGGGGCATCACAAGAAATACCAAAATCTGCTAACAACCATCGAAGCCATACAATCTCTGAAGTGGTAGTGGCAAGTGCTCGAAGTTCTGCCTCTGTACTAGAACGAGATACAGCCGCTTGCTTCTTAGACTTCCATGCAAGAGGAGAAGAACCAAGAAGAATGCAATAACCTGTGACAGAACGTCGATCTGTTGGATCACTCGCCCAGGTGGAGTCCGAGTAAGCACGAAGCTGAAGCGGACTGTCACGAGCATAGAACAAACACTGAGAAGATGTCCCCCTTAAGTACCGTAGTACACGAAGCAAATGGCCAAAATGAATGGAAGTAGGCGCACTCACAAACTGACTCAGAATATGAACTGCATGAGCAATATCAGGTCTAGTAACAGTGAGATAGACAAGGCTGCCTACAATATACCGATATCGAGAGGGATCCTCAAAAGGTGTACCATCAGTAGGACGAAGTTGTAAATGAAGATCCATAGGTGTCGCAGCCATTCGACTATCTGTAATGCCAGAACGAGCAATAAGATCTTGTATGTATTTGGACTGAGAGAGATAGTAGCCCTTTGCAGAATACAACACTTCAATCCCTAAGAAATAACTGAGCGGACCCAAGTCAGACATCTGAAATTGCTCACCAAGTTGCTTCTTCACATGAGAAATGTGTTCCACATCGTCTCCCGTAATCAACATATCATCAACATATAGAAGAAGCAAAGTACGTCCACGTGGAGAGAGATGAATAAATAGAGCAGGGTCATGATCACTAGGTGAAAACCTAGCAGCCTGTATCACAGATACGAAGCGCTCAAACCAAGCACGATGAGCCTGTTTAAGACCATATAGAGCACGACGAAGGCGACAAACATGACCAGGAGGAGCATCAACACCTGTGGGTGGTTGCATATAAACTTCTTCATGCAAATCACCATGAAGGAAAGCATTCTTAACATCCATTTGAGAGATGGTCCAAGAAGAAGTAGCAGCCACTGCAATGAGAGTACGAACAGTAGTCATATGAGCAACTGGTGCAAAGGTCTCATCATAATCTCGGCCCTGAGTTTGCTGAAAGCCTCTAGCAACAAGACGAGCTTTATATCTCTCAATAGAACCATCAGACTTGGTCTTAATTTTGAATACCCATTTAGATGTAATAGGCACTGCATGTGACGGTAACGGAACAAGATCCCAAGTGCCTGCACGATCAAGGGCAGCAAGCTCCTCAGACATAGCAAGCTGCCATTCCGGAATATTAGAAGCTTCCTGGTAAGTGGATGGCTCATCAACAACAGCATTCACACGTGGAAAACCATACTTGTCAGCCGGACCAATAGTAGTACGATCTCGTAGATTATATCGAGGACCAACCTGTAACTCATCAGGAACAGTATGAGACTCATCATTAGAAGCATCAACAGCGGTTGTATCGGGACTGGCCGTGGTGGTAGAGCTAGATGGAGGAACTGTGGGGTTTGTGGGACGACGATGGAAAACACGTGTGATAGGTGGTTTAGAATGAAAAGGAGGTGGTGCAGGAGGAGGTGTAGTCTCCTGTGAAGGTGGCATGATGGAAATAGAAGAAGCAGGAATGGGTGTAGTGACATCATTATTGGGGGAAATAGGAGGAAGACACAGGAACGATGTGGGTTCTGTGGGAGAATATGTGGGCTGAGTAGAGGGATTATAAAAGAAAGGACGGTCCTCAACAAAGGTCACATCACGAGAAATATGTATGCGATGAGAAGAAGGATCATAACATCGATATCCTTTATGCTCAGGACTATACCCTAGAAAAACACACTCAACAGATTGTGCAGTCAACTTAGTTCGCTCACGAGGTGCAAGCAAAACATAGCAAGTACATCCAAAAACTCGGAGATGATCATAGCTAGGAGAGGTACCCAAAATGAATGTCACCAGGACATTGGCCAGACAGTTTGGATGAGGGTTGTCTATTGATGAGATAAACAGCAGTAGAAACAGCTTCACCCCAAAAATGAGAAGGAACAAAAGATGAAATCAAAAGTGTGCGAGCAGTCTCTATAAGATGGCGATGTTTGCGTTCAGCAACACCATTTTGAGCATGAGCGCCAGGACAAGAGAGCTGAGCAAGTGTACCCTCAGAGGACAAAAACTGGCGAAAAGCATCAGACAAATACTCACCACCAGAGTCAGAGCGAAAAACTCTAATAGGAGTAGAAAATTGTGTGTGAACCATGCGAACAAAAGACTGGTAAATGGAACACAACTGAGAGCGATGTTTCATGAAATAAATCCATGTATATCGAGAATGATCATCAATAAAAATGACATAATGTTTATGACCACCCTTTGTAGCAAAAGGTGTAGGACCCCATACATCTGAATGAATAAGATCAAAAGGTCTAGCTGAATAAGAAACACTAGATGAATATGGTAGTTGTATTTATTTTCCAAGTTTGCAACCCTTACAATGAAAACTAGACTCAATAGGTGTATGACCTAAACAACCTTTATTTATTAATGTGGACAACCGGGATCCACAAAGATGACCAAGACGATGATGCCACTGAGCGAAGGAAGAGGCGGAAGACGAAGCAGCGGATGACACACGAGCTGGAGACTCAATGGAAGAAGGAAGACGCAAGGTGTCGAGGATGTAGAGGCTAGGAGCACCTTTACGGCGATGGCCAGTCCCAATCACTTTCCCGCTTCGACGGTCCTGAATAAAACAAGATGAGTCATCAAATCCAACAAAACAATGTTGGTCAGTAACTTGACCAACCGAAAGAAGATTCATGGACAACTGAGGTGCAAAAGAAACATCAGGTACAGAAAAATGAGGATTGCAAAGTGAACCCTGGTGGGTGATATGACAAGATGTACCATCAGCTGTCTGAACAGAAGCACCATCAGTAACCGGTTTGCAAGCAACCAACTGGGACTGATCAGATGTCACATGAAAAGAGGCCCCCTGAATCAAGCACCCAAGACGACGAAGAAGCATTAACAGGCGAAGCAGCAGCAACAGACACTGAACCTCTAGGAGTGGAACCAGTACCACGACCACGAGCAGCACGACGTGCACGATAGTCAGCCAACTTCTCTGGATAATGAGAAAAACAATTCTCTGGAAGATGACTAGACTTGCCACAATGCTTACAGAGCGCTGAAAAGGAACTTTTTGGTGCACTGATCCTCTGAGAAGCTGCCAACACACTATGAGGAACAGATGCAGAAGAAGATATAGACTTAAGACGTGTTTCTTCTGCAAGTAAATCAGACAATGCCTGTGCCATGGTGAGAGTAGAAGAATTGTGAAGCAATCGTGTACGAATGGAATCATACTCAGCCCGTACTCCCATGACAAATCTATAAGTAAAAAACTTCTCAATAAACTTATGTGTTGGACAGGGAACAGCTGTACACTCAGGTATCATGGAAGTCAATGATCCCATCAGACGATCAAAAGCAGAGTAGTACTCATCAATGGACATATCATTCTACTCAATTTCATGGGTTTGCTGCATGAGAGTATGCAAAAGAGCACCACTATCCTGAACATAGCGCTTCTTCAAGTTGTCCCATATACCCTTGGCTGTCTTGAACTTAGAAAGACTTATAATCATGGATTGCTTAGTACTATTAACCATGGCAGCCATCACTTTCCCATCATTAATATGCCATTCTTTTACTGCAGCAGCATTACTACCATCATCCTTACTCACAGGTGGATTTTCAGTTAAGTGAAAAAGTAAACCATAGCCCCTTAATGCAGTCTCTACACAGAAAGCCCACTCTGGATAATTTTGACCATCTAGGGTGAGATTGATAACTATTGCATTTATCTGAGACATGTTTGAGAAATGCTAGGACTTGACCAAAACAGCAGCACAAAGGACAGATATCCGTTACCACAGTGGTAGTGTTGATCACAGCAGCAGCACCCAGCAGAATAAGTGGTTGGCACTTGTGGATCGGACAGCAGCAACCAACAGAGCGGACGAGGCGATGGCGGCTCCAACAGAGGTCTTCAGCAACGACGCCGGGCGGAGGAGATGTCCAGCCGAGCGATGAGATCCGGGCCCCGGTCGGACAGGGCAGAGTCCCGTGCATATCTGACGAGGTGGCGGCTGCCGAAGGGCCAACTGGCCTGGCGCGCAGAGCGGAGGAGATCCGAGCGACCACAGGCGAGGTGATGAAGAACCCGAGTGGTGGCCGGACTGATGAAGTCCTGTGGAAGAACGACGGTCGACGGATCCCGGGCAGATCTAACGAGGCCAGCCAGTGAGGCGCCTCCACCGGGTTCCGGGTGATGAAGGTCCGCGACGGTGGCCCGGATCAGGGCGCAGATGAGCCCGAAGGCGGCGGCTCGCCGGGCCGGATCAGTCGCCGATTCACGGCTGCAGAGCAGGGACGGCAGCCGAAGGGAGCCGCGACGGGAAGAGCTTTGACGGGCGGCTTGCAGAGACGGCGGAGACGGCGCCGCCGAGCCCCAACGGGCGATGTGCGTGACGCACGATGCGGCCGCAACGGGCGGAACGCACGCGTGACGCGCGATGCACGTGACGATGGGAAGGGACGGCTGGATTTGGATCGTGGGTGGAGGTAGACAAATCCTACCCTAACTCTAATCCGTAGGCTCTGATACCATGTGACTTACAATGGGATTTGAGAAGTCCAAGAACTCCAATAGTAGAGATGCCAATATATATAGATAACCACATGGGCCACATGGGCCTATTAGTATATGGGCCTTGATATACTTAACACTTCTGATGGTGCTTCTAGTTTTCCTTTGGCTTCTTTGTGCGAGATGAGCGATGACTAGTTCGAGCAGTTTCCAGAGAGTGACCTAGCCTTCTTAGCCAGAAAGTTCTCACAGGCATACAAGAGGATTAGAGAAAGGAAGAGAGGAGGTCCCGTGATATGCTTTGAGTGTGGTGGCCCCAACCACATTCGAGTGAATTGCCCAAGCAGGAGAAAGGCAAGACCGACTACGGTGGTGTGAGCAAGAACGACTATATCAATAAGAACCGCAACAAGAAGTGGCCAGCCCATAATCAAGTCAAGGATAATAAGTACTGCAAACTTGGCAAGGCCAAGAAGCTTTTCCATTGCATCATTACCACCTTTGACAACTTCGACTTCAATGACATGGAGAGCTAGAGCAACGATGACAGTGAGAATGATCCACAGAAGGACACAAGGACAGTGATGACTTCACCAGGATGTGCTTCTTGGTTAATGCCCTTTCTACAACCAACTTAATGATGCTTTTCTCAAGTTAGAGAAATTTTATACTAGGTTTAGGACTAGGCGTGGTGAGTTAGAGAAGGAGGTAGAGAGCTTGTCACATGAGCTTACTTCGTTTAGATCTGCTCCCTCCTGTGACGATTGCAATGTATGTGCTTCCTTGTTGGAGACATGGACAAACTAAGGACCTCACATGATAGTGTGATTTGTTTAAGGTGGAGAATGTTAGTCTACTAGCTGAATTAGAGTTATCTAGAGTTGGTTCTTTATATTCTGATTTAGTTGAGACTACATTATGCATCTCATGTGAGGATAGGGACAATGCTTTTAGAGATTTATATACCATGCCCGTCATGCATGGATATGTGGAGAAGGAGCCGTGTCCGTATCGGACACGGACACAGCATGGACACGTATTGGCGATGTGTTAAAAAATGAACAATTAAAAAAAATAATTTTTGTTTCGGACATGTATTGGACACGCGATTGATATGTATGGCCCATTTACACGATACGGCCCGGTATGAAATAACCCTAATCATCCAGCCCATGTGCCTCCAGCCCTCCACTTGAGTGCTCCTTGCCTCCTCTCTCCACGTCCACTCTCCTCCAGGCAACTAGGCAGCACCGCGGCAGGCTTCCAGATCCCGATGGGTGGAGCCTTCCCTGGCGGCAAACAGACTGCCTCGTCTCTCCTCCAGGTGCTACTCCTCCAGGCTCTAGCCCTCCACTTCACGTGGTCCTCGCCTCCTCTGTCCTCCGGTTCCTCTCTCCTCCTAGCGGTAGCTCCCCAGATCCCGGTGGGCGGATCCTTCCCCGGTAGCCAACGGCTAGCTTCGTCACCTCCTTTGTCCTCGAGACACTACTCCTCCAGCCCTCCACTTTTGTGGTCCTCGCCTCCTCTATCCTCCGGCTCCTCTCTCCTCCTGGTGGCAGCTCCCCAGATCCTGGTGGGCGGTGGCCAGATCCTTCCTTGATGGCCGGCTAAGGTCCAAGGTCCCAACTTAACTATAGTTAATTTGTGTTTATTTCTTCAATTTCCATGTTGTTAGTTTCATGCTTCTGTGCGATCTGTGAATCAATTAGATGTGCTAACTCACCTTGTGAGCTAAACTTTTGAGGCATACGTAGTTCATTGGCAACAAACACACACTAGCAAGGTGGCATTTACTGATGTAAAATTTGTTGCAACAACAAAACATGGTTTAAGTTCATGCAGAGAGAAGAACATGTGGTAAATGAAAAAGGTAGAAATAAGTGCATATGTTCCTAAAACTCAATTATAATCAAGGATGTGAATCAATTCATGCTTTCAGTGCTTGTTTTGTTCCAAGTTTTATGTCTTGCCCGAAACATTGTGTCAGCTCTCCATTGCTTTCAATTTTAGGAATATCAATTAGGTATTTTGTGGTTTGTTCTATCAGTCCTAGGATAGTGTTGTAAATGAGACTTACCTTCCCATTTGGGGTGGTTGATTTAGTATATAGCATGGTTGTTGTATTAATTTTTTGATTGATGATGGCTGATATTCGATTCTATACTCAGACTTGTCGGTTGCTATGCTGAATTGCTGACTGCTAATGTGCTTAACTTTTGGTTGGATTTAATCTCTCTTCTTTCCTTCATATGATCTTGCTGTGCTAAGGATGTGCGAGAGGTGGAGATAATCTTTGGGAATACATTTCCACCCATCTAGGCACCTTGATAGCAAGATTCATAAGAAAACCCGATTTTGCTGATTTTGGCCTCTTTCGTCCAACTCTTGATTTGAGAGTTTTGGTTGAGATACCTCGGTGTTCTAGCTTACTGTGATATATGATAATACATCTAAAGCCATCTTGGCCTTCATCTACCCACAAGTAAGATGTATTTACTGTTTGGGGTTTTGACTAGCTTGATTTCGCTGCAACCTTCCGACAAACTGAAAAAGGTCACAACTTTGACCATTATTTTTATGATTGTTTATTGGAATAGGTTCTTGATATCCTAGATTAGATCCTTGCAAAGTTTCATATCATTGGATCTACGGATCAAAAGTTCTCTTGATTTTCATTTTTGAAACGCACTGAAAACACTATTCATTGCCCTGATTTTATCGTAGCAGTGGTTAGACCACCTTTATACTAGTGGTCAGACCGCCCGGGCTAGTCTAACAGCCGTTTGGAGGCCGGTCAGACCGCTGGGAAGGGTTAGGTTCCAAGTTTTGTTAACTTGATCTAGTTGGTTTGATTTTTAGCTGAGAATTCTATGTTCTACACTTCTGTAGGTGTCTAAGAATAGAACCTTGAATACTTGGGGGAAATTCTGAATTAGCACCATTGACCCCCATTCACCCCTTGTGTTATCATATTCGGTCTTTCAGAATAACGCATATATGATCTTATCACCGAATTAATATATTTGTGCCCTAGTTGCACGTGTGATTTGTCTATTAACTTATTGGAACCACTAATTTGTATCCTCTTCCTAATATACCAACATTTGCGCCTTTCTGGAAGTTTTGAAACAACTAATTTCCATGACAACCAACCTTTAGTACTTTTGTTACAACCATTGTGCTGTTGTGGGAAGATAGCCAGTAGCCACCAAGCTGATTAATTCTTAACGTACTTAACAACGTAATCCACATTGCATTTCTTGCTAACATGGATACATCTTGTCTAGGGGTGCAAACGGAGTAGATACGAACGGATATTGCTCATCCCGTATCCTTTTCCATATTTTTTGTCGGAGTCGAAGTCGGACACGGATATTATCCGATATGAATACGAATGCGAATATTCTCGATCACGAATATGGAGCGAATACATGCCGCTCCGAATACGGTTAGTTTCGGTCACAAATATTTAATCGGATAATCCGCAAAAGCAAATTTCACATGGTGACAGGGACAAGTTAAGCAACTAATAAATTCTAGCTAGCAAAGTAGCAAGTAAATGATAGAGGCTAATTAAACAAGTAGTAGCTAACTAGTTACATGTCACATGGTTCAAAAGTACAAATTGCCCATAGCCAAGTAGTCAAGTACATAACTAGTTCATTTAACTTCATTGCATTTAGCAAATGATTTCACAAGGCCTTCGTATCTGGTATCCGGTATCCAGAAAGGCCAGTTATCCGACTCCGTTTTTGTATCTGGTAACTATTCGAAAAAAATATTCGGACAGTTCCGTATCCGTCAGATAATGCTTTTTTCGAATCTGTTTCCGTATCCGACAAAAAAATATCCGACTCCGTTTTCGTATCCGACAAAACCTTCGAATATTCAAAAATTTGCTCCAAATTGTATCCAAATTAAAACGGACGGACGGACGAGAAATATCCGCTCCATTTGCACCTCTAATCTTGTCTACACGTACGTTCCTATCGCGATATATATATAAGCTGAGTCCTCTACGCCTGTCGCCGCGTACGACCTCAAATTTTTCGTTTGCAAATTAAGACTGCTTTTGTTTAAGTTCAGTTTTTTCTTAAGGCAATGGTTTGGTTTAGTTGTGCCATCATTAGTTGTAGTATTCGTCTCTCTCTCTCTCTCGCGTAGTATTCGTTTCTGACTTCACCAAGATCTTTTAGTATATGTATCCACTAAAAAGAAAAAAGATTTGACATGCATGAGTGTGTATTAGCTCTTGCTCACATGAATATTATTAGTTTGTTATTTCCTATTTTTAAATTGCAAGTTATTAATTTGTGAATATCTCTGTATGTCATACTTGATGTTCATCGTTGTATGTATGTTTTAATATTAGAACACGCTCTTCATGAGCCTAAATATATATAATGAAACAAAACATATAAATTATTGAAACATTGCAAGTTCAACTATTCCTGTGGAAAATACTTGTCATTTTAACAAGTGATTTTCTGCAAGTTTTTGCGCACTTGTCAATCTTATTTTGCTGAGATATTGATCAGATGCACAATTTGACAACCGATTAATAAATTTCATGATAATTTCGAACTGTATTCATACAGGACAAGAATTCCATGTATGTATATCCAAGTTAATTGACATGCACACACACTATTCAAATCTCGCAAAAAAAACATATGGAGTTGACAAATCATATCCTGATACCGAACATGTGTTTCTCTTCATCTTATTTCTCATGTCTTGGTCATTATTTCCAGGTTGCTGAAATTCTCGAAAACCAAGTTTTCCATGGTTAGGCTAGCCTAAATCTTATCTTCTAGAAAAATCTTGAATTTGTTTATGCAACTACAACGCAAGATAGTGTGCCTTGCAAGTAAGAAGCATTACATGGCCTGATATACTCATGTATCATAGTGCTGAAAAAAAATGAATCAGTTATTTTAGCAGCTTGATCATTCTGAAAATAAAATCAAAGTAGGTGTCATCGTCTCACCGAGTTAATGTTGCAAAATATGATTCCAAATCCTTTCAAACTTGCTGCCTTCAAACACGGAGTGCCAATAAGATGTCGCAATCATTTCTAACCTGTCACAGCTGTTCTTGGTTCAGATTCAGGAAGCAAGAAAGTGAAACCAGCAAGTACATGAAGAAAATTGGGTGCATTGTACCATATGCAACTGCAATCATATTAGATGATATACTAATTAACATACTTCTAATCTCTTTGACCATTTGCTGAAAGATTTTCTCCTATAGTTACATTACACTTGCCTTTTCTCCTATAGTTACATTACACCTGCTTTGCTTCATATTGACTAGTATTTAGCATAGAAATGTGCAGAGTACATCTGCTGCACTGTTTCTCGTAAGGAGCATAAGTTGTCGTAATTCTTCCCAAATTTATTTTCTGAAACAATTACAGTTCGGCTTATTTCCTGCAAATCTGCAAGTACTATTCTCGTATTACACATTTATAATGAAATGTTGCCCCCCAAAGTTTTTTTTCTTAGAACAATGCTGTTCCAAAGCTACAGTCCTATTCGTCGCAAAGGGGAAAAAAATGCTACAGTCCTATTGTGAACGAAATTTACTATAGATGAAGAAATATCATTCCAGGGTCTACTCCTTGGGTACTGATACTCTGCTGAATTGTGTCCGGCAAGGAGAGTGCAAATTTTTCTTGGCCCTCTGCAGATAACTCTGGATTATTCTGAAAACAAATATGGCATGATACTCATCTATCATTTTGTGGAACAAAAAGGGGAAAAAATCGGTTATTTGACTTTGACCGTTCGGAAAATCAAATCAGAGGATGTGCCTGCAGAATCTCCCGATTAAATATTGTATAATCTGATTTCAATCGCCTTCAACCATTGAATACCAATCAGACATTGCAATCATTTAATGACGCTAATTGACTTGCCACAACTGCCCTTGGTTTCAGACTCAGCAAGCAAGACAGCGAAAGCAGCAAGTACAGGGAGAAAAATGAGGTCACTATTTACGATTGCAATCAATTTAGTTAGCTGACATAACATTCTGTTTGCCTCATAAATTTCCGGAAAATGTTCCTCTCTGGTTGCAGTAAGAAATACACAAAGACATACAAGTCGTTTGCACGTCGAGAAAAAAAAAGTAAGAAATAGACAGATCGCCTATGCAAAACTGTTTTGATATGGAAAACAGCACAGTCATAACTTGGCATCCATTTCTGCACACATTTATTTTCTGAAAATTTTACACCACAGCTTAACTCTGAACATGGCTCGTACTCTTCTCGCATGTTATCATGTAATACATGTTTGGTGAGCAATTGCTGAGATGCTCTACCAAGCTGTGGTCTTATTATGGTATCGAAAAATCCTATATATGAAACAGAACCAAGTCAGGATCTACTCCTTTTGGGATGCTGACAATCTGCTGATTGATATCTGGCAAGGAGAGTGCAACTTTCTTGGCACTCTCCATGTAGCTCTCAAACTTCTTATGACTGGCCTCAGGCTTCTCCAACTTATCTGCAACCTTCGGCTGGCCATTTTGATGCTTCGATGGCTCTGTGCCAAGGGACAGCTCCTCCCTCATGATGTGGTACTTGACTGCCAGTTTACGGAAGGTCCAGTTACCGGTGATCCAGTCGAATTCGTACAACGGGAGGAAGCGGTGGCCATATGCCGCTATGAACTCGATGGCAGCGAGGACGAATCTGAACTCCTCCTTCGACAGGTAGTAAGCAAAGCTCAACCTGGTCCATCCTGGCTTCAGTCCACTGTACCCCTGAAAATTTGTGACGGTGAATAGTAACATTAGTATCCTGTACCGACAACCAGAAATCTACCACACAAGTAGGCTACTTTGACCATCGTGCAGTTTGGGTCTCATCAGGGTTCACAAATTCGTCCGAAAGGGCCCGAAATTTCGGAAATTTCGGCTCTTTCGTCAGGCAACGAAAGAAAAACAATTCGGCCAAATTTTGGCCGAATTTGGTTATATTTGAAATTTATGTAAATTTCATTCAAAATTTGGCTAAATTTCATCAAAATTCAAATTCTATTTGAAAATTTCGGACGAAGGATTCAACGAAATTCCGAAATTTCGTTGCTTTCGGTCCTTTCGCTGGGCAACGAAAATTTTCCTGTGCCGAAAGATTTTTCCCTGGTCTCATACCTCAAGAATAGCAGACCGAATGCGAAGGGAGAGCTCGTCGTCGACGTCAAGCAAGAGGTGACCGTAGGGGCCTGCGCAAGCACAGCCTCCCCTCGCCTGGATGCCGAAAAGATCGTTAAGAAGCCTTGTGACAAAACGCCCATGCAGGGGTAGCTTCTTGCTCCTCGCGTTCTCCGACGATGCATCACAGCCAGGCTCATCAACCCCATCAGATAGCGAATCCGCCACAGGAGGGTAGACGAGGAACGAGAAGATCGGCAGGCGTTCTGCATTCGTGTTGCCTAGCACCCTGATATTGGGGTTGCTAACCAGCCTTTTCATGGCCAGTTCAGAGTACACTCGCTCACGGAGGCCCATCGTATCATACCCAATGTGCTCCTTGACCCAAAATGCAAGCGACGCGCGGATCTTTTGCACTATCGGCGGTGTACCAGCGTCCTCCCGCTCCTCGATGTCGTCGTAGTACAGTGTATCCTGCACATCGCACGCCATAATTTGATCAGATCTTGGGACATCAACATGAACTTTGACATGGACACACATGTACTTGACATTGCTGCTTCAGAGCTCACCTCCTCGTTGAAGCCGTTGACATAGGCCACGGTGCCGCCCCCGCACGTCGAGGGAGGCCGAGATTTGAGTCTGTACAGTGATTTGTTCATCAGAAGGATGCCTGGGGTGCCCGGGCCACCGACGAATTTGTGCGGGCTCAAGAACACCGCATCGTAGCCATCGATCTCACCGGACTTCATGTCGATCTTGACATAGGGGCCACTGCACAAATGGCACTAGTTAAAGCCTGCGTGGAATTTCTTGACGTGCACACATGAAACAGCAGAAATGAAGTACTAGGCTGACCAGGCTGAATAATTCTGATCACAGTTATGAAGTTTCAAGAATGAAGTGCTGAGTCTGCTGACCATGTTGAAAAAAGAGTAATTTCGCAGAAGACCATGGAGACTATATATGAAAGATTTTCAAATTGTTGGTGTCCTGTAAAGTCAAAGTATTTCACTGTCGCGGTGCGCTTAATTCACTAGACTTTTGCTCGTTAATTTCATCCCCTAGTATTAGAAAACCCAAGTGATTCAGCTTACTTCAACGCGCAAACAAGATCAACAAGGAGTCAGCATGCCAAGATATACAAATCACATAAGTCAATGTGAGATCATGCTTGCAATATTATTTAGATCAGGTAGGCAGGTGCCGTGTGTTGTCATATTTAATGCAAAGAGTAGAAAAATCTAGCTGTAGTAGTACTGGTGAGGCAAATATAATCAAGATTCAAGACATTCTGCTGGTCATTGATTACATCACACTGATCACTTCCCAACTACACTGTATGCAAACAACAACCAAAAAAGAGAAATGTTTTTTCAATTAAAAACTGGATAGTAGTTTACATATCTAATAGAATTCCTTTCGCCAAAATAATGTTTAATATTTTGCAGGTTCTATAATTACAATATCTCAAAAGTCACTACTACAGAAATCGACATTACAGACGGTTCAGAAACGTCATCACAGACGGTTTTCTGAACCGTCTGAATTTATGGGTCAGTGATGATCGAAGGTTATCACAGACGGTTTTCGAACCGTCTGTGATTATTAGATATCACAGACGGTTTTTAATTAAAAACCGTCTGTGATTATCAGATATCACAGACGGTTTTTAATTAAAAACCGTCTGTGATATCTAATAATCACAGACCGTTTTTAATGAAAAACCGTCTGTGATACATATCACAGACGGTTTTTACTTAAAAACCGTCTGTGATATTCCTTCCTCCTAAACCAAAATCTATTTCTGTTTATTGGCTAGCCTCAGGAAATGCTAGCCATGCCCTCTGAAACAAGCAGATAATCACAGACAAAAAACATACAATTCACACATCTCATTTGCTTTCAGGTACATTTCGCAGACATAAAACATCCAATTGACATCGCACTTCATCTCACAGACATAAAGCATGCATCCATTTCGCAAATCAATTAATTGAATTGAACTGAAATATCCATTAACAAATGCACAGTTACAAAAGATCTACACTGCATTTACACTTAGTGATAAGACCAATAGGAAATCAGTGTGCGCAGTGGAACCGTCCTTCTGGCTGTATGACTTGAGTCAGCAAAAAGAACGCTAACTCTGATTGAACCTCTCGAAGCTCAGACTGTTTCAATGCAGTTGACGGGATTGATACAGCCTGTCGATAGGAATATCAATGTACATATATATGTAACGTGATAAGTATGAAGTAATTATGGGAAGAGTGACAAACCTTGCGATTGGTGACCCTCGAGGAATCGAGGAGTAGTTCCATATGTTGGCAAACGTAGTATCCACATGTGTTGCCCGGCTGCTGCTGGTGGCACTGCAAAAAATGGAATGTGTTAGTTCAAAAGGCATTAGTACCATCTGTTGCATAGGATTAATTAATGTGAAATAGCGAATACCTTAAAATCTCGAACATGTGTCAGCAGGCCGTTGGCCCCGCGCTTCGAGTCACCTCCCTTTTCAATGTACATCGCGAACGCCCTACGTAATTCGAAAAGGTTGACCTTAATCATTCGGAAGGAAAGAAAGAGTACAATGTAGATATGTATGGGGAATATGTGCTTACCTATCGATTACTTGGCCGACAATTGTGAAGTCCATTTTATTCTTACTTAGGGAATCAAGGTAATATACCTTGTTCCATTTTGGTACAATTACTATTAAAATCCAATGAAAGCTCTGATTGAAGGGCATAAGTACATAGTCCTTATTGCGACAACTCAGCAGGCCTGATGCAATGTACCTCTCGACGAGGGATGCCTCCACGTCGATGGTAGTCTTGGCGACCAATTGTGGGTCCAAGAAACCAGCTGATGAGTTCGATACTCTAGCTTTAATCAGCATGTGTCTATATATATACACACGAAAGCAAAAAATTAGATATGGCATTTATCGGTATGACATTAACGGAGACTGTGATTGTACACACTTACAGCGTCCAGCATCGAACGATTGAGACGTCAAGAGCGTTGAGCATGAACAGCTCGAATAAATCCTCAAAGGCGACCACGAATGTACACTCTTGAAGATTGTGGTGTAAATCTTCCTCGGAGAATTTGACAGTGATACTTGAAGTCCGTTCTCTCTCTGGCTTATTGGACTGCTGCATATACCACGTGTGCAATTGCATGCAACTATATGGTAGCTTTTGGAGGGCTTTTTGCTCGAGCAACGGCTCGCCAAGCACGAATTTGCGGGCCAAAGGGTGGTACGGAAGATCATCATTGGTCTTCTTTGCTTTGCCCTTGCTGGCCTTGCTGCCTCGGCTATGGGTCGACTTCACGGAAGTCGACTTTGAAGGTAGCAGCGGTGCAAGTTGCTCTGGCGAGAATAGGGCCCGTGGAGATAGCACCGTTGTAGTATCCGGTGGTGGAACCGACTGGTCTTGTACTGGAGATGGCACCAGTGCATGTTGCTCTGGTCCTGCCACCGGTGAAGAAGCCTCCAGGAAGATGTCGCTTTTGGGCCACTGGATGAATGTTCCAATGGCCTGTCCTAGAGTCACGATCTCGTCGTTGGGGGCTTCGGTAGCGGGACCACCTCAAAATTGACATACACACCATCCACATTAACTTTTGCGAAGCCTGGCGCTAAAGCTTGGCCGTGCACCATGGCCCCGTTACCAGACGAATATGCCTGGCCCCAAGCAGCGTACAAGGGAATGGCGCCATATCTCACTTGGAGCTTGCAGTTCGTAGGCTCCTACATAACGATACAAAATTAGCTACTCGAATAGGCCTACCAATGGAGCAAGCATTCGAGAGGTAATAATTATTACCAGGATGTCGTCCACAGGAAATTTGGACTGGGTATGCGTCGGATTGGACGCGCAGCTACTCGGACGGTTGTGCGGGCTACCTAGCATAGCAGCGGCGGTGGCGGCCTGCTGACTTTCTGTCTGTTTCCGCACCTCTTCTCTGATTACTTCACCCATCTGAGCAAATAGCTCCTCTCGAAGAGATTCCTTGATCTCTTCTCGTAGCTGCTCCTCACGCTCGGCTTTGTTTCTCTTCCTACGCCGATACATTCCGGAGTCATCTTGGAAACCATGTTTCCAAGGAACGTAAAGCCCAAGGCCTCTCGTACGACCCGGGTGCTCCTTGTTTCCCAGGGCCACGGAGAGCATATCATTCTCCCTTGTTCCCTGGAATGATCCCAGGGTAGATTCAAAACTCAGCTCTTCCTGCAAGAGCACGACATGTCATTTCAATTCGTACGAAGTTGTGGAGTAATTACAAGCTACGTAGTTCGATCGATATCTTACCAGGCGCTGGGACACTTGCTGGTCTGCAGGGTTTCGAAAGGAGACGTCCCCCGATGTCGTTGTAGATGACCTTGCTCTAAGCCAATTTCGAGCGCGGTCATCCGGGATATTGGAAAACGGCGGGGCGATGTCCTCTGCAGCTGCCAGCTCATCCTCCAACCTCCACTGCGGGATTTTACCCGCATACCCAGCTGTGCCAAGTCTGTGGGGGTGCGTGTTTTTTGCCTGGAGGGCCTTGTGCGCCACACTTGTACTTTTGAATTCTTCGGTCGTTTTCATCGCCTTGAACTCTTCCCATTGTGATTCCAGGAATGGGTATTTAGTAAAAGGCGTTTCGTCCGTCTCCACGTATTTCCTGACAAGCGTGCTCTTGAAGTTCTTCCATGCTTTGCACGCCGCTTGGTAGGTTTGTCGTTCCACACCGTGTAAGTGTTCTTCTGGGAACTCGAACGATGCCAAGATTTCGGTCCACAGGTCACGTTTCCGAGTGTCAGGCACGTTCTTCCACGAATTGTATGTGATCTCAATTCGTTGTCGTGCAACTATTCCGACCATGGTTCGGAATGCGTTTACCGCTTGCTTAGGAAGGATAGGGACCCCAGCTGCGTTTACCGCTGTGATGGTCTGTCGGCTCTGAGGCTTCTTTGATAGCCCTCTTCCTTGGCGTCTTGATGTTGGAGCGGACGCCTCCGGCGATGATGATGAAGAATGCGCGGGTGACATGTTGCTCATTTTGTGGGTCTATTAAGATAAGATGAGAATGTTCAAAGTGAGGAAGCACGAAAAGTCAAACATGATGCTCAATGTTCGGAAGAGAGGAGAGGAGTAGAGGGAAGGGGGAGAAGGGAGGGGGTGATGTGGACACAGAGAGGGGTTATGTGCCTATACTATATACTACATACTATATGTGTATATACATACATATACATATACATACCTACATATATACATATACATACCTACATATATACATATATAATGGTAGCAATATGAAGCAACAAGCAACAAGCATCAATAATAGAATCAATAACAGTCTCAACATGAATATGTGCTCTCAAATTGTAGGGTTGCACAAGATTAATCTTGGCCGTCCCGCTACTAAATCATATACTCTTCCTTGATTGGTTATGCCAAATAATGAATTCAGTATTTTGAGCTCTAGATACAAACTCTAAAATCTCAAGATCAAGATATATTTAGCATGCATATATTCAAACAACAGTATTAATACAGATCAAGACCACACAAGTTAACTTTGCCCAATAATTCAGTCTTTTAACTTGTCAAGATTAAATCCGAACAGATCAATTTAATAACATGCTATAACCTGAAAACTGCATGAACCGACAGCTATTAGAGCTCAAGCACTGAATGAACCAATCTCAGTATATGATTTTATCATCATCGAGCAACTGTAGTAAACAATTAATGTACCAAATAGCAAACTAATTAAGCTACTGCAGTAAACCCTAGTCCATCACAGAAAGTGCTCACAATGCAGTCGGTAATCGAGGGGAGGTGGCCGGCGAGGGGCTCGACGGAGGCGGCCGGCGAGGGGCTCGGGGAGGCGGTCGACGAGGGTTCGGGGAGGCGGAGGCGACGAGGGGGTCGACGGAGGCGGTCGACGAGGGGCTCGGGGAGGCCGAGGCGACGAGGGGCTCGACGAAGGCGGCCGGCGAGGGGCTCGGGGAGGCCGAGGCGACGAGGGGCTCGACGAAGGCGGCCGGCGAGGGGCTCGGGGAGGCGGTCGACGAGGGTTCGGGGAGGCGGAGGCGACGAGGGGCTCGAGGAGGCGGAGGCGACGAGGGGCTCGACGGAGGCGGCCGGCGAGGGGCTCGAGGAGGCGGCCGACGAGGGTTCGGGGAGGCGGAGGCGACGACGGGCTCGGGATTTACTTGGATCTAGATCGAATAACTGCGCAGCGCACAGGGAAAACCCTAGCCAGAGGGTATATATAGGGAGGTTATCACAGACGGTTCTAACTCAAAAACCGTCTGTGATATTAATATCACAGACGGCTCCAAGTCTAAAACCGCCTGTGATAGTATAAATATCACAGACGGTTCTAAGTGTATAACCGTCTGTGATAGTCATATTATCACAGACGGTTTTAAACTTAGAACCGTCTGTTTTATTGATATCACAGACGGTTCTAAGTTTAAAACCGTCTGTGATAAGCCTTTGCGACTGTAGTTATTAAGACAACACCAATAACCACAGCTGCATTCATATCCACCACCAAACAGCTGCATTCATATACAACACCAACCAGCTGCATTCATATCAACCATCACATGTGCATCACACATATACATAAATGCCAATACTCATATACATTTTGTCACACATTTTCACATATACATCTCAAAATCGACTACATCACACATTTTCACATATACATCTCAAAATTGACTACATCATACATTTTCACATATACATCTCAAAATTGTCACACATTTTCACATATACATCTCAAAATTGACTACATCACACATTTTCACATATACATTCTTATTGTACTTGCTTATTTCCTTTAAAAATTAGCCCTTCATCATGATCAATGCGTACGTAACTAGTTTCGTCACGTTGTTCATCGTCGACCCTTATGCCATTTCCAAAAGGAGGTAACTCGTCAAATTGATTGTATTCCTCCTCGTCCACTACATTCTCCACTCCGACAATTCTCCTTTTTCCATGAAGAACTACATGGCGTTTCTTATTTGCCGGGTCGGTTACATAGAAAACTTGAACAACTTGATTGGCAAGTACGAATGGTTCGTCTTTGTACCCGACACGTTGGAGGTCCACGGTCGTGACACCGTACTTGTCAACCTTCACCTGTGGGAGATGCACCCAACGGCAGCGAAATAAGGGGATCTTGAAAACCACATAGTCGAGCTCCCAAATCTCTTCTATTAAGCCATAGTACGAGTTTCTCGACCCATCGGTACTGAATGCATCTATGCGGACTCCGCTGTTCTGGTTAGTGCTCTTGACATCCTGAGACTGCGTATAGAATGTGTACCCATTTATGTCATATCCTTGCCATGTCACAACTGTAAATGTCGGCCCTTTTGCCAACCATCTCAGCGTCTCACTCGGCGAGCTCCTAGCAATTTGCTCCTTCAACCATTGGTTGAACCAACGGTTGTGTTGCCTCATGATCCAAACATCCGGCCGCTCTGGATTCTGTTGCCGAAGCACATCCTTGTGCTGGTCCACATAAGGCGCCACTTCAGTCATGTGTTGCAACACCGTGAAATGGGCTTGAGTATACGTGTCCATATCTGGAGTGATTGCTTTCCTTCCGATAGTTCCGAGACCCTTCAGCCTCCCTTCATGACGAGATTGAGGGACACCTATCGGTTGAATCTGAGCCATATAATCGACACAAAACTCAATCACCTCTTCGCTTGCATAACCTTCGACGATGCTGCCCTCCGGCCGAGAACGATTCCGTACGTAGGACTTGAGAATTCCCATGAACCTCTCAAATGGGTACATGCTGCGTAGGAATACGGGCCCGCACATTTTTATCTCCCACACAACGTGAACAACGAGATGGACCATGATATCGAAAAACGAAGGAGGGAAATACATTTCAAGGTGACATAGAGTCATCACCACCTCGTCCTGCAGAGCATCTAGTCCTTCGGGATCGATGACCTTCTGAGCAATTGTGTTAAAGAAATAACATAGCCTCATGATTGTCTCTCGGACTTTGATCGGCAAAATATTTCTAATTGCAATAGGGAGCATCTGTGTCATCAGCACATGACAATCATGAGACTTCATGCCATTTAACTTCAAATCTTGCATCGAAACAAGTTTCTTCACGTTGCCGGAGTAACCAGACGGAACTTTCACACCATGCAAGCACTGGCACAGTTCTGTTTTCTCAGCCTTGGACAGAGTGTAACACGCAGGGGGAAGGTACGTTCGTCCATTATCAGTGCTTGTCGGTGCTAACTCAGGCCTGATGTCCATGTCAGCCAAGTCAAGCCGTGCGTTGACACCGTCCTTTGTTTTATCACGGATGTTCAGTAAGAGACCAATCAAGCTGTCGCACACATTCTTTTCTACGTGCATGACGTCGATGCAGTGCCGAACATCTAGGTACTCCCAATAAGATAAGTCCCAAAATATTGATCTCTTCTTCCAGGTGTTCTTCTCATGAGCCCTCAATTTACGTCCCTTTCCGAGGACAACATCTAAATCCTTAACCATATCATAAACCTCGCGTCCCCTTAAATGCCTTGGAGCTGAACCATCTTCCTTCTCTCCATCAAATTGTTTCTTCATCTTGCGGTATGGGTGAGCCCTCCGAAGGAACCGGCGGTGACGCATGTAGACGGTTTTGCGTGAGTGTCTCAGCCACACACTCTCGGTACCATCTAAACAGTGAGTACAAGCTTTGGCACCTTTTGTACTATGGCCCGATAGGTTACCAAGGGCAGGATAATCATTTGTGGTGCAAAACAATAAGGAGCGCAGAGTGAAGTTCTCTCGTTTGTACGCATCCCATACCTGTACCCCTTCGTTCCACATTACTTTTAGATCTTCCACCAACGGTGCTAGGAACACATCGATATCATTCCCAGGTTGTTTTGGCCCTTGGATAAGTATCGACAGCAAAATATACTTTCGCTTCATACACAACCAAGGAGGAAGGTTATAGATGCAGAGAGTCACGGGCCATGTGCTATGTCGGCTGCTCATGCTACTGAAAGGATTCATTCCATCTGTACTCAGTCCAAACCTTATATTCCTTGGTTCTGCACCGAACTCTGCAAAACTCCTATCGATGTTTCTCCACTGCGCGGAATCAGCAAGGTGTCTTATCATTCCATCCTTCTGGCGCTCCTCCGAGTGCCAACGCAGCAGTTTTGCCTCCTTTGGATTTGCAAAAAACCTTTTCAAACGGGGAATTATAGGAAAATACCATGTCACCTTAGCAGGAGGTCCTTTCTTCGCCTCTGTTCCCTCGCCATCAACTGATTGATTGTTACGTTTGTATCGGGATGCGTTGCACACCGGACATACATGCATGTTTGCATACTCTTTACGGTAGAGGATACAATCGTTCGGGCATGCATGTATTCTTTCTACTTCCATTCCCAACGGACAAAGAACCTTCTTGGCTTTATACGTGGTTTTAGGCAACTCATTTCCATCCGGAAGCATGTCCGCTAAAAGACCTAGCAGCGCCGTGAAACTCTTGTCCGACCAACCGTTGCTTGCCTTCAATTTCAACAGTTCAAGCACGGCCAACAACCTCGTGTACTTGCATCCCGTGTACAAAGGTTTCTCTGAGTCCTCCATCAAGCCACGGAATTTAACATACTCTCTCTCATCATAGTTCTCTTCAACATCGCGAAGCATCTGATCCAGATTATCATCGTGCAACCTATCCGAATCCGACCCACAATCGACATCAGCCGGCGGCATGTCATTCAGTTCACAGGCGATGTCATCCGGGGGCATATCATTCACTTCACCGGCGATGTCATCCGGCGGCATATGATCATTCACTTCGCCATGACTGGTCCAACACGTATAATCCTTTTTGAAACCCCTCCGAATCAAGTGCGATTCAATTTGCCCTCGGTTCTTAAACATCTTCACATTCTCGCAGTCAGTGCATGGACAGCACATATATATCGCCCCCTTATTCAACATATCCTCCTCGGCAGCTCTTATAAAAGCAGAAACGCCATTAATGTACTCTTCACTCACACGGCTCGCGGCATACATCCAGCTTCGGTCCTACGTTACGTACATATATAACAACTTAGTATTAAAATCTAGATTAACTAATTATAACTACATATATACCGGCCACATTTATTATATTGAGACTTTATTTGCTAGATTCATATTACAAACACAACAGCTATTATATAACCAACAATTTTGCAAATTAACCATCTTCAATAACCACTCATGGATTACTTAGAACTAAATTGTAATGCAATTAAAGAAAAAAATAAATTGCATTACTAACCATATCTAGAACAACCAGCAAAGTATGAATCTTCAAAGCTCAATCTCTGCCTCTTCCCACCAAATTAACAAGGCCTGAAATCGCCTAGCTTCCTCCCGAGTGAAAAAGTGCGCAGCAGTGGCTAGATCTGGATCGAAATGAAGACAGATGCGGTCTGAGCAGCGCAATAAATGCCTACTGACATTATCACAGATGGTTTTTAATAAAAAACCGTCTGTGAATTATCACAGACGGTTTTTAATTATTAACCGTCTGTGATAACAAGGTTATCACAGACGGTTTTTATTTAAAAACCGTCTGTGATAATCTGGGATTATCACAGACGGTTTTTAATACAGACCGTCTGTGATACAAACTTATCACAGACGGTTCATAGTTAATAACCGTCTGTGATAATCCATTTTCCCGCCACAAATACCACAGACGTCCTCCAAATTACAACCGTCTGTAATAGTGCTCATTAGAGACGGTTTCACAAAACCGTCTGTGATGAGGCGTCTACTATTAGGCTTTCTGTAGTAGTGAGTGTAGTTTTGGTACTGCAAGTGAAGTTTTCAAAAAAAGTGAAGCTTAGAATACTAAACTAAAAGCAATGATGGTTCAATTATTCTGATAACAGTTATGGAATTTCAAGAATGAAGTGCTGACCATGTTGAAGAAAAAGAAATTTCACAGAAGACCGTATAGACTATATATGAAAAATTTTCAAATTGCTGGTGTCCTGTAAAGGCAAAGTATTTCACTGTCGCAGTGCGCGGATTCCCTAGACTTTTGCTCGTTAATTTTCTCACCTAGTATTAGAAAACCCATGTAATTCAGCTTACTTCAACACGCAAACAAGATCAACAAGGAGTCAGCATAGAACTCCAATTCATACCTTTACCAAGATATACAAATCACATAAGTCAATGTGAGATCATGCTTGCAAATATTATTTGGGTCAGGTAGGCAGGTGCCGTGTGTTGTTATATTTGATGCAAAGAGCAGAAAAATCTAGCTGTAGTAGTACTGGTGCGGCAAATATAATCAGGACATTCTGCTGGTCACTGAATACATCTCACTGTTTACTTCCCAACTACATACTATATGCAAACAACAACAAAAAAAAAGAGATGTTTTTTCAATTGAAAACTGGCTAGTAGTTTACATATCTCATAGAATTCCTTTTGCCAAAATAAATTTTAATATTTTGCAGGTTCTATAATTACAATATCTCAAAAGTGTGGTTTTGGCACTGAAAGTGAAGTTTAGAATACAATGCTAAAAGCAATGATGGTTAGCTTAATGTGACCAAGTTTAGAGTGTGTCAAATCCATTCATGTCATTTTCCACGGAAAATAAAGAGTTAAGTGATCGCAAACTTGGTAGAGTCCAAACAAAGACTTCGGTCTCACCTCGCGGCGAAGTCGAAGCACGCGAACGCGCCGTGCTGGTGCAGGACGCGTGCGAGCTCGCGCGTGTCCGTCATGATGCCGGTGACGTTGCTGCACGCCGAGAAGGAGCCCAGCATCGGCCGGTCCGCGTACTCGGGCGAGCTGAGCGCTCGGCGGAGCGCGGCGAGGTCGACGAGCCCGTCGGTGCCGGCGCCGACCTCGACCACCTCGGCCAGGCTCCGCCGCCACGACAGCAGGTTGGAGTGGTGCTCGTACGGCCCGACGAAGACCACCCACCGCTCCTCGGCGCGCAGCTGCGCCGCGAGCCGGCCGCGCAGCTCGGTAGACGGCACGGCCACGCCCATCGCCTCCTGCAGCCGCTTGATGGCCGCTGTCGTGCCGGCGCCGCAGAAGAGCAGCGCGTTGCCGGGGCCCGCGCCCATGCAGCGCTTAACGTAGCGCGCCGCCTTGTGCACCAGCCGCGTCGTCTTGCTCCCGACGTGGCTGTCCTCCGTGTGCGTGTTCCCTACACATACACACCCAACAAACCAAACATGCAAGCACGTGAGACGCGTCATGCCACAATGGTCAAGAATTAGCTATACCACGAAGATTAAAATTGTTTCCACCACAAACAACACCATTGATCATGCACGCGTGCGCGCCCACACACACATATATATTGCATGAACTATGATTATGTATGCACAAACAACACCATTGAAGCCTCTTTTCTACACCCAGGTGTAATTACACCCTATGTCATATCTCACAACGTAGAGAGTATCTCGCGTAATAGAGGATATGTACGTGTAGTATACAAGTATTTAAGACCATCTAGGTGGTATGTATATTTTTTTAGACATACTCCCTTTTATGTGTGTATATGAAGATATTTACAAAATATGCTAAAAACTATGGTCTCCCTTGCAATTTTTTCGTGTGGTTCACATTAGAGTATCTTATAATTAGTATACAAGTATACCTAAAGTGATAAAGGAGTATTTTAAGTTCGTTTAGATGGTATATTAGAGGTGGGTGTAATTACACCCGGGTGTAAAAGATATTTCTCTCTCTCTCTCTCTCTCACACACACACACACACACACACACACACACACACACACACACACACACACACACACACACACACACACACACACACACACACACACACACACACACATATATATATATATATATATATATATATATATATATATATATATATATATATATATATATATATAGACACACACACCATTGTGCTACTGCTTCAACGTTAGTATATGGTCGTGCAAGCTCACCGTAGTATGGGAGGACCTCCTTCACGAGGTAGTCCTCGATGTAGCGCAGGCTCCGGCCGGACGCGGTCTGGTCGGCGTACGTCAGCGCCCGTCGCCCGAACGGCGTGTCGAACTCGACGTCCTTGCCGATGAGCTGCGACCGGAGCCACTCCACCTTCTCCTCCGCCGCCGGCGCCGCGGCACCCTTCTCCGACGTGACGCCGAGAAGGCTCAGCAGGGTGGTGGTCATGATCACGCCCTTGCTAGCCGCCTCCACCGCAGCGTGATCCATGGCGCCCGCAGCTTCTTGCAGAGATGGCATTCTCGATCGCCTTAGTTAGTTAGTCTGGCAAAACGTTGGCCTTGGAGTTGTTGATATCAATGGCAATGGTGGTAATGGATGTTGTTGGCAACTAATGAATACCAATTGCGATATGGCTTGTGTGTGTTGGCTTGAAGGCTGGCTTGCATGGGCACACATATATATAGCCACTTCATGAGTCGAACGGCAAGAAGAAAAGAACAGGAAGTGGGGGAGAATTGTACAATTTAATGCCTGGCCAAAGCAATTGCTTCTTGTGTTGACCAAATATCCTTGTGTGTGTTTAATGACATTGATTGGTACTAGTAGTGCTGAGAAGAACTTGTTGCATAGCAGTAGTACAAATTGGAGCAAAGGTTTTCATTTTTTTTATTTCCAAGTCTTTTAATGCCTTGCATGGACCAAGCACTATTACAAAAGAGGCTTAACTAGATGCTTACATTATACAAATAACCGTCTGTGGTATTTTCACAGACGGTTATTTATATGAACTGTCAGTAATAATACAAGATATCACAGACAGTTCTTATTAAGAACCGTCTGTGATAATGGCAGACATCATAGACGGTTTTTATTTAAACCATATGTGATACTTCACAAACAGTTTGTATTAAAAACCGTCTGTGATAATGTGATAATGAAGTTATCACAGACGGTTTGTATTAAAAACTGTCTGTGATATGTTTCCCACCTCGTAATCCCTCAAAATTTCATAATCTCCCACTTGAGTCCGAGTAGGATTCAGTTTTGAGACACCTTTGTAAATGGTAGAAATCCATTAAGAATTATTTATGACTTTAGAAAAAATTAACTACCATTTGAAGATTCAAAATCTGTACAATGATATGACTATTATGGATAAAAATACTTATGCTTGTTTAGATTTCATTAATATTTTGATAAGATAAACTATTTATGTGTTTTCATTGATTTTAGATGTATAGTTTAAGGGGTTTTCATATTCCGATAAATATTCGTGACCGTATTCGTTTCGATTCATATTTGCCCCGTATTTGTATTTGATATTATTCGTATTTATATTCATATCCGATGTATCCGTATTCGTATCTGTATCTGAAAAAATATGAAAACAAATATGATAGAGACATTATCCATTTGTATTCGATCCGTTTGCATCCCTAGTTGGAGTGCTACGATCGACCCGAGTGCCCACATTCCTGGCCAATTTTTTTAAGGAAAAAGTATATAAGCAAGGCTAGCTAGGCGTTTTTCCATAGAATTTTCAATTTTGTTTATGTGCATCATAATTTAAGAATTTGTATTCCTCTTTTCTTTTTCCAGTTTTCGTACTTCTCAGCACATGGGAATAGTATTTTCCATGTGCCCAGAAAATACACGAACGAAATATCACACGACTCAAGAAGAAGGTTACAAATTAATTCTTGTACGTGGTTGTCCAGTCTAATTTTTGACCGCTCGGACTCTTGGCTACGTGCGCACGCATGCCGCTGGTCATTGCGTACTTCTTGGCTACGTACGCACGCATGCCGCTGGTCATTGCGTACTAGTACATTTGATTAGTTCAGGAGCTCTAACTAAATAGTCTTAGCCAGTTTAATGCCCTGCATGCGTGCTCCCTTTTGACGTTTGATTTGGCCAGATCACACTACTACAGAAATAATCATCACAGATAGTTAAAAACCGTCATCACAGATGGTTTCCGAATTATCTAAATTTATGTGTCTATAATAACTGGTAGTTATCACAGACGATTTTCAAATTGTTTGTGATAAATTACAACACAGACGGTTTTTTCAATAAAACCATCTATGATATATTAGGTATCACAGACAGTTCTTAAATATAGCTACGAATAAATATCACAGACGGTTCTAAAGTAGAATCGTCTGCGATAAATATGGTTCTAAAATCTAAATTATATACATAAATATAAATTTAGCAATGACTCAAGAGTAAATATGTATTACTTAATTGCTTTTTACCGGCCAGTAATGCCGTCATATTGTTATACTGAGACCGTTTACATATATAAAAGAAAGTAAATACAAATTCAACTGGTTGATTTTACATATATACAGCACGCAACAGCGTCGTCAGTTACTTCTTATAAAAGATAACAACAAAGTAGAAACTTAATTGCTTCGATGTTTTTTAGTGTCGGAGGTAGCATGCAATCACTGTTTTCAAAACTTCTTAGGTGACATGGTCACATCGAACTGTTCGCAATTATCATCCAAAATTCTACCAAGTGTTTTGAGTTGAATCTACGGACTACACATGCCTTACCTCTCAAAACATTGATCCCACCACAACATTTTAGATATTACCAGATCATTTAACCACTGTCTTTTTCAGCTAATTAGCTGAATCCATCTTAAGCTTATCGTAAGCGCAACTCTCGGGTTAGGTCTAGGTCACCGCATACTAGTACATGCATACTAGTAGTACATGCCCTTAGCTAGTATGGAATGATAGTGTCTAGTCTCATTGCATACTAGTACATTTGATTAGTATAAAGGTAGATACTGGTACCAGCTCTTCATTTGATTAGTACAAAGGTATTCAATGATCACTTTCATATTTTCCAATATATCAGCAAATGTTTATAATGTTATTACACATACTATAAACATATTTTTTTCGAAAAATCTAATAGCATATCTTTTTCACTTTATAAAGATATTTTTTACGAAAAGTCTAATAGCATATCTTTTTCACATACTGTCACATCCCAAAAATTCGCTTTCTGAAAAATTTAATTTTAAATTAATTATTTTAATGTATTCGGATCTTATTTGGATTTATCTGGATTTATTCGGATTTATTTGGATTTTATTTAAAATTTTAAAGCAAGAAAATGTATTTAAAATATTTTGTTAAAGCCAAAAAGAGTTTATTTTATTTTTCCTAGCCTTCCCTAAATTTTTAAGTAATTTTAGAGAATTTTCTGGAATTTAAAATCAATTTTCAAAGTTAAAAAGAATTTTATAAAATTATAAAATTCAAATCTGAAATTAAAAATATTTTTAGTAAGTCTAAAATACTTCCAGGAATATTCTATGATTTTTCTGGAATTTTTAGACATTAAAGATTAATTTTCGAAGTATTTATGAAGTTTCTAGTAATTTCTGAAATTTATTCCGAAAATAAAAATCAAATTATCCCTAGCCCGCCACGTGTCGCCCTCAGATTAAATCCACCTCTCTCCACGTTTTAATCCTAGCCATCCACCACAACTTACCCCTTCATAAAATCCAAAGCCTCTCATACACCCACTTGCCACGTGTCACGAATCTAACGGCCCATACCCCTTCACTAACTCACCCTCTCTATGACACATGGGACCCCTATGTCATATCCTTCTTCAACCTCACCTTCTTCCTCCTCCCACCCTCTCTCTCCACCTCCATTAACCCGAAAACAAAGCTTTGATTGCGGCCGTTTTCGTCACTTTAAATCTCGATTAAATGGTGGAAACGGAAGCCCCATCAATCCCCTCCATTCCTCCGGCCGTTTCCCCTCTTTTAATTCCTCTAATCACGGATTTCATTAACTCCGGCAAGCTCCACCATTTTCGGCCTCCCCTCCTCCCATGGCCTATAAATACCGCCCTTCCCCTCCCCTCCTTCACCCCGCCTCACACCGCGCCTCCTCCTCCCCCTTTCGGCCGCCTCCCGGCACCTCACCGCCGCCCCCATCAAAAGCCGCCGGCCACCCTCACCGCCGCCGCCTCCTAGCGCCGCCGCCGGCCGCCCACACCTCCGCCGCCGCCGGTAAGCGCCGCCGCCTCCCCTCACTCGCCGCCGCCGTTCGCCGCCCTCCCGCCGGCCGCCGGCCACCGGCAAGGCCGCCGGCCGGCCATCTCCCGTGCGCGCCGCCCGCGTGGCCGGCCTCGCCCGCGTGGCCGCCCGCGTGGCAGCCCGCGTGGCCGCCACCTCACTGCCGCGTGGCGCCATGTGGCCGGTGCGCCACGTCGGCAAGGCCCGTGGTCCGTGGATTCGGTCCACGGTAGACCGGACCCACCCGTCATTCAAATACATTTTCCCGCTCAGCAAATTCGAAATTTGATGACGTCATAAATGGCATTTTCCAGTACAAAAATTATTCCCGAAATCCGATTTTTCCTTTTTCCCTCCTATTTAATCTTTCGGAAGCCATAACTTTCTCATTTTAACTCCGATTTGAGCCGTTCAAATTTCTAAATTTTTCTAAAATCATAAACTATCCAAATATGCACTCTTTTTGAATTTTTGAATTTTATTTAAATTTTGGTTGAATTTATTTGTTTTGTTTGTCCGTCTTTACGCGCGTAGATTCCGCCGTCGCCGAGGAACTCGTCGAGTCGCAGCAAGAAGACCCAACCAGCGTCCAGGAAGGCAAGTCTCCTTTGATCATCTTGAACCTATGATTTCGAAATGTTTTAATTATTTTAAATTATGTGCATTGCTATTTATATAAAATATTAGTTCAAATCTTAAGGGTAAGTTAAACCAACCTTGTTATATCCTCCATTGAAATTGAATGCCATGTACCTTTGTCACCCTAGAGTTTCATTTGTCTCAATAATGAGATTATTACTGAATCTTGATGAATAGTGGAATGGTAGTATAATGCTTAGTCTCGCTATTTAATACCTTTGAAATCTTGAAAATGGGAAATTATGAATTATTGTAATATCCTTGTTTTTATAAAGTTAGTGGTAATTGGAGTTGCCACTGTTCTTTTAAAATAAACTAAAATGTGAAAATTGGTTTAGATTAGGGTGGATGGTTAGTTTGGATTGGTGCAGAAAGCACGAGATCTTGTAATGTGTTTGTTCCACCCTAGTCAATTAAGGACCGACGCTTGTGTTTGTCCAGACTGAGCATTAACCGTACAACCACAAGTCTATATGGGTACGACCTAGCTGACTAACTTACGATAGTCTAGTTTAGGTGCCACCAGTGGAAAGTGGATGCCAGGGATGGACTGGTTATTCACAGTGAGGGACAGGGATTTACTGTACTCATATGGCGCAAGAGGGGGCTTCGGTTCGGGCGGTTAGCCTACCTGCGGTGAAACCTCAGCGGGTGGTATCTAGCTAGATTAGAGTAAGGTAAAGGCTTTGTGATATTTTATCTGGGTCTCATGCCAAAGGAAGCGTGTTGACTTTTAGGATAATTTATCTCTTGTGGGTAAAGTTGTACAACCTCTGCAGAGTGTAAAACTATTCGAATAGCCGTGCCCACGGTCAAGGGCGGGCAAGGAATGCATTCACATGGTAGATTTCTGGTTTTGTTTTAAAATCAAAAGTTTTGTATTCCGAGGGTGGAGGGAACTCTCGGAAGGGAATCCTGGCGGATGGAGCCAGAGAGGGTGGATGGAACCCGCAGTTTAAAACTTGACCAATGGTAATTGGTTAGCTAGTGTTGGTAGTTGGAACCTTCACTAGAAAATTATTGATAGTTTCTGCTAAAACATTTACTTTATTAAATTGATGCCTTCGAAAATAATTAGTAGTAATTGAATTTTAAAATATTGCTTTGTGCAAAAGAACCATATGGCCTTCCTTTGTTATGCCTTGCATCTATGCATTTTTCCCAAGACTTGCGGAGTACTTTATGTACTCACGCGTTGCTCTCAAAAATAAATCTCAGAAGAATACGAAGCTCAAGAAGGAGACTACGACTACTTCGCGTGTGGATTTGACGAAGGATTTCCGGAGTACTAGGTCGCGCTTCCCCAGTCAATTGCCTGTGGCGTATTGATGGGTCATCGCTGGATTTATCTTCTGCTTCCGCTGTGTTTTGTGTGTGTGTGAGGTCTTGAAACCTCAGTTGTAATAATAAGACCTTTCGGTCTGTACTCTCAATTATTGTAATAAAGCGTTGTTGGTTATGTAATCATTTCTGTTTGACTGTGTGCACTAGCTTTGATCTGGGACTAGTGCTGTAATACACAGAGGGTCCGGGTTCGGAAATCCGGGGTCCCGACAGAGGTGGTATCAGAGCCAATTTGACTGTAGGACGTGGCCTAGAATAGAAATGGTAAAACTTTAAGGACTCATATTTTCTTAAAAAGAGTATATTAAAAATATATAAGCTTCTTTGCTTCTATCCTTTTCTTACTTAGTATCTCGTTCTTGTCTTTATATTCATTCTCTAATTCTTTTTACTAATCTTCTCTTTTATTTCAAACTTTGTAGATGGCCGGTTCGTCATCCGTTGCCCCGTGGGACTATTACTCTCATGGAGAGGATGCTGGAGGGTTTGCTAGCCTCCTTCGGCAGCTGATGCAGTGCTTGGAGTACCGTCAGCCGCCCATTTTCAGGGGGCGGAAGACGAGGATCCTGGATCGAGACTCATGGACGATGGATGTATTCCTGTACGCACGGGAAGGGGAATTCAAATCCCAAACATACCCCATCAAGCACCCTCGGTCCCGCTGTTATGACGCAGTCCAGGACGCAGCACGCCTTGCTATAGATGAGTTGTGCCATCTGCACAAGGATGCTGTGCACCAGTCTCCCTTCTGCTTCTTCATCAACCCCAGGGCAGGACAGAGGTATCCAGATCCCTTCGAGATTCCAGCAGACGATCCTCGACTGTCGCATCAGGTGCAGCTGACTCAGGCGATGGCAGTCACTTACTCCAGAGCTTTAGAGGAGATCGGACAGTTGCGTATGCTACTCACTTCCAGCTACCAGCATTCGGACACACTTCGCGCACAGCTTCTCCAGAGTCAGGCAGCTGAGTTTGAGCTGAGACGTCTCAGGGCCGCAGCTGACTACACGCCGTCTTCACCAACCGCTGATTACACGCCGTCTTCACCAGTACCAGCCGTCGCTCCCAACAACCCGGCACCAGCTCGACTTTCGGGACTCCGCATCAGGATGACAGCACGCAAGAAGGTGCGACGCCCCAGTCCGCCACCGGTCATTACCCTCAAGAAGCGCAAGCCTTCTCGTTCTCGTTCGGGTTCGACTGCCTCCAGTCGTAACCGTCCTCGTGCTTCAGCTGCTTGCGATTGTTCCCGGCATCATGTGAACGAGCGTGAGGAGGATCCGGAGGAGGACCCCGAGGAGGACCCTGAGGAGCGTGTCTTTGGAGAGGATTAGTAGTTTTGTTTTTAGTCCGTAGCACCCAAATAAAATGTTTACGTTATTAGAACGCTTTATGTTATGTTTTGGTGTGTTAGATGGACTGTACCAAGCCTTTGTGCACTTGTGGTACAGCCATTCTTAAAACTATTTTGATTTCAAGAATAAGTTTCTTCTCAGTTGTTGCTTGTTTCTCTCTTGTGTGTTGGTTTGGGATGTTGTTTAGTTTTCCCCTACTCTCTTATCTATGCTATTTCCCTCTTATCTTTTGCTAATCTTGGAAACCGCTTCAGATGGTGAACACAAGGAGCAACCCTGGCAGCAGCCGTAACCCCAACGCTCAACCAGAGGACAACATTCCACCACCTCCGGCTCAAGCACCCAATTTAGAGCAGATGATGGCAATGCAACTGCAGCTTCTACAAGCCTTGGCCCAGAACCAAGTACAGCAAGCCCCTCAGGCACAAAACCAGGCATCCCAGTCTAAGCTGGGAGAATTTATGAGGACAAGGCCTCCTACTTTTGCTGGATCTGTAGACCCCATGGAGGCAGACGATTGGATCAAGGATGTGGAAAGGAAGTTGGTCCTAGCTCAGTGCAGCGGCAATGAAAAGGTGTTGTATGCAGCTCACCAACTCAAAGGAATTGCAGCTAACTGGTGGGAAAATTACCGCGCCGCTCATCAAAATGCACAAGCTATCACATGGGATGAATTTGTGGAGGCTTTCCGCACTGCGCATATTCCTACGGGAATCATGGACATGAAGAAAAGAGAATTCTACCAACTGCAGCAGGGAAACCTCAGTGTTTCCGAATTTCTGAACAAGTTCACCCAGCTGTACAGGTATGTATCTGAAGAGATCACATCGGAGGCAACGAAGATCTGGAGGTTCATGCAAGGACTTGATCCCAACCTCAAGGTGCAGTTGGTGTCCAAAGATTTTCCGACATTTCAGCATATGGTGAATAAGGCCCTTGTCCAGGAAGATGCTCAATATCAATTACAGGACTCTCGTAAGAGAAAGATGGCTTTTCAGACACAGTATAATGCAAGCAGTTCAAGACCCCGAATGAATCCACCCCAGTTCAACAAAGCTCCAGCAGCAACAAATACACCAAGAACTCCAGGAACTGTGCCCCGTTCAGAGATGCAAGAACCCCACCTCTTTACCGGAGTTCGTCCTCAGAGAAGCAACACCTCAGCCGCAGGAGTGCAATGTTTTCGATGTCACGAGATGGGGCATTACGCTGGCAATTGCCCACAGAAGCCTCAGGTTACCACTCCAATTCCTTTCAACTTGGGAAATACCCCAGCGCGAACTCCAGTTGTAGGACAAGGACGGGACGTATCTCTAACTGCAGGAAAAGCTCCAAGAACTCCGCAATCACAAGGAAGAGGACGAGTTAACCACATCACCACAAAAAGTGCCCCGGAGGCAGTAATCACGCAAGGTAAGCTTCAATTTGGTTCAAAGAAAGAAGCAGCTTGAGAGCACAACAAGGAAATCAAGAGTTGCGTTTTCCTCTCCTTTCTTTTTCCAAGTCCGTCCGAATCTCGGGGTCGAGATTCTTTCTAAGGGGGGTAGGTTTGTCACATCCCAAAAATTCGCTTTCTGAAAAATTTAATTTTAAATTAATTATTTTAATGTATTCGGATCTTATTTGGATTTATCTGGATTTATTCGGATTTATTTGGATTTTATTTAAAATTTTAAAGCAAGAAAATGTATTTAAAATATTTTGTTAAAGCCAAAAAGAGTTTATTTTATTTTTCCTAGCCTTCCCTAAATTTTTAAGTAATTTTAGAGAATTTTCTGGAATTTAAAATCAATTTTCAAAGTTAAAAAGAATTTTATAAAATTATAAAATTCAAATCTGAAATTAAAAATATTTTTAGTAAGTCTAAAATACTTCCAGGAATATTCTATGATTTTTCTGGAATTTTTAGACATTAAAGATTAATTTTCGAAGTATTTATGAAGTTTCTAGTAATTTCTGAAATTTATTCCGAAAATAAAAATCAAATTATCCCTAGCCCGCCACGTGTCGCCCTCAGATTAAATCCACCTCTCTCCACGTTTTAATCCTAGCCATCCACCACAACTTACCCCTTCATAAAATCCAAAGCCTCTCATACACCCACTTGCCACGTGTCACGAATCTAACGGCCCATACCCCTTCACTAACTCACCCTCTCTATGACACATGGGACCCCTATGTCATATCCTTCTTCAACCTCACCTTCTTCCTCCTCCCACCCTCTCTCTCCACCTCCATTAACCCGAAAACAAAGCTTTGATTGCGGCCGTTTTCGTCACTTTAAATCTCGATTAAATGGTGGAAACGGAAGCCCCATCAATCCCCTCCATTCCTCCGGCCGTTTCCCCTCTTTTAATTCCTCTAATCACGGATTTCATTAACTCCGGCAAGCTCCACCATTTTCGGCCTCCCCTCCTCCCATGGCCTATAAATACCGCCCTTCCCCTCCCCTCCTTCACCCCGCCTCACACCGCGCCTCCTCCTCCCCCTTTCGGCCGCCTCCCGGCACCTCACCGCCGCCCCCATCAAAAGCCGCCGGCCACCCTCACCGCCGCCGCCTCCTAGCGCCGCCGCCGGCCGCCCACACCTCCGCCGCCGCCGGTAAGCGCCGCCGCCTCCCCTCACTCGCCGCCGCCGTTCGCCGCCCTCCCGCCGGCCGCCGGCCACCGGCAAGGCCGCCGGCCGGCCATCTCCCGTGCGCGCCGCCCGCGTGGCCGGCCTCGCCCGCGTGGCCGCCCGCGTGGCAGCCCGCGTGGCCGCCACCTCACTGCCGCGTGGCGCCATGTGGCCGGTGCGCCACGTCGGCAAGGCCCGTGGTCCGTGGATTCGGTCCACGGTAGACCGGACCCACCCGTCATTCAAATACATTTTCCCGCTCAGCAAATTCGAAATTTGATGACGTCATAAATGGCATTTTCCAGTACAAAAATTATTCCCGAAATCCGATTTTTCCTTTTTCCCTCCTATTTAATCTTTCGGAAGCCATAACTTTCTCATTTTAACTCCGATTTGAGCCGTTCAAATTTCTAAATTTTTCTAAAATCATAAACTATCCAAATATGCACTCTTTTTGAATTTTTGAATTTTATTTAAATTTTGGTTGAATTTATTTGTTTTGTTTGTCCGTCTTTACGCGCGTAGATTCCGCCGTCGCCGAGGAACTCGTCGAGTCGCAGCAAGAAGACCCAACCAGCGTCCAGGAAGGCAAGTCTCCTTTGATCATCTTGAACCTATGATTTCGAAATGTTTTAATTATTTTAAATTATGTGCATTGCTATTTATATAAAATATTAGTTCAAATCTTAAGGGTAAGTTAAACCAACCTTGTTATATCCTCCATTGAAATTGAATGCCATGTACCTTTGTCACCCTAGAGTTTCATTTGTCTCAATAATGAGATTATTACTGAATCTTGATGAATAGTGGAATGGTAGTATAATGCTTAGTCTCGCTATTTAATACCTTTGAAATCTTGAAAATGGGAAATTATGAATTATTGTAATATCCTTGTTTTTATAAAGTTAGTGGTAATTGGAGTTGCCACTGTTCTTTTAAAATAAACTAAAATGTGAAAATTGGTTTAGATTAGGGTGGATGGTTAGTTTGGATTGGTGCAGAAAGCACGAGATCTTGTAATGTGTTTGTTCCACCCTAGTCAATTAAGGACCGACGCTTGTGTTTGTCCAGACTGAGCATTAACCGTACAACCACAAGTCTATATGGGTACGACCTAGCTGACTAACTTACGATAGTCTAGTTTAGGTGCCACCAGTGGAAAGTGGATGCCAGGGATGGACTGGTTATTCACAGTGAGGGACAGGGATTTACTGTACTCATATGGCGCAAGAGGGGGCTTCGGTTCGGGCGGTTAGCCTACCTGCGGTGAAACCTCAGCGGGTGGTATCTAGCTAGATTAGAGTAAGGTAAAGGCTTTGTGATATTTTATCTGGGTCTCATGCCAAAGGAAGCGTGTTGACTTTTAGGATAATTTATCTCTTGTGGGTAAAGTTGTACAACCTCTGCAGAGTGTAAAACTATTCGAATAGCCGTGCCCACGGTCAAGGGCGGGCAAGGAATGCATTCACATGGTAGATTTCTGGTTTTGTTTTAAAATCAAAAGTTTTGTATTCCGAGGGTGGAGGGAACTCTCGGAAGGGAATCCTGGCGGATGGAGCCAGAGAGGGTGGATGGAACCCGCAGTTTAAAACTTGACCAATGGTAATTGGTTAGCTAGTGTTGGTAGTTGGAACCTTCACTAGAAAATTATTGATAGTTTCTGCTAAAACATTTACTTTATTAAATTGATGCCTTCGAAAATAATTAGTAGTAATTGAATTTTAAAATATTGCTTTGTGCAAAAGAACCATATGGCCTTCCTTTGTTATGCCTTGCATCTATGCATTTTTCCCAAGACTTGCGGAGTACTTTATGTACTCACGCGTTGCTCTCAAAAATAAATCTCAGAAGAATACGAAGCTCAAGAAGGAGACTACGACTACTTCGCGTGTGGATTTGACGAAGGATTTCCGGAGTACTAGGTCGCGCTTCCCCAGTCAATTGCCTGTGGCGTATTGATGGGTCATCGCTGGATTTATCTTCTGCTTCCGCTGTGTTTTGTGTGTGTGTGAGGTCTTGAAACCTCAGTTGTAATAATAAGACCTTTCGGTCTGTACTCTCAATTATTGTAATAAAGCGTTGTTGGTTATGTAATCATTTCTGTTTGACTGTGTGCACTAGCTTTGATCTGGGACTAGTGCTGTAATACACAGAGGGTCCGGGTTCGGAAATCCGGGGTCCCGACACATACCCAATCTAAATATCATTTAACATATTAATAATCGAAGTTAGAGAAGTGTAGTTGTAAGCTTCATATATTTCCTGGACGGAAAAGTACTATTTTACCATGCATCCTTGTATTTATTTGCGATGCCGGTTCAAAAACATATCCAAATGTACTCGTATACTTCGTGATTGCTCATGACACGACCACGACTGATTGACCTTACTTTTGTAAGGACCGTGAAGGTGTAGACTAATAAACACGGTGGCAGAGACAAAGTTACGACACTTGGGGTCAAGCAGCTTGCGAAACAATTCTAATATTATTGATATTTACGGTGAAATACGTAAACATTAAAAAAATTTAAAGTCATGTTCCACAGAGTTTGAGTTCTCATGCATTCACCACTGAATAAACATACAGCGAGTTGGAGGACAGCGACGGATGCTTACTATTTCTTGCGTACCGAAATGGAGCGCCTTTAAGAACGTTATTTCTTCGTTGACATCACACGAAACGAAACGATGGTAGCTAGCATTGCAAGTGCAACTATATACCGTTCAAATGATGCTGTTATATCTTTTTATCCTTTTGAGTATACTTTAATAATAATAAAATACTTCAAAGTGAGTTCCGTAAAAATCATTATAAAGTCTACTTTTTATAGCATAATTTATATATATACTCACTTCATATTGGAAAATGGTATATAATAAAAATAAAGGAATATGATGAATTCTTTTCAACCAAATCACATTGAAGTATTTTAAAATTAGTATTCAAGTATATTGAAAGTGATAAATAAGCATAATATATTCGTTTAAATGGCATATTCAAAGTTAGAGTATGTACTATCAGAAGTACAAAACAGGCTTCCTATATAAGAAAATGATATTAACTGGGACACCACGATGCCTACTCACCATTATCTAAAATAGCTATTTTCCTTATGTACCACATGTGAAACTTTTTTTTGAAGTTTTTGGATGTCAAGTTTAACCTACTAACTAGTTCAAATAACTTTGAACTAAACTTCGAACTGCAGTTATCTTTTTTATGATAGTTTAATCGTAGATATATGCTGATTTTATTAAAAAATCAGCAAAGTATATGATCTAAATTCATTTAAAATATTTGAATTTGAATATATTTTTAAAGATATGCATTTTATTTGAATTGTTATAGATGGGTATATACCCTAAAACAAAAAAATTCAAAAAATTACACCCCAATTTTGGTTATATATATGTGTGTGTATGAATATATGAAACAGAGCAACTGACTGATATATAGAAGCACGAAGAAACTCTGGTTTCTATTTTCGATTTTTTGATGCCAACCTATGGTCTTTACAATTTTATTTTCCGTAAAATGGCAGCCACCACCTCCTCCCTGTCCATCGTATTGGCTGCTAAGGGCAGTCCCAGTGCTCCACGTAGGATAGTATCTATGGCATTAATTAGATTGCCATGTAGGAGTTTTAGATGATGTGACACTATATTAAATAAGAGAGAGAAGAAAAAGAGGAAGAAACTGGGTCTTATGCAAGACCTAGTTTCTATGAGAAAACCAATGCAATAGACACTACCAAATTTTGCATTGGAGAGATGGTGGTATCTTCATGATAGATGGAGAAAAATTATGATTGGTGGAGAGGAGAGAGATTTTGATGCTTAATTAATTGCTTGGGTTATAAATAGACATGGTGCATTGGAGACAATAGTGTCTAAAGTAGTGTCTATATGACATGACATAGATAGAAACTACTTAAGTGGTTTCTGCACTGAGACTGCCCTAACTAGCCACCTGCGCCGCCATCGACAATTCGACATCTTTGTTAATGTTAATGGCATCATGCCTGAGCCGGCACTCTGCATCACAATATTTTTTTTCTTCCATAGTTACCATCAAGCTCTAGAGTCGTACGTGGCTTAACCATGCGCGCGCCATCGAAAGTACATTTAATGGCAAGCCTATTTTGAAATAGTCAATCTAAAAGCATTTGTTTTATATACATTTGACTGTATGTGTTCTAAGACGACAATTAAAAGCATTTTTTTTTATTGGGTAGGAGGCACTAGGATCCTAGCTAGCCGGTCAAGTTTGTTTCGGAGAACGCCATGGCTAACTTGGGGGGGGGGGGGGGCGTCCTTGATACTGTTATATGGCCCTGTTTGTTTAGGCTTAGGCTTTTTGGCTTATAGCTTAAAGTCAACTTTTTAGCTTAAGCAGCTTAAAAGCAGTTAGCTTTTAAGCCAAGTTAGACTATTTGGTATCCTAGCTTTTTGATGGGTTGAATGGTGTGGCTTATTACCAGAAAGTCTAAAATACCCTTATTATATGTATTGTTGCACTCAAGAGGAGGCCAGCGGGGTCACCGGAGGACGGCAGATTTGTCGAAGGATGGCAGACGAGGCCGGCGGGGTCGCGGGTCGCTGGCGGGATTTGTCGGAGGACAGCGGATGGGGCCAACAGGGTCGCGGGTCGCCGGCGGGATTTGTCGGAGGACGGCGGACGAGGTCGGCGGGGTCCCGGGTCGCCGGCGGGGTCTCGGGTCGCAGGAGGACGGTGGTGTCATAGGTCATCGGCGCCGCAACCCTAATCACGCGATTCGGTTTAGGAGGGGATCGGGAGAGGTCTGCCGAACGGGATCAGGAGAGAACGGCCGAACGGCCAACGGTTTATATACCAATGGCATTTGTGTGTAAATCTTTCGAAGTTCAGTGGCAAAACGTTATTTCTATTCCGCAAAAGCCAAAAAAAGCTCCTTTCAACTGGCTTTTGGCTTTTAGTTATACAGTGGCTTTTGGCTTTTTAAAAGCCCAGTACAAAAGCCAGCCGTTTGTTTAGACTTAGACTTTTTTGTTTATAAGCCACTGAAAAAGCCAAAACAAACAGGGCCATTGCTGTTTTATATACTAGTAGTTGAGTTTGGCGCTCGAGTTAAGACTCCCCGGTGAAAGTAAACTAAACTCCACAATTAACCAGCTGCCAATTAATTTCTGTCCGGTTAGTACTATAAGATCGGTTATTACTCAATTATACCAGCAAAACAGATGATAAGATCGACCGCTTTTGATATGGCTGCAGCTTATGAATTTTGCCTAAAATTTTTGAATTTTAACTGTTTGCAACAGAGATTACGGAGAGAAAGATACTCGCTTGCGATTTTGATTGATATAGATGTTGGTTTTTTTATCATGTACTATAATTAACTTATAGAGATAATACTCCAGTTGAAAGTTATGTATTATAACAAAAACCAAAAAAAAACATTTCTGGAAGCCGTTAAAGAACAGACCCACACACATTTCTTTATCTCTTTACACACATTTCTTTCCGCTGTGCATTTAATTAACCACTGGAGACCTGTGTCAAGACTCAAGAGGAGAATGCTTCTATATATTTTGAACGAGCTCTCGCATGCAAGTGGCTGGCTGCTAACGAGAAATTATACGGTACAATGCATTCATGCACTTGTCTGTGCCGATTCATGCCTTCATGGCGAATGTTGGTTGTAGCGGCTTTACTCGACTGCATGCGCGCATTTATGAACAATGCGGGGGCGGTCCTCCCATGCATGCGGCTGTGGTCCGTGGCCCAGACGATCGATATATTGAATCCTAATTTTGTTTTTTTGAAAATAGTTAGTACTCCCTCTATGCTCCATTTTAGGCCCCGCTAGGTTGGGTTTTTTGTTGAAAGCTTATGGCTTATTTTACTGTAGCGGATAAAAAATTACTGTGGCGGCTGAAAGAAGTACTGTAGCGGCTAAAGGAAGTACTGTAGCACCTGAAATGAGGTAACTACTGTTCTAATAAGCTGAGACCTCAGGAGCCTACACTGCGCATATAGTAATGACGTTCCAAACGAAAACTATGACATTACTTTGGTTGAAATGCCGTACACATGAATTTGGTGAGACGTGACAAACGACCGAACATGTGAAGGGAATATACAAGGGACACATGTAGCTCTAAGCCACCAATGACGTTGCTATGCAGTCACGTATCATGTTCATCAACTCAGCGTCCATGCCTTGCGGCAGCCCGGACGGGGGTATGCGGGCGGTGCGGAAGGTCCTGCAGCCTGCGCTGGCATGTTGCCAACTGCCCCCGCAGCCAACTCGTAGTCAATGATAAAGTTATGCAACGCCATGCAAGCTGTGATGATGGTGCATTGCCTGCGACCCTTGTTCTTCGGAATCTTGTCGATATATTGAACCCCCAACTATTTTTTGAAAAATAGTTAGTACTCCCTCGCCGCCATGGCCGGTGAAAGCACGCGGTCGCATGCGCGCAGGCACAAGCACGTGCGTGCACCGCCGCGTGGCCGTCGCCACCGCTCGTCGGTCGTTGCCGGCCGCCGCTGCCTCTGCCGTCGACACCCGAAGCAGCCGCACGACAGGAAAACACACACACAGAGAGAGAGGAAGATTAGATTAAAACTTGGATCTGAAAAAAAGCCACGCACGGAAAGAGAGGAGAGGTTCCTTTTTAAGGCTATGTTTGGATTAGGGTTTATTTTTATTTATTTATTATAATTATAATTATTTTATTTTATTTTTTGAGTGCTACAGTAAAATTAACCGCCAAAGTTTAACTTTGGAGACCGTGAAATGTCAACAATGCCAAGTATTCTAAAACGGATGGAGTATATATACATGTATATTAACATTAGGCATATGCAAGTATATGTACTATTTCATTTTATTTTTAGAACCCCTCTACACAACCCTGGATCTGCCACCGGGTAACGAGGCTGCTAGTTAATAGTGTGCCGGACAGTGGTTTATGAATCGCTCGCTTGCTAGCTCGATCGATCGGCACCGTACGAACTCGGACACTCGGAGTCGTCATAGGATCGGGGTTGACAAATTAAAAGTATTATTAACAGCAATACACATGGGTCCAAGTTATATAAGATTAGTTAATAGCGGGTCAACCTGGGCTCATCAGCGTTGACCATGACCCAGCCTATGCAGAAGCCCGCCGAGCCATGTTCAGGGGCCCAGAATTAAACCGGTGGAATTAATCGGTACAGTACTATTGTCGCTTGATCGATGTCTCAACATATCATGGCGCATCAACTTTGAATTGAATCCAACTTGACAGCTGAAAAATACTCCTAAACACTGCTACGACGACGACGAGCGAGTCGATCTAGCACCGCATGGAAATTGGAATGTTTACCGGACTAAAGTAAGTATACATGCATGCATCACAGTTAATATGGCCTGACTTTGACAAGTATCGATTTTGAATATTTGGCCATGGAATTAAAGGCGGAGAAACAGAATGATCATCTCCACTATACTAATGGAAGAACATTTACGTAGAGACCCAACAAGGGTTTTAGTCATGACTGGTGACCAGTGACCATCCGATTGGAACATTGACTTCCGAGTTGATTGATGGCACGAGTTCCATAGTGCCACATGCAAGATCGTGAATTTTGGACACTGTTAGACTCCTGTGCACCCAAAATTCCCGTTTTGGTCCCCGAACGAAAAAAATTCCGGTTTTGGACCCCTCCTGAGCGCGCGTTTGTGAGATGGCACCACGTGTCCCGGTCGTACGGTCTGGTACCGCACGACCGTACTATTCACGGGTCGTGCGGTATCAGACCGCACGACCCGCCTGCCCCGCCACGCGATCGCCCTCCCGAGCGCACGACTCACCTTTGACCGCACGTTTCCCGTCCCGAGCGCACGACTCGCCTCCCGACCGCGCCTATCCTCCCCTGAGCGCGCGTTCACACTGTAGACGGGACCGTTAGGGTTTGGGCTGCTGTTAGGGTTTGAAATTCCCGTGGTTTTTGCAAGGTTTGGCAATTTTGTAGTTGTAATCTGGGAAAGAATCTGATGAAGTCGTAATAAAAGTTTATGTTCATTGCAAGTTGTCCATGCAAAAAAAATTTTGCTAAATTTTTTTGACGAAGGATTGAGTGTAGAAATATCGATGCATACAGTAGTAAGTGAATTTTAGGCTTTGGGCTGTTTTTAGGGTTTGTAGTTATAAACTGGGTAAAAATCAGATAAAGTTGTAATAAAAGTTTATGTTCATTGTAAGTTGTAGATGCATAAAAAATTTTGGTAAATTGTTTTAGGAACGATTGACCGTAGAACGGTCGATACATAAAGTGGTAAGTGATATTTTGAAGGTTAGTGATATTTTGACATGGCAGGCACCTCGGCGCCACTGGTCACGGCGTCGAACTTGGCGCCAGGATCCACAGCGCCGAGCTCGGCGCCGCGACCAGTGGCATGTGGCATGTGTGGAACTCTGTACTTCTAATGTTCAGAACTCCACCACTAGTCCTAACATGCCTTAGGGAATATAACTTGTTGGGTCTATTACATTTTGTCTACTGGGTGTAGCGTGGTTGTTTCCCCTTTTTCTCGCGCCCTGAAGATGGCTCCGCTGCATACTTCTTCCTGCCACTCTTGGTCTTGAGAGCTGCCTCACGAGCTTTAAGCTCTTCCTCCTGACGCTTGATGGCTGCTTCACGCAGACTTAACTGCTCCCGCCTTCTTTACAGCTCATCCTCCTTGCCCTTAAGACGGATTTGGTCCACACTCACGCGGCGCTCTTGCTCAAGCCGCATCTGTCGTTCCACCTCGCGAGCCTGAGTCATCTTGACAAAGTATTGTCCTTTGTTTTCCACCTGCATTGGCCGGTTCCGTGGCCATACCGACGGCACCCGATCCACCCATTCGATGAACTCGCAAGGCTATGTGTGGCGTGGTAGATATCATGGATCAAGTTGAAAAACGATAACGAGAAACAAAGGGTTTAGTTGTCGTCGTTACCATGAAGTCATCATCCAGGTCTGGACACTTGAAGAACCTACGGCCGTAGTTGTCTCGTTGTACTGGATCCGTCCAGACGGACAACATCGTCCTAAAGCCGCAATGGCACTTCGGGCGCTCATGCCACTCCGGCACTCCAAATGGGTCGGACCTCCAGGAAGACATTGTTGTGTAGTAGTATTGTGATGGCTTGAGGAGGAGATGTGGTATGGAAGACATAGGAAGCCTTTATGAAGACATAGGATCCCCGTTTAGTTATGTCACTTTGCAAAGCTGGCCTCTTTTGTCATGTCACTGCGGAAAGCTGACCTCTTTTGTTATGTCACTGCGCAAAGCTGCCCCGTTTAGTCATGTCACTTTGCAAAGCTGGCCTCTTTTGTCATGTCACTGCGGAAAGCTGGTCTCTTTTGTCATATCACTCACATTGTGAATTAGTTGTTCCCAATCTGTGTAGTTTTCGTTCGTGCACACTCCCCCGGACTAGGCAATGAGTCACCTGAGCACCTCTTCATCGGCACCCACGGTGATTTGCCCAAAATGCAACACAGTTGTTAGACGTAAGACCTCACAGACGGCCGCAAATCCTGGGCGGCACTACTACAAGTGCCCCTATCACTCGGTGAGTAAGATTGTTTCGGGTTCATTCAAATTGTGGTGGCATGTTTAAAAATATTCTTCTCATTGAATCGCAGGAAGCCCCCGGCGGTTGCCGATTCTGGGTGTGGGAGGATGAAATGGGCACTAGGACAGACAGCGTTCGCCAGGAGAGAGTTGTCATAGGGGGTTGCGACCCCGTCGGGATGCGGCATCGTTTCGACAGACTAGAGTGGAAGATAAATTTAATGTTGTGTGCTATTTTCTTTCTTGTGTTTATTGTTATCCTCAAGTTGTAGTGCTGGAGGTTCTCCTCGTGTATGTTGGTAATATTTTATGCTACGTTGTCGTCAAGCTATTTTCTTTCTTGTGGTTCTTGTGTTTGTTGTTATCGTGTCTTCTCCCGCTGCCCCGTGTTGTCATCTCTCAGTTGGTTGTATGCCCTAGTAAATCAAAGACCTTAGAGCAACCCTTTTATACAGGAAACCATCTTTGAACATCAAACCATCAAGCACTTGAAAAACATCACATGCGTGTTGTGAGGTATAGTGCCCACATGCGTAACACAGCAAACCATGCGATGTCACAATAGCACAAATACAAAAATTCATTCATCATCTCCTCGTCGCCGCCTCGGACGGCGTATATGATCCTCTGAGAAGGTGAACCTACTAGGGGAGCACGGTGCATCGCGAAGATCGTAGTACGAGGGCTGCGCCCGAGGCGGTGGTGGGTACAACTCTGTGGAGCGTTGCGACGACTGGCCAAAAATAGAGATCAGCCATTCGGAGGAGGGGTCTACGTCCTGCTTAGATGGTACAGCTGAATTAGGCAATGGAAAGTACAAAAAATGTTCATAATGAGTAGTAATATCGCAAGGCATTTACCTGGGTACTCTGAAAAGCGGATGACCCATCGTGAATGTCATGGCCCAGTTGCTCCGAGTAAACCTGTATTTTTTGGCAGTGCGATTAGATGGCTTTGAAATAGACATGTTTAGCTTAGTACGTTACTGCATACCGAGGTATGTGGCTGTCGAACTGACGATGTCGACGGGTAGTCGCGCATGTACTCCTACGATGTTAAGCCTTGATAGGTCTGCCCAAACCACATGTCCCAGTCATCTAGGTTGGTCTGCATGGTAGGGGTGTACGAGGGCATCGCCCCCTCTGGTTGGTCTGACGAGTCAGGATCGTCCTCTGGAGTGGGCCCCTGTCGGCCTGGAGAGCGCGGTCGCTCCTCCGTCGCCCTCCGTGATGACGATGCCCGTAGCAACATGCTATCCTGTCGCAATTGCTGCAAGACGAACATGTGGTTAGACATAAATGGTAAATGAGTGGATGAACAAATAGTTGGCAATTGTCCAACCGCCGGTCCGAAGCGCGTGGAGGCCGAGCGAGCGTAGCTGGGCCGACTCTCGGACTGGGATGGACGCGACGACGATGGCCGTGCTGATGGTGGTGCTGACGGCAGCGCGGAGGGGGTGGTGGTCCCTGGCCACGTCCGCCACTATGTGTAGCAATAACGTCATCTCGGTGGCGACCACAACTCAAGGACCGTATCGCAGCCCTTGCCTCATCGTAGATGGTGCGCATCGAATTGACCCACCGCTCAGTCGTATTTGACTTCCTACGGCGTATAGACTCAGCAGCCTCGTCCTCGATACGATGCAGGCGGTCCACCTGCAGTGAAACAAACAGTCAGTTAAAATGTAATCCTGCACTGTTTAATGACATACTAATCTCGTACCGCCTGGTCGTGCCGTGCCGCTAGATGACGGTCTGGACCTGCCTAGAGAGCGGCCTCGTGAACGACCTCAAGTGGATGATGTGGCGGCTCCCCAGTAAGCCTAGTGCGGGTGCGTGGAGCGTACCACTCAAGGTATGTCCTATGCGTCGCGGGGTCGTCCGGCCGTGTCTCGTCCACAACCATCGTATCCGCCTGGTCACACCACTGGTCTGTCCACCGTCGCTGTGTGGCTCTCCAGTCTTCTGTCGCTCGCCCTCTCCTCGATTGCTTGCAAGTTCATTGAGACATTACACAATTAGAAGGGGCACATACTACTTCATTAATTAAATTTATGGTGTAATGACAAACCGGTGGGTGCTGTCTGCAAGAGGGCGTCCTGCCAGGGGGACATGCTGGTACAGTCCGAACTGCCTCATGACTCGGTGTGGGTTGTATGGCTCGACGCAGTGCGAGAACACCAAGTGGCAGGTCGTCAACCAGTAGCTGTGATCCTGCCCGCACTGTGATGACAATGAGTGGGGGGCCGTGTCCATAATGAACCGTGTAGTCCATGGCCACCAGACTATGTGGGCGTCGGGCAGAATCTCGAACCTGCTGTGGAAATATGTGTACGCACGTCTCGGTCTGTCCCTTGCCCACCTCAACTGACCATGTGTCCAACGTGTACCCATTGTGGGCCCATCAACGGGGTCGTCGCCACCATCGAGGCCGTAGAACCGCGAGCTGAGGTCATAAGGGTGTACAACACGACCAAACTCAGGCCTGCCAACGAAGAAGTGTTCCCACGACCACAGCTGAAGGAGAAGGTAGCAAACGGCTAGGACCGGCTCGCTGGCCGCGCTACGCTGCGAGGCGTCACACAAGCCGCGGTATGTGGCGCTAAGAACTGCTGATCCCCAGCTATACTGTGGCACCTGACCAGGCCAGCCATCCGCCAGGGACTCCGCTAGGTGTATGTAGCTAGGCTGCACGGAGTCTCCAGTGGTGCTAGGGAACAAGATCCACCCGAACAGATATAGCAGGTACGCAACGAAGTACGTCCGCACCACGTCCTCATGTGCGTCTGCAGGACAGGTCATGTAGCGACGAAGCCATCCATGTGGCACACCAGCTGCGTTGTCTGCGATCGGATGGCCGAACCGGTGACCCAGATGGACCTTCCAATCTGCTGCCTTTGGGGGTGGCACTACAGCAGCACCACGGACGGGTAGACCTGTAAGCATCGTCACGTCCTGCAGAGTAACCGTTATCTCCCCCCACCGGAAGTGGAAGGTGTGAGTCTCCGGCCTCCATCGATCAACGAGAGCGGACAGCAGCGGCGCATCATACTGGAACGCATGCGGTAGATCCAACATGCGGGCAATGGGCAGCAGCCCGGTGTCCCGCAGTAGTGGGATGTACCGCTGGTCGAGACGCTAGTTCTCTCGGGGGCCCCTAAGTACGAAGCAAGGAGGCCCTCGTGCGTCTCCCGACGACCACGCATGGCATCGGTGGTGCTCATCCCAACGGGGGTCTAGCAACTCGAACGCCATGTCCTGCCAAAGAAGGATAACAAGTGAGTCTACATTTATATCAAAATGTGCAACAAATGACAACATAATTAACAACAAATGTAACGACAGGGAAACGTCCCGAAGCATATCAAAACATACATACATAAAATGTGCACACGAATATGACTCACACGGCAAGGAAATATATGGAATGCACAAAAACATACATAACATGGTAATATGCACGACATAGATACATGGAGCCAACAATGCAGCGTACACCTCCTGAATAATGCATGGTACATCGAAACGCACAGAACACATGGAAGCAACAATGGGTACAACAAAACATTGTGGTTGGTACTACGGAGTGTTGCTTGATGCCAGCCTGTTTGGGCACTGACTGAGGGAGTGGCCAATCATCTTGCATAGCCTACACTTCGGGCGCCGAACACGATCCCCTCGCTGGCTGTCATCCATGTCATTGCGGATGCGACGGCTTTGTCGTCTTCCACGACCGACATGCTTCAGTGCATCGTTGGGCACCCACTTTATCTCCCCTGACCATAATTCCCTGTAGTGCATGTCTACCCCGTAGGAATGGAACTCTGCACTCCAGGTTGCATACAAGTGCTGCATGTCGTAGTACTTGGAGATGTACTGTGTCGATGCCTGGTTCCATACAGCGCAGGCCGCGTACACATGGGAGCATGGCTTGTGGAGAAGCTGGGGCTTGTTGCAGGTGCAAGATGCTTCATTACCAATCGTGCATACCTGCTTGCGCTCCCCTCTAATGTGACCCATGACATACTTCTGCCTTAGGCGAACCTCAAACTTCCTCCTTAAGCCATCAATGGGCTAAGCAATGTGGGATCGACCCTCTCCATCTTCCTGTCCATGAAGGCCTGCATGACCTCAGAGTATTGCTTATTTTCGTCAAGGTGCTTCTGCGCCATCATGGCTCTATTCACAAAGTACCCGACGGTACGGTTCCAAGTCTCGGTCACGATTGCCGTGATCGACAGGGATCTGACGCCCTTCAAGACACCATTGTAAACCTCGGACATGTTGGTTGTCATGATCCCATACCTTACCCCACCAGTGTCGTGCAACAAAGACCACATTTCCAAGTCAGGTGCATTGGACTGAACCCATTGTGTGGATACCCCGACTCTTGTGGAGCCCCCCTCCACGGCCCCTGCTTCTGTATGCACATGCTTGGTAGCCTCCTGATCGAGCTGCCTCCACAACGTGTCGAACTTCCGCTTCTGGTTCTGCATGCATAGCTTCTTGAACATCTTCATTAGGTCCTTGCTACGGAATCTTCTGTGGAAGTTCGCTGCAATATGCCTCATGCACCAACGGTTCTTCACATCAGTCCACTGGAAGGGGGGCTGCGTCCCATTCTGCATCGTTCGCAATGCAGACAGCAATCCTACATTGCGGTCGGAGATAAGGCACACTTCAGGGCGTTCTTTCACTACGGCATGCTTCAAATTGCAAAGGAACCAAAGCCAGCTATCCGTATTCTCGTTCTCCACAATTGCAAATGCCACTGGGAGTAACTGGTCATTTGCATCGGCTGCAACTGCGGTGAGAATAGTACCCTTGTATTTGCCGGATAGGAACGTCCCATCTATGGTTAGTATTGGACGGCACCACCTGAAACCTTGTATCATCTGATGGAAGGCCCAGAATACTCTGTCAAGAATGAAACAATTCGGGCCCTCCGTAGGATGGACCCTCTCCTGCTTGTTTATGTACGTGCCTGGGTTTGATTATGAAATTTGCTGTAGCATTCTTGGGACCACGTCGTACGCCTCCTCGTACGTCCCATACATACGGTGCAGCACCTTACGCTTCGCCCGCCATACCTTCTTGTAGCTCACTTCGAAGCCCGCCATGTCCGCTACTTCTGCCATTAGAACTTTCGGGGCAATGGACACATCCGCCTGGATGAGGTGCGTGACCAGCTCCGCAACATACGATGATGTCATGTTGCGGTGTCTATATACTGGCCCCGCAAGCTCGCAACTGTGATCTTGCAGCACCGTTATCCGGAACTCCGTGCCAATGACCTTGTACCGTTGTGCACGAACTTTGCCACCACAGGACCCGTCGACACACTTCACAACGTACGTGTCCGGCTTTGACTTGTGGACCCGATACGTCCGGCTTATGTTGACGGCATGTCTAGCAATAGCCTGCCAGCACTCTTATTACGGAATCACTGCCCCAAAAAGAGTGCGCCCTCGCTGAACCCCCATTCTCTCTCCTCCGCCTGTGGCAGAACTAGGGCTGCCGCTGCGTTGTCGTCCAGTCTGGATGACACGTACGCACCGTCCATGGTCACAACACGACCTACCACCCCTCCAGTTGCAGCTTCGCCATCCTCGTCATCTCCAGAACTGCCTGTTTCCACCTCCTCATCCTCGTCGCTGCCGTCTTCTTCCACCTGGTCCCCAAGATACTCATGACAGTCAATACGGGCGGCCCACCACCTCTCGTCCACACCTTCGTTGGGCTGGAAATTCTGCGCACGCCTCCTGTCGTCTTCATCACCCACTTCCTCGCCCACATGTTCTCCCGTAGAAGCGTCTTCATGACCGCCCGAGATGAACCCAGGCACTACATCTCCACCAGCGGCATCTGAACCAATCATGGCTGATGATTCTGCCCTCTCCACGAACTCAACATACACCATTGGCCTGCCATATATCACAGCATCAGGGTTGCACACGACCTCCATGTAGTTCGCCCATGAGGCGTCATTGGTCACCTTTAGAAGTTGTCATATGCTCTCCCTTCCATCACCCACCATTGAGGCATAGACTGCCTCGATCCGTAACTTCTTCCTTGCGGTGTGTCGATCGAACGCCGAACGGACACACCTCCGTAGCTCAAACAAGCTCATGGCGCTCAGACCGGGTGCCCGGATCACGGTCCGCTCGCAATTTAACAGGTCCGCCCCATACGGCCCATCACGTACGAGACCACTCCCATAAAACACGAACATTTGTTGAATGTCAGCCATTGCGTACCTACCATAAGTGCATAATCAACCATTTTAGTACACAGCATATAACAATCGTACCATTAAACAAATTCCAACATACATCACATTACATATTCATTTCATTTTTATTTGCATTGGTCTTATTTATAAAATTTCTTTCGTTGAATTTTACTTAACGCCGGCTTCCACTAACCAATTTCAATTCCATTTTTTTCCTGATTACTGCAAAATTTCCATTACTTAATTACCTTCCTAATGCGGCTTTCACTTAAAAAATTGTACATAAATCAACAAAATAAATCCTTGTAATTTCATGTCCTTAGTTTATTTATTTTTACTATACCTTCGTACTACTTTCCTGGTATTTCTATTATAATAATCCAAATTTATTCCCAATTTTAATTTTACATGTTGCCTACGGGCATTCACTAAGCCTACTAATTATCCAAATTGTCTCTAATCTAACTACTGTTCATATCACCTACAAATGCTCCAATATAAATATGTACTTTTTCAACACCTACACATGTAAGCACATATGTTCACCAAAAACTAACTACATTACAATACGTAACTTCAACATAAAATACGACATTATCTACACTACAATAAAGCATGCATCATATGTGGATTTTTACCTACACAAACACACCGTATGACACATTGGCTTATAATACATATGTTCACATAAATATTAGCTACAAATACATAACGTACCAAATATTGACATGGCGTATTCTCACACATTCACATAAAATAACATTACAAAACGATGCTTTGTGCTAAGGGACTAATTATGGACTAATCACATACATAAAAATTTAGTTTCGCGGGCACAAGACTTACCTCTTCTTGAAGCTCACGACACGATCTACAACTTTTATACTTGCAAAATCTGCTAATTCCAAACAAAAACAACTCAAATCTACGTGTTTTCACTCCTCACTTCCCTTCACTTTCTCCCTCGCTCTATCTTCACTTCAGCTGCAAATGAGCGTTCTGGCTTCGACAACAGCTCTTCTCCCTCCCTTGTGCTGTGGTTCCGGTTTTTTAAGTGTGCATCCAGCACTCATGGAGAGGGGACCGTTCCTGCGCTGAAGACGCGTGTGCGAGCAGACGACAGAAAGCATTGCGCGCGAGAGGGGGCCATTCTTGCTTTCGGCGGACGGACAGGACGCGATGGAGACGTGCGGTCGGTGTGGAGTCATGCGGTCGGCAGAGCGAATCCCTCGGTCGGGCAAAGATTCGCGCGCTGGGGACGGCAGTCGCGCGGTCGGGCCAGGAGGTCGTGCGCTCGGGCGATCGGTCGTGCGCTCGGGCGACGAAACGCGCGGTCGGAGCGGATGCAGGCCGGTCGTGCGGTCTGGTACCACACGACCCGTGCTACAGTGCGGTCGTGCGGTACCAGACCGCACGACCGGGACACGTGGCACCATCTCACAAACGCGCGCTCAGGAGGGGTCCAAAACCGGATTTTTTTTTCGTTCGAGGGCCAAAACGGGAATTTTGGGTGCACAGGGGTCCAACAGTGTCCGAAATTCCAAGATCGTGAGGCGCATGCATGCTACGTACTACGACCGAAAAGGGTGCACGACATTCCATTCTGGTCCAAATGCTCGCTACTGTAGAAAAAGTCATCATATACGATTTAAAAATATTATAATAGACGGTTTCATGAGCCGTTTGAATTTATGGTTCAATAATGATATGTAGTCATCACTGACAGTTTTTGAATCGTCTGTGATACAGAGTATCACAAACAATTATTAACTCATAACAGCATGTGATAGTTGACTAGCATAAACGGTTTGTAGTAGAAACCGTCTGTGATAACTGATATATCATAGACAGTTTCAACTATAAACTATCTGTGATAGTAAACTATCACAGATGGGTTGTAGTTAAAACCGTCTATGATTGAAACCGTTTGTGATATATGTGTATTATAAACGGTTGATAAATAAAACCGTCTGTGATATTCCTTTATATTGCTAAATCTATGTCTGTTTGTCGGCTAACTTCAGGAAATGCTAGCCACGCCCTCTGAAACAAACAAAAACACAACAAGTACATGTATACATCTAATTCACATTCATTCAGAAATAAGAACATCCATTTTATAAATCAGTTAACTCAAATGAAATAAATTAACTATTTACAAACAAATACAAACATATACAATTAAGTTCAATCTCATCCTAATCAGATTTATTCTATATTGTGGAACTTCCCATCTTTGTTTATGACCTGAAATATCAAGAAGTACGCACACTGTTATCGAATTTTTGGAGCTCAGCCTTTTCCAATGCAGTTGTAGCGATGGTCGCAACCTGTCGGTAGGAAAATCAAAGTCGTGCATACATATAAATTAATAAGTATGAAATAACTATTGCAAGATTGACAAACCTGAGGACGATTAGTCTTCGCAAAACCAAGGAGTAGTTCCATATTGTGGCAAACATAGTATCCACAAGTGTTGCCCGTCGGCTGCTGATGACACTGCAAAAATAGAATTTGTTAGTTCGAAAGTCATTACTATAAAATGTTATATAGGATTAATGTGTACAAACGAATACTGAGAAATCTAGATCGTGTTGTAGGGCGCTGATCCCTCCCTTGGATCTCCGTATAATAGGAATGTACTCAGTGAACTACCTATGTGATTCTAAAAAGTTAGCCTTAACCATTGTGAAGGAAGAAAAGATTACAATAGAGTTATCTATAGAGGAAATATGTTTATTTGTCGATTAATTGTTGGATAACTGTTAAGTCAATTTTGGCCCTCTTTAGGGAATCAACGTAAATTACCTTATTCTATTTTGGTATAATTACAATTAGAACCCAGTGAAACCTACACAGATATGTCATCATGGTCGTTAAACCTAAGTTCATGTTGCTTATAAAGTATAAATCAATACGTATAGCCAATAGTGCAGTACTTACCCCTGGTTGTAGGGCAAAGTATGAATACCTTGTCGCGGTGAGCCACTAATGCCGTCGTCAAGTAATCCTTGATGATATGCATGGAGATCAAGTGTGGGTCGAGGAAACCTACTAGTGATTTCGTTAATCTAGCTTCACTCACCACGTAGCTCTCTCTCTACATACATACATACATACATACATACATACATACATACATACATACATACACACACACATACATACACACACACATACATACACACACACATACATACACACACACACACATACACACACACACACACATACATACATACATACATACATACACACATATATACATACACACATACATACATACAAACATACATACATACAAACATACATATATATATATATATATATATATATATATATATATATATATATATATATATATATATATATATATATATATATATATATATATATATATATATATATATATATATATATATATATATATATATATATATATATATATATATATATATATGGCATTTATTAGTATTACATGAATGTAGACCGTGATTGTACACACTTACAGTGTCCAGCATCGAATGAGTGAGGCGTCGAGGTTGAAGAGAAAGAACAAGTCCTCGAAGGTCACCGTGAAGACACAGTCGTGAATCTCGTGTTGAAGATGATGTGGCATGAACTTGACATTGACACCTGAGCGCCGTTGTCCATTTGGCTTGTTGGCCTGTTCCATATATCATGAATGTAATATGTGGCAAGCGAATCCTAGGGTTAGGAGGCGCTCTTCCAGGACGACCAGCAACTCGCCTAGCTTAAATTTTGGGTCAACGACAAGTAGAGGATATCATCGGTCTTCTTTAGTTTGTCCTTACCACCTTACTGTTTAGAGGTCGATTTCACAATAGTCGACTGGGAACAAGATGTAGATGCATGTGATTCACCGCGCCCTTGCCATGTTGGTGCAGGTAACTCTGGTGCAAGTAACTCCGGTGCAGATAGCTCCCGTGGACTTAGCACCGATGTTGGATTTTTCTGTGAAGTTGACACCAGTGCAGGAGCCTCCAAGTAGGTATCCCTCTTGGGCCACTAGATGAATATTCCAATGGCTCGCCCTAGAGTTACGACCTCGTCATTTGGGGGCAATTGTAGTGGGATGACCTTGAAATTGGCATGAACACCATCCACATTCACTTTTGCGAAATCTGACGCTAGAGTTACACCGTGTACCAAGGCCCCAACACTGGGTGGATATGCCTGGCCCCAAGCAACGTACAGGCCAACGGAGGCATATCCCACTTGGAACTTGCACGTCGTAGCCACCTACATAACGATACAAAATTGACTACTCGAACAATCCTACCAATGGATCAAGCATTCCAAAGATAATAATTATTACTAGGATGTCATCGACAGGAAATCTGTGTTCGCTTTCCGAGGTATAGTTGAACGTGTAGCTACTTCGATGGTTGGGGGGCTGGCTAGCACAAGAGCGACAAGGGCTTCCAACTGATTCCCCCTAAACTTTTCCTATATACTCTCTATCTTCCATTGCATCTCATCTCTGATGGCATTAGTGATCTTTTCCTACTTCAGTATGCTTTGGAGTCCTTTGAGAATCCCTATTTCCATTAACATAAAGACCGAGGTATCTTCTGTGACCCAGGTGCTCCTTGTTTCCTAAGGATGCGGAGAGTATATCTCACTCCTTGACTGCTTGGAATGAGCTTTTAGAAAATTCTACACTTAGCGCTTCCTACAAAGCCCGACATGTCATTTCACTTCCTATGAAGTTGTGGAGTAATTACAAACTAGGTAGTTCATTATCTTATCAGGCGGTGGGGCACTTCCTCATCTGTAGGTTTCGAAAGGAGATGACTCCTGATGACATGGTAGATGACCTCATTTTTATCTAGTTTCAGGCGCGCCATCAAGGATCCCGGCAAATGGCGGGAGGCCTCTTACAGGATTGCCTGCTTGTCCTCCTTCCTCCATTGCAAAATTTTACCCACATACCGTAGTGCCGAGACTATGGGGGTGCGTGCTTTTTTGCCTGAAGGGCCTTGTGTGTTGCATTTTCACTCCTAAAATTATCTGTCATCTTCTTCACCACAAAGTCTTGCTAGCACAGTTCCAAGAGCGGATACTTCTAGAAGGGTGTCAGATCCTTCTCTATGTATTTCTTGATAAGCATACTCTTGAAGTTTTTTAACGCTTTGCACGCTGCTAGCAATGCATATCATCGCATGGAGGCTTGGTGTTTTTCTGAGATGTCGAACGATCGAAAAATTTCTATCACCAGCTTATTTTTCTAATCTCTGCTCAAGTCCTTTTATGAATCATAGGTCATCTCAACCCATTTGGCCCTCGGACCTTTTCGATAGTCCTCTTCCATAGTACTTTGATTTTCCAAAGGACGGTGCATCAGACACATGAGGCGATGATGATGAAGAATGAGTGAACGACATTTTCACAAGATAATAGAAGTGTGTAACAGTCTCAACAATTCTAGTAGACATAATCAGCTAACAATGAATCTCCATAGAATTTTATAACACTAACACTATTCAAGATAATAGTCGAACATGGTCGAAATCTGATGTGGTCAAAGTGCCATGCTCGAAATCTGCCGTGGTTGTTGTCTGCTGCAGTTTGGACCAGCTGATCGAACCAGCCATCACAAGGCTGATCGAACTACCATCCATGGTTGAAATTACTCATCTGCCGTGGTCATTCGCCATCCTAAAAAATGCATCGACCAGAACTTTCACGAATGCAAATTCCACTGAAATCCAAATGTCAATTATTCATCATCAGTAAATGCATGACCACCACATAGTTCAACAGCTTGTAAGCTTCTATCCCCAATCCATTAAATAGATGAGATAACTAGTTCACATTTGAACCTAACAGATATAATCCACTAGCACATTCGAATGAAACCTGTTAACCCCACAAAACACAGGTTTTACTCACACACTTAACTCATGCACGCTTTTCAAAGCACATGAGCCCGAATCGCTATGTTAAGAAACTTTGATCCACTTGATCTTCTCAGCATTTCCTTAACCTAAACTTCTCTCCCAAGCGCCGCTCAAACATGGTGGTTTTGATCTACATGGTTTCTGGTATTTGGCCTTTTACTAAAATACCCTTCCTTGACCTAGTCACTTTCTTAGGTTGTAAGCAATCACCATGCTTGCCATGTATATGTGCACTAATGGCTTGTCACATATCGACAAGCCTCCCCTATTTTGGTTTTACCAGACCACGTCTTATTTGGACCGAGCAATCCACTTTGTGGAACCCATCACTCAAACCTTTTCTTCAACATTTCTCGCCTTCCCTGTGCTATGCTTGAGCCCAACCATCTCACCCAGCATTTTTAACCGTTTTGGGCCTCGTCTGCTCTGAGCGTAGCCCCAATCCTCGCTGTTGACCATGGTTGACTTTAAGTTTCCCTTTACATCTAAAGACAAATAAATCATTTTTGAGTATAAGTTCTTTACAACTTAGCTCACGTTAGTCAAAACATGCTTCATGTAATATAAATGCAGTGGCCAACCATAATTAAATTTAACCCAAAACATAATTCCCAAAATTTGAAAAACAAACTTCTAAGTCGGTTTGACAGCCAACTAGGGGCCGATTAGGCTGGTCAAGCGCAGTGCAAAGCACCTCTCTAGAAAAATGCAACTGCCATGAAAACCCCAATCATACCGCTGGCTGATCTGACCGTGCCAATCATTCTGCCTGACGGTCTGACCACCCAGCTAGTTGGTCTGACTGGTTTTCCTGAAAAACTTATGAAAAATGCAAACAGTGCAAAATTCAAATTCCAACTCCCCAAACTTAGCAATGGTTTAGCACACAAAATCCTAGACCCTCTCACATGGTCCCTCGTAATCATCTGTTGCTGATTTAAGTTTAACTTATGTTTCTTTAATATGCATTCTTTTAGATCTTTTGGGACTGTTTGAACTTCTCCTGGAAGAACTTGACCTCAAGCAATCGAGCGACCTCCTTGAACAGATGAAAGTTATCCTTCGTACCATCCTTACGGAGTAGATTCTCGGCAAGATGCCGAGTGCACCAACGGTGGTGCAAAGCTGGATACCCCGGTATCTGCTCCTGTACGGCAGCAAGTATGCCCTGGTGTCTATCAGATATGACACCAACCTCCCTACCAGGGCCGACCACGTGCCTCCGAACGAGCCGCAAGAACCATCCCCAGCTGTCTTTGTTCTCCCTCTCAACCAAAGCAAACGCTAAAGGAACCAACGCGTTGTCTGCGTCACAGGAAATGGCTATCAGAAGTGTGCCCTGGTACTTGCCAAGAAGAAACGTACCGTCAATGGAGAAGACGGGACGACAATGCCGAAAGGCCTCGATGGACTGAGCAAAGCACTAGAAAGCACGGAAGAATATCTGCATCCCATCTTGAGTCCATTCGTTCGGTTTCGGGACGTACTCATAATGCATGTCTGGATTAACCGCTTTGATTGCATTGAAGAGTGCTGGCAACTGCAAGTACCCATCTTCCTAGTCCCCATATATCATCTTCCAGATGCGTTGCTTTGCCCTCCATGCTTTTCCATACCTTATCTCGTATCCAAATTTCTCCTTAACAATCCCAGCAAGTGTCTTCACCTTCATATTGGGTTCTCCCTTTACTATGTGCCACAATGACTTGGCAATAATGGTAGAGGTCAACTGCCGATGCTTCTGTTTGAGCTCTGCTTCGGCACAAGTGTGTGGGCCAACGATTCTTGTGATCTTGAACTTTCACGTGTCCTTCTGTTTCCTAGCACAAACCCTCCATTCACATATTTCCTTCTCGCACACAACTGTGTACCTCCGCTCCACATAAGAATGTCTCACCTTGAATGGCCTTTTACGAATCACTGAATACTCCTGCAGCCACCTTTTCAATGCAGACAAGTCCTCAAACACCATGCCCTTCTCAATTGTCATGCTTGACCCGGCCTCAGGAGCATCTAGCAACTCGCCATCCCTTCCTTCTGCATAAGAATGCAACGTGCTCGGTGCCGTGTCCCAGCAGAAGCCGCGTGCTCGGCGCCAAGATCCACGGCGCCGAGCTCGGCGCCGTGACTAGTGGCGCCGAGGTGCTTGCCACGTCGGCGCCACGCAGGCCGACACGCTGGAGCGAGCCTGCGACCTCGGCGCCGAGATGTGTTAGCTCGGCGCCGTGTCCCACGGCGCCGACCTATGGGTCCAAAAACCGAATTAAAACTACTAGGGGTCTAAATGTAAATATTTTTCAAAAAAAAGGGCTAAAATAGAAAAAAATTCGGGATGAGCGGAGCCCACAGAATTATGTTGGCGGCGTCCAGTGCATGTAAAGTCGTAGCCGGGCAAAGTTCGGGTCCGGGTCAACCCAAACGCTGACAAGGTACGTACCCTCAACTAGAGCAAATGCATGCAGCCGGTTTGAACGGATTAGTTAGCTACATTAAACGGAGATGGAATTTTGAGGCTGGATTTCACATTCCGAACCTAATCGATCTAACTTTCACGAATGCAAATTCCATTGAAATCAAAATATCAATTATTCATCATCTGTAAATGCATGAGACCACCACATGGTCTAATAGCTTGCGAGCTTCTATCCCTAATCCATTAAATAGATGTGACAGCCAGTTCACATTTGACCCTAATAGATATAATCCACTAGCACATTCAAAGGAAACATGTTAACCTCACATAATACAGGTTTTACTCACACACTTAACTCATGCACGCTTTTCAAAGCACATGAGCCCGAATCGCTATGTCAAGAAACTTTGATCCACTTGATCTTCTCAATATTTCCTTAACATAAACTTCTCTCCCAAGTGCTGCTCAAATACAGTGGTTTCGATCTACATGGTTTCTGGTATTTGGTCTCTTACTAAAATACCCTTTCTTAACATAGTCACTTTCTTAGGTTGTAAGAAATCACCATGCTTGTCATGTATATGTGCACTAATAGCTTGCCATGTATCGGCAAGCCTCTCCTGTTCTGGTTCTACCAGACCATGTCTTACTTAGACTGAGCAAGCCACTTTGTGGAACTCATCATTCGAACCTTTCCTTCAACATTTCTTGCCTTCCCTATGCTATACTTGAGCTCAACCATCTCATCCAGCATTCTTAACCGTTCTGGGCCTCAGCTCCTCTATAAGTGTAGCCCCAATCCTCGCTGTCGACCATAATTGACTCTAAGTTTCCTTTCACATCTGAAGGCAAAGATATCATTTTTTAGCATAAGTTCTTTACAACTTGGCTCACATTAGTCATAACATGCTTCATGTAATATAAATGCAGTGACCAAACATAATTAAATTTAACCTAAAACATAATTCCCAAAATCCGAAAAAAATGCAGCTGCCATGAAAACCCCGATCATACCGCTGGTTGATCTGACCGTGCCGGTCATTCCCCTCGACGGTCTGACCACCCAACTGGTTGGTCTAACCGGTTTTTCTGAAAAACCTATGAATAATGCAAATAGTGCAAAATTCAAATTCCAACTCCCCAAACCTAGCAATGGTTATGGTCCCTCATAATCATTTGTTGCTGATTTAAGTTTAAGTTATGTTTCTTTAATATGCATTCTTTTATATATTTTGGGATTGTTTTGAGCTAGCTAGCTAGACAAGTGTTACATTTGGACTTAAAAGCCCTGGCTTATAGCTTATTTGCACTGTAGCAACCGAAAATGTAATGTACATGCTGATAGCTTTTCAGCGTAATTAAATTTGAAAAAAATTAAAAAAATAATAAAAAGTTATATCATCACGGACAATAAAAAGAATAAGGAAAAAAAGGGCAAAAAAGCCCAAAAAAGCCATATTGGTAAAAATACGAATGTAAGAAGTCATAAGTTAGAAACTAAAGCTCAAATGAGTGGGGGCCTGTCCTCCTTATATCGGACTTTGGAAATGTTTAAAATTTACAAAATTGAATTAAATATGTCAAATTGAACCGAACAAAGCTTACAAAATTGGTACACGCGCTAGCTAGGTCACGTCCTTCTGGGATATACCATATCACATGCGGCGAACAGTGGCACGGGTACGTGAGCGGAGCCCACAGAATTATGTTGGCGGCGTCCAGTGCATGTAAAGTCGTAGCCGGGCAAAGTACGGGTCCGGGTCAACCCAAACGCTGACAAGGTACGTACCCTCAACTAGCAGAGCGGATGCATGCAGCCGGTTTGAACGGATTAGTTAGCTGCATTAAACGGAGATGGAATTTTGAGGCTGGATTTCACATTCGGAACCTGATCGATCTAACCTGTCCATGGATGGTCGATACACCTACTCGATCTACTCCTCGAGCATTGAATCCGCGCGCGGCGTAAGTGCGTCGGTTTGGTCCGTCGATCGACCACGCTGCTGACCGCTCAAGTTGAGGACCTGAATGAGTCCCGACCTGTGGAGTGAAGGAGCCTTTGGATTCGGTCCTCATCCACGCATGGATGAAGAATTAACACACTAGCTAAAACACAATGAGTTTAAATCATGGTTTACACATCAAGTGAGTCCGGTATATATCTTGTTAAGTGTGATCCGAATCCTATTCGTCTTGTTTTTGTTTTTAATACGAAGTTCTACTTCTACCTGAAATATTTTTGTAAACATTATAGGGAAGGAGGCTACTTTTGTAAACAAATGGTATCAAAATTCTTGATTCAAAAGTCTGCATGTTGCCCTGGAAACTCTTGGGATGGCCCTCGCGCGGCACCACACAACGACATCTACATGGCATCATCGGTAGTGGCCATGGCACATCAACAAGGGGTCTCAGCAAGCATCCAAGTTGGTTACAACACATCTTGTCATTATCCGCGGTGAGTTGCTACTCAATGATTCGAAGCGCTTCTTCAGTTCGGGCCTGTTCTTTTTGGCTGAAGCTTATGGCTTTTGGCTGCGGCTTATGATTTTTGGGCTGTTTGTGTGAAAGATTACATAGTAACAGAAACTCACATACGGCTTTTGCCGATATAAATGAAGTCAGTAAAGTATGTACTACAATTAACTAGTAGATCCTATCTTGAAAAAATACTCTGTTTAAAAGTTAGTTACTGTAGAAAAGCCGAAAAGCAGCTTTTAGAAGCTGAAAAGAACAGGGCTGTTCGTCGATTTTTTTTTTGTAGCATTCCATGGGAGTTCGAAGCCACCAAGTAGAAGGCTTGTCTCGAAGTCCGTTTTGAACTATAAGTTGGTCTGCCCACTTGCCTGCAAAAGTTATTGCACATAGAAAACTAAAGCAGAAGCATTCGATTTTGCAAAAAAAAAAACAAAAAAAAAACTTCCTAGAAGTGCTACGTACACACAAGTGTACCAGGAGGATTTTGTCGCTCTTTGCTACGCGAAAACAGAAGTTTACCAGGAGGCTACCAATGTTCTGCTTCACGTACACAGAAGATGTACCAACTAGGTTGCAGTTTACTGTTACATATACACAAATATATGTACTAGGAGATTTCGGCAGCCTCAACATGGCAATTTCAACTTGGCTCGACTCTGTTTCGTATCTCGACTCTAACTTGGTGCCAACCTGACTTCATACTCAGCGTCGACCCACGCTCTACTTCGGTGACTGTTCCAGTCCAAGTTCGCTAGCACCATTGCCCGCGCCGCCTAGCGCATGCCCTAGCATTGTACTACGTCAGCTCCATTGACGATCTTCTGCCTTTGTAGATCCTTATCTTTCATCATGAAGCTATGTCGCGAGCTCTACATATTTTCATTAGAGGTAAAGTTTATTGTAATTCAGACCATTGTGTCTATTATTGGTGACATCCATGTAAGATTAATTATTAGAAATTTTTTCGACGATTCTTTGACTTCTTCAGGTTACTGCAACAAGATATACACATATAGAGTTTAAGGTGGAGTTGCAAACTTTCAGCACAACATTGCTATGAAGTTAATTTGTGCTATGTTTGATCAAGGAGACATTTAAAAAATGAATATCAGTTGTGGGCACAACTGAATTTGATGTTTCAATCATCGTTTGGATATGTTGCAAATTTGGATCACTTGCGCAACCGTTATGGATGTTTTGGCAACATTATGTTTTACAAGTTCGATGACACACTAATGGCAGCTAGTATGATACTGTCTGGAGTTTTGCTATTTGAAAAGTGAAGGTGTTGCTCTAATATCAGTTTGAAATGAAGAATTTAAGTGTAAAAAGGAGTTTATTTTCTCATGGATACCACAATGTTTTTTAGTTGTCGCAGCTCAATACGAGGGCTCTACTGCACTCTATACTCTATGGATGACATAAGAGTTCCTTTTATCTAGACAATTTTACAGGAGCATTTCAACCATATCATGGAATTCAATTACATTTGAAGCCAATAGTTTGATATAGGTGGTGGCTACACACGTGTAAGCTGCTCCTTCATTGAGCATTGTTTGTCGAGTTTTGTATTCCAGGTTGAGTATGTCAGATTTCATGAGATGAGTTTTTTGCTATCTATCCAGCACCACATGTGATGTTTTGGTTTATGCCATATGATGGTTGAGCATTTATTTCAGGACATCAATTGCATAGACTCAAACTTTGTTGTGGTTATGAATTGTTAAAGTCTCATATTTGTTTATCTGCTTTATTGATAGCTGTGTGTTTGAATCTGATGGTGATTTTCTCAATTTTGCTTCGCGAGAGTGTTTGGATAAGATTGTTCCAGTCTTTCTTGTTGAAAATTAGTCTGATGGATTTTTAAGGCACAAGGTCTAGTGATGAACACTTTCTTTGAGGAGATTTAGTATTTCGGCTATACGTACGAATATGTCTTATGGTGGAGATTGTTAAAATATGATCCGAATTTTATTGATTTGTTTCCATTCTCAACATGGAGTTCTTACTCCTACCTAAAGTCACTTTGGAAACACCATAAATATACTATATAGACCATAGAAAAGGCGAGTCTCGTTGTAAACATCACCTCATACAGTTAATTTCGCTTTCATGCGCCTATAGTTTTCTAAAAAAAATCATGTAAAATCCACATCGATTATTATTCATTGATATTCAATTTTTTTCGTGCCTTTTATAGCATATCTGATCGGAGCTTATAGTACTACACAAGTACGGGGTTGTCTCCTATCAATAGGGTTGTAAACGAGCAGTTCGAGCGAGCTTGGCCTTCCAGGCTCAAACTCGATAGAAGCTCGAGCTGAGCCCGAGTTAGGGTCCGAGCCTAGATCTGGGCTCGAGTTTGGCTCGGCCTAAGCTCAAGTAGGCTCGAGCTCGGCTCGTTGAAGCTTGATTACAATTAAAATAATTTATTATGTACTAATTTTTAACAATAAGAAAGATTTGAATTCGAGCTCAACTTAAGTAAGCTCGAAATTGTCAAAATAATTCAAATATATACTAATATTCAACAATAAGAAAAGCTTGAGCTCGAGGTCGGATCGGGTAAGCTCGGTAAGAGTTAATATGTATTACTATTTAAGTTTGAATTGAGGCTCGCGGATTATTCGAGTTTGGCTCAGTGAAGCTTGCAGGCTTGAGATCAAGTTTGAGTTTGGTTCATTTAAAGTTCGAATCGAGTTCAAATCAAGACTAGAACGAGCTACGCTTGAGTAGTTCGTGATCCTCGAGTTTCTTTTTAAAGCCTTACTTATCAAATGTTCTCCTTCTGTCGTATAAAACAGAAGATAACAGGTGTGAGATACTGACAGGTGGAGCCCCAGGTTAGTAGGCCGATCCGATCCACGTGGTAGTGGTAGGTGCACACGAGTGAAAATTAACCAGATCCTCCAGCTAGATCCAACCCCGAACACCACATGAGATGTACGCTGTTAACTAAATGGGCTGGCCCAGCGCCACTTGCCCGATCGGCCCATGCAGCCGCCACAGCTTAGGGAGTTGGAAACCAGACAGCTTAGGGAGTTCGAAACCAGCCAGCCGATGCGCGCGCACAGCTAGGGCCGCCGAGCGCGGAGCTTCAAGCAAATTGTAGAGGGGCCACTCCTGCCTTTATTTATTTTTTGCTAAGCGTGGCTTAATAGTTTTATCTCTATTTTTAAAGATGATAGCAGATTATGGAGACATCGACACAGATAGCATATACAATTTTAAACTTAAAAAGTCATTTGAAAAATATGGCCCACATGTCAGTGAACACTTAGTTTAGTTAGTAATCATTAGCCTTAACTATCTGTCTTAACTGTTAATTAATTACGCTCGACTACAGTAGCTTCTTCCTCCTGCCGACGAACGGTGAGCTCATCGCCAACGGAGGAAACGACAGCTGGCCATGAGCATTCCAAAAATGGGATGCTCATGCCTGACGCATGTCCGAGCTCGGTCCTGCCAACCAATTTGGTGGCGGTGGCAGTCGGCGGTGATTGTGGGTGGCGGCGGAACAGGGGAGGAGTGGTTACGACGGCATACGGCACGAAAGCCCGATTAACTAATAGGGGAGCATCTAGGCGGGCTCCAGAAGCTACCTCGGGGTCGGCACAGCTCGGGAGTGGCGGTGGTGGTCAGGTTGCGTGAGGCAGCGATACGTAGAGGAGGTGCACGGTGCCGGTGAGGTATAGGTGATGAGGGGTCCGGCTGACGGCGGAGATGGCGTTGCGGTGCTACGAGGATGCTCCGGTGGGGCTGAATTGGTTCAGCGTGGCTCTAATCGGCGGTTACCCCTTTCGACTGGAGTTGGAGAAGAAGGTGCCGCCGGTGGGCTGTGGAGCATGGGAGGCCGATTCCTTGGGGTGGGAGAAGGAGTGGGGTGTGAGGAAGATGATGTCGACCTTCCAAGGCTTTTATAGGCTACGAGGGAGGCTGGCGTTGTGGAGCTCAATGTGACAGCCGTGCGGGTGATGTCGGATTCGGCATGGCCACAGGACCGGTGATTCGAGCCTGGCATCACGATGGTGACTAGTAGCAGGGCGTGGTGGTGCCTGCCCATGGTCAGTGGGGTGCACTATGGCTGACCGGAGCAGCATGGCATGCTCGGAGGGGACAACGATGCGATGGAGTGGCGGGTCGAGTCGCGGCGGTCAAGGCGACGCCTGTGGGGACGCAAGCTACATAGTAAGGTGGTCAAGGCAATGCGACAAGGCAGCGGGACGGGTCACGGTGGCAGGGCAATGCGACGGGGCGGCGAGACAGGTTGGGGCTGCGTCACACCGTCCTTCTCCATGCGACGGTTAGAGGAGTCAGCAGGGAGGTGATGTCAGGCCTGTGGTGACACGGGGCGAATCTGCTGCTGATGGCAACGATTTGGGCGTGGAGGCACACCAGCGACCGACGGTCTGAGCGAAGCACGGTAGGGAGACGGGCTACAGCGGCAACCTGGCGAGGAGCTTCGGCCATGGCCGAGCTTGCGACGGAGGGAGAGAGATGGGCCAGCCCAATGGCTGGCTCGGGCCAGGCCGAAGGGTTTTTTTTCCTTCTCTCTTTTTTCTCCTTTATTTATATTTATTATTATTATTTCGGCCCAATGCACATTTCTATATTTTGTTAATCCCCCTTTTACTTAACAAGTTTTTCATACTTGCATATTTTCGCCTTTTCAAGCTTTTGCTAACTGATTTCAAGTGAATCCTCCTTCCCTAAATTTTGGATTATCTTTTCATATTCGTATTTGATTTTAGGTCTACTCTCTATTAATTTCACCTTTCTTTCAGAGTTCTATTTTTATAATTTTCTTCTTTGTTGGAACCTCAACCAAAATCCAAGGAATATTCATTAACATTCAAATGTCAAGAAGATGCATTCCAAAAGATTCAAAAAAGTTACACATTTTTCAAGACCTAAATTTTTAGGATGCTACGAGTCTACCCCCCCATAAAAAGAATCTTGACCTTGAGATTTAGCCTAGTCTAAGAACAAGTATGGGTAATCTTTTCTCAGTTGATCTTCGCGCTCCCAGGTGACTTCCTTTTTGGTGTGATGATTCCATTGCACCCTGCATAGGCGGATGGTCTGGTTTATTGTCTTCTTTTCTACAGTGTCTAGAATCTCGATGGGGCGTGTCGGGACCCCGGATTTCTGAACCCGGACCCTCTGTGTATTACTGCACTAGTCCCAGATCAAAGCTAGTGCACACAGTTAAACAGAAATGAATACATAACCAGCAACGCTTTATTACAATATTAAAGAGTACTGACCAACATGTCTCATTATTACATTAGAGGTTTCAAGACCTCACACAATCAAAACACAGCGGAAGCAAGGAAAATTCAAGGTAGACCCATCAAGATGCCACAGGCAGTTGACTGGGGAAGCGCGACCTAGTCCTCCGGGAAGAATCCATCATAGCCGCAAGCGAAGCAGTAGTCGTAGTCACCTTCTTGAGCTTCGACTTCCTCTGAGTATTGTTTTTGAGTGTAGCATGTGAGTACATAAAGTACTCCGCAAGTCTTGGGAAAGATGCAATAGATGCAAGGCTTAACAAAGGAAGGCTATATGGTTCTTTTGCACAAAGCAACATTTTCATTTAATTACTTCTAATTATTTTTGAAGGCATCAAGTTAACAAATAAATGTTTTAACAGAACTAACAATAACTTACTAGTGAAGGTTCCAACTACCAACACTAGAGTACAATGAACTGATTAAAGCTGCGGGTTCCATCCACCCTCTCTGGCTCCAACCGCCAGGACGCCCTTCCAAGAGTTC